>JAQSUU010000423.1:3812500-5012500 GCA_038087645.1 Saccharum hybrid cultivar R570
TGCCATAAAGCTAAGTCCCGTTTGAACCCTCATGGTTTATATACTCCTCTACCTATTCCTAGTGTACCTTAGGAAGATATCTCTATGGACTTTGTTCTTGGTTTACCTATTGTGGTTGATCGCTTTAGCAAAATGGCACACTTTATTCCCTGCCATAAGAGCGACGATGCTTCACATATTGCTGAATTGTTTTTTAGAGAAATTGTGCATCTACAAGGAGTGCCACGTACCATTGTGTCTGATCGTGACACCAAGTTTTTGAGCTACTTTTGGAAGACCTTGTGGGGAGAACTTGGAATGAGGCTACTATTCTCCATAATGTGTCATCCTCAAACTAATGGGCAAACTGAAGTTGTGAACCGCACACTATCAATATTGTTGCAAGCTGTCCTAAAGAAGAATTGAAACTATGGGAAGAAAGTTTGCCACATGTGGAATTTGCATACAACAGGGCGGTACACTCGACCATAAAATTTTGTCCATTCAAAATTGTATATGGTTTCAAACCTGCTACTCCCATCGATCTTTTGCCTTTGCCTATGCAGGAATGTATAAACTTTGATGCAAGCAAACGAGCTGAATTTGTCAAGAAGCTTTGTATCGAGCTAGAGCAAACATTGAAAAGATGACCAAGATGTATGAGAAGCGCACCAACAAGGGTCGCAAGAAGATGTTATTTGAACCAGGAAACTTGGTTTGGGTGCATTTGTGCAAGGATCGCTTTCCTAAACAACACAAGAGCAAGTTGTAGACCCGAGCCGATGGTCCATTCAAAGTGCTTCGCAAGACCAATGACAACACATATGAAATTGATCTTCCATGTACTTATGGTGTGAGTACAAGTTTCAATGTCGCCGATCTATCTCCATTCTTTGGATTGGAAGAGTCAAGGACGACTCCTTTTCAAGAGGGGGAGGATGATGAGGACATCACAGCCATGCACGCTAGCTCAAGTCCAAAGGATACAAATCAAGGGCCACTTATAAGAAGCCATGCTAAGAAACTATATAAGAACAGGTGAATTCGTTCCTAACTGATTGTAATTTTAACACTTCTGAGAATGTTATACTACCTAAATGTCCTATCTTGATGATGCTTAGGTTTACACATGAAAACGTAGAAGGCACATGGCCGAAGGATCAAGATACGGTGCTACAAAATAGCTCTGTCGGAAAAGTAACACGGGCAGATGACCGGACCTAGGAAAAAGTAACACGGATGACAAGTAACACAGACGGACGACCGGACCCAGGAAAAAATGACGCAGAAGGTCAATAGTCTGCCAGGGGTAGAATTTGGTACAACTTCCTATGCAAAACTGCACCAAACTACAAACTTTCATGGTGCATGCTGCACATGGCTAAAAAGCTCTTCGAGTCTACTTTCACACCTAACAAATGGCTCATCATTTGGACTTTCCAATAAGGAGTTATATCCAGACTAGTGGACACTGCTCTGGAGGCCAACAGTCACATGAGACCACTTCGGGAATCCATCTCGAGGGGACCTTTCACATTACCTATCTTCAGAAACTCCATTTCATTTTCACACCTAACTAGGAGGGTTGTTCCTAATATAAATATCCCTTACCTCTAAGCTATTAGGAAACTTTTGATGATTTGATAAACTACATGATATTGCAGCCGAGCTACCAAGTGCCTTACTCAAACCTTTATTCTTCCTTGTTCTTCTTGGACTTGTGAAGTGATCCCTCTAAGCTCCTCTAGTTCGTGCTCTACGGTTTCCAGTACGGCTGCACTATTTTTTGTGGATTAGTTCTGTATTGTGGTTCTGCGGTCGTTCGGAGATCGAGTCGAAGTTTTCGCGGTTTCGGTGCCTCTCTCCCTGTCTCCTGGTCGCATCCAACCTTGGACAGGTATAAAGTTAGTTACCCCGCTGTTCGCAGCAAGTTATCTTTGA
The DNA here is from genome assembly GCA_038087645.1 of Saccharum hybrid cultivar R570. NCBI lineage: Eukaryota > Viridiplantae > Streptophyta > Magnoliopsida > Poales > Poaceae > Saccharum > Saccharum hybrid cultivar. The sequence goes on from JAQSUU010000423.1 coordinate 3,814,421, forward strand.
TTCGTGACCTACTGTCATGAAGATCGGGCCACCCTCAAGGTCGTTCCTTATCAGTTTTCAATCTAGCAATAGTAGAAGTATGCAATTAGAAGATATAACTTACTGATCTTTGTAGTTATTGAATTGTTTTCTCTAACATATATATTGATATATAAACATATATTGTAAGGAATATTTTAGTTTATTATTTATAAACAATAGACATGGGTAATTTAGAATAAGATTAAAGAGATTACTTTATATTTTCTTTAATAACAGAATATGTGAGTAATTTAAAAGTAAAGTTAGGGGTTACTTTGCATTAGGAGGTTATTTTAAATTATCTTTCATAAAGATATATAAGTGGATAATTTTAATAAAATATAAGGGATTATTTAATATTATCTTTTATAATGACAACGATGGGTAATTTAGTGCAACTTTAGGGGGTTATTTTATATGGTTTAATAATAGTAGGTGGGTAATTTTTTAATTGAAGATTAAAATGGATCTAATGGCTATTTGTGATGTTGGTTAGGATATATAGAATTTAAAGCTAAATGTTTATGATTATTGTTAAAAATTTTAGGATTTATCTTTTTTCTTACCGCATCTTGTGAGGATTAACTTGAAGGTTCCGTTGAGAGCCTCTAATTAGTGTGTATGCACACACATATTATATAAGATAAGATAACTCAATACTATAATGAAGCACACATTCACATGAGATGTGATAATTCATCCTGACCATTGAACATTTTATAACTACAATTTAAAAAAGTAACATTTAACAAATGTCCTTATTCACATGGTTTTATACATAAATCAAAGACACAAGGCTAGAGAGAGACACTTAAAATTTAAATAAAAAGATGATTCAAGTGATTTTATAGACCACCGCAGGTTAGAGAGAGACGCTTAAATTTTAAACTAAACAATCAATTAGATTTAATTTTTTGATATACATGGCAAGACAAAGGACATGATCCAAACGGTTGTTTAAACCAACACATTGTTGGAGGAAAAATGGTTAAACTTTAAATTTAGATATACATAATCATGAAACAGTTTTTAAAACTAATGCGTGGTTGGAGATACATAGAATACACTTCAAAGTTAAGTGATTTTGACAAACAACGTAATGCTGCCTCCATCGTCTTTTGCCGCCACCAGAACTAACTTGTCGCCAGTGCTCTCCCCCATCTTTACCTCGTCCTACCGATCTAATCCACCTTCTAGCCTCGCTGTTGCCGCATCCCCGATCAACTTTGCCAACACAAGCTGTCTCCACCACCACCCTTCCACTAGAACTACTAACCCATCAGGCCATCACTAGTGCTCGGCCCACACCCTTACCATACGCCCAACCAGTCTCCGCTGCCTCCTAGCCGGTGATACCAACGAGCCACCTCACCTCGCTGCCACCATATACCCGACCAACTTCGACGACGTAACGCTGCCTCCACCCTTACTCGTGCCCACCACCACTGACGGACTAACCTTCCACTCTTTAAGATTCTCTTTTGACAACTTATATCCAAAACCCTGAATCCCAAATCCCTAAACCCCGAAGCTGAGGAAGACATCGGAGAAGGAGAAGCCAAGAAATTAGGTGTAGAGAGCAAAATAAGACACCCCTACTCTAGTAGAAAATTTTCAAAGAAAAAGGCTAATGCTCATGGACTCATGTACACAGCACGGCTCATGAGAGGCATGCATGCTGCATACAAGCAGCAGCGCCGGTACACTCGTGTGATAGTGTGATACGATCAACGGCCATGGCCCTCGCTACCGCGTGCATCCAGTTGCTCTTCTTCCTTCCTTGGGTGACTTCACGTGGACCCCACCCTGTTCCGTGCTGTGCAAGCGTCCTGGAGCGGAGGAATGAACGCCCCCGTGGGCCCGTCGCTGCTGCCGTGTGGGATGCGCAGCGCAGCCACGCCGACCCCCGTCTATAAAATCCCCATCCCCTTTTCCTCTTGCAGCCAGCAGCCACGCCGATCACGAATTCAAATCAAACCAACACAACCGACTCGCCCCCCTCCCACCCCAAGCCCACCCCAACCAGTGCAGCGCCTCGCCGCCAGCCATGTCGTCGTCGGCGCCAGATGTGGCGGAGTCGTCGCGTGCCGGCCAGGAAGCGGAGCAGCAGCCCGAGTCGGAGCCGCAGCGCAAGTGGGTGGCCCTCGTCTCCGCTGCCGTCCTCCTCGGCAACGAGGACGAGCGGGCCCAGAAGATCGTCGGCGGAACCGACGTGCTGCTCGACCTCAACGACCCGCCGCTGCCCTCCTACATGGTGCTGCACCCCCGCGTCGCCCCGGACCCCAGGCGAAACGACGAGCCGCTGTCCGCCTACATCCTCGCCGCCGACCGCTCCGCCTGCATCCTCCTCCAGGTCGTCGAAGGAAACCGCCCGGACTTCTTCCTCTGCAACACCCACAGAAGTACCGTCACCATCCTCCCCCCGGTGTCTTCCTATATCCAGGCCAGAGGCCACGACATCCGCCCCCGTCTCAGCATCGGCCTCATCGCCGACCCGCACCACCGCGGCCACTACGTGGTCGTCCAGCTCCACCCCACCACCTCCGATGACCACCCCAACAGGCTCCTCTTCTACTCCACCGCCGAAGGCCGGTGGTTCATCAGGGGGCTCAACCTGCAACAGGCCCGCATGCGCAACCCCTTCTCCGAGACCGGCGTGCTCGCCCACGACGGCCGCCTCTGGTGGCTCGCCCTCGCCTATGGCGTGTTCTTCAGCGACCCCTGCACGCCCCAATTCGAGTCCCCCCAGCTGCGCTTCGTCCCGCTCCCGGACGACTGCGAGATGGAGGGCGACGTCGGCTTCGACCCCCGCATCAGGACCCTCATCGACCAGCGCCGCTGCGTCAGGCCCAGCGAGGGTAAGCTGCGCTTCGTCGAGATCCGCGGCCTCTCCTACGACGAGCTCGTCGACGTACCCGCGGCTAACCCCACCGTCCGGATGTGGACGCTCGACGACCCGGAGGGCCCCGACGCATGGACGTTCGAGTACGAGGTGGCCTTCGCCGAAATCTGGGAGAATAAGACCTACACCGACGCGGGCCTGCTGCCGAATGAGGTGCCCCACGTCGCCCTCGTCGACCCCAACGACCACTACGTCGTCTACTTCTTCCAGCGCTCGAAGCTCTTCGGCTTGGACATGCGCGAGAAGAATGTCGTCGCCTGCAAGGAATGCCTGATAGACCGTGATCAACTCAGGTTCCCATCCTCCCGCCCCATCGTCGATGCCTGGGAGCTACCGCCACCGCCAGCCACGCTTCCAGGCGACGACGACTCTTCACTAGATGGTATGCACGCGTACATCCCCACTAGTTGCTCAGTTCTGAGGCATCCACTTGCCTTACCTGCGGTTACTGAATCGATCGAATGCAGCATGCATATGGCTGCTAGAAATCTCGATTTGATGCTCTCTGTGTGTCTGCATGCTCGGCATTCAACTGTAAATTGTGCGTGTTCATACCTAGACTGGCTAGGTCGTTCCTGACATTCATATTGGCCTATGTGCATGCTAGTAACAGTAGTATCTGAACTGGTTTATGCCGGATAGATGGATATGATCGCATTTGGCATGCTTACTGTCTTACACTCTGACCAGATTACAAGGGATCCTCGTGACATGTGTGCGCTTCTCCGATTCATTGCCTTGTCTTATCATTGAGAAATATGTTCATTACTTTCGTAGATGTATGTACACTAGGATTACAACTGCACAGCGTGTATAGATGCTAGAATAGAGTCACTGAATTAGTCTGAATTTGGCATGTACAGAACACTGCTTCTGTTTGGCATCGGTTCTTTATATATTCTTCTTGCGAAAAAGATTTGATTCATAAATCATGCCTATAACTTCCGCGAGTATTTGGATTTGGATTGCTGATTGTTGATTGCTTGCTTGACCCTTAATTGCTGCTCTTTTGCATGCTCTTTTAGCATTTGGGTTTCGAATGCTCATTTAGAATAGAATCACTGAATTAGTATGAATGTGGCATGAACAGAACACTGCTCTTCTGTTTGGCATCAGTCGCTATGTATTCCTCTTGCTCATATTTGATTCATGAATCATGACTATGACTTCCACTAGCATTTGGACTTGGAATGATGATTATTGCATGCTCACCCTTATGTATTTCTGCTCTTTTGCATGCATGCAGATAATGTTTGGTCGACACAGTCTTACGCCGAGGAAAAGAAGGGCCAGGTGACCCAGTCTGTTGACTCTTGGCTAAACCAGGCCCGGTTGGAGTGGGCGAGGGACACGGACGCGTCGGTCGAGAACTGGAGGGCATGGCAGATGGCACCACCAACATCTGATGAATCATCTGCTAACTCGGGTGGCCAAGCTGATGATGAGCTGGAGATGCAGTTCCCCCTTTCTCCTTAGGTGAGACAGAGAACCCAGAGACCGATTCGTCCTGTCAACATGTGGAAGCTTCTTTCGATCTTGCGTTTCAGATACATAGAGTAGAGCCTGCAGCTTTGTGTCATGGACATCTCATCCATTCTCACCTGAGTTGATGAAAGCCAAGGAACAATCATACCGGAACCGTTAGTTGTTACGAAGATGTGTGTGCAGTTCCAGTACTGGATTTCCAGTCCTGTGGTTACCTCTCTCTGTTTTTTTGTTTGTTTGTTTTGGAATGGATTGCCTCTGTCTGTTGGGCTGTCAGAACCTGCAATGTGTCGCAAGTCGATCTGCTAAGACAAAAGGTGTTCAGTTTTGGTTCTCCGTGTTCATTCCTTATCCCCTTTGTCCTGTCCTGTTTGCATGCTAATACAAATGGAGTTCAGTTTTGGCTTCTTGGTGGAGCCGTGGAGGACAAGAGGAGCCGCAAGAGTGGCACAAGGACAACGGTCAACGGCTACTCTGAAGAGCAGTGCAACAATGTATAGGAGAGAAAGGTGGTGATCATGGCGTGACAGATCACAGATTCCGGCAACCGGGCATGCCGCAGCGGATCCCGCACGCTGACGGCGCCGTTGTGTTTTTTTTTTTGTTTCACATTTTTGTTGTTCCAATCAATTTTGCCCATAATATTTGTTCACCATACAAATGATACACATGATACAACAGTGATTTCAGTTCATGAATATAAGCTAAATTCAGACAATTTGGACTGTAATGATTCCATGAAGACAGTGACTGCAACGGTTGTTACTCTGCAAAATTGTTTGAGCATTATCTCCACATAATGGTTTCAGCAATTTTCAGGTTCTGAAACTTCAAGGTAAGCTTACTAGTACCAAGCATAGAAAGGGCTTCCTGAGTTTTCTGAACGTATTAGATCAGAACATGGTATCCTAATTCCTAAGCAGCGAACTTTTGATTCTGAACCTTGTTGCCAGAAGTCTTGCTCCCGTGTTCCTCTACGGCGCATCAACAGTTGGGTACACTAAAGCCGTAGCAGCTGAACATGGGGGGAAACATCAGTTCAGAAAGGTATGGAATTTTGTGAATTGACAATGTAACAACGGATCCATCTGTTTCTAAATTCTGAATATTTTTAGCCTATACAAAAACACTGAGCCTATACAAAAACACTGATATTCTACAGAAATGGTAAATACAGCAAAATCATTAAATTCATTCAATCAATCTACCTCCTCATCTGTAGCTTGTTTCAGATTAGCCCAAACTCATATGCAAACAAAGCATAGCATTTTCTGAAGCACATGTAGAACCCCAAAAGCAATATACATGTTTGAAACTAAATGGCTGAAATAACTAAATGAGGACCCAATGCATATTCAAAACCACATAAAAGTATATGTACATCTGAGCTAAAGCACGTAGTAGGCAAGTTACGGTTTCTATCTACTGTCATCAGTATGAATACTGTGATTTTTTAAACATCTGACATGCAGCTAAAAGTTTACTGATTCTAGCTTCAATAGCAAAGTCCGAGCATGTGAGTTGACAGTGTGACACTATACACTATTCAAGTTCGTACATCAACTTAACATCACTTTTCATGAGAAGAGAGACGGATAGGAACTGCTGCACAGCAGTGGCAGATCTAGGTTTTTAGTTTAGGGTATGCCATCCGAAAATTTTCATATTTGAATTCGGTAAAATTGTTTGGCAATTCGGTAACAACTGATTTTTTTAGTATAATTCAGCATATCCACACTAAATAACATGATAAGTGTTAAATTCGAGTAGACAAAAATTTTCTACAAGACGAGCGAAAGACACCGAGGACAAACGATTAAATCTTACCGAGCAAATCCAGAGTAGCGACTACCCAGTCGATGAGGTTTCATACCGGCGTGTGGCGCAGTGGCACACTGGCACGTGCCTGCCTCCGTCTCCTGCGCGATCGCGCGCCTGCCGCCTGCATTCGTGCAAGTAGTTCATTCTCGACGACACGACGTGGACGATCAGACGATAAATAGGATTAGAGCAATCAGGGCGGCGCGACGACGAGTTGTGGGCGGTGCCTGTACGACAGGATGGAAGGGAACGTGGTTGTGGCTGCATGGCCTGGTGGGCCACGTGGGCCTCTCGTCACATGACCACGGTCCACTAGGGGCGCGCGATTGCGTTGCATGCGAGCCAGCGGCCGCTGGCTGCTGGGCGTAAGCGAGCGTTCTTCTAGTAAGTTTTTTTCCTTTTCTTTTCCAAAAAAATACATGTATATAATGTATAGTTGTTGGGATCACAGGGTATGCCGGTGCATACCTGGCATACCCTGTAGATCCGCCCCTGCTGCACAGACTGCTAGAGAAACAGCAGAGTCGTCACCTGGTGACCCGGTGGTGACGACGACGACAACGTCCATGGTGTCCTCGTTGGCAGGTAGGTCGACGAACAGAGGGGTCAGCCGCCCCTGGGAGCCGGCCCGCACGCACAGCGTGATGCCTGAGGCATTCGCTTCATCCAGCTCGGCGCTAAATCTCTCCTCAGGTGGAACAAGGCCCGGCCATCGAACAAGAGCATTCTCCAGGCGAGCGGGTTGAAGTTGCCCTCGTCGTCCGCCCGCAGGAACCGGATTCTCCGCTAAAGCACCGGTTCAGGCAGGGCGCGCCCGCGGCAAGGGTGGGCAAAATACCTGATACCCAATTTCCGAATTCAGACCCGAAGTACTCGAACCCGAAATACCCGATCATAATTTCGGACAGTGACGGTAAAAATCCGAAATTAGTTTGGGTAATTCGGGTAATGTTTCTCGGTACCCGAACTACTCAAATTATCCGAAATATGTCAAATATTTACTCTTCTATTCCTAATACAAAGACATGAAGTATTTCAATGCCATATAAATATATTATTTGGTATAAATTAATGTAGATTTATGCTAACTTGATAATTGATTTGTTGGTAATTGATATGAAGACATTATGTGATTTATAGGACTATTGTTTATTGCTTTAAAATGGTACTTGAATTCTTCTAAAATGGTTGGTTTTATCAATTTCGGGTATATCGGGTAAAACCCGAACCCGAACCTGAATTATCGAGTACCCGAAATTTCGGGTAATACTTTTTCAGGACAAAAATTGGGTAATAATTTTTAATACCCGAATTTCTAACTATCCGAATTACCTGATCCGAATTTTTCAGATAACCCGAATAACCAGCATTACCCGTGGCTCCAACCACCAATGGCTAGAGGCTATAGCTAAGGCTGGATAACGAGCCGAGCTGGCTCGGCTCGGCTCGGCTCGTTCTGGCTCGTTAGGATAACGAGCCAGCTCGGCTCGGCTCATTATCTTAACGAGCCAGAAAGCCAGCTCGGCTCGGCTCGTTACGAGCTCGAGCTGGCTCGTTAGGCTCGCGAGCCAGGTATAAAAAATACACAAAATATAATATTTGTATTTATCTAAAGCTTAAAAATATTAATAATATAAAAATAATATATTCAATAACCTTAAATCAAATAAAATATTCATATGAACTAACATATCATCAATTTATGAAGTGCAAAACATGAAGTAATACAAAACTAATATAAGTTATGATGACTTTTTTCCTAAAACTACGGCTCGTTTGGCTCGCGAGCGGCTTACGAGCCAGCTCGAGTTGGCTCGTTATAGCTAACGAGCTAAAATCCTGGCTCGGCTCGGCTCGTTATCATAACGAGCCGAGCCGAGCTGAGCCGAGACAGCCACGAGCCGAGCGAGCTAACGAGCTTCGAGTTTTTCGTCCAGCCTTAGCTGTAGCAAACTAGCAATGGAACAGCGCACTAGTGTTCATCAGGAGGGCCAAGACAAGCACTCAGGTAGCTGAATAACGAACAAATCTGAACTTCTGAATGGACTCTGATAGCTGGCTCTTGCTACGCCCAGATCAACGCGAGCTCACAGGAATCACGTCTGCGAGTTCGGGCGGGTACTGTCGCGAGGAGACGGCCTCGATCATCCAGCGCATCATCGAGCTCGGGCCGTCGAAGTCGCGCCACGGCCCGTACGTAGGCTGGCGCAGGACGACGTCGTCGGAGTCGGACCCGTCCTCCGCGCCGAGGACCTCGTGCTGCCTTGCTCTGCACACATATGCGCTGTGTACGTGACCTCTCTCAACGTCACGTTGCTTTCCAAGTTCAAAAAAAAAACATCACGTTGCTTTCATTCGCTGAAAGTATATGTAAGAGATTTAGAGGACGAAGCTGTGCACAGAGCTTAGCACACATACGAGAACCATGATTTTGAGCTCACCTCTGAAACCAAGTTTGAGCAAGGAGTTCAGCCAAATCTCATCCACGATAATGCTCCAGGTAAGACGTCCGGGACGGACTGACGTCTCACTCGCTCACTCCCGTACCAAGTCCCTCGCTTCCTCCTCCCTTCCGTGCCATGGCTGCCTCCCTGGCCGGCGGCGGCGCGCTTCCCTGCCACGGCGTCCTCCTCCCCCCACCCCAACGTCCCCGCCCACCAGGAGCGCCCAACACCCGCGGATCCGGTGGCCCTCTCCCCACCCCAACGAGATCCAACCAAAGCTACTGAGCCTCTCCTACCCCGGCCGGTGGCGTCCTCCCCAGATCCGGCAGCGTCTCCTCTCCTCGGCCAAGGCGAGCATGGTGGGCGCACACCGTCCAGCGAGCCTGCGCCACTGCAGTTACCTACCAGGTAGGTCATGGCCATACAGCGATGCTTGTTTTTGGACGTTTTTTCAGACATGTTGCAAGCCCATGTTTCAAGTGTTTTAGTCATTTCAGATGTATGTTTCAATTGTTACATGTGGATGTTGAAAAAGTAAATTAGAATGTTGTATATGTTGCTATGGTTATATATGTATATTGCAAGCGTCTATCCCCAATGTTTCATCTGTTTTTGTACACGTATGTTGCAAGTGTTTCATACACATGTCTTAAGTGTTTCATTTGTCTTCTTCTGTATATTGCAAGTGTTGCATCTAAATGTTTCAAAAGTAGATCGGGATGTTCCACAGGTTGCAATGGTGTTTCAACTGTATGTTCCAAATGTTTTATCTATTTTAGATGTATGTTGCAAATGTTTTATCTGAATGTTACAAAAGTAGATCGGCTTAATGCACGGCGTGGCCGGTGGCTATCGTTGTTGCTGGGGCGCAGCCGTGGGTCAACCCATATGGGTTTCCCCGTGCAGGGCGCGGGGTGGGCGCGGGGGCGCAGGTCCCTGCGACGGACACGTGCGCGGGTGCTGAGGCGAGACATGGGGCATGGGCGCGGGATTCAGACACGGGAGCGATGCAGGTGTCGGAGTTGTGTTCGGACGCGATGTCCCGTCCAAACGCCAGGTGTTCCCATCCAATTGCCGTCTGTTGTCAGGGGCCTTCTCTCGTATTCCTGAATACACGGGCCACTGCCCCTCAGGTTCACATAGGCACTCACACGACCCAGTTGTCCCCGAACATGGGTTGGGCTTTCTTACGCTCTGTTCGCTTGTCTTATAAGCCGTATTTTTTCAGCCAACGAGCAGTATTTTTCTCTCACAACAAATCAACGAACAATACTTTTCAGTCTTGACTTTTCAGCCCAGCGAATAGGGTGCGCCTGACGTTGTTGGCCGGCCTGGTAAAGACAGGTCCTCTTCCGCAGCCTGTTTACGGTCCTTGTCCTGCTCTTTGTCCGGCAGCAGAGGGCCCGCAGTGGCATCAACACTTGGGTGCCGCAGCTCAAAGCCGCTGAATTTCTTTTTTCGCGATCACGCCCAACCCTAGGCGCGTTTTTCATTAAACAGAAAAGAGTCCAAACCCATAGAACAAACAGCCCCGGCAACCATAGTTACCGAAGAAACACGAACCAAGGTAAACGCGCACCACACACCCGAGGACTTTAGATGACTACATCCTACACAACTTGCTCCCAAAGCCGCAGCTGATCATCCAGCCAGAAGCACGCCCAGGTGCCTGTTGCCCGCCGCACACCACAGCACTGCTTCTTCCTGGATCACCGTTGCCAGCCTACCCGCTTGAGAAGAGACCCATCAAACGTCCGCGCGTTGCGCTCCTTCCAGATTCTCCAACCAATCAAGAAAAAGAGGGAGTCGAAACTCTTACGCAACGTCCGGGGCATTCGCTTCCTGTTCCGTAGCCACCAAGCAATCGCCTGCTCCTCATCTATAAAATCGAGACCCTGCAGATGCAGCTTGTTGAACCAGAACTGCCAAACCTCTTTGCTGTACATGCAGGCAATCAGGATGTGATCCATGGTTTCGCAAGCCCGGTGACAAAGGGCGCAGGTGCTGGTGGACTGAAGGCCATGGTGGAACCGTCTGTCAGCCGTCCAGCACCTTCCATGCAAGACGAGCCAGAAGAAGAAGCGGATCCGTGGAGGCGCCGCAGTCTTCCAAATTTTCTTCGCCCCCAACGGGATGGACGATCCGAAGAACATTGCTCCATAGGCTGAAGCAGCCGAACAAGGTAACAAGTAAAATCAATCGTACAGTTAGGAAGGAGGCAGCATATATTGGTATTGCAAGTGTTGCAACAGTTAAGATATTTATCACAAAATCAGCGTATCTGTAGACAAGTGGAAAAAAAATTCTGGACTTTGTATCACGCAAGCAGTGGTGCTGCCCGGCAGGTAGGGCATAGACCTCCTTGGCAGCGTCGCAAATTTAGGTCTACCTCTGTCCAATATAACAATCTAGCTCGCAGTACACTAGAGAGGATCTGAGCTTTCATATAAATCTTTAATGACCCCCCTATGGCGTCCGAAGGTGTGTTATATTGATTTTTCTCTACTTAAATACAAAGACGCGCAAACCTTTACGTGATCAAAGAAAAAACTGAATTTTCTGAAATGGACAGTCAATGGTCAAGACATTCAGTTAAAAGATCATGAAATCATTCAATCAATCTACCTCTGCTCATCTGTAGCTTGTTTCATATTAGTTCAAATTTTTAGCCAAACAAGAATATCATTTTCTGAAGCATGTAACCGGTTGAAGTTGCCCTCGTCGTCTGCCCGCCGGTACTGGATTCTCTGGTCTCTAAGGATGAAAACGGTCGGAAACGGTCGAAAAACTCCTAAATTGTTTTCTACTTTTACATTTGAAATACAAAAACGAAAGCGAAAACGGTAAAGCCGGACACGAAAACGAACACGAACTTATGAAATATCGAGAATTCCGAAAACGAACCAATTCGAGCGGATTTATATCAAACACGGTCGATATACGAAACTCAATATGGAATACCGACCCGTAGGACCAAGTGCATAACTAAGTACATGCATGATCAAGTTCATGTGCATATAATAATTAACAAGTGCATGATCCTTGGTCTTAGGTATTTAACACAATAGCCGACACATAAATACAAGTTTGTGTGCTAAGCAGCCTGTCATCGGGCTGTGTGACCTGTGCAATTGGCCAAATTCGGTTTAAACCGAATTTTGAATTCGGAATATTTCAAATTAAAAGTAGAAAAGTAGAAAACGGTCGAAAAATATCTAAACCGTTTTCTACTTTTACATTTGACTAGGAAAAAAAATCCATGGAGGAAATTACTTTCATGGCCTTTTCACATCTTCCTTCATGGATGCATCTCTCTGGTTTCAACCATGTATGATTATTACTGGAGCTTAATCAAGCAGTAAATTAAAATTAAATTGCAGCATGGTAGATATGATTATGTATCATTAGTTCGCATCGAAAATCAATGGAAGACCAAATTAGTTGGAAGGAAGATCAGATTAGTTGGAAGGAAGAAGTAACTCGGATCTGAGCAAAAGAGAAGAAAGAAAAAGGAATTAAGAGAGAAAAGGAGTAACACGAGGGAATGGTTAGAGCATGTCAAAATCGTAGTAGAACTCAACTGTCATACAAGTACTTTGCTTGGTCGTGCACTGTACTACTGCAGCACCAAACTGATGGCGCGCCCTAGATGCACTGGATGCCACGCAAGCGAGAGCTGGTCCAACTCCAGGAGCTTCCCCATCTCAACATGATGTGCATTACCTATAAGATCCCATGAATTGTAAAGTAGCAACATCAGATTAGTGTCACAAGCAACTACGGAGGCACAAAGCAAACATAAAATAAAATTAAAAAAGGAAATGAAAAGAAAAAACACCTGATACATAAAGTGACAAAGAAGCTATATACAAATTCCCTAGAAACAGAATAATAAACATGCAGATATTTGTTATATTATTCAAATACTAATCAGCAACTGAAAATGTAGCCAGAGTGTCCAAATTCAGTCGTTTTTGTCCATATCAATCTAATCAACAAATCAAACATTTAGAACTACTCTAGATATCAGCATACTGTCTTACTGCCTATATCATGCAATTCAATGCTTGAAAGTCCAACTGAAAAAAGTATTAGTTATCATGTCTCAAACGCAGATAAATTTAGAAAACATGACTTCTTATTGTTAAGAGTCAGGATACATCAGGGAAATGGAACAGCTAACCATTGGCTATATATAATGCTAAACAAGCAAATGGGAATCCATTGAAACAAACTTACCCCTTGTGTAGCCTCAGTTAAACTCAGAAATTGTGTTGTTGATTGACAAGTGAAAAGATTACCATACACTCAAGGAGGTCTCCTGCAAACAATTGGCAATTTTTTTAGTTACCATCATAACATAGTCCGCATTTCTGTGCTATTGCATTCTATAGGACAGTGAACACATCCAGAGCATGCAAAAGGCAAGCGGAGGGCTGGCCGCAACTGAAGGGGAGACAGGAAGGGGGGGGGGGGGGGAGAGGGGTTTACCCAACACATACTGTTGAGGCGGTAGATGTCACCTTAATAGCATCCAGAAGGAGGATCGCCACTGTAACCAATATAGATATGACTCGATTTAGGTAGCAATGTCCAACTGCGTGCCAATCAGTTTTGTTGTTCTGCTCTACTCTTCATGCAGTCCGGTTCTTGTCAATATTAATGTCACAGACCGATTGAATATCAGTTGACAAAAATTTAATGTGAAGACAGCAAACATTAATTCCAAAACGAATGTACTGAATCTTCCTGGCCATGCAATGTCAGAGCATCACTCTATAAGGCCACGTTTAGATCTCAAAAACACCCAAAAAATTTTGCATAGTGCCCGTCACATCGAATCTTTAGACGCATGCATGGAGTATAAAATGTAGGTACAAAAAATAACTAATTGCACAGTTTGTCTGTAAATGTCGAGATGAATCTTTTGAGCCTAGTTAGTCTATGATAGATAAATTTTATCAAATAACAACGAAAGTGCTACAGAAATTTCTCCCCAAAAATTTTGCCATCTAAACGGGGCCTAAGTCTCATGATTATCAAGCTTAGCATGAACTCAGGAGTATACAGTATACTATAACCAGTCTACTTAGTCTGACTTACATGACCAAATCGATTGAGAAATAAGGCGAGAATTATTTTTCTCCATCTTTCAGGATCAGGATTTAGGATTACAATAATTGTTGGGACTCAGGATTATCAGTGATAACAATTATTTTTTGACTCTGTCATTGCAATTTAGTCAGGGATTATACAATTAAGCTAGCTATACCAAGGCTGTGCCCAGCAGGGAGGGGGCTGGCCCTTGGACACCAGCGATGGGGCATTATTAAGCCAACTGTGTGCGTGCATGCCCAGCTGCACCTACGCCATGGCTGGCCGCTTAGTTTCTTGTACTGAAAAACCTAAACAAAAACTCTAAAACATACATGTAGACAGGGATGATCTGATGACACCCAACATGTGCCGCACTCACAGGTCATATCATAAAGCTGACAGCATGGGGATAGCGCAGCTATTAAATCGACGTGCTGAGGACAACTCCAGTGAGATTGCAGCAATGAAGTCATCGTGTCATGGTAAAAAATTACAGAAACATGTAGCTGCAGGTACAATCAGATGAAGTTTTAGAACCGAATAACCCAAATGAATCACTGAAACAAAGCTCAGACCTGTGGTTACTTTCTGAATAACAGGACTGGTATGGAGAGTCACGACCTGGATGACATACTGATGATCGGTGTTTTTGTTGACTCACCATCCTCGCTGGAGGATGTGTAGAGATTAGGATTTTAGAAACCATAGAAAAACAAACTAAGCAGTAAGCACGGATGGAGGTGCCGATAAATGGAAAATGAGTCCCAGGAGGTGCCAGTGCATGAAATCTATTACCTCAAATCAGTCCCAGGAGGTGCCACTGCATGATATGAACCAAGTTCTGTATATTCATAATCTCACGATATACCTGGGTGTTTCTGGTTCTTTTTTCTCCACCCTAAATGGAAAATGAGAGGTATTTAGGTTATCCAAATCACTTACAGTTACAGTAAGTAACATTAGTCCCAGTTTACATCCGATTTGTCTTTATCACTACTTGCTACTGTAAATTTATTGTTCATGTAAATTGCTACTGTAAATCAATGTTTAATGCAGATTCTGGTACTTGCTACTTTAACATTATTTTTTACAATTACAGTAAGTAACATGAGTCCCAGTTTGCATCCAATTTGTCTTTATTACTTCCTACTTTAACATGTTTAGATTCTGTACATATCCTAAAAGGCTAAAATAGTGTACGAATTCTATCCAAGACATAGTTTCTGAGTGTGGGATCCTGAATATTTTCATAGCTCCCTTGCTTTAGCACTTTAGATATTTTAATGCAGTTCCTCTGCAGCAACAGCTTGTGTCGTGTATGCAAAATAGAATTTCGTGGAGATGGATAGTACATTACAGATACAACAGCCATGGTTGCAACAACAGTATGAAATTAGCAGTACTATCAAGAGCTGTGGTTTCACCGATGGATTTGTCTTCATAATAAGTTTCAAACATATGAAACACAAATAAGTTCTTGCCTTTCCAGCCTCATTCAAAAGTTGTTTGCATAAACGGAAATTAGTTATACATGGCATGAAAGCAGTCATTGGCAGCAGAAATTAGTTCATATAAGCTATTTTGTCCCATACCTTGGTCACACCGGACAACCATGGTTCCAGTCTTGATCATTGGTGCACTACTCCAGTGTCTCGTGCTGAAGAATCATGTCATCCCAGCTGTTCTTCATCCAGAACTCGAAATCTGTCACAACCTCTGGTAGCGCATCCTCAAAGATAGTGCTACCACGATATTGTGGTGGACCAGTCTGGAATGAAGCAAACACACAAATAAATCAATTCGAAGTTATTTCATTTTCCATACACCTACCTAATACCTAATGCAGTAGACCTGACCATAAGAAAAAAATTATCTGACATTAATCTGGAACTTTAGAAAGTCTATGAAGGCATACACATGTTCTACCATCTAACAAGTCCTCAACCCCAAATATATCTAAAATTTAGTCCTAAACAGTTCGTAGAAATTATGCCAGCCATGGTGATGGCGAGGATGGTGAAGAATAGGAACTTGCCGAGCATAACCCTAAGCACCGCGTCGGTCTCGAACAACTCGCAGTCAGCAGACTTGTGGAAGTGGTTAATCCCTGCGGGAACAGAGAGAAATCTCCATGAATGTTTGGATCAATTGAATCGACGAATAGAATGAGTGAAAGGAGGGGGATTCGGGGTCAGGGCCACGCACATGGGATTGACTCGAGGAGGGGCGCGGGACGTCACGGAGCACTCAGGCGGAGCAGCGCGAAGAGGCTGCAGTAGGCGATGCCGATGCGGACGGAGCAGCAGCCGATGCTGGAGGGGCCGCACCTCCGCCTCGCCCCCGGCCATGAGGACTGCGAACCCCTGTCGCGGCCCCACCCCGCCTAGAGGCTGCGGGTCAGGCCGCGCGCCCCTACCTGGAGGCCACGACCCCGGTTGGAGGCGGCGCCGCCTGCCGTGCACCTGGCGCACGCCGCGGCTGGAGGCTGCTCTGCCTACCGCGCCCCTGGCTGGAGAGCGCGAGCGTGGACAGCAGGGGCCGGGGGAGTCCGACGGCTACCAGGCTGGGCTCGGGGTCGCGCCGTTGGGGAGTTGGGAACCTGTTCGCCTGTCGCCAACACCACGAACGCGGAGGGGTCGCGAGGGAAAGAGCGGAGTCGCGGTCACCGTCGCAAGGCGCAGATGTCGCGCAGATGGGTTTCCATCCACGACCCCGATGATCCAGGCGCGGCTAGGACGGAGCCGCTAGCGGGGGCTTTCCTTGTGTGCGCGATGCGGGATGCGGGAGACGTCGCGGTATCGCAAGGGAGAGGGTCGGGCCGACGGAGCCACGCTTGTCGCACGAAAAGGTGGTGTTACTTTCTATCTTTTTTTAAGTTGCAGAAGAAATACCAAACATCTAAAATGCGAAATCGAAAACGATAAAATCGGACAAGAAAATATAAATTCGATCGGATTAAATGTAGAAAACGATGCGGTTCGGTTCGGAATATTTCCGTTCCGTTTTCGTCCTTACTGGTCTCTGCCAAGCACCGGTTCAGACACGGCGTACCAGCAGGCCGCTTCAGGCTGTTGCAATGGAGCAGAGCACTAGTGTCTCATCAGGAGACCAAGACAATCAGACAACTAACTCTGGTAGCTGAATAATGAACAAAGCTGAACTTCTGAACGCGGGGATTAATCTAATCTGAACAAGAACTGATCCCTAAAGTGAACCAAACGCAGAGGAGGAAGAACTCAAGAACTCTTTTTCCAGCGAAAGAACTGGCGGTAATCTTGGCCTAATAGCCTCAGTAACAAGGAGAAGAACCCCATCATCGAATTTGAGTGGTTCTTGCAAATTGAAAACAAAATTCACATGGTCGTCGACGGATTCTATGAACACTTCTACGCCCAGATAAACGCGAGTTGGAATCAGAGGGGACGGCGGGCTCACGGGAATGACACGTGGAAGTTCGGGTGCGTCCTGTCTCGGGGAATGGCCTCGACCAACCAGCGCAGCACCGAGCTCGGGTTGTTGCATTTTTAGGTGACAACTTATCACTTCAACTTCTTATCATAACTTTTTTTTGACCTTTTTTTAAATATTTTCGTAATTCTCTAATTTTTTTTGATAAGTTACAAAGTTATGCTCACAACTTTTATGCATAACTTTTTATGGAATAACCTATCACAATAACTTCTCATCACAACTGTTTTGACTTTCCTTTTTTAGAAAAAATTTATTTTCATAATTTTTTTAGAAAGTTACAAAGTTATACTCATAACCTGTGTATAACTTTTCATGAGACAACTTGTGATCACAACTTCTTAGTCTAAGGATAAGAAAATGGTTAGATTAATATGAAAACATGAAAAAGCAAAGAAAAAAAAGAAAAGGAAAAGAAAACAAGATATGAAAAACGGAAAGAAAGGAATAAAATGAAACAATAAAAAAATGAGAAAACTACTCGCGGATGAAACATCGCTAAAATTAGATTTACAATAGTAATATAGAGAGGGCGTCGAGAGAAGATGTCAGATGCTCCGTTGACTTGCCTAGCAGGACCCACCATGTGATTAGTGCCTAACGTTGCCGGTCACGCACATGGTAAGTGTTCATCGCGTTCGAATCGCGCGAACGACCGCGGAAATAGAATTGGGTAACGCTGTGACTCACATGGGCCGAAACAAACAAGAAGCAAATTAAAATCTGTGATCAAGTCGAGTTACATTTACCCAAAACCAAACGCTTGTCTTAGTCTCTTTCAAGCAAAACAAGGGCACTTGCATTCTCATGGGAGGCGACCTCACGGTCACGGAACACCTTGCGAGTTGCGACGTGCATGAGCATGGAGGCCCCGCACATTTCAGACCACGAGCGATGATGTTCTCTTTTCTTCACAGTTCATGGCAACAATCACCACCAGGAAGAAAGCAGTGATGGGAGCCCTACGCGAGACAGAAAATATCTCACATAATGTACAGTACCTAGTAACGTGAGATTGTGAGAATATCTCAGAAGCTTCGTTGTTGCGTGTGGAGTGACATGGTAGTACCGGCCACCGGGACAGAGAATGGAAGTCAGAGATGGAGGCCACCCCACCATGATCACCGCTGGAAAACTGTGCTCTACTAAAAAAAATGAGAAAACTACTCGCGGACGAAACATCGCTAAAATTAGATTTAGGGTGCGTTTAGTTCTCTATTTCATCCAAAAAATTTTGGGTTTTAGCCTATCATTTTGCAGAATGAAACTAAACACCATGCAAAAATTTTGGCAAAAAGGTATCCATTCTCCATTTTGGATTTTGGCCTCAAGAGACAAAAAAAAAAGCCAAAAAGCCAAAAAGCCCTCACCCACCCCATGAAAATTTTGGCATTGTGGATGGAACTTAGACTGTGTTTAGTTCCCCATGGAATGCAAAATACAAAATATCAACTACTTTGGAATGATGAAATGCAAAATGCCAAAATTTTTATGGGTGTGTTTAGTTCCATCCAAAATGTCAAATTTTTCATGGGGTCGGTGAGGTTTTTTTGGCTTTGTGGTTTTTTTTTTGTCTCTTGAGGACAAAATCCAAAATGGAGAATGGATACCTTTTTACCAAAAATTTTACATGGTGTTTAGTTCCATTCTGCAAAATGATGGATCAAAACCCAAAATTTTTTGGGTGAAATAGGCAACTAAACACTTCCTTAGACTACCCGCAGTGGGTACTCTAAAGAGATACTCTAAAGTTTTAGAGTATGAATATAAAGTAAAAACTGTTGCACTGGGTACTCTAAAACGATATTCTATCATTTCTCTTACTCTATATTTAGAGTAGTACAGTGCTTACTCTATAGTGTGCAGTGGCGGACCTCACTAGTTAAATAAAGGAAAAAAATGCTATAACTCACAAACCAAAAATCCAACCCCCTGTTCGGCTGAGCTTATCAGCACGGCTTATCAGCCGTGGAACAGTGTTTTTCTCTCACAGCAAATCAGCTACAGCCGGCTTATAAGCTAAAAAACAGCCTGCCGAACAGGGCCTAAATTAAATTTCGATTGTACCATTAAATTCGTCTCAATAAATCCTTCAAAACTAGATCACACATGGATATATATTTAGATAAAGTAACAAGCGGATCACACAGTAGATAGAGTGGATAGAGGATGATATAGATGATGGATGGGTGTGGAAGAATTGAGTATAGAGGAGATGATGTTACTGACTAGAATATATAGAGGAGGAATATAGAGGTCTATGAGTGCGGATAGCCTTAGGATAGTAAATAGATAGGATAGTAAATAGAGAGGGCGTTGAGAGAAGATGTCAGATGCTCCGTCGACTTGCCTAGCAGGCCCCACCATGTGATTAGTGCCTAACGTTGCCGGTCACGCACATGGTAAGTGTTCATCGCGTTCGAATCGCGCGAACGACCGCGGAAATAGAATTGGGTAACGCTGTGACTCACATGGGCCGAAACAAACAAGAAGCAAATTAAAATCTGTGATCAAGTCGTGTTACATTTACCCAAAACCAAACGCTTGTCTTAGTCTCTTTCAAGCAAAACAAGGGCACTTGCATTCTCATGGGAGGCGACCTCACGGACCACCTTGCGAGTTGCGACGTGCATGAGCATGGAGGCCCCGCACATTTCAGACCACAAGCGATGATGTCTCCTCTTTTCTTCACAGTTCATGGCAACAATCACCACCAGGAAGAAAGCAGTGATGGGAGCCCTACGCGAGACAGAAAATATCTCACATAATGTACAGTACCTAGTAACGTGAGATTGTGAGAATATCTCAGAAGCTTCGTTGTTGCGTGTGGAGTGACATGGTAGTACCGGCCACCGGGACAGAGAATGGAAGTCAGAGATGGAGGCCACCACACCATGATCACCGCTGGAAAACTGTGCTCTACTCCAAAAAAAAAAATAGAATACTCGTAAATGACAGGGGGCACAGACCACAGAGCCAGACCTTAGTGCGCAGACGCGTAGTAGGAGTATCAGGACAAACCGTCCAAACTGCGAGCCCAAGTCACACACGTTCGACACGTCCCTCTCCCCAACAGATTGGCGGATCCAGGTTTAAAAACCTGTGGAGGCAAACTAGTTGATTTTAAGCTAATCAATACAATATACAGTAGCATACAGTATGCATGTTAGAAAAAGTTATATAGTCATATGGCCCCATAGCTTACATGTAGATCCGCCACTCGCACTGCTTCTCCAACTCCAACAGAAGACCACCCACCGGCCACCACGCCCGCACCACCATATACTTACTCCTCATCGACGCTAGCTAGCAACCCACCACGAACACATCTATCTACTTATCGCACAACAAGCGAGCGCAGGAGAGCTAGCTCAGGCGCGCGAGAGATCGATGGAGAAGGAGGCGGCGGCGCAGGCTCAGGCGCAGGAGCAGGAACAGTGGCAGGGCGCGGTGGAGGCAACTCTGCCGTCGACGCCAGCGTCCGCGGCGTGGCCGCACATCGCCAGCTTCTGCGCGCTGCACCGGTACCTCCCGAGCATCGACGTGTGCGAGCTCGCGGAGGGGGAGGACGGCCGGCCCGGGTGCGTCCGCTACGTCGCCTCGCTCGCGCCGGGCACCACCACCGGGGAGGTCGGCATCTGGGCGCGGGAGAAGCTGCTGGAGATCGACGACGACGCCCGACGGCTCGCGTACGCCGTCGTCGGCAGCAGCATGGGGTTCGGCAGATACGTCGCCACCATGAGCATCGTCGCCGCTGACCAGGAGGGGGAGAACGACGCGGGGTGCAGGCTGGTCTGGGCGTTCGAGTGCGAGCCCGTGCAGGGGTGGACCCGGGACGGGCTCCTCGGCTACCTCGACGGCGGCGTCAAGGCCATCGCCGCGCGGATCGAGGAAGCCCATGCCGCTGACGCCGCCAATGCCGGAGGAGACAACGTGGTCGTCGTCGCTGCCTGACAACTCCAGCTCCGGGCCGGGAGGAACCTCAACAGCCGCCAGATGCATTTCTGTATTGATTATTACCTCGTCAAACTAGTTAATGCATTATTAATCTCAAATGATTGCCACTGGCTTGCTTGCTTTAATTTCTTGTCTCTCCTTATTAATTGTCTACCGGATTTGTATGTCGCGTCGCGTCAGACTGTCAGATTAGTGAACGAAATTCACTTGAAAGGGACTCTGCTGCTGGCTCCTGCTTGTTTTATTCTGGTGATGTCCATGTCGATCCGTGTGAACTCGGATGTGCAAAAGGCAGAAGATATTATGATGAACATGGTTGAACTTGAACAAGGTGCACCATGTTCCACCCACGTGTGAGAGGACTGAGCTTCCATCGTACTGCGATTGGGGTTAGTTGGGGACGACGTCAACGCAACACACGTATGTACCGGCCATAGCCCATAACTCGTTCGTACGCGTTTACTGAGGTAGGATCATCTAGCGGACGTACTAGTAGAGCATCGATCTCATAAAAATTAATCAAGGCGTTTAGTTTTAGGACTCCGAGGCGGTTGCCCACCTTAGTTATTCGTGGCCGGGAAGCCGGCCCAACAATCGCATCGGTTAATGCTTAACCGAGGCGTGCAATCTGACGTAACCACCTCAGTAAATTGATTTATGGAGGCGGTTGTCTTAACAGGTCCGCCTCAAAAAAATGGAGGCCATTTTCGGAGGCGGGCCCATAAATATTCCTGAGGCCCAGCCAAAGCCCAATACAACTCTCTACCGGGCTTATTTAAATTGAGGACCTAGGGTTTCTCAGGTCACTCTCTTAGCTAGCCTTCACGCCCCCTAGGCAGTGGCGCGCCTCCCTCCCCTCGCGGCGCGCCTCCCTCCCTCCACTCTTTCCCTCCCCTCCACTCTCTCTCTCCCCCTCCCTCGTCGGCGCGACTGCTTAAGCAGCTCGCAGTTTAGCGGCGTCACCCCTTCCCTCCCCTCCTGGCGACGCCCCCTTCCCTCTCCTCCTGGCGGCGCCCTACCCCTTCCTTCCCGGCGGTGCTCCTCCCCTCGCGGATGGCAGCTAGAGGTGCAGATCTGGTGGCTAGAGCTCCTCCCCTCATGGATGGTAGCTAGAGGTGCAGATCTGGCGGCCGGAGCTCCTCCCCTCGCGGCATGGCGGCTGGAGGCGTAGATCCGGCGGCCGGGGCTCCTCCTCTCGCTGATGGCAGCTGGAGGTGCAGATCTAGCGGCCGGAGCTCTTTCCCTCGCGGCATGGCGGCTGGAGGCGTAGATCTGGCAGCTGGAGCTCCTCCCCTCACGGCAGGGCGGTCAGAGCTCCCCCTCGCGGCATGGCGGCTGGAGGCGCAAATCCGGCGGCCAGAGCTCCTCCCCTCGCGGCTGGAGGTGTAGATCTAGCGGTCCAGCGAGGATGCAGCACTAGCGGGCAGCGGCGGTGCATGGTTGGGCTCGACGCCGGGCCCTGGATGGGCTCGCGTTTGGGCTCGTCATTTTTTGTTATTATTATTATTATTATTATTATTATTATTATTATTATTATTATTATTATTATTATTATTATTATTATTAACCGAGGCGGGCAACTGGTCTGCCTCGGTAAATCATTGATTTACCGTGACCTTTAGGCCGAGACGGACGGGTTACCCACCTCGGTAAACCCTTTTTGCCCGCCTCGGTTAAATTTATCGTAGTAGTGAAGTTGTCTGATCCAATCCGTTCAGCTGGAAGATGGCTGGACGGCACGAGATGAGAGGTTAGTGCCGATTCATCTGCTGACTACTGGACCATGGAAAGAGATTGACTTGTTTGATTCTGATGTGGAGCAATCGATTGATGGAGGACTTGCGTATATGTTCCCTTCCCACTTGCTGCATGCAAGTATTGTCCAACAAGCTATCAGAGGCAGAGCTAAATGAGAATCCCAACAAACATGTGAACGTCAGCTCAAAAAAAAATCAGCTCAAAAAAAAAAAAACAAACATGTGAACGGACCATTTATTCGTTGGCACTTTTTTTTTGAGGAATTTATTTGTTGGCACGTGCCAAGGCTCGGAAGCACATGTTAAATTGGGCCATCGCCTGTTTTCTCCATCGCCTGTTGAAAACAAACCGGAGGATCCAGATTGAATGGTCAGACGTATTGAAAATATCAGCAATACATAGACAGAACTGACCCTGATCTCCATGGATGGACATTGCAGGACCAGGTTGTCTAAGAATTTTTCTGTGTCTTTCCCTACATATCAACAACAACTATGTGGGACACCTCCAGCATGTGCATAAAACCATTAAGAAACACAGTTCTTGAAAATTTGCATACTTGGATATCCTCTCCCCATTTAGATTTTTTACACATCCATGCTCCAGTTTTGGATGAGTAGATGCTGACAACTAACACCCTAACCGACCTTACCCACTGTTCTACCACATGGAAGTGCGAGGAGATTGTGGGTCGAACCCCAAGTGAGTTGAACCATAACAAAGGTTGCTATGCGGCAGTACCACTGATTTGCTAGTCACCGGATTGCAGACAACATAGCGAAGCCCAATGCACCAGCAGAGGAAGAGGCCTCTGTAGCAATCTGAGATGACTAAATCCTAAATGGGGAAGGGCAAGAAGGAAAAGGAGGGGTATTCATTGGTGAAGCTCGCGAATCGATGTTTGCCTTTCTAGTTGCCATACATGAATTCAGCGACAAACTGGGGTAGCTTCTTACGGTGCTCAGATTCAGAGATGCAATGGTACTAGGAGCGACACATACACATGCAGCTGCATAAGGTATAGACGGTGAGGCGGCGAAGGATAAGGACCAAGACATTGTCTATGAGAATGTCTACTTCGTTCCTCTTGTTGGTGGCCTCCTCCATCTTGACTAGGATGTGGTGGAGCGGGGCCAGTGATGGAAGCGGCAGCACTGTCGCCTGAATCAGAGTAGGAGCACCTACAGGAATGTGCTTGTGAGCTCCTTAATGATCAGATGGAAGCTTGATTCGTACTCAGATGAGATAAGAGGGGAATAAAAAGCCAAGAAACATGGATACGGGGAGTGCGAAAAAGCACTACCCTTGCCTTGTATCTTGTGGCAGTGAGCTCGAGCAGCCACGACAGTGATGAGTACCAGCCTGGTCACCGGTGGATCTATGTGGGCGTGCTGGTGAGGCATACCGGCACCGAGCATTAGCTTGTCGGCAATGAGTGGCGGCTTGTACGCCAATGAGTAGGTGAGGAATAGAAGCACTTGAGAAGGAGACAAATAGGGTGGCGGCTGGGTGGGTAGCGTTCTTTATAAGTTAACTACAAACGTGCCAAAAATTCTAAAAATGCGCGGGAGTCTCGTGCTAGCTTGCAAATTTTGACGATATCGGCAGTGAAGGCTACCGGCGGTGGTGATTGGGTCTTAAAAAAGATGGTACGTAGCACCTAACAACAGACGTGTCATACGGAAATTGAACGTTGGAAAGGAACAAAATATTATAAACATTATTTTTGTAGGTTACAGCAAGAAGATGTTAGCACCTAACGGCGAACAGCGGCGGTGACACAATTTTTTCAATGACGCTTATATCCGATGGTGACATAATTGTACAATGTTATACTAATTCAGCTAGGGCTTAGTAGCTTACTGAACACACAACGTACTTTTTACAATAACAATGGACGCTAACATGACAAAGTTTGTCAGCTGATGTTGCATAATAAAGGTACTGATCTCTACAATAACAATGGATGCGATTAGAAAGTCGTACTGTACGACGGTTTGCACATACAAAGCAACACCCCATCATCATCACAATGAGGTAATAATGTTCAAAGTCAACAAAAGACATTCTTTTTTGATTAACTCTGTTACACTTTTCATTCATCAGGCGTACAATAACTAGTATCTATCAGCATCTATAGTTATGATGACAAAAACCTTGGCCCTATTCTTCAGCACTACTTCAGCAATACTTTTCAGCGAATGAATAGTGTTTTTCTCTCACAACAAATCAGCATAAGCATCGGCATAAGCCAAATTTTAGCGATGACCGTAGGTTTATCCCCGCACTGAACGATGGACATCTCATGAAGCGTAGAAGCCGGACGAAGGCGTAACTAACCTTCGCCGTGCCTCCGAATCTTTGCCATGAGTAGGGACAATGCCAGGAAGAAGCCTGGGGAAGAACCACCTTGTGGAACTCCCTTTAACATCCGAGAGGATGAGGAGCCCTACGAGGAGCCTTGCTCGTGCCATCTTCGTCAACGTCGGGGAGGCATGCATGCCACGGCGTCGAGAGATCCCAGGTCGAGATCTGTGGGCTCAAAAGGTTTACTGGCAACTGCAAGGCACCCTCTGCCCTCTAGGATTTCCTACAGATATTTTAACCTAGAAGTCTCCCGCGTGCCGACCATCAACGAGCCTAGTCGCCGTGTCATCGGCGACCCAGGCCACCAAAGATGGTATTGTTCTTCCCCATCTCTTCGCAGAACTTCCTCTAACACCCAAGACGAAATGGCCACCAGCAAGCCGCAGTAGAACCCAATCATAAAGCCTTCTCCCAGCAACGACGGAGCCACCGAAGTACGCCATGAACCATGGTGGATGAAAGGAGTTGCCGCTCTCTCGCTCAGTGCTAAGGGATTTGGAGGGAGGGGAGGGGCAAGAGACTCAGTGCATCCTGACCTAGATTAAATAGGCCAACCTTGAAGATGGAGAAGTGCAAGTAATAGTGATGCAGCTGTGTTGTGGGTAATTGGAAAATAACTCACGCTGACTTTATCTCCGAAAGACAAACAATCGTGGAGGGCCGGCGGCCATAACCCGTATCCTAGTCGGCTCGGCTTTTCATACAACTGAGAAAATACCACTGCTGCATCTATTATTAACCCATCGGTGGTAGAAGTTTCAACTGCCGGTTTCCTTTCTCAGGAGACCTCGCTATCGGTCCAATCGGCGGTGGAAGTATAACACCCTCGCTTCTATCGCTACGGTAGTGAAAGTGGCGACATTGATAAATCAATCTGTAGTAGTGCTTGTTGGTTCATCGATCTTGACCTCACTTACTTTGGTTATCACCGTTGCCTTGGGCCATCGGTGCCAAGTCTTACTCAAGCTTCACCGCCACGTGGTCCATCGCTCTAAAGCCTCCAACTTGCCCTTCACGCCTGCAACCAGTCCATCAATCCAAGTCTTGTCTTGATCCTCTCCACCTTAGCCACATGACTCAATGTCATGTCTCATATACAGTGAGCTCCTTCATCACATGTGTGAGCCTTGCAACAAATCCAAGCCATTTCCACCTCTACGGCATGTGTTGCTCACACAAGTGTACCTATGGACTAATTACTTGTGTATCTCACATAAACACTTATTAGTCCACCTAGGTTGTCATTCAATTACCAAAACCAAACTAGGGTCCTTTCAAATGTCTCCCCTGAATTATTTGCTCAATGTCAATTCATACACTGAGAAGTTGGAAGATCCTTCTTTACAGGAGGAGTTCATTGACTTGGAGACTGCTTGTTGTATATCTTGGAGGACTCGCTTGCGAAACTATGTATACTAGAGCATTAGGGGCTCTTTGGGCGCCGTATATTGACTATTTGGCCAAATTTACAGATACTAATTTTCTCGTTTCATAAAGAACAAAAGTAAGGAAAATCTTTTTGTGTGTAATACACTAAGATTCTTGCAGAATAAAAGAAAATTAACATAAGGAATCACTATAATGGGTAATTGTACAATCGTATCTTAGAGATCAATTTTACATGCAACCATAATGAACTTCAAAAAAGTTTGTCCTGAATTTGGTCCAAAGCAGAAAAACTCGTAGAATCTTCTCATTGATGTGCAGTGAACATCAATTTATACTCCTAAACCCCTCAACGGCGGCTGGGCAGAGGAGTCGTTTGACAGCGACAGCTGGTCTTGACCACATCTTTGCATACCTTCTTCAAAACTTAAGAGCAAGACCGCTAAACAAAATCTAATCTTATCCAAACTTGAAAAGAAACATCTTACAAGCTATCTAGAAAATTAGCTTTTCTGCAAGCTAGTCCAAAATCAGTGGTAACAAGGCCACTGAAATGGTATACATGTTGTGCAGAGTTATAGGCTGGGTGGCTAATTTTGCCAACATAATGAATGCTAATGATCCTGGGTATAACTGTAGTGAGCATGTAATCACTAATCATAAATTAGAAACACAAGCAGCAGGCCAAAAAATAGGGTAATAGTCACTAAAATATTGCACAAAAAACAGCAATTCTTATGACAATATGATATATACTCTACCGAAGATAGGGTATACACCTATTGCTGTTGTAAGCTAGCATTGGCCCAATTCAAGTGATAACCATTGATTCAAGAATAAGTATGTGCCGACAAAATAGTACTATTTCCCTTCAATCAAAATATTGTGCGATTTTGTCAAGGTCAATAATCAATCTATTGTATACTTCTGAGCTGGTGCAAAGAAATAAGTCAGATCATTATAATTGTAATTTTAGAATGGTTCAGACTTCTGAGATGCTGGCAAACAAGAAAGAGAATAAAAGTAGTAAAAAACATTGACATAATTATTTCTCAACCAATGGAATGCTAAAACATAAATTCCAAGAAAATAAATAAATTTACATAAGAATGTGGCATATGTGCTAAACATGCATTTGTGAAGTACCAAAGCAAACCGAGAAGGTCATTACCAATCATCATGCTTTGGTTGTTTCATCACGAGAGCTTGCAAGTAATTTGGCCCAGTATGTAAAAAATGTGAATTGAGATTCAGTCTACTGAGTACGATAAGATTCAAAAGGAGATAAAACATTGAAAAGAGATATTTACCTTTGTGGTAGCAATATGGCTTTTTATACTTCTATTGTAGTGAGAGACAAAATTAGCAACTCATACTTAAATAGTGGGTACAAATAAACAAAATTACAAAGCACTAAAAAGAGGCTCATACTATCTATGATAGCCCCTACAGGCACATGCACTACAAATTCTAGATGTAAAGCTACCTCTTCTTTGCATATAACCCTCTATGAAGCCAGATAGAAATCACAATTTTTCCCACTTACCAAGCTACTGGATACGAAGTTGTCAGCAGTCCATCTTCATTACCTACTGGCGATAAGCTTTCTTTCGCTGAAAACACATAGAATTGATAGTTCCATAAGCACCTTTGTAGCATGTTTCTCATTACTAATCCATAAACGCACCACAGATTAAAAGTGCTGACTAAAATCAATTGCCATCATTTTAAAAATCTCTTTCTAAACACAACATGCCACACATCAATCAAAAAATAGGTGACCAATTGTTTCCTTCTAATTGCTGAAATAGTTTTGCTTGACTAACAAACAAGTCTTGCTAGTGGCCTAGTTTGTTAACTAGCAATACTTGTTTGTTAGTAGCTATTTGCTAGTTAGCGCTAGTTTGCTAGTTGGTAGCTTGTTTGTTTGAGTGACATAGTTTAGAGACAAACTTGGGTTGGGGCTTGCTTTGGGTGAATAAGAGCTAGAGCAAGTAGTTGCTATTAGGGTCACTTATTGTACTAATCATCTTGTGCTAGTGATTGTGCATTTGTAGAAGAATTCTTATAGGCTATTCAACCCCATCTAGCCATCTAGATCCTATCAGCCCCTTTGTTCAAGTTTTTTCTCGTGTCTCAATCTCTTAGACATTGATCCTAATTTAAGGATGCCTTCTTACTTTGCTGATCACCTCACTCTAATCCATTTGGCATACTTGCTACCCCCACAGATCAAAGATAGTCTTCCAAAGAAAACTCTTCAAGAGCTGAAAGAAATGGTCGAATATGATGAGGAAGTTGTTGAGGTCCCATCTCCAACCTTCACTACTTCAAGGAAGAGGAGGACCAAGAAACACAGAGAACCCATGGATCAGAAGTTCCTCAGGTGCAGCAAAAGAATTACATACAGGCTAGAAGGCTTCAAGGATAGTGCAAGCAAGGAAGCAACCATGGAGGTCCAGCCTCTAGCTATCATCCCTACCACTAGTGCACCTCCAGCTCCACACTTGACACCTGAAATTGTGGAGGGAATTGCCAAGGGCTTCCTTTTGATTCAGGATAAGGTTGTCTCTACAGCAATCATCTAGGAAGACATCAAGAATGGCAAGGCCTAATCCGACCTTGTAGTCTCTCATGTGGGTCTGTCTCATTTGCTTAGTAGTTCTATGAACCTGGTCTACTCAGAAGCCTAGTCTGCATGTTGGCACATATGTCTGTTTAAGTTTGTCCTGAACTTGGTTGTCCTGAAAGTCTAGCCTGAGAGCTAGCAAAATAATGATACTCTCAACCTCCTTAGGTCAAGCAAACGCAATGCTAGTTTAATTTACACCCTTTATGGCCCCCTTATGTGTCTCTCTAAATCATTTGTGAATTGTAGTTCTGTCTACATTGCCAATTGCTTTGTGATTCTATTAATTTGGCCGACACCTGGTATGTCTGCCATGAATCCCTATCTCCTAGTGTCTCACAATGAGTAACAATAGAGCTACAAGATCCTAGTCTGGACTATTAGGGGCATCAGTTCCGAAGAGATATGGAATGCTCTTAGAGCCAAAATCACTTAGAGTGCTTATAAAGTTATATGTTTGCAGGAAACTAAGAGAGAAGCTTTTTTGACTATTTTTATCTTTTGCCCTAGTTTCGTTGACAATTTTACTTTCTCCCCATTAGTTGGGGCCTCTAGTAGGCTGATAACCAATTGGAATAGCAGTCTACTGACAACAAATATGGTTTAGATCAATATGTATGCTATTACAACTCAAATTGCAGAACAAAGTTGATGGCAAGGTTTTTCATCTCACAAACACTATGGTCTAGTCTCCACACCAAAAAAGTTTGCTTTCATAACTTGTCTCTTAAACCTAGACACTTCAGACTTCAATGACTAGCTATTAGTGGGAGACTTCAACCTCTATAGGTCCTTGTGAAATAGAAATAAACGGTAACTTTTCAGTAATGTATATGTTCAACAACCTCATTATGGACCTGGATCTAGCAGACATGCCCTTTAGTGGTAGATTATTCACTTGGAGTAACATGAAGGATGACGCTCTCTTAGTCATGCTAGACTGGGTTCTAACCTCCCCCCACCTAGGGCCTTTCTTATCCCTCCACTATTGTTCAGACTCTGTCTAAACCCATTTTTGATCAGATCCCCTATGTCATCACCTTTGGCAGTAACATCCCCAAGTCCTCGATCTTCAGATTTGAAGTCTTCTAGGCTGAACACACTGATTTTCTGAAGATAGTAGACTTACATTGGAACATGAGCCCCTTTTATGCTAATTCTACCAGAACTCTATCAGTCACATTCAAACAAGTTAGAACTATTCTCAAATCCTAGACCAGAAATTTCTCCAACCTTAGCAAGCTCATTCACAGTAGCAACTAGGTCCTTCACCCCTGATGGTTTAGAAGATCAAAGGCCCCTATCCCAACTTGAATGTGCTTTTAGAACTCTCTAGTTAAGAATCATGTTTTCAACTTACTGCAAGCCAAGAGAACTTAATGGAAGCAAAGAAAAAAAAACTAGATGGGTTACATGGGTGATGAAAACACTACCTATTTTCTGCTCTCACAATCATAGAAAAAACTTCATCACAACTTTAACCAATGCTGATGGTAGTCTGATCTCAGATCATGAACAAAAGGCTAGCATCTTATGGGTGGCTTTCAAGAACTAGTTAGACATTAGTGATTACAATGGAATGGCCTACAATTTGAAGCATCCAAAGACACAACCTGAATGTCCTATATGATTTCTTTGGCTCAGAGGAGATTAGTCATACTCTTGGAGCCTGGCCCGGGGAGAACGCCCGCGCCGGCCGTTTTTTGCTAGCCAGGCTAGGCCAAAGCCACCCGCGTGATTCATTCACATCACTTCCCATCCTGTTCGCCATCGCACCTCGCATCACCGAAGGGGACTATGGGAGCCGCGCGGACCACCCTGTTCATTGCCACCGCCCGGCTCCAACTAGGGACCTGCAGGCGCTCGTGCGGAGCTGCGGCAGCGACATGGTAGCAGTAGTGTCAGCCATGCGGTGGCACCCTAGGAGTTACCCGAGCAACCAGTGGTGGCAATGTCGTGGTGGCACGACCTCGACTACTTGTCTAGGCACCACGACATGCTCTTCTCTTTCCCGGCCACCGCTGACGCAGGTGTCTCCACGTCCATAGCACGGCGTTGCGATGGAGCAGCGTGAGGTCCTCATCCATAGCATGGCACCGTGATGGAGCTGCGCGAGGTGCTTAATTAGGGCAAGCCTGGGCATAGGCCCTGATTTGTGCTCCGCCGGTTACTTGATTCATGTTGTGTCCGTGCGGGCAACGGTCCTGCGCGCTCTCGTGGCTAGCCAGAGCAGCAGCATCCAGGCTCTGTTTATGTATGCGTATGGAGTAATTTAGCAAGGTACTGATCTAAATGTATTGAATCTGAATGTGCTCTATGTAACGGATCAACATGATTATACGAGATTAAGTAAGAAAATCTTCCACCGAGGCAGATTATTTATCAAACTTAAGCCGTATAACCCGAGATTCCGTGAAATGACGAAGGATTTCAAACCAACCAACATACAACCAAGATCGTACTGATTTAGTAGCCACAGTCACATGCTACATAAAGTTTGCAACCAAGTTGAATACATCGGAGTCCAGAATAAAAGTTATTACAACACAAGTTCAAATTAACATAGCGGAAGCAAGTAGTTTTAAACCACACACACTTAGTTCAAATACAGTGCCAGCAGA
Source organism: Saccharum hybrid cultivar R570 (assembly GCA_038087645.1). Lineage (NCBI taxonomy): Eukaryota > Viridiplantae > Streptophyta > Magnoliopsida > Poales > Poaceae > Saccharum > Saccharum hybrid cultivar. Next base: position 3,846,377 of record JAQSUU010000423.1, read on the forward strand.
TAGTCATGGTCCACAAAAGCATTAGATAAGACGAATGGAGTGACCATTGCCCATGGTCCTAGTTGTCGCCCATCGCCGGATACAGACAGTTGACGCAATAACCATAGTACATCTGGCCATCTGCAACAACAATGGGAACAATGCCCTGAGTACGAGAAGGTACTCAGCTAGACTTACCCGTCATAAACCAGAAATAAGAGACACCAAGGAGTATGCAAGGCCTTTATAAAGTGGACTGGCTTGACTCATTTGCGAAAAGCATAAGTTATCATGACTAACTAATTTAAATACTTTTGCATCATTTTTATTATAACCTATTTAATCTAGGTAAGCACCTATACTCAAGCAATCACTTGATTAAACATTAATATCAAGAGTTACCATATCAGGTTTAGCATTTCCAACATCATTCACTTAACCATCCGTTTTCCCTCATTGTTACTACGATGCTGTAGCTCGAGTCAAGTGCTCACTATCCATGAGCGACGGCGATTCAAATCGATTCCTAACCAGCTAGTGATTTATTCCTCACACAAACCATGCTTCCTCCGTCAGGGTCGCTTTGATCACCAATGACACTTTTCAAGAAGCCGCGGGATAACAATCTTGGACCGCACTACCCAGGGACCGCCCGACTGCCAGGACGCACCTTGGACTCACTCTTCGCATCCCCGTCATACCCCCTTCAGCACCAGTCTGACAATCCAAGTTTATCTCGGCTCGAAATTGTGTCACTAGCTTCGCGGTCAAAAGGTACTTTATTCGGACAGCTAAATGTGAGGCATGCGTTCAACATGACAAGAGGGACGAGCAATGATCGGTCCTTAATCGACACAGACGGAATCACTATAGTCCAAAACCCTATAAGACTCCGCCCGGTCTTCTTTTATCTACCAACACTTGGTTACTTTCCATGATCACAATTATAGCTAACCATAACCAGGTATCCACCTATAACTCGCAGGTGACAGGAAATCACCTGACTTCTACCGGTCTAAGCATGGCTAAGCAATTATTCGATCCTGACCTAACAAGGTAAAAGATAACTAGGTGGACAAGGATAATAACTGCAACAACGGTTTCACTCAACTCCTATAACTTAATGCAACAATATATATAACTCATATAATAAGAATTGCTTTTATAAAGTAGGAGACTTAGAATTCTCCGGGGCTTGCCTCTTTCGAACGAGCTAGGCTGATGGTCAACGCACTCAGGCAACTTCTCACCTTGCTCCTCTTCCTCGGGCACCTTCTGTGCCTAGAGCTCCTGCTGATCGGTCCAAGCCTGCTCTTCCGGTACTGCTACCTGTTGACGGTTCTTAAGTATCAATTATAACCATCAAATAAATAAAGAAAAGGACCTATATGCAAGCAACACCTAGAATTAGGGTTTGATCTAACAGAATTCCACGAGTTTTGCTGTTCATCTATTTCTGCAGGGGGTTATCAGGAAATACGGAAGAAAGGCCCACATGTCGGATTAATGACGGGATATTAACCGAACACGTAATTATCTTACATCTAGAAGATTCCAGAAGCCACGGGAACAAACGGGAGCCGTAACGGGCCAGGACACAGGGTGCCCGCCCTATGCCCTAGGGCGCCCGCCCTGCCCCCGGGACCAATCAGGTCGAGTCTCGCGGATTATGCTCCACCGCCTTTGAGGATCAAGGAAAACCGTATGATGAAGGTCGGTTTGATCCGACGGTCCAGATTCATCCAAAAGGGCTATATAAGCAAGGCCCCTGACCCCTGGTGGAGAAGACCCCAATTCATTATTCAGTTGCATATCTCTAGTTAGGGTTTAGAGAGAGAGGTTCCCTCTAGGGTTCCCACCTCTTAGGGCTTAGCATCCAATGTGAAAGTAGAATTAGTTCTACTAGATTGAGAGAGATAGAGTGGAGGTGTAGATCGGAGGAAGCCGGCCTGTCGGTGTCTACTCCGAGGTTGTACCTGCGGGAGCAAGTTCTTCTAACCCGAGGCTTGTTCTCAGGATTCTTCAGTATTTCGACTTCTAAATTCTAGTAAGTTCTTTGTTTTATTGTTCTTTGGTTTATGAGTTTACTTTGATCTCTTCGCGTAGAGTTTAGAGTAATCATCTCTAGCGTAAACGTGGTGTTTAAGCTAGGATACTCATAGATATCCCCTCGTCTAGCCGGACTGTGGTAGTAGCGAGGAACGTGACAATTCCGAGTTACCTTTGTATTCCATATCCCGTTAGCAGGATCGATAGGGTTTATAGGTGCGGGTTGAACATCCTTTGTGGTGTCTAGATTCCGTAAACCTCCCCAATAGAACAGTAGATCATCCTTACCAAGGTTAGAAGAAGAGTGCGGTTGTAGTCTTCTCTATACATCACTCACATCGAATCATAGTGGTTGTAGCCTAAAGGTTAGTAGTAATAGATTTGGTTAGTCAGATGCACTCTTTCTCCTAAAGGTAAAAATATAAATACGATACCCAGGATAACATCTCGGGTGAAGTGCTCACCGATATCCGTGCGCTTGCGGATCCTATTTCCTAATTGCGTTACCAAATATCAACACTACCTGCGATTCCTCCTACGATCCTGTATGATGCAATTGCATAAGTAAACATGTAGATGGTGCATCAAATGCGGTGGAATGCTATGATGACATGATATGCAGATGAGCACATTGAACTGATAGTATGGATTACAACAAAATCTTCTACAAGGTAGTCCACATCATCCAAGAACATGTACCACAAAACATGTCATCTACTCTACTAGTTAGCATATAATACTCACACAAGTGCTGTCACTATTTACCAAACCCTAATCACTTAACCCATCAAGTAACATCAGCAAGGTATTTTGATGCTTCCAAGATACACCAAACACTTTGTATTACTTTTAATTACTCATAAAGAATAACCTTTTATTTCCTATTTAAACTAGGGTTACACATCAACACCTATTTCTATTGTGGGTAAAAATCTACAAAAATTACAGTAGCACACTCTTACTCTAGATAGCATACTACAAAAATTTCATGGAATTTGGATAAGTAAAACTATCTATACAAAATAAACAAGCCACAACATATTAATGAGCATGAAAATACTTTGTACGAGAAAAAGTATCAAACAACAGATTTGACATTTTTCTCATGTTAACCACAGTAAACAAGCACATCACAAAAATTATCACATGCATGTGTTATACAATTTTTGCTCTCTACCAAAATAACAAAAATCATCAATTAAATGCATTTAAACTACACTTCAATAATTTTTCACAGAACATGCCTCATAAACATTTTTCCTAGAAAGTACATCACTAAGGAAGACTAATGAAACAATAACCACATTTTTCTCATCATTATTCTATTTACTACACATTTTCTAAGATATCAGCATTTATACTAATTAAATAAATCTACACAGAAAAGTATCACAAAACTAACATGCAACATTTTTAAACTGTAGATCTACTCATGAGAAACACTGCAAAATTTGTTTCACAATTTTTGGAGCTATAAATCTTGAGATATGATTTTTGAAAGCCTTTTCACAATTTCTGGAATTTCTTTATTTCAAATCTTTGAAAATCGGCCGGACCCTGCCCTGGGTGCACCCGGTCTAGTGCACCCGGGCTCGCTGGCACGCGGGACCCTCGGGTCAACAGGGCCCACCCGTCGGCCACCTGGGAGCAGGGCGGCGCTGACCGACGGCAAACTCGCCGCCGGTGAGATCTCCGGTGACGGGGAGGGCACCACTACGCTCCCCGCACCGAGGCGCACCCAGCGCGCCAACCCCGAGCAGCGCGGGAGCTCCGGAGGAAGCTCGCCGGTGGGAATGGCGGGCCGGTGGCGCTGCTCACCATCGGGCGGCCCACACCGGCCGTGGTGAGGCGCGAGAGAGGGCGCACGAGCGTCGTGAGAGCCAGGCAACCGCAACGCGCGCACGGGAAAAGGAGGAGGAGGATGGAGGAGCTCCGGCCACGCATGCCGGCCAACGGCTGCCATGGCGGCAACGGAGGAGAAATGCTGCCAATTGGCCCTCACCTGAGCACGAAACGCGGGAAAAGCTAGCGTCCGGGAAAGCCGAGGGCGAGGCGGAGCTGGGGGAGTGGCGAATCGAACAGAGGTGGCGTAGCTAGGACGGAATGGAGGCGGCAGAGCTCAGGAGCCGGCAATGGCGCGGTGGGACGCAGCTGCTGCTGGCGCGCTGCTGTGGAGCGAGAAGAGGGAAATGGAGGCAGCAGCTGCGGCGGACGAGCGCGCGGAGGGAGTAGGCAGGCGCGGAGGGACGCGGGGGCCACCGGAGGGCACGTGGCGCGCGGCGTCGGCGACGTACGGCCACGCGGCGGCCGGCTTCTGCCACGGCGCCACGGTGCATGCGCGCGCACATAGGCGATGGAGGAGGCGCGCGGGAGAGGCCGGGCCGGCTTCGGCCGTGGGCCGAGAAGCGGGGCGGCGGCCTAGTAAAGCCGGGAAACCCTTTTCCAATTAAAAATAAATTTTCCACATTTTTCTAATGGATTCAAATTCAAATTTGAAGATGAAAAAGGCATTTTCATAAATTGACCCCAAAATAAAAGTTGTTCAAAATTTAATTCTCTACAACTTTCATGTAGGGCACTTTTCAAAATTCTGAATAGATTTTGAATTAATGATTTAAAGCCAAATTTTAATTAAAAATTCACTTTTCTAGAATGTTTTTAAAAGCAAAATTTGAGGAGATTTTGAATACAAAAGTTGCTCCAAAAATCATGTTAATTAATTCTAGATTATCTAAAATTGTAGCTAAACCATTTCTACCACTCTTAGCAAGCAATTGCAACAATTAGGGTTTAAACAATTGTTTTTCACATTTCAAATTCAATGGACTTATATTGCATGTGTGTTGACGGTCCTTAAGTATCAATTATAACTATCAAATAAATAGAGAAAATGATCCAAATGAAACCAACACCTAGACTTAGGGTTTTATCTGACAGAATTCCACGAGTTTTGCTGTTTATCTATTTCTGCAGGGGGTTATCAGGAAATACGGAAGAAAGGCCCACATGTCGGATTAATGACGGGATATTAACCGAACACGTAATTATCTTACATCTAGAAGAGTCCAGAAGCCACGAGAACGAACGGGAGGCGTAACAGAGCCGGGGACAGGGCTCCCGCCCTAGTCCCTAGGGCGCCCGCCCTGCTGGCTCAGCCAATCAGGCTCCGCCTCGAGGATTATGCTCCACCGACCTAGAGGATCAAGGAAAACCGCACGATCAATGTCGGTTTGATCTAACGGCCCAGATTCATCCGAAAGGGCTATATAAGCAAGGCCCCTGACCCTGGAGGAGAGGCCCTCGTCTCATACTTCAAACCCTAATTCAGGAGGAGAGCCTCTGATCAAGCCCTAGAGCCACCACATCAACTAGATCTCTAGTTAGCATAGCTACATAGGATTAGAACTAGAAGGAGTCAATCTTCGATTGGTTCCCGGATCTGTCAAGAGGATTCTTGGTAATTCCTCTATTGTTCTTCAATTGTTCATCTTTGTTCTTCAATATTATGAATATGACTTTATTCTATTTCAATATATTGGTTATGACTTTGCTCTACTTGATTATATTTGCAATTATATTGTTCTTAGTTTATCATAGTTATATGCTTGGCTTAGTTAGATTGGAATTATATACATGCTTAGGATCGTATAGCGTTTATCCATGTGTACAGTGGGTGAATGATAATTATTGTGTAGACGTGGTGTCTATACCGTATTTATCTGCGATTGCACCCTATATGCCGGATTGTGGGGTAGTTCGCGATAGTGACAGCTTCGTTGATTCTTATATAGTCCCCCTCTCGTGTATAGGGCAGGCAGAGCAACACTATTACAGGGGAGTGATTGCTATGTTCTTCATCTTTCTTGCTAATATTCACTATGCATGGATATAGTCTTTTCTCACCATGATTGCCAAGTATAATTGCACTAACTATGATATGCTAGACTTTATAGTTAATAATAACTTAGGGAATATCTTTGTAGTTCATCCTAATTCCATGCTAATGACTTGCTAGAATATCTGTTGAGGTGCTTATCATTATTATATGTGGCTAGCTGATCAGATTAATTATCTTTGTCACCATTATCACTTTACCTTTACTTAATGTGACATTTATACCTGTATAAAGAGATTGATAAATACTCTCGGTTATACATGCAATGATGTGTACTCAGTTCCATATTCTCATTCCATTATCAACCATGATACTTAGAAATCCCTTCCCAGTGGTAAAAATATAAATAACGATACCTGGAATACTTTCTGGTTAAAATGCTACATCGGTATTAATCTGTGCGCTTGCAGATCCCTTTTATTATTTATCTTGATGAGCAAATGCATATTTCAATACCGCGTCTCTCATGTCATGCTGGGGATGACAACTTGGCTTAAGTGGCATGAGGGATAGGTTTGGCATTTTTGGCGCCGTTATCAGAATTAGAAAACTAAGTCTACTTTTGGTAGTGACGTTAAGAATGCCCAACAAGCATTTTTGGCGCCATTGCCGGGGAAGGTTGATTACTAAGTAGGAATGAATATGGAACTTTGAGTCATCATTTGCATCACTAATCTGATCGAGCTTATCAATTCTCTTATACAGTTTTACCCCTGTATTTTCCATTTTGATTATTTATTGTAGGGTGATGCATGAATAGAAGACATCTTCCAGACAACTTTGTTGACGATCCCGAAGCCTTATTCAGAAGAACAAGAGCCAAGCTCAAGAAGACATCGTCAACACTTCAGCACAAAGCTTCATCCAAATCCGAAGACCGCCGAAGTTTCATCCGGAATTTGTCGACTGAATTCGAAGCCATGGCGAACAAGTCGATCCGCGAGTTCTCAGCTCCCACTACGGATAACATCCGCACTGGACCTGCTGGGGAGATCGACCGCAACTTCGAGCTCAAGCCTGGGCTCATCAACATGGTGCAAGCTAACCAGTTCTGTGGGAAGCCACACGAAGATGCTAGTGCTCATCTTCAACACTTCCTGGAGATCTGCAGCACTTTCACCATGGCTGAAGTCCCCAGAGACGCCATACTACTTCTCCTTTTCCCATTCTCACTGTTGGGGAGAGCGAAGCAGTGGTTCTACGCTACAAAGGAGAAGAACGCTACGTGGGCACTCTGCTCCACGAACTTTCTAGCCAAATTCTTTCCCATGGGCAAGACCAATGCTCTCCGTGGGAAGATTACAAGTTTTCAGCAACAACATGATGAATCCGTTCCAGAAGCATGGGAGCGCTTCCAAGACTACATCCTAGAATGTCCCCATCATGGAATGGAAAGCTGGCTGTTGATGCAGACATTTTATCATGGGCTCATTAACAGTGCCCGTGAAACCATGGATGCTGTAGCTGGAGGAGCATTCCTATCACTCACCATACCTCAAGCCACAGCTCTTGTGGAGAAGATGCCATCCAACCAAGGTTGGAATGAAGAAAGAACTCAGACACGCAAGAGAGGTGGAGGTATGCCCCAGCTCAAGGAGGTAGACATGCTGTCTGCCAAGCTAGACCTACTCATGAAGAAGCTCGATGATCGAGCTGGAGAAAAGAAAGAAGTCATGCACGTCTACGACTCCCACATGACTTGTGAGGAGTGTGGAGGTACTGGACACTCGGGCAATCACTGTCCTGAGTTGCTGGAGGACGTGAACTACATCAACAATAATAACAACAACTACTACAACCGTCCTCAGCAGAATCAAGGTTGGAATCAACAGAGGCCTAACTACTCAGGTAATTACCAAGGTAACAATTCTTTCAATAATAATAATAATTATCCACCTTTGAGAGAGTTAGTGTCCAACCAAGGAAAGCTAATGGATAACCTGTCTAAGAAATTGGCATCTAATGATAAAATACTAGAAAATATAAATAATAGAATGGATAATTTCTCTATTGCCATCAAGAACCAGATTAGCTTTAATAAAATGATTGAATCTCAGTTGAATCAAATAGCTGCTGCTGTTCCTGCTACTAACCCCGGTATACCATCACAACCGGAAGGACTAGAATCTGCAAATCTTGTAGACATGTTTGATGCAGGAGATTACTGGAGTAACCCTATCGTGGAAGTAAGTACTGACCGTCTGCCGGTCAAGAGAGGCGATCCAGGACGCCCTGTCATCCCGATCTCCATCGGCATGCGAGACTTTCCAGAAGCACTCTGTGACTTTGGCTCCAGCGTCAACATCATGCCCAGGGTACTCTATGAAAAACTCTTTTCACAACCATTATTAGAAACAACCATGTGTTTGCAGCTTGCAGATAGGACACTGAGTTTCCCGAGAGGAATATTGAAGAACATCTGTGTCCGAGTGGGTTCCTCGTACGCTCCAGCAGACTTCATAGTGATAGAGACCGGTTCTGATGAGAGGGCTCCCGTCATCCTAGGGAGACCATTCCTGAACACCGCGGGAGCTGTCATCTATGCTAGTGCTGCCAAGATCAGTTTCTACATCAAGGGGAGGAAGGAAACGTTTTCCTTCAAGAACAAGACCGCACAAATCCCAGAGCAACCCCAATATGAACCAAGGAAGAGGACCAACAGGAGGAACAAGAGCAAGAAGCAAGTATGGACCGAGACAGCTAAGATGGTCACTGCCGTGCACAAAGGTCAAGATCGCCAACTCAAGTCACCGTTCTTGCCTAAGAAGGACGACCCAGGTATGCCAAGCATTTATTGCTCCATTAATGGGTCCCACTTCTACAAGACACTTTGCGACACTGGGTCGGGCGTCAACATAATGGCCAAGGTCACCTATGAACTTCTGTTCGGAACCATGCCCTTAAACCCAACATATATTCAGCTCCAGATGGCAGATCAGACATTCCGACAGGTCGAAGGTACAGTAACTGACGTCCCTGTCAAGATAGATGATCACTTTGTCCATACAGACTTTCAGGTTATTGACATGGGAGAAGATGAATACGATCCACCCATCATCCTTGGAAGACCATTCCTTAGTACTGTCAAAGCAATCATTTACATTGGAACTAGAGAAGTCCACATGCACTTCCCCTCTGAGAAGGTACGTCTTTACTTTACTGACCCTAACTATGTATTTGAAGAATCCAAGCAGGTCAGGACAAGAAGAAGGCGGCGTAACCACAATCAGAAGCAACAGGTCATCAAGGACGGATGGGCAGATTATGAAGGAGAAGTGGTAAGATCTGAAGACATACCACTCAACCAACACTGTCCTAAGGAGACCGAAGCACCGAGACAGGTATGGAAAGAAAAGACAGTTGTACATGAAGAAGAGGCGCTGCCGAAAACACCGACTACGCCATCCACCGAGTCCCAGGACGACTGAACGAATAAGAGTCCCGTTCGGAGGACTTAAAAACACCGAACGCCTTGCCAAGAGGTAACTTGGTAGTTATCCTATTCCTTTCAATTATTTACTTTATCTTAAATAGTTTGCTTAGTTAATCATATTCATACTATCTTAAAAAGAAAATAAAAATGTTAAAAACCCTAAAGCCCCATGTGAGTATGCGAGTGGCATAAAACCCATAAGTACATTCACTGTGGTGGCATAAAAAAATATATATATATAATAAATACATAAATATTTTCTTCTGCTTTATAAAATAAAAAAAACATAAAAAAAATCAAGGAGGCTCAGCATGATAAAGGCTAGATATTTATGCTAACACTTAATCAGTTCCACAAAGCTTTGTTGTCTATTTGAGCTTCACAGAATTCAAGGAGACTAGCAGACGGAGGACATTCTAATCGCTGTCAGGGTGCTGCCGACTTTCAAATACACCTCCGCCATATGCTAGCTACATCAGAAGAGATTATGTCAAGATCCAGCTTGGGGGAGAGCACCTCCATTATCTTGCTAAGTATTTCTATCTTTATCTTTATATTTATATACTTCTACCCTATAAAAATAAAAATATACATAACTATGAGAAAACCAAATAAAGATTTTGTGCTTATATATATATATACCTATATCTTTTGCTTAGTGTGTTTTAATAAATAAATAAAGTGGCTATGCTAAACTGAATCTAGATAATAATAAAACTCTAGCATGGATATGATGAATAGTTGCTTTGCCTAACTTTCAAATTTGAAGTCCTCTCTCTAAGTTTAGACATAACTGTTATCATTTAAAGCTTGCTCTAAACCTGAACTTGTGGGAAGAGAACTTGATCTAAAGTCTAAGTTGTTAACGGATATGATATGGGAAGGTTGAGCTGCTGTTTATCTATTCCTAGAGATGCTAGAATTCTGGAGAATTTTATCTTTGAAAATCTTAAAATGCTACATGATGAGTTCCTGTATGATGAGAGTTTAAGTTCCTACCACAGCCGTACATACATGCTTGCTAGACTTTAAGCCATACCTTTACTTTTTACTGCTTATGAGCATTGAGTGTAGTCAAGCTGTGTAGACCCTTAGGAGCTTGTCATGCGGTTAAAATCAAGATTCACTTGCACGATCACTCATACATGCTGCTTCTACTCCGGAAGTACGCATCCACATATATCCACTCATTCTCATCTCCAGATCCACATAAAATTATTCTACTCCTAATCCGGGAGAGAATAGCCAAAAATATTTTCCCATTCTTGTTATCCCCTGTGAAATAAATGCTCAAGCTATTTTGGTTACTACCACTTGCTATATTGTTCTAAGGAGATGAGTGCTCTATACGAGGAAATAAAAAGGGGCAAGTGCCCGGAACCTCGAAAAGAAAAAGATACGAGGAAATAAAAAGGAGCAAGCGCTCGGAACCTCGATGAAAAAAAAGTGTGAGAAGAGAGGTAAAAATGGACAAGTGTCTGACAGTAGAATTAGGGGTACAAGATACCCACCTGAGAGGAAAAAAAAGAAAATATAGAGCACCTCATTCTCCTCAAGAGCTTTAAAAGCAAGAAAGGTACGTATCCCCTCAAAAAGAGCAAAAGTAGAATTAGACTTTCATCATTGTTATCATCACTACCACCATACACCATTTATTCGCCACACATGCACATCTTGATTTGACTTATTGGCTTGTTTCTCTGGATCCATGATTTGACTATGCAATAAATGTCTTGTAAGTATGTATACTTTATCTCCCACCGATGAGCTCCAGATATCAAAAGCCTTATTAGAATAGGATGAGAGAGAAGGCAATGTCACTCTGCCTTATACCACAAATACTACATACTTTGCTTTGAGAGAAGGCAGACATCATTACTGCCTTGGTGAGGATCCAGAAATACCACAAAAGAGAGACCTGAGAGAGTCATACAAGGAATCTCTGAGTTTTATTTGAAAATCTGAAAAAAAAACTCCAGAGCTATAGCTGATCAAGAATAAGAGACATGGCGCTTGACTAGACTGTTCTATCTTTTAACCGCTCAAGACAAAGGTGATGGTTGCAAGCCCCATGGTGAAAGGTATAATGAGTAAGTTTTAAGTCTTGACAGTTTACTTTAACTCAGAGATGAGACTCTATTTGAAAGCATGTGTACCGTCAAAATTCAAAGGCATTTCAGCAACTACTGAGTCTCTCCTTGCTCAGGGACGAGCAAGAGGTAAGCTTGGGGGAGTTTGTTGACGGTACTTAAGTATCAATTATAACTATCAAATAAATAGAGAAAAGGATCCAAATGAAACCAACACCTAGACTTAGGGTTTTATCTGACAGAATTCCACGAGTTTTGCTGTTTATCTATTTCTGCAGGGGGTTATCAGGAAATACGGAAGAAAGGCCCACATGTCGGATTAATGACGGGATATTAACCGAACACGTAATTATCTTACATCTAGAAGAGTCCAGAAGCCACGAGAACGAACGGGAGGCATAACAGAGCTAGGGACAGGGCGCCCGCCCTAGTCCCTAGGGCGCCCGCCCTGCTGGCTCAGCCAATCAGGCTCCGCCTCGAGGATTATGCTCCACCGACCTAGAGGATCAAGGAAAACCGCACGATCAATGTCGGTTTGATCTAACGGCCCAGATTCATCCGAAAGGGCTATATAAGCAAGGCCCCTGACCCTGGAGGAGAGGCCCTCGTCTCATACTTCAAACCCTAATTCAGGAGGAGAGCCTCTGATCAAGCCCTAGAGCCACCACATCAACTAGATCTCTAGTTAGCATAGCTACATAGGATTAGAACTAGAAGGAGTCAATCTTCGATTGGTTCCCGGATCTGTCAAGAGGATTCTTGGTAATTCCTCTATTGTTCTTCAATTGTTCATCTTTGTTCTTCAATATTATGAATATGACTTTATTCTATTTCAATATATTGGTTATGACTTTGCTCTACTTGATTATATTTGCAATTATATTGTTCTTAGTTTATCATAGTTATATGCTTGGCTTAGTTAGATTGGAATTATATACATGCTTAGGATCGTATAGCGTTTATCCATGTGTACAGTGGGTGAATGATAATTATTGTGTAGACGTGGTGTCTATACCGTATTTATCTGCGATTGCACCCTATATGCCGGATTGTGGGGTAGTTCGCGATAGTGACAGCTTCGTTGATTCTTATATAGTCCCCCTCTCGTGTATAGGGCAGGCAGAGCAACACTATTACAGGGGAGTGATTGCTATGTTCTTCATCTTCCTTGCTAATATTCACTATGCATGGATATAGTCTTTTCTCACCATGATTGCCAAGTATAATTGCACTAACTATGATATGCTAGACTTTATAGTTAATAATAACTTAGGGAATATCTTTGTAGTTCATCCTAATTCCATGCTAATGACTTGCTAGAATATCTGTTGAGGTGCTTATCATTATTATATGTGGCTAGCTGATCAGATTAATTATCTTTGTCACCATTATCACTTTACCTTTACTTAATGTGACATTTATACCTGTATAAAGAGATTGATAAATACTCTTGGTTATACATGCAATGATGTGTACTCAGTTCCATATTCTCATTCCATTATCAACCATGATACTTAGAAATCCCTTCCCAGTGGTAAAAATATAAATAACGATACCTGGAATACTTCCTGGTTAAAATGCTACATCGGTATTAATCTGTGCGCTTGCAGATCCCTTTTATTATTTATCTTGATGAGCAAATGCATATTTCAATACCGCATCTCTCATGTCATGCTGGGATGACAACTTGGCTTAAGTGGCATGAGGGATAGGTTTGGCATTTTTGGCGCCGTTATCAGAATTAGAAAACTAAGTCTACTTTTGGTAGTGACGTTAAGAATGCCCAACAATGTGATGATAAACATGTATGTGATGATAATGCTCATGCTTAGTATGATAATGCATGCTTAACACCCAGGGGTGTTACACTCTATTTGTGTATGCATATGGATGAAATCAGGGCAAATTGTTTGATGGACACACAAGAATCGGAGAGCGCATGTGCGACGTACTGAAATTGGCACGCCCTGCTTTGTCGTGACCGCTCTGTGGTGCTGCTGTGCCTGCCTTGGTCTTGCTGTGCTCACCGTGGTGCTACCGTGCTCATCGTGCTTGCCTGCTAGACCTGCATGCTCGCATTGCTACTTGTCGTGGTCGCTGTGCTCGCGATGCTCGCCTTGCTGCTGCTTGTGCCATGCTCGTCGAGAATGCCCACCACTTGTTTGGTGAAACGCCTGAAAGGGGTAACCTTACCAATTCAGAGAAGAGGTGACTGTATCGAAACAAACCAGGTAACCGAACACATCCTGGGGCTAGCCAGGCTTAGACAGCATAGATAACCAAACAACCAGGGATTGGTTTGGTGGAAGCAGGCTAAGGCTACCTTGGCTAGGATTCTAGCCAGGCCAGAAGTTGGCCAGGAAACCAAACACACCCTTTGAGACCGTATGACACGTCCATCGTTAGGTGCTAACATCTTCGTAACACCCAATCAGCAATGCTTGCAGCCTCCACCGCCGCTTCTAGACGGTTAGGATGGTACCGCTATCATCAATTTCCAAGCCTGCCTAAGTCTACCGCTATCGTTAATTTCCAAGCCCGCCCCAAGTCGCCCACGCGTATTTACAAAGTTTCGCTCAAATTTCCATTCTCGAGGCTCCTACTTTAGCTTACAAATACCGTATCCCCACCCTGTCTATCTCCTCCCCAGTGGTGCTATTCCCCATTGTCACTCCTGCTCCCAGTGCTGAACGGCGTGACCGCCCCTAGTCAGCCTTGTGCAAGCTTCCATTCACAGTCGACAATCTAGTGCTCCGCGTCGGTATGCCTCATTGGCCCACATAGATCCAGGGTGACAAAGGTGGTACTCACTGCTGTGCCCACTCGAGCTCACTGCTGCAAGATCCAAATGTAGGGGTAATGCTTTCGCACTTCCCTTATCCATCTTTCTTGTATTTTTATTCCCCTCTTCACTCATGTAAGTAGGAAGTAAGCTTTCATCTGATTAGTGTGTCTGTCGCTCCAGCGATCGTTGTCAAGATGGAGGAGGTCCCCAACAAGAGGAATGGAGTGGCCATCCTCACAGAACATGTCTTGGTCCTCATCCTTCACTAGCTCACTGCCCACTCCTTGTACAGCTGCAAGTGTGTCTGACGCTCTTAGAACCACCTCATCTCAGACTCCAAGTACCATTAGGAGATGCCTGAGATTGTCATCGGATTCTTCTATCACACCTAGAAAGGCAAACACCACTTCACGAGTGTCACCGGTGAACATTCCTCCTTGTCCTTCTTGCCCTTCCCCATTCAGGATGCCATCATCTCAGATTGCTACAGCGGCCTCATCCTCTGCTGGTGCGTTGGGTGTCACTATGTTATCTGCAATCCGACGACTAATAGATGGATGCTACTACCGAATAACCTCCGTTCTTGTGGTGAGGCTCGCTTGGGGTTCGAACCGACAGTCTCGTTGCACTTCCATGTGTTTGAATATGGGAAGATGAGGAAGTGTGAGTCCGTAGGTGTGAGCATCTACTCATCTAAGAGTGTAGCATGGATTCTTATAGAATCCGAACGGGGCGACGGTATTATATATCCACATATGAGAGAAGAGTGTTTCTTAATGGTTTTATGCATTGGCTGGGGTTCGCCCAGATCGATGTTGTTGATATGAGGGAAAGATATGGACAAAAATAAAGAAGCCACATGGTGATGCAATCTCTATCCATGAAGCTTAGGGTCAATTGTGTTTACGTGCTGCTGATATTTACAGCATGTCTCGACTTTCAATCTGGATCCTTGAAGACTACGTTAGTAATAAATGGACATTGAAGCATATGGTGACCACGCTGGCGATATTTGGACAGAACAATATTGAATTTGGTTACTGTTGGTGTTTCTTAGCGAAAGCAGAGGAATCCGCAAGTGCACGGATACACCGTTGTAGCACTTCACCCAGAGGTATTCAGGGTATCGTATTTTCCCAAAGGAATGGAGGTGAAAGTCTCCTATCTATATCACCTAAAGAAAACAAATGAGAGGTAGCTTGGGTAGTGAGGTTTTTCCTTGGGTAGATATCCTAAGCAAAGATAACTCTGACACTATAGGCTTATTTCGGGCACCGGAGCGCACCTGGTCTGCTAGGCAATACCGGCTTGTAGCGTACGTCAAACCCGGACATGGGGGAATACAAGGGAGGACAGGGCTGTCACCACCTGCTGCCTACCCCTCAATCATGGGGAACAAGGCAAACGAAGATAGCTTCTAGCCTAGACACCACGTCTACACTATCGACTATTACTCTAGCATTCATGCAAGGGTTATCCGTCTTTATCAGGGCCCTTCCGCTAGAGCAACCACCACTAGGATGGACAACGAACCCACAAGGTTATAATGAACAGAGGTAACTTTCTTAGTATACCCAAACCAAAGTTAAACACAAGCTTCTTACTCCAAGTAGTAAGTTGCTAGTAGAGGTACAAGTGAAGGAGTACCTAGCTCTGGCACGCTTCCGCTAAGTGTAGCTCGTACACAAGGGAGGTTGCCGATAGCTCTGGCACTATTCCAACTCTTCCTCTCTCAGTCCTATCTTATTCTAGCTGGAGCTAAGTAACAATAGAACTCTCCCTCTCTTCTTGCTTCCTTCCAATGTGTGTTCTAGAGGGAAGGGGGTACCCCTCCATTTATACACGAGTGTAGGTGGTGCCTTGACGCTATTTTTGGTGGGAGCCGGGCTGCACCGCCATAGCATGGAGACATGCCACCGCCTCGTCGAAGGAGAGGCCAGGAGGTGCCAGGGAGGGAGCGGCTGCCCCCTAGGAGTGGCCGGTCCTTGACCACCGCCTCTAGCCACCGCCTTCACGTGGTAGGCCATGGGCTGGACCTCCTTTGCTCCCCCATGGTGTTTCACCTTGTTGAGGTTATTGTGGGTGGCGTACTTGTTGCTCTTTTGCGCAAATGCAAGTTGAAAATGCCTTTTCGATGAACTTCTTTGTGTACTCATGTTTGTGACCTGCAGGAATGTGATGCACCAGAACTCATGGAGAATGTGAGTAGATAACCCCTAGTTCTATGTTTTCATGTGAAATTTTGTATATTTTATGTAAATGTTGGTGGTAAGTTGATGAGTTAAGCATTGCCAACAGTTACAAGGTTTGCGATGCGGACTACAGAGTGATTGTAGTTCACCCAGAATAGAATTTGATTTTTCTTGTGGGGAGGATAGAACACTGCTTGCATATGACATGAACCACAGAAAAGTTCATGTCCTACCTACACGAGTCATCTGCTGTCCTAGACCTACCTAGAGTCTATGTATCAACGAACCTCACTATCTTCCTTATGTTCCCTTGTGCATGGAGTCACTAGCGAAACAGTAAAGGTGCATTTGTTGTATTTTGTTTGTTCACGTAGGGAGTTGTTTTGATTCAATATATAGGCCAATTTAGGCTTAGTAACTAAAGCAATGGTATATTGAATATTAATAATTTTGTTGCTTTTATGCAAGTTGTGGAGTCTGAGTGCGTTTGAACAATTTTCCTACAATGGCTAAGGGAGGAAGAAGCGGGGTTTCATGGTGCATTGGCTACCAATCTGAAGGAAGCTTTGCCTTAGAAGCACGATTGCCACATAGGAGTAGAGCACATCTATCTTTTTTTCATTATGTAAGTGTGTATGGAGCAGTACCTTTATTCTGCAATCTTTGTAGCGCTTGTGTTAGTACAGCAGTTGACACAGTTGTTATGTTAGTGTTGATTGTTATTGTAAAAAAGTACTCTTGTTTGTGGACATGATGTATGGATGTAATGATTATATCTGTATGGTGTGTGTTCAGTAAGCTATTAAGGCCCAACTGAATTAGTAAATATGTTTGCAATTTTGTCACTATCGGATGTAAGTGCTGTTGGTTGTTTTATCATCACCACCGCCACATGCCCATTGCTGAAAAGTGAATCACCACCAAATCGTTTTGTAATCCGACATGGACTAAAGGATCATCCTAGGCAGATCATACTATGTGACGGTGACCATGCCCTTTGAACACATGGTTTACGAGCAAGTGATGGTGATGTTGACCTCGACGCAGACATGCCAGACGGTGAACTTGCACTGCACACAGTTGAGTTGTTGTGCAATGCGATGGTGATCATGACCATTACACCGGCAGTTCGGACGCCAAACAACAATGTTGTTCACCTCAACATAGACATATCAGACGTGAAGGCGATGGTGAACCCGCTGAAAGGTCTTGATGGCTAGAGGGGGGTGAATAGCCTTTTAAAATTTTCTATAAAGACAAGCTAAACAAGTTTATCAATATAACAAATAGCGAGATGCGAGTTTTGCTTAGCCTATGGGGTGTTTGCAAGCCACCTAACCAATTCACAATTCTAGTATATTTGCACTCAATCGCACAAGTCAAACCAGAAGGAAACTACAACTACAACTAGCAAGCTACACAAAAGAGCTACTCTAGCAAAGCTAACTAGCTAGCAAAGGTAACCAAGAAGGTAATGCGGAGTTGAGTTAGGAGAGTTTCACCGAGGGGCGAAGTATTGAGCCAACCAATATGATCAACAATGAATACCAAGACAACCGAACACTGGGATCAATCAATCACAATATGAAAGTGATGACACAAGATTTATCCCGAGGTTCACGTGCTTGCCGGCACGCTAGTCCCCGTTGTGTCCCTCTTCACCACGTGGTTCGGTGGCTAATCGGTCACACACCGAGCCTCTCAAAAGGCGCCACAAGAACCTACCAAATGGCAAGAGGTTGCAATGACACGAGCAATTTACTAATGTTGCCTTTGGTACTTCGCCGAGGTAGGCACAAACCCCTCACAATCACCGGAGGTGGCCAAGAACAATAACCAACTCTTGCCAACGCCTCCAAGCTGCTCCAAGCCGTCTAGGTGGCAGCAAACACCAAGAGAAACAAGAATCCCGCAGCAAATCAACCACCAAGTGCCAACTAGATGCAATCTCACAATGCAAATGCACTTGGATCACTCAATCTCACTTTGAATATGCAAAGAAGCAAGAGAGATGAGTGGGAGGGGAGTTGCTTAGCTCAAAGTGCTCACAAGTATGTCAAAGAATGCAAGAGGGAGAGCTTTGAGCCGGCCAATGAGTATTTATAGATGTACCCCTTCGAATAGAGCCGTTAGGCACTTGAAAACGCTGCTGTCGCGCTGACCGAACGCGCTGGTCACGCGGACCGGACACGCTGGTCGCACTGCGTAGCTCGACCAGATGCGCTGGTCCACAACCGACTGGACGCGCTGGCCTCGACCGGACGTGCTGGTCCCGTAACTGACCGAACACGCTGGTCAAGTCTGAGCAACACTTCAACGAAACAGTGACCGGACGCGCTGCAGAACTGATCGGACGCCACAGTGCCCGCGTCCGGTTGGAGTCCAGTAAGCTCCCTCAATGACCGGACGCGTCCGGTTGGTCGTGACCGGAGGCGCCGCGCGTCCGATCAACAAACTGAAACTCGCGCAGATGCTGAGCGCTGACCGAACGCGTCCGGTCAAACAGAGACCGCGTCCGGTCACCTCTGTGACCTCCGTTCGCTTCCGTTTGATTCACCCTTTCACGTATGAGCTAGACTAAGTATGTGGGTCACTTTAGCATGTTTTAGCTCGTGAAACAACATGTGACAACGCCATCGCAAATGTGCTAACACCGCCAAGGGATCACATCATGTGCGAGTGTGTTAGCATTTTCACAATCATTTTTCGAGGCGTTATTAGTTCTATCCAAATGCATATGATTATGAAATGCACATCTAGAGACACTTAGGAGTTCAATAGCCTCATCATTCCCCTCTTTATAGTATGGCTATCTATCCTATAATGTAACCACACCCACTAGGTGTCTTGGTTACTAAAACACAACCCTTAAGCATATACCTTTGCCTTGATCACGTAGGGTTGCATCCAAATCCAAGTGTGGCCATCATAATCACCATGTCCATCTTGCCACCAACCTTGGAATGTACTAATCCTCATATGCTATATACAACTTAGGCATAGGGTTAGTACTTAGGCATTATCACTAATTACCAACACCAAACATAGAGCTTTCACCCGCACTACACACAGTCAGGTCGTGGTGCAAAACGATGGCAATTCAGATCATCAACCAGTGCAGCGGTATTGAGGAGCCATCACCGTCGGTTTTGAACCGACCGTGATGACTTCGACTATAACCATTGACCATTTACCACCAAGGCCAAAAACCAGCTACGATGGGGGGTTCGAGACGACCGTGATAGGTCTGCTGTAGTACTGTCTAGAACTGGTCTAAGTAGTTGAAAGTGCAACTGATGAAGATCACAGTATTCCTCTAGCAGCTCTATAATACTGTAGTAAATTGCAAGCTTCTGCAATCTTACGTGGGAGGCTGGAAGGGCAGTGAGAAGTGTCTTATGTGGAGAATGTTATGTAATTAGGCAATTTCTAGATTAAAAATAGAATATAAATCATGTAAAACAGATGAACTAGATCATTAGATCACGAGGATTATACCTGTCGACTGTAGCTAAAGTCGTAGGTGATGCAGATGGTGGTGATGGTGGAACGTGGTCGACATCGAAGTCGTTGATGTTGAAGTCGTCGTCGAAGTCATCAATGAGAGGTGTAGGGAGAGCTCGACGCAGTTGACGACGAATACGCCGGGACGTAGCGCCGCCTGACTTGGATGGAAGACAACCCGTTGTGAAAGTTGGGAGCAGTCGCACAGATAGTGCTTCCCAAAAACCTTATTCGCCTTCTCCTGGTGCAGGATGGCAAAGACGAGGGTTGCGGAGACCTGCTCGTCCGGTCGCTGGTGCACGCAAGCGATTGGACTAGAGTATCTACGGCGGTAGCACAACAGCGAGAATAGGCAAAAACTCTAGCTCAATTAGATAGATTTTGGCGTGGCCAGTAGGTTGCTTATAAGTCCTATCCCCGACCTCATGTCACGATCACGATCTAAGTCATTTTAGGACTCTGCAACTTGAAGGCCAAGAAACCAAAAACTAAAACTGCAAAAGGAGACTGTGCTCCCGCAAGGCGAGGAGCCAGATTTGGGCAGGCCATTCACGCAGGTGTCACGCGCCCGTGCCCTTTGCCCCGCCCCGCCCGGCCTAGCGAGGCGAGGTGAGCGAGCGAGGGCATGTGGGCTTCTCTTTCTCCTCCTCACACTAGACTTGAGGAAGTGGAGGGGACTTCCATTTTTAAGTATGGCTACCGCCACTTCAACAAGCAAGGTGGTACTAAAGAGTTCTCACATCCCCCCTTCTCACATGAATGGGCCTTTGAGATTTATTATGAATTTCACAATTGGTTATTGGGCCAAGCCCATATAAATTCTAACAATCCCCCACCAGATCTGAAATACCCATTTAGAGATTTGCCTGTTCTCGCTACTGTTTGATATACCAGTGTTTCGGTAGAGACTGTGAAGTTGAACTTCTGCCTAGAACTTCTCACTACTATTTGATATACTAGTGTTCTCGCTACTATTTGCAAGCTACACTCATCCACAACTTGAACAATGGACTACGCCTTGAATTGCAAGTTTTATGTGAATAAGCTTTACTCAAAGCCAAACTAGTACTTGGCTGTCAGCAGCCTTACTCCGTGGGTGGAGCATATACGTCGTACTTCTTGGTCTCTTCATGAGCTTACTAGAGACCATCCAAGTCTCATAGACTGCGACGTTATATAGTCAAACTCATATAGGTATGTTCTTTCAAGAATGCTCTGTAGGATAGCACCTTCGCTTGTTAAATCCAATAGAACATATTAAGGCATTAGCCAACCTACCATACAGTGCCTCAACGCTTTGAGAGTATTGCATCTTCACATAGAGAGGGTTATAATTATACTCTCCTCAGTTTGCCAATAGTTTGTTTTTTCTAGATCCTTAGTCACAGGATCTCTGATAAAAAAGGTTGGGTTACTACTACTGTAAACTCACATGGGTCTCATACCCATCTCCCTTGATGCGATTTCTATCACATTCAGTGATAGCCCTTTTGTAAAGGGATCTGCCAGGTTTTTGTCTATTTGTATATAAGCCACAGTTATTACTCCGGAGTTTCTCAACTTCCTGACAGACTTTAAACGTCTTTTAACGTGTCTTGTTGACTTCGCATTATCCTTAGCACTATTCACTTTAGCGATCACTGTTTGATTATCACAGTTCATAAGAATAGCCGGTATTGGTTTTACAACCACCGGCAAGTCAGACAAGAGCTCACGCAGCCACTCTGCCTCTGCAGAAGCTGCATCCAAAGCAGTAAGTTCTACTTCCATGGTTGATTTAGTCAAAATAGTCTGTTTACAAGACCTCCATGACACTGCGCCACCTCCAAGAGTAAAAACATACCCACTAGTGGCGTAGATTTGATCAATACCAGAAATCTAGTTCGCATCACTATATCCCTCTAGCACAGCTGGGTGCCCATAATAGTGAATCCCAAAACTCATAGTACCTTTGAGATAACGCAAGACTCTTTCAAGTGCATGGCAATGATCATTACCCGGGTTGGACATGTACCTACTCAACTTGCACATGGCAAAAAAGATATCTAGTCTGGTTGCGCTAGCTAGATACATGAGTGAACCAATTATCTGAGAAAATCTCAATTGATCTCTCACAATCTTCTTATTCTTGCTCAATGTCACACTAGGATCATAAGTTGTTGGAGAAGACTTGCTATCCATAAAGCCAAACCGGCCCAAGACCTTCTCAACATAGTGAGATTGTGACAAGGTAATCCCACTATCTTCCTTAATTAGCTTAATGTTTAGAATTACATCAGCTTCTCCTAGATCTTTCATGTCAAAACTCTTTGATAAAAAAGACTTGACCTCATTAATAATATCAATGTTTGTTCCAAAGATTAGAATATCATCAACATATAAACATAATATAACAGATTGGCCCCCACCATGTTGATAATACACACACCTATCAGCCTCATTAACAGCAAAGTTTGCACTAGTTAAAGTAGTGTCAAACTTCTCATGCCATTGTTTGGGTGCATGTTTCAAGCCATACAAAGACTTTAGTAACTTACACACCTTCTGCTCTTCACCTTTTACTACAAACCCATTAGACTGATCCATATAAATCTCCTCATCCAACTCTCCATTAAGGAAAGTTGTCTTCACATCCATTTGATGAACGAGAAGACCATATGAGGAAGCCAAAGAAAGTAGCACTTGAATAGTGATCATTCTAGCAATAGGTGAATAAGTATCAAAGAAATCCTCGCCTTCCTTCTAGGTATAACCCTTAGCCACAAGCCAAGCCTTATACTTGTCAATACAACCATCAGGCCTAAGCTTCTTCTTGAACACCCACTTACATCCAATTGGTTTACAACCAAAAGCTAGCTCAGATAGCTCCCAAGTTCCATTAGAAAGGATCGAGTCCATCTCACTACGAACAACTTCTTTCTAATCATCTGCATCTAGAGATGCATATGCCTCTATAATAGAGGTAGGAGTATCGTCCACAAGATACACAATGAAATCATCACCAAAGGATTTTGCAATCCTTCGTCTCTTGTTCCTCGTAGGAACTTCATTGTCATTCTCCTCAAGGACTTCTTCAGGTGGTTGCTCAAATGACTCAACAGGAGACTTAATAGGTATAGTAAAATCTGGAGCTATCTCAGAGGAAAATCTAGCATTGCTACACATATCTTTCATAGGGAATATATTTTCAAAAAATGTAGCATCACGAGATTCAAAAATTGTATCCACGTGCATATTAGGAACCTCAGATTTTACTACTAAAAATATATAGGCAATGTTATGGTGAGCATATCCTAGAAAGACATAATCCACAGTCTCCGGTCCAAGCTTACGCTTCTTAGAAATTGGAACACTGACTTTCACCAAACATCCCCACATGCGCAAGTATGAAAGTGATGGTTTCCTTCCAACCCAGTTCTCATATGGAGTTGTCTCTTTATTTCTGTTTAGAATTCTATTCAGGACATGACTCGCAGTCAATAAAGCTTCCCCCCACCATGCCTAGATAGACCAGTAGTGTCTAAAATGGCGTTCACCAAGTCAGTTAGCGGGCGGTTTTTCCTCTCCTCTCGGCAATCCCGTTTGATTCGGGCGAATAGGGAGCTGTGCTCTCATGAATAATACCATATTCCACACAGAACTCATCAAATAATATAGGAAAATATTCACCACTACAATCTGACCTTAGATGTTTAATTTTTCTCTCTAGTTGATTTTTAACTTCAGCCTTATAGATTTTAAAGTAGTCTAGCGTTTCATCTTTAGTTTTCAGCAAGTAAACATAGTAAAATCTAGTTGCATCATCAATTAAAGTCATGAAATATCTCTTTCCACCTTTTGTCAACACACCATTCATCTCGCAAAGATCAGAATGTATGAGTTCTAGAGGTGCTAAGTTTCTCTCCTTCGCTGCCTTGTGAGGCTTTCGAGGTTGCTTAGATTGCACACAACTATAGCACTTAGAACCTTTGGCAATAGTGAAATCTAGAATTAAGCTCAAGCTAGATAAACATGACATCAAACCAAAGTTCACATGACATAAACGAGAATGCCAAACACTCAAACTATCATTAATTGTGCCACAAATATGATTCACTAACTTATTACAAAAATCTACCAAAGATAAGCAGAACAAGCCTCCGCAATCATAGCCTTTACCAATAAATTATCCATGCTTAGACATAACTACTTTATTGGACTCTAACACTACCTTAAACCCATCTCAAAAAGAAGGGAGACGCTAACAAGGTTCTTGTGCACGATCTTTCCCGAAGTAAACTTCAGATCTACCGTGCCAACACCACGAACAGAAGCATGTGACCCATTCCCCATCAGGACGGAGGAACCTTGGAGCCCTTGGTAAGAAGAAAATAAAGAGATATCAGCACACACGTGAATATTAGCACCTGTATCAACCCACCAACTTGGAGATTGAAAGATTGAAAGTACAGTAGGGAAATTACCATACCCGTCATCAGCATTGCTAGCAGTCACGAGGTTGACTTTCTTTTTCTCTTTCTTGTCATCTCGCTCCGGACACTCTTTAGCAAAATGACTAAGCTCTCCACACGCGAAGCAAGGTAGCTCTGCTTTGTCTTTATTCTTCTCCTTAAAGGCAGTATTTTGTTTGGCATTGAAATCAGGTTGCTTAGGCTTTCCCTTGTTCTAGCCATGGTTTCTCTGGACGAAGTGGGCGCTAGCTTTTTCCTCGTTTCCCTTCTCGATGTTGTCTTCAGCCCGAGCTTTCTCCTCAATATCAAGAGATGCTATCAGGTTTTCAACTGATATTTTCTGTCTCTTGTGTTTGATACTTGTGGCGAAATTCCTCTATGAAGAAGGCAATTTAGCAATAATGCACCCAACCACAAACTCATTGGGTAAGACACATTTAAGGAGTTCAAGTTCCTTAGCCAGGCGCTAAATCTCATGAGCTTGCTCGACTACTGATTTGTTAGCAACCATCTTATAGTCATTAAAGAACTCCATGTATACAGCTCTTTGCCTGCATCTGAAGCACCATAGGTAGCATTCAGATGATCCTACATAGCCTTTTGCGTCTTTTATGTGCATCATCGAATCAAACAGATGATCTGAAAGCACATTACACATAGCTCCCACAAAGATGTCACTTGCTTCCTAGAATTTTCTCATATCTTCATCAGAGATATTTTCCTCAGGCAAGTCATCTTTGACCCAGAAAACTTTCATGGCAATAAGCCAATCCGTCACCTTGACAGACCACCTCTTAAAATGCGCACCAGAAAACTTTTTCTAGCCTCAGTGCGTCAACAAAACTAGCCATAGATAATTATGGAAATGGCCTAAAATAAGGTTTTTAGATTGTTAAGTAATTAGGTAATTTCTAGATTAAAAATAGAATATAAATCATGTAAAATAGATGAACTAGATCAAGCATGTATAGCATACTAGTATGATAGATCGGCATATTGGATAGTATGAATGACAAGATTAGATCACAAGGATTATACCTGCCGACTATAGTTGTAGTCATAGGTGATGCAGATAGTGGTGATGGTGGAACGAGGTTGACGTCGAAGTCGCTGATGTTGAAGTCGTCGTCGAAGTCGTCAATGAGAGGTGGAGGGAGAGCTCGACGCAGTTGACGACAAATACACCGGGACGTAGCGCCGTCTGACTTGGATGGAAGGTGACCCGTTGTGAAAGTTGGGAGCAGTCACACGGATAGCACTTCCCAAAAACCTTATTTGCCTTCTCCCAGTGCAGGATTGCAAAGACAAGGGTTCTAGAGACCTGCTCGTCTAGACGCTGGTGCACGCTGAAAGTCCTATGTTTGGTGTTGGTAATTAGTGACAATACCTAGTACTAACTACATAGCAAAGACATGTGTGTAGCTATGATGTGGTTGGTGCAATGACATGGTGAAGCAAGGATCAAGCAATGGTGATGTGATCAAGTGCTTGCCATGATGGAGTTGGATGAAGGTGCAAAGCCAAATCATGGAGCTCAAGGCAAAGGTATATGCTAGGGTTTTTCATTTTACATCCAAGATACCATAGAGGGTGTGGATGGCTTAGGATCGATAGCCATACTATAAAGAGGGGAATTTCCAGGGCTATTGATCACTTAAGTGCCACTAGATGAAGATTCATTTGCATATGCATTTAGATCTAGTGGTGAGCTAACTTAACGCCTCGAAAATGATTGTGAAAATGCTAACACACATGCACATGGTGATGTAAACTTGGTGATGTTAGCACATTTGCAAAGGTGGTGGAGTTTGAGCGCTAGAGATGGATTCGTCACTTTTGTGGAAGTGAAACGCCTATTTTCCACTCCGCTGGACGCGAAGAAACAGAGGCAAAAAGTAGTCACTGGGGTGATTGGACACTAGACCGGACGCTGGATCGGACACGGCTGGCGCGTCCGGTCAGTTCTTCCCCCGTGTAGAGGCAGGGCGCGCACCAGCGTGTCCGGTCGGTCATGGGAGGGACACGTCCAGTCAAGCCCCAGAGAAGTTGCGAAGGACGCGAGGTCGATCGGACGCAGTGGCGCGTCCGATCATGTTCGACTGGATGCGTCAGTTCATGAGTGGTAGCTTACTAGAACTGACCGGATGCTGGTGCTGTGGCATCCGGTCAGTTTGAGCGACGCGTCCGGTCATGCCCCTCAATGCGCAAGCCTCTGGCGACTGGACGCTAGAGTGCATCCGATCAGTTTTGATCAGCGCGTCCGGTCACTCTAGCGCGTGAACGAGTACTTTTAAGTGACTGTTACGATCGAATGAATGAAATGCAAAGCGAGACATGTGGCGTTCATCAAGAAAGTCACGGTGGAGCGACCGAATGCTGTGGCGCGTACGGTTAGGCCGGACCAGCGCGTCCGGTCACCCCGAGTGTGGCTATTTCATGAGCCAATGGCTCTATTCTTTTGGGGGCTCCTGTAAATACTTGTTGGCCGGCTCCTAGAGGTTTCTCTTGGACATTTTGACTCTCTAACACCCTCTTGAGCTGAGCACATTCCCTCCCACTCATCTCCCTTGCTTGATTGCCTAATCAAAGTGAGATTGAGTGATCTCAAGTGCATTTGCTTGTGAGTTTACATCTAGTTGGCACTTGGGTATTCTTTGCTGCGGGAATTTTTGTTTCTCTTGGTGGTTGCCACCATCTAGACAGCTTGGAGCAGCGGAGGAGGTCCGACATGTGTTGGTGATTGTTTGTGGCCGGCTCCAATGAGCTTTTTGTGAGGGGTTGTTGTGGTTTCCCAGCGGAGCACCAAATTCCAACTCTAGTGGATTGCTCGTGTCGGAACTTCTCACCATTTGGTAGGTTCTTGTGGCGCCTTTTGAGAGGCTCAGTGTGTGATACCGATTAGCCACCGAACCACGTGGTGTAGGGGGACACAACGGGGACTAGCGTGGCGGCAAG
The DNA here is from genome assembly GCA_038087645.1 of Saccharum hybrid cultivar R570. Taxonomy (NCBI): domain Eukaryota; kingdom Viridiplantae; phylum Streptophyta; class Magnoliopsida; order Poales; family Poaceae; genus Saccharum; species Saccharum hybrid cultivar. Next base: position 3,873,710 of record JAQSUU010000423.1, read on the forward strand.
CACGTCAACCTCGGGATAAATCTTGTGTCTCAATTGTGTTCGATCAATTGGATTGCATCCCGGTGATTGGACTTCATTGACTATCTTGGTATTCACTTTGGTTGGCTCAATCATCGCCACTCGGTATAACATTCCAAATCCTCTCTTGCACTTACTTTGGTATCTTCTTGTTTAGATTGTTGTTGTTCATTTTTGTTGCTAGCTTGTGTAGTTCTAGTTATAGTAGATTTGTAGCTTTGCTAGCTTGCGTTTTTTCTTGTGGCGGTTGTGTGAACCAAACTAGAATTGTCAATTGGATAGGTGGCTTGCATCACCCCCATTAGGCTAGGCAAAACTCACATCTCGCCATTTGTATTACTAATTAAATTGTTTGAGTGATCTTTGTAGAAAGTTTTGTTAGGCTATTCACCCCCCTCTAGCCATCAAGACCTTTCACACACAAGCGATCGGACTAGAGTAGCTACGGCGGCAGCGCAACAGCGAGAATAGGCAAAAACTCTAGCTCAATTAGATAGATTTTGGTGTGGCCGGTAGGTTGCTTATATAGTCCTATTCAACCGACCTCGTGTCACGATCATGATTTAAGTCGTTTTAGGACTCTGCAACTTGAAGGCCAAGAAACCAAAAACCAAAACTACAAAAGGAGACCACGCTCCCGCAAGGCGAGGAGCCGCATTTCGACGGACCATTCACACAGGTGCCGCATGCCCGTGCCCTTTGCCCCGCTCCGCCCGGCGAGGCGAGGCGAGGCGAGAGAGGCATGCGCGCGCGTGTGGGCTTCTCTTTCTCCACCTCACACTAGACTTGAGGAAGTGGAGAGGACTTCCATATTTAAGTATGGCTACCTCCACTTCAACAAGCAAGGTGGTACTAACGAGTTCCCACATCCCCTTTGCTCACATGAATGGGCCTTTGAGATTTATTAGGAATTTCACAATTGGTTATTGAGCCAAGCCCGTATAAATTCCAACAAAGAAGTAGAGAACATAGATCACATCTTCTTTAGATGCCACATGGCTAAATTCGTATGGTACTGTATTACGGATGCATTTCGCTTTGACTCATTTCCCACTTCCAGATCAGATTCCATGGGAAGCTGACTGGAAAGCAAAAACCTTCCCAAAAGGGATTTCTATTTTTATCTTGTCGCGTGGGTGATTTGGCGGATGCCCAAAACAAAATGGCAATTGAGATGTTTTATATATGGGTGTGTCTCCTGCGCAGGTGACTGATGGTTAGCAAACCATCAGTCAATGTCAACCTCATGCCATCCACGCCTTCAGCAGCTTTGCACCCTCCTCACCTCCACTGGTCTTCCTCCTCACCCTCAGCCAGCGGCTCCCTTGACCTGCCTCCTCCTCGTCCTCGCCCCTACTGCCATGCCCACCACCCTGCCGTGGCGGGCTAGGGTTTTGCTAGAACTCCGTGGCCACCGCCGCAGCCACGGAGCTCCGGTAAAACCCTAGCATGCTCGCGGCAGCCGCGTTCTTCCCCTCCCGCTCCTTCTCCGGATCAGCTCCAGCAATGGAGCTACCCGACTGACCTGGCCCAGCCACCTCCATCGCCGCTAGGGCCCCCTAAACCGCCCTGTCGCCATCCCCACCGCCTGACTGGCCTAGCTTCCTCCCCCCAAACCCCTTCTCTTCTAAGCCCACCGGAGTTGGAGAAGAATGGGGTGGGTCGGGAGGAGGCGTGGGCGTTGTGTGGGCGCGGTGGGGCGCGGGCGCAGCCGCTGAGGATAAGCTTGCCGGAGTTGGGGCGTGGGTGCGGCCGCTGGGGAGGAGCTCACCAGATATGACAGAGAGAGAGGGCGAGCGAAGAGCGTGGGGAGACCGGTGATTGACGGGAATACATCTTATCAAGCGACTGCAAAAGAGTATTTCTGTTTATATATATATTGGTCTATCCTTTATGCAGAAATAGATGGTTTTGCTCAAGCCAAAGAATCAGGCGAGGATGGAAGGAATCATGGAGGTCGTATAGTGCTTACCAGCCAGCAAGCTCTTGCTTAGACATTTTTGAAACTCTTCTTTTACAAATAAAAACAAGATAACATCTTAGTCCTCAACATTGTACAGAATTAAGGGTGGGCAAAATACCCGATACCCAATTCCCGAACCCGAATTACCCGAACCCGGACCTGAAGTACCCGAACCCGAATTACCCGATCACAATTTCGGATAGTGATCGTAAAAACCCGAAATTAGTTTGGGTAATTCGGGTAATGTTTTCGGGTACCCGAACTACCCGAAATATCTCAAATATTTGATCTTCTATTCCTAACATGAAGACATGAGGTAGTTCAATACCATATAAAATATTATTTGACATGAATTAATGTAGATTTATACTAACTTGATAAGTGATTTGTTAGTAATTGATATGAAGACATGATGCGATTTAAAGGACTATTGTTTATTGCTTTAAAATGGTACTTGAATTCTTTCAAAATGGTTGGTTTCGTCAATTTCGGGTATATTGGGTAAAACCCGAACCCGAATTATCGGGTACCCGAAATTTCGGGTAATGCTTTTTCGGGACAAAAATCGGGTAGCAATTTTCAGTACCCGAATTACCCGACCCGAAATTTTCGGGTAACCCGAATGCCCAGCCTTATACATAATACTACTCCCTCCGTTCCAAATTATAGTTCGTTTTACTTTTTTGACACCAAGTTTGATCACTCGTCTTATTCAAAAAATTTGTGCAAACATAGTTAAATTTAAGTCATTTTTGAAGAACTTTTGTTAATAAAATAAGCCAAAACAAAAAAGTGATATTTTACATAAATTTTTGAATAAGACGAGTGATCAAACTTGAGATAAAAAGTCAAACGACCTATAATTTAGAATGGATTTAGGATATGACATATGAGACAACTAACGAACAAGTTCCACCCGACGAATGATGACAAAGGATCGACGTTCATGTGCCTGCCCACTTTCTGATTTAAATGAAAGCGCCGTTGGGTGCACCTTTAATCTCCTTTTTTTTTTAAATACATCGCCTTTTTACGTCCTAGCTAATAATAGGATGGTCCCTTAACTTTGCCACAAGACATGCACCTTTTTCTGTCACTATAGGCTGCACGGGTTCTTTGTGCTTCATCGGACCACATGACTGTCGTCATCTCTCCATGGCAAACCTAAGTATTAATTACTAAGGGCCTTTCCCTCAAAATAAAATTACTAAGGGCTTGTTTAATTCTAATTGGATTATATATGGATATTGGATTATAATAGTTTATATCTGTTTGGATCTATATTATAGATGTGGACTATTGTTAGTGCGAGTAGAAATGACCTATAATATCAAAAAGTAGGTTTGAGTTGGATAATGATGATATTACTATAATTCGGTGGTTAGATTTTATTATAATTCAAGCAAACATATGTGGGATCTAGTTCACCTTCAGATTGTTTTAGCTAATTATTACTAGCATCCAGCTGGAATCAAAACACTCCCTAACCTAGGCTCTAACTCAATTGTTCTTTAATCATCATTCATGCAAAGTGCCCATGTCATGCAAGTAATTTCACTGTCTCAAAATAAATCAACTTTTTAATTGTCTTAATTTTTTCTCTCTCGAACATGCAGGAGAGCTATGTCCAAAATATGGGATAAGAACCCATAAGGCACACCCACTCACACCACTATGTCCAAAATAAGCAGACTTGTCCTTGACACACAGAGTCAGGTGATCTCGACCCAAAATTAATTGTCATTCAACCCATGGGCAAGGAGGTTATTGATACATCGTGTCCCTACCAAGCTCCAATAGAGATGCTCCTCACTAGCGAGCAACAGAGCTCTAGCAAGGTTTGGAGATTCAACAATAAACACGCACCAATTATGAACATTCCACAAAGTCCATACTCTCATAATAATGATGGGGTTGAGGCCCTTTATTAAGTGAACATCCACTGCATTTGAACTTCTATTCCACCAATCATCAAAGGAAGTCTCATCACACTAGGGTATAAGCACTTGTAAGCCCACCTCGGGCGAGGGAGAGAGGTAAGCAATTGTCTTAAATCAAACTAGCTTAAGTTTGACTAACCTTATAGAGAAGAGCATCAAACACATTAAATAAGTACATGATAAAATATTTTTCATGGTGCATCAAATACATCGTTATGTCTAAGATCAATTCAACATATGGTGATTGCATCCTCATCCATCCTCTGTGCATCGACCTCTCTTGCTACCGAAAGTTCGTCATCGTGTTGCAGATGGTGGATGCTATCGGGCCTATAAAGGATGGGGTCTCACTCTTTGATGGTGGTGAAGGGACTAGACCTGGCAAAGGGAGGCTTGGATCCAGCCCTTGGTAGACGACATTAACATCGTTGTGGTAACTTTTGGTGAATCTATGGCAGGCAACCGATGACTTATGATGCACTAAGAGCCCCAATTAATGTTGGCGGGGGTTGAGGAGGCTGCAGGGATGATGTCCCCCAAGCCAGGCAGTGCTACTGGCCATGAAGCTGGCGTGTATATCACCACTACCTTCATACAATGCCTCATCCCCGTGGCAGCCCTGGTGCAGGTGCCGATGGCACTCGTCGTGGTGCCGAAGATGGCTTGGTGTGCCCAATTGTAGTGGCGACCTAGTACTCCCTCGCCCACATATCTCTAATGCATATATGAGATGGTTCATCTTCTAGTTCAATGGTAGATCTCCTCTCCCTCTCCCTTTCCTCTATCCCTTCCCCACTTTCCCTCATAAGTGTGATGGCGTGTGGATACAGAGGACAGAGTGCAGAGGCACCGAGCTTATCGCCATGGTGATGCTCTAGTGGCCCAGATTGATGTCCTAGCATCACGAATTGATTCCCTGTGTTGCCTTTTTTGTTTTTGTTTTTTTATTAACAGAGGTGGGTATGTATCAATGTATCTAGAAACATGGGTTAACTGAGAATTTGACTCAAAGGAAGATGAGCATCCCGCCTCTTTAAACTTATTTTGTCTGTCTCTAAAAGTAGCTATTGTAGATTTGTAGTAGTGTTAGTCTTGTCTTTTTAACATTGATGTGCACTTTGCTTCTCAATGTTAGATTGCAAATGATTTCAGACCAGAACTCTGGATGACGCTAAATTCATTTCTTTGTTTGTCCAGTATTTTCAATTTCCCCATTTTTTTGGGTGTGTAAATAAATGAATTTTCTCTACCATATGTTGGTACCACATTGGTTTTTTCACACAAATTAAAAAAGATGTTTTAGAGGCGGTGGACCCAACCTTTCTCTTGATAATCTTAATTAGTGATTTTTAATAAGTTCTTGAGAGTTCATCTAGGTGATTAATAAACCATAAATAGAAAAGACACACTTCAAAATTTTGAAAGAATTTCAATTACAGTACCTTTATGTGTTCTAACCCATGTCAAAAGGTATTGCCTTTGCCTCCATTCACAATATGTTTTGGAAAGTAATATAATACATTCGTAATGCAAAGCTGTCTAAAACGAAGGGTGCTAAAGCTAATTTATTTTGATGATTCTATTGATGACAAAAAAAATTGTTGGATGGATCTTGCATTGTCATATATATTATTACCTTCAGTCGATTGTGAAAATATTTGCATAATAAAATAATTTTGTAATCTTTCACAATTATTTGTCATATATATTGATCTAAAACTCCCTATAATTCAATATTACTGAGAAAGAAAGAACATTTTCTTATAGTTAGTCGTGTGTCATTGATAAACATTTTGTGTGGGCTGCCCTTCAATTTCACTGTTTTTCTAAGTCCTTGGAACAAACTATCACATTTTGAGTAGGCTGCCCTTCAATATTCGCCCATCCCCCCGCAACCCGCCCACCCCCCCCCCCCCCCCCCCAAAAAAATACTTCGAATCGTATAATTAAGAAAAAGGTCACGGTCTAGTTAGCTCACTCCGAGCTCTTTATTTGGAACTCGAAATTTAACAACCCTGACGTAGACTTTAGGGTTCAACTTGCGACAATGCCAATGTAGAGGTGACAGCAATGATTAGCGGCAAAAGCTTCTTATGTATCCGAATAGGGGCAGATAACGTCTTGTAACCGTCAGAAGTGCCACTCTACCAGGGCTGCATACATATAGGCCACCTATATAGCTATCCAGGATATCTCTTTAACCTTGCTGCAAAAAAAAAGGACCTGTATCTAACTGCCCAAAGGAAGGTATATGTATGTTTCATACATGAAAAGGTTGCAAAACATGTTCTATCTGGATCACTTTCTTTCAGTTGCAAAGGTGCATCCAAGTTGCTTACTTTTAATTTCCTTATGAGCAAATCATCTCATGCTACCAAGAAGATAATTTTTTGCCTATAAATAGGATCATGGTTTCTAAACCAAATCACTTCCTACCGACCAAAAGTTCAGCTTAGTTCAGTGAAAAGCAAAAACAGACATGCAGGAGAGCACAATGCTCCAAACCGGAAATGGCCTACTGGGGCCCAAGGTAATGGTGCCATATTCCCATGTACTACTATTCGACGTACGATAGGTACCGGCAGCTTATAAGTGCATAATATGACTTCAACATCATAGTAATCCGTAATTAGTAGACACATAAATTGCATATTTTTCATTGTCAATTTGCTTACAAATAAAAGTTGCATGTAGTGCAATAATAATGCATATTATTTCCTCTGATATTTCAGCAAAAGGATCATGAGCTGCAGCAGTCATTCTCGAAGTTCTCCAACAACGGAAAGACCCCCTGTGGTGAGAGCGGAAGCTCCGACGTGGCACAGATGGTCCGATGTGTGTGCTGCGGAGTGGCGGAGGACTGCACGGCCGCCTACATCCGCCGCGTCCGCGCGGCGCACTGCGGGAGCTGGGTGTGTGGCCTCTGTGCGGAGGCCGTAGGCGAGCGGCTGCGCCATGAGCCGGGCGCCGGCATGGAGGCGGCGCTGCGGTGGCACATGGCAGTGTGCAGGGACTTCAACACTACCACAAGGCTGAACCCGAAGCTCTCCCTCGCCGGCTCCATGAGGGACATCGCCAGAAGGAGTTTCAACCGGCGGGCGTCGTCCACAGCGACGTGCCACGACGAGCTCCGCACTGAAAGGGCCATCAGCTGCCAGCCTCGCTTCTTTGTGTGATCGGCTGATCTCGCACTAATCTTTATTATGCTTTCTGGGTCGTTAAGTTACCCTTGTCATGCATTTGCACTTTTTCCACCTTCTCACTGGTTAATTTATTTTCGAGTAACTTTGTATTTGTCTTTGACAAGGTGTTTTAATGCGTGCATGTTCTGAGTAAACCTGTCCTCTGGTTAGGTGCATTGTTGGTTCAATAGTATCCTTTCTTATATATATCTATACATAATATCTAAAAGCCAAAATTTCTGCGGTGTTTTTGTTTCGGCCTCTTTCTTTCATCCACCCATGCCTAGACATGAGTCTGTGTCTTTTTCCATACAGGAGTCCAATTTAAAAAAGGATTCTGTTTTACTCTTACCTCATGGAACAACCGGCGGCAATCAATAGAGTTTTCTATTTTTAGTAAATGATCTGTTTTCGAAATAAAAACATATTTAAAATTTTCTGACCGAATCCTTTACCAAAAAATAAAAATCTAATATATGTTGCAATACGAATCCTACTGTAACTTGCCACCTAACGGCAGATATAAAACCAAGCCAGGAGAGGCTCTCTACCAACCTACGTACTAGACCCAAAATAAACGCAAGCGCTTATTCGTACCTAAGTGTACGTGAGCAGTAACGTGTTCTTTTTGTGACTCACTGGCTAGACCGAAGCCACATTTTAAATTAAATAGATATATATTTTGGTTTTTTATTTTTCTTTTTCTGTTTTCTTTCCAAAATAGAAACGTGTACAAAACGGATATGTAGTCTTGAGACATGCTAGGTGCTTGCGTTGTTTGATGCGTGTGCTTCCCAGTTTTAATGTTGAAGTCCAATCGGATACGGTGACTTCTTATGCAGGTGTAGCCGATAAAATCAAGAGAAGGTCATATACGCGCTGCCAGTGCTAGGAGTACGCGATGTGGGCAATAAAGCGTGTAGTGAAATAATTTTTTAATTACTCCAAAATAGGTTTTTATTTATTTATTTTCGCATGTGATTTTTCTGATTTTTTATTACTCCACGAGACTTCCTTTTTAGTATCGTACGTGATTTTTCCTGTTTATTTTTTTCTCCCAAAGTACTTTATATGACATGGTTAATATAATCTATACTGAAAAGAGTTCTATTAAACATACTACTTTTTGCTAGAGTAGAACTCTCAAAAGAGTTCTATTAAACATACTTCTCTTTACTACATAACAATAAAAATAATAATTAAAGAAAAATAATACTAAGAAATAAGTCACAATAGGGTATAGATACCTTTTCCAAAACAACCACGTTCAGAAAAGAGTTCTAATAGGATATATGGATCCAATTACTGTTGCTCATAATAGTGACGAGTACGATTTTGATTTTGATTTTGATTTGACCATATGCCTCCAACGAGGACTCGTTGGTGTGCCCTACCATGACAGGAATGTCCATTAACATATCTCTTTTTTTAGATTTATTTTCTTCATTGTACGACGGCGTGCCGTGTATCCAGCTCGTGGACGGCAGGTTCTACAAGCCTCGTCGGTATTGGATGGACGTGATCGAGCCGATCAACAAAAAGGCCTAGAGAGTTTTTTTTAAAAAAGACCTGGAGGATGGCATATATTGTCGGGTGTCCCGTGAACAAACATTACGTTGGTGTCGGCGTTTGAGAATCTTCATGATCTGCTCATCGGAAAGGAGAATGAGAGTGTCCCTGTGCCGAACACCTGTCTTGGCGAGGATTCCAGCCACGGAAAACCAGGTAATGCGACGGTGGAGTGATGAGTAAAGAGTGACATCTATGTGATGACTTACGATCAAGGACCTGGCGACCAAGTGACGGGCGATGTCTATGTGAAGACGGGCCGGATTCACGCATGACCAAGCGGGCGCGGAGAGAACTGCTAGCTAGCACAGTGGCACAATGCAGGTAAATATACAATAGATTTTCTCCACTCATTGTTGATCGGCTAAATATATACGATAGTTTTTCTCTGCTCATTATTGATCGGCTAAATATACGATAGTTTTTTTTCGTTGCAACGCACGGGCATGTTTTGCTAGTCTTATCTTATACCCTAATAATATTAAAAAGTATTTCCACTATAAAGTTGTACTCGGATTTTTATCAAAAACGAGTTCTCAGCATGAGCCCTATCTGTGGTGCGACCGGGCGAGTTCCTCTCTGGGGGCCTCGTTGCCAGGATCTGCATGTAAGAGGACGTCGGCGGCGGACCTCCGGCATCAGCGGAAGCCTGGCGGTGGTGTATGACCTGAGGGAACAAGGAACAATTGCGTATCGAGGTGGGTCATCTTCACAGGGGGAGGGCAGAAATCGGTTTCCTCTGATTTCGCTGGTTCATCTAGGAAGGGAGGACATGATTTAGTGCGTGGTATTCAGGGATCCTCGTCGTCCATAGATGGAGCCGCAGCTAGTTTGGGGGTTTGCGAGCGACCGATTGGCTTGTCTGATGCGATTTGGCCGATGATTGAACAAGGAAGCATAGTGAGCAAGGGTGCCCCGCATCATTTAGGGTGCATTTGGTTTGTGACCAAACCTCGCCGTAGCGTGCCGCACTCTCCACACCGTATACGAGGCAACTGTTTGGTTCCCTCCCGCAATTGTGGCGTGCCGTAGACGTGCTGCACTCCTGCTGTTCATTGTCACGTCGTGTTCTGCCAAATGTGCGGCGGCCAAATTTGGCGCCGTAGTTCCGGCACGGCCGCAGTTGAGGTGCGACATCCTACGGTCACAAACCAAACATGCCCTTAACCATGGCCTGGTAAATTGAATGATTGAGTGGTTCATCCCTCTAGATATCAGCCATCTACCAAGGGGGGCAAGCAATTCGCTCAATTCAGTTAGCTAAGGATATCAAGCAACATTTGTCTTGTGATGGTGAGTTGGATCCCCAGCTGAAGGAGCTTGTGGAGGCCTCTGATAGGCTAGAATCATCAATAAGCAGAATGTTGCAGTTGAAGGGAGTGGTCGCTATTAGCTCCTCAGCTAACCAAGGAGAAGAAGGCCCATCCGAGTTGTCGAGCCCAGGAGTGGGCCTACTCGGAGCCGGGTCGTCAAGCCCAGGAGTGCGCCGACCCAGAAGGCCCAGCATCTGCTTCTACAGCCCATCGTGGTCCAACAGCTAAGCGAGCATCTGGAGAGCAAGAGAGGCAAGGAGAGTATATGTATTCGCTGGAGAGAAGGAGAGAGACCATAGAAGAACTGTAACTCAATTACATTCTGTTCTCAATTCAAGCACTTGTAGTTGTTCATCGTAAATTCTTCCAGCTGCCTATCTCCGATTCCAGTTCTTCCTTCCCCAATTCCTTGGTGTTAACAATTGGTATCGAATTCAACCATCCTGGAACCCATCCTTCCCCATCATCACTTCACGCGCCTCCAACGCCATCGTGGTTCCATGGATCCTAACTTGAAGCTCATCCTCGACACCATGAATGCCTGATTCGATGACCTCGATCGCCGATTCACCGACCGAGATTGCTCCGCGGCAGAGCGTGCCATCGCCGTCGGTGAGCGCTTCGATCCGTTGTCTGCTCACCGTGGCTACATCAGCGGTCGCCGCCACCACCTCCGTGCTAGAGCAGCGCCTCATGTCACTCAAAACTAGCTACATCGACTGCGACACCGAGTTCTCCAACCGCCTCTCCGAACTTGAAGCCCTCCGCGTCGGGCATCTCACCGACGACAGCGACCCACGGCTGGTGGCACTCGAGAAGGCGTTGGCAGATCTGGCGGCTTGGCTCCTGGGCATGGAAGGCGTACTAGATGATGTTCGGTTGCGTGTTGAGAAGATCGAATCCAAGTGCAACCGGGTGGTGTTCGACAATACGCCTCCAAGCATTGGTCTCCTTCCCCATCCAGCTCCGGTGGCCGCGGACACTGCTTTCGGCTCTGACTTCAAATCGCCCAAGGGGCCCGGCATCGAAACGACTACACGGGATATGGCCTCCGGGGTCGTCACGACTTGGACGCATATCCCGGCCATAGGTAAGCGTTTCACCACACCTCCTCCAGTCGATCCTCCCAGTTTCAGGTTTCCTCCACCTCCACCGCCACCCCATCCCAACCCTCCACCACCGCCTGGGTTCATGTGTCCTCCACCCCCACCCCCACTGCACCCTAGACACCCACCTCCACCGCCGCCACAGCCACTCCAACAGAATCCTCGAGTACCTCCTCCTCCTCTTCCAGAGCCCAATTCTCCAATTCCACGCCATCCCTTCTACCCCGCTCCCTTGCCCCCTCGTCCTCCACCAGCTGCAACCATTCCATTCCGTTGGTTCCAAGAGCACAGCCAGTCTTCATCCGCTCGTACTGGTACCCCCCAAGCATGAAAGATGAAATTGAGCACCAAGTTAAGGACATGCTCTCCCAAGGAATCATTCAGCCAAGTTCTAGTATGTTTGCATCGCCGGTATTGCTAGTTTGGAAGAAGGACGGGTCCGTTCATTTCTACATGGACTTCCGTCATTTGAATGCCATGACTACCAAATCCAAGTTTCCAGCGCTAGTCTTTGACCAACTCATGGATGAACTTGCTCACGCCAGTTGGTTCACTAAGCTTGATCTTCGTGCTGGCTTTCATCAAATTCTGATGCAACCTGGGGAATAGTTTAAGACAGCCTTCCAGACGCACTTCGGGCAATATGAATTTAAGGTCATGGCCTTCGGATTGACTAGGGCTCCGGGTACCTTTCAGGGCGCCATGAATACCACATTGGCGCCCGGTCTTCGCTGCTTTGTTATTGTCTTTTTCGATGACATATTGGTATATAGCCGCACTCTGGAAGATCACTTGGAGCATCTGGCCTTGGTGTTCTCATGGCTACAGGCAGACCAATGGAAGGTGAAACTCTCCAAATGCACTTTTACCCAACGTTCAATCGCTTATTTGGGACACATAGTGAGCGAGGTAGGCGTGGCCACTGACCTAGCTAAAATTAAGGCAATTAGTGATTGGCCAGCCCCAACCACTGTTTGGGCTAGCCGGATATTATCGAAAATTCGTTTGTAACTTTGGAACTATAGCTCGACCCTTGAATGATCTCCTAAAGAAGGACTCTATATTCATCTGGACATCCATTCATGACTTTGCTTGCTGAGCTTTGAAACAAGCATTGTCATCAGCACCCATACTGGCCTTGCCAGACTTCTCTGTACCCTTCCACGTTGTGACTGATGCCTCAGGTTCCGGTGTTGGTGCTGTCTTGCAGCAGAATGGTCACCCTCTTGCGTTCATCAGCAAGTCTCTCAGCCCTCGCAACCAAGGCTTACCCACTTACGAGAAGGAATATCTGGCAATTCTAATGGCGATTGATGCCTAGCCCCACTATCTGATGCAAAGTGAACTTGTTATTCATACGGATCAGAAAAGCCTCATCCATCTTAATGAGCAACACCTCCATACCCCCTGGCAGCAGAAGGTTTTCCGCAAACTATTGGGCCTCAGATACAAGGTGGTTTATCGCCGCGGAGCTAATAATGGGGTTGCAGAGCTTTGTTCCACCAGCAACATAGTGATTTGCTGCTCGCTATCTCCACTCCTACTTACGATTGGCTAGCATCCCTTCAGGAGTGGTATTCTGCTGATCTGGAGGCTTCAGCTCTTCTAGCACAATTGGTTATCGATGGTAATTCTCGCCCGCCATTTACCTTGCAACAAGGTGTGATTCGGTACAAGAACAGAATTTGGCTGGGATCTAATTCTTCCTTACAGCAGATAGTCATTGCTGCTTTACATGACAATCCCGTTGGGGGACATTCTGGTGCACCCATAACATTTCAGAAGGTTGCCGACTGTTCTTTTGGCCGGGCATGCACGCCACAATACTCCACTATGTCCAACATTGTGCTACATGTCTTCAAGCCAAACCTGAACAAGTTCGCTATCTTGGTCTTCTTGAGCTGCTACCAGTGCCCTAGTCTGCCTGGGAAATGGTCTCTATGGACTTCGTCGAAGGTTTGCCGCTCTCTAGTAATGCAAACACTATCCTAGTTGTGGTTGACAAGTACTCCAAATTTGCACACTTCGTGCCTCTCTATCACCCGTTCTTGGCAGCATCAGTGGCAAAATTGTTTATGGACAACATCTATAAATTGCACGACTTACCCAAATCTATCATATCGGATCATGACAGGATATTCACAAACAAGTTTTGGTAGCTTCTCTTCAAGATGGTGGGCATTCAGTTAAGGATGAGTTCATCTTATCAGCCGCAAACAGATGGGCAAACCGAGCGAGTCAATCAGTGCATGGAAACCTACCTCAGGTGCTTTGTTCACGCTTGTCCACGCTGCTGGATTCACTAGCTGCCACTAGCTGAATTTTGGTACAACACCAATACCAATTCAGCCTTGGGCTGCACCCCGTTGAGGTTTTATATGGCTATCCTCTGCGACACCTAGGAGTTGCAGTGGCTGATGCCTCTCCTATGCCGGATTTGCACTAGTGGTTGGAAGAGCGGGAGCTTATGCATGACCTAATCCATTTGCATCTTCAGCGGGCTCAAGACAGAATGCGTCGTCAGGCTGATAAGTTTCGTACTAAGTGCACCTTTAACACTGGTGATATGGTCTTCCTAAAACTCCAACCCTATGTACAATAATCAGTTGCTCATTGGGCTCATCACAAGCTCGCTTTCAAGTTCTTCGGCCCGTTCCGTGTCTTGGAGCGCATCAGCAAGGTTGCATACAAGTTGGACCTTCCATCAGGCTCTGCCGTCCACCAAATCTTCCATGTGTCCTAGCTCAAGCGGTCGCCTGGTTCTAACTCAGTGAGCACAACCATTCCTTCTGAGCTTGCTATGTTCCAGGTACCCGAGCGCATTCTTCAGCGTCGCTGGACCTCCGGTGTGGCAGAACCACCCAAATTATACTGGCCCACGTGTACCCGTCATTGTCCTAAAGACCTCTGACTGTTGTACATGAAAGCTAGATAATCCGGTAGTCTGTCGGGTGTCCCTGGGGAACCCCAAACCATCCATATTTTATAACTCATACAGGATCAACAATGGAGTTGCCACAACATTACAATGGTTGATACAAAAATAATATACATCGGAGTGCGGAATACTTATATCATTAGTTTACAAGCAAGTTTAAGTAAAACTTATCTTTAGATCCAAAAGATGAGTAGGATAGCGGAAGCAAATTAGAAGAGCACCTAAGGTAGAAGAGACATCCAGATCATGTCGAGCCCACCAACATGACCTTCATTAGCAGCACAAGTCAGAACCTGCAACAGAGGTTTAACAAATCCTGAGTACATGAGGGTACTCAACAAGACTTACCTGGCTAAAAGAAAAGACTCTAAGGGTATGCAGGCTTGAGGGAAAGTTGGAAGCAAGAATAGCTTTTGCATAAAAGCTTACTACAAGTGAACCCTTACTTTCAATGTTTTAGTTGCGCGTTAAATTATCCGTAGTATCCAGTTTGCACCTAAACTATATCAATCACTTTCTTTAAGCATCACATCTCATTTCCATCTCTTCATCATCACCATGTTCCATTGTTAACTATGATGCAGTTCAGTTGATCGTGTCTCCATAATTGAGGAGCAACGACGATTTGAATCGATTAAACCCAACTGGGGATTCCCAACCACATGACATATGTAGGTCCTAGACCTACATATATCAATCTTCACTCAGATCCTCCAAAACAGAAATGGGTTCGCGCCACCCAAGAGCATAGTACTCCACCGCCCTACCCCATTCCAGTAGGGTGGGTACACGCTACTCTCACCATCTCTCCACTCCCAGTGCGCGATTGTCCTTTCTCATAATGGAATAGCTGAGATATCAAGCTTACCGGAGTATATGGCTAGTACTACAAGTCACGACCACAAGCGGCCCTGCAACGATCGGTCCTTAATCGACACAGGCGGAGCACTACATTGAATCATTTCACGATGCAAGCCACCCGCCTAGTCTCACATTAATATTACCATATTCATCATCATGGTGTTCTCTCTTCCCATAAATAGAGTCGAGAAGAACAAAGATAAAACCTATTTCTCACGAACGATGAAATCATCATTCGACTTCTATCGAAGTCTTAGCATTACTAAACATTAAAGATACTGACCTACCCATACTAGTGGAATATAATCTTGCAGCAATGGTTGTGACCAACTCCTACTTACTTAATGCACACTTCACAATACTTAAGATGTAATAAAGTATTTAAAAAATAGAGGGTTTATGCTCCAGGGCTTGCTTGCGTTGTAGAGAAGGTTAGTTCCACAGAAGTTAGGCTTGGCACCAACACCATGGATGGATGGACCTTCTCCCGAAGTTGATCAACACGAACCTTCTCACTCATGTATGCACTACACGTAGATAAATGATGCATGCTTTAGCATGATGCAATGCATGACTTGATGCATGGAGGTTGGTGAAAGCATAACAAGATTAACTAACTTGAGTACAACTTTCCTTCATGGTACAATTGCAAGTAATTATCATAAAGCATTTTTAGTTGTTCTCTTAATAAATCCACCACATGAGCTTACAAGGAGTAAACATTTCCATATCATAAGAGTCAATCAAATCAAAGATGAAGTTACATCAACTTAACTTAAGCACTTTTAAGGACAAGTTAATTAAGCAAGTACTACATCGCTCATCCTACTAAGGGGTAAAGCATCACAAGCTTAACCTACATGTCAAAGGTTCATTTATCAAACATACTTATTAATTAAAGTTTTACCATGAAGAAGCATGTGCAAGCAACATATATAGAATTATATACCCCTTTACTTTCTACCCAAAAGGTTGCATCAAAAAGATAATCAAGATCACATACATGCATTTACTAAAGATAGACTCAATTAACTAAAAACATGTCTAGTTCTCATTACTTCAAGTCAATCTTGACCAAACAAGCAATCAAGTTGCCAAGGAACAACAGAGGTGAAAGTGTTCCAATGTCTACAATTAACTCCAAAATTCACCCAAGTCATTTTAGGATTTATGCTAATCATTTAATATTTATTAACTAATTAACTAAGCATATAATTAAGGATATAATTAAACATCATCAAATTAATCCCAAACTTTTTTTAAGGTTGATATTAACATAAAACAGATAGACAAAAAGTTTCATAATTAATGGACATTTATTTTAGCCTAGAAAAATCATGAAACAAGCATTTATTAATTAAAAGAGCTAATTTTTAAGCATCCAAAAACTATTGATTTTCATGGTTTCATATTTTTTCTAGATAGATCACATCATGAAGAGGCTACACTAAAAGTTTCATGATTTTAGCATGCACGAATAAATAGTTATGAAATTCACAAGTTTCAGCTGAGAATAGAAAAAGAAAAAGAAAAACCCTGTAGTGAACTATTCATCTGAGTCACAGTCTGTGGAGTTAGCCCCCTGGAAAAGCTTCTATTGTCGCGCGAAGTCCCTGGTCGCGATTTTAGAACAGAGGACGCACGGCGAGGCTCGGTCCCGGACAGTTGATGCTCGTCGGCGGCGAGGGAGAGGCGGGGAAGCATCCCGGGGCTCATGTGCACCCACCGGTAGCCACGGCTTGCCTCGCGATGATCCGAGGAGACGTGCCTGCACGTACAGCGGCACCGGCGGCAGCGGGCAGGGTGGTGCAGCGAAGGACCGGCCACGACAGCACGGTAGCCATCAAAATAAGGAGCCGATCACCACCACGACATCAAGACAAGGCTAAACCAAAAGACGGGAAGGAGAAAGGTGCAGCGAGGCGAGCTGGCCACGGTGAGGTAGAGCTTGGCGGCTATGGCGAGGTGGCCGCGGCGGCAACCGGTGCTGCGGCCAATTTCGCTGGCGAGGGGTGGTGTGAGCAGATGCAAGAGGTTAGCCTGGAGGTGGCGAAGCTGAGTGTAAGAGCAAGGAGGCGCTGGTGGAGCGACGATGGCCAATTTTGCCGGCGCAGTGGAGCACCTTGGCAGCGGAGCAGAGAGGGAAAGAGAGAGACGGCGCCGGTGCGGTGACTTAAGGGCGAGGGCCAAGCTTCTAGGTGTGCCAGCAGCTATGCGAGCTCAGACAGGCAAGCTGCTGTGCGCCCTCGTGCGGAAACGGCGAGAAGGACGGCGAAACAGCTTGGTGGCAAGCAGAGCTCGGCCGAGTTACTGTAGCAGTTTTCCTCTTCACTGTAATCTTCAAATTACTCCAAAATTTGCATTGCAACTTCAAAAAATCCAAAAATGAAAATTGTTCCACTTGATGAGATCTCCAACTTTGCTTTTGGAACCATCTTCAAATTCTGCCTGGATTTTAAATTTTGAAATTAGGGATAAAAGAGGGTATTTGAATTCTATTTGAAAGTACATATTTTGTACTACGAAGTTTACATTGACACAATTTTAGTTATTCAAGAAAATTTTTAACCATAAAATCATAAAGTACCTTAATTGATATTTGTGACAACATTTCATGCAACGTATGAAACATAACAATTGCAACACATGAAACACTATATATGCAACATAACAATGCTATAAATGAAACATCACTTATACAACATATGAAACATCACTTATGCAACAAATTCATGCTATAATTGAAACATGAAATGCATTTATGCCTTAATGCTTAATGGCTATGCATGGTGATGATCATGATCAAGGTTTTATTAAGTTCATAACACCTAGGGTGTTACATCCGACGACAACCTAGTGGAGCAAGTCTTCGTCAAATGGTCTCACATGCCGACATTCTTGGCTACCTAGGAGTCTGTTGCTCATCTACAGGAGCAATTTCCACTAGCGCTGGCATGGGGATATGCCGCCATTCAAGACGGGGGGAGTGTTAGCTCCTCAGCTAACCAGGGAGAAGAAGGCCCATCCGAGTCGTCGAGCCCAGGAGTACGCCGACTCAGGACAGGGTCGTCGAGCTCAGGAGTGTGCCGACCCAAAAGGCCCAGCATCCGCTTTTACGACCCGTCAAGGTCCAACAGCTAAGCGAGCATTTGGAGAGCAAGAGAGGCAAGGAGAGTATATGTATTCACTGGAGAGAAGGAGAGAGACCATGGAAGAACTGTAACTCAATTACATTCTGTTCTAAATTCAAGCACTCGTAGTTGTTCGTCACAATTCTTCCTGCTGCCTATCTTCGATTCCAGTTCTTCCTTCCCCAATTCCCTGGTGTTAACAATCGCCATGGCCCATGGATGAGCAGAAGGGCAATGTTGAATTCGGGAAGGCGTGGGAGGAGGAAGAAGATGGATATAACCATGATTTCAGTATGGCCCGTGATACCCGATTTGGACATTCATGGACCTCAAGTGGGCCTAGTCCGGGCTAGATATGGATTCCTAAAGGGTGTACAGACTTGAATATTGGATACCCAGCTAGTGCAAAGGAGGTGCGGTGTTGGGGGTACACCCGCATCACGCCACCCCGTCATAGTCTTGACCTGAGTTGGACCCTTGACCACTCCTTTTCCTCGTTCCCAAGATAGCAGTCAGTTTAGCTCCATCAGATTTGGCCCTTTGGTTACCCTCGCCGAGACCCCTGGAATCACCCTCATCGGCCTTCCCTAAGAGGAGACCCTCGTCTCTTTTCCTTTGCAGGTCGAAGGTTATCATGCAAAGTTCGAGTGCCTGGTGAAACCTACGCAGCCTTACTAGAGGCGCCGTTTACAAAGAGACGAAGAACGGTGGTTCCCCCAAGCAGAGCAACTGACGGTGTCAGACGAGTGGATGGGGCGAGGGGTCAAATGACCTTGTTGCCCCTGTGTTAGAGTAAAAGGACGCCCGGCCGGTGTCGGGGCAAATTCCTCGATAAGTAGAGACAGTGTCATATGACAACTGCCTCTATAATCAAGTTCCTCTATGGCAACTGTGTTAGAGTAAAAGGACCCTCGGTCGCTTCCGTAAATCTATTTTAGGGCATATTTTTAAGTGTCTTATAAAATATTTTGTCTCCTAAAATTATTTATACAGGCATTCGAAAGAATGCGCTACCACTTAAAATAAAAACCTATGTCTTCTACAATTATTTCTGTAGAAGCCGCTAAATAATTTTTTTTAGAAAAAACACGGCTAGAATGGATCTTACAAACCTTGGTCGACTCACAAGAGTTGAACCCAGTCCATGGTAATTGACGCAGATGATCTATAGACAAGTGAGTTATATATCATTGATGAATGAATTTGTGGATGCAATACAGCCGAGAAAAACTAAAGGACAATATATAAAACACAATTTGCACAATATGATGCATTTCAACTATGATCTTATTGAACAATTTGGCCCCTGCTAATTTAGTCCCCACGCTCCGCCACTTCTCCCTCTCCAGCCGGGGTGTTCAACTCCTGAATCCTGATGATGATTTTGGTCGGAACGACGTACAATAAAACCGACCGGAGGTAGAGAAACAGCAAAGCGTATGTAACTATCTGTAACCGTTGCGTTCAGCTCCAAACTAGGGATATTGTGAGATAAGGTCGATCATCACAACAACCGGCGACGGTGACTACTCGCGCTCTACGGGAACGACAGGAGTGTAAGCATCTAGACAAGCATCCAAATTAAGGTGATAAGGTCGATCAAAAGCCGGTTACTCGCGACACCTATGGCCACAATTTGTACAGAAATCATATATATTTCGGCAGTTTACATGCTTTTGATCTGGAAATGGCGAACCTTAGTTTCTTCAAGTAATAAGTACGTACGTATGCAAGAACAAATCTGCTAGAGCCTATATATATGGCACAGTAAAACTAAACAGAAATGCTAATGGATGACTGTATGTTTTAGAGTCCTGTGACACACGAATTTCTGGCCGTTGGATCTTACGTCGCTCGCATCTAGCCCACCCATCCATCTGCATCGTTCACACCCAGGCCATCGCTCGCACCCGCAAGCACGTGCCCGCCGCTGCAGCCGCCTCGAAGGAACACCGCCTGGCCGTTGCTTCCCCGCAGGGCGCTGCTCCCACTGCGCCGCCCCAGCCCGGCCGATGCTCCCTCGGCCGCATCCCGCAGGCCGGCTGCTGCTCCCTCTGCCGTCTCCCCCTAGGTCGGGCCCTGCTCCCTTCTCTTCCTCCTCCTATGCCAACTGAAGACGAAGAAGACGACGGCAGTTGATGTGAACTAGGGATCCCGATCTTCCGAAAGGTTCTGATAACTCTCAATTTGGTGGAGTCACGGCACAATTCGATCCGGCTTCCGAACAACTCGGCTCTGAACCCCGCAATCGCAGCACCACGACTCCTCTGGTTATCGACCGACGTTGCACGGTCGACCTCGCCAAGAAGGCTAAGTCCTTGCCTGCGAATCGAGAACACAAGCAAGAACACAAAGGAATGCAACCAAATTACAGATGAATGATTAATCTCATAAAGTTGGGGTCTCACAAACCGACGACGGCGGCGAAACTGTTATCAACAGAATAATCTAAGCAAAACCCAACCCTAATGTAGGCGGCGACTACTGATTATATAGCCTAAGGGACGTCCAAGGACCCCTATTCACGTCCCTGGGGAGCGCCGACACGTTACAAGGCCCAAACGGCCCAAAAGATGGCGACACAGCGCCCTGACAGATTCTGGACGGTGACTTGTTTCGACGATTCCCGTTGATTCCGAACAGCTTTTGACGTGAGACCACTTGGGTTGGCTTCCTTATCAAATAAGCTTTCCATCCATATATGGATCATCGAAAACGGAGTCCGGACGCATCCTGGGTGACCAGTTCAAGGCAGACTGGTCTTGGATTCCGAGGTGGACTCGAACTTGATTTGGGCCTCCACCTTGGTGACTCGAACCGGATAAGCTTTGGGCCTTCTTCTCGATTTGGATGCCCTTACTGATCTCCTTGGCCTCTATGTAATTCTCCAAGCATGGTCATATGTGTAGAGGCCATGTCCTCATCATCCTCCCCTTCTTTATGAAAAGCCGTCCTCGGCGTCGATGTTGCTTGAAGTCCATTCTGCACAGCATGAAGACAAACGAGGTTGCCAAAATATTGGAAATTGACAATGTTGGGAGAAAGAATATGACCACATGTTTCGGATTGCAGCACGCCTTCTCCTACAAACATGTAGTCTCCTCGATTAAAATACACACGATCTTTGTCAATACTATCCTGCAAAAGATTAGTACTAACAAGAAACATATGCTCCCCTTCTTTGGATTCCACTTGGGATTGTAAAGCAAAACTAGAGGAATATGGTATGACAACATTGTTGATTTTATAGTCCTCTAATTGATCATTATTTTGCACAACAAAAGAAAAATTCATATTTGTACAAATGTAAACTCGTTGTACCATATATTGTCCTCGGTTGCTATATTTGCCAAAAACATGATATGTATGTCTAGATAACCATGGCAAATCAGCATATGCATAAAGTTTCTCCTCTATATAATTAAGATTGCAAAGAACATCAAATTCAATGTATCCCAAAGTATTTAAAGAAGACATCAATTTCAACTCATCAACATTACTAACATTATGAATAACATGTCTATTTTCAGCAGTAGTGTTCGATTTCGACATACATATAGCATGTTCATTCATTAATGGTTGCATTGGAATAATATAAATATCATCATTCAAGTCATCTTTATCACAAGGAACATCAAGAAAATCATCTTGTGACAAAGGTAAATCAAGCGAAGGTTCCACTAATATTTGCTCTACCATAACATGATTGGTGGAAAAATTCAGCACATCAAGAGAACTCTCATCTTCTGTGAAATTAGCATCATTGGCATTACCTTTGCTCTCACTCTCAGCGGAAGTATCACATGTTGAATTTTTACATGAGACTGGGAGCACCTCATTTTCTGTCATGTCATCCCCGCTCTTTTGTGCATTGTCCTGCAAAAGGTTAGGCACAGCAGGAGGAATAATAGGAAATTGGTCTAGTTGATGTTCCTCATCATATGAATTAATTACAAGAAATGGATTAACAAAAGTTTCTCTCATAAGAATTTTCATATCGTTCCATATATGAGGTTTATCTAAAGAACTTAAAGACTCCCACCAAATTGATGCTAAATGTCTCAAAACACTAGATGCATTCTTAATCTTCCTCCGTTCACACATATGACAGTGTGCAAAAATATTATATATTTTACTTTCCCACTCAATATACTCATCAGCACCAATACCATCATAAATAGGTGGAGAAGAAAGAATAGAACGACCTGCGGAAGGAGGTGTAGCAGCAATAGTGCGTGGCTCATGCATCATTGATATCTCGTATCGGTGAGTGTTGTAACCTGTCAATGTAGACACAAAACAGGAACAAACAGTGAAAGTTATCTCTAATAATCTACTAAGTAGGTGGAGTAGTGCCTCTCAAGATCACAGCAAAAGGAGACCCCTTCTCAAGCTCTTACAAGGTTCTTACCAGCAAGGTCAAGGATACCTGGAAGACGTAGCACTGCGATTACAGGGATCAAAACTTATACTGTCCAGAAGAAGTATGTGGAGTTAAGGCAGGCAGGCCAAATATGTAAGTGGAACACAATTCAAAAACAGAAAGTAATGCTGAATTATAGTCCCAAATACTTGCTCTCGTTGCTGGTCTAACGTGTTCCAAATACCAGATGTGTGATAACAAAATGGAGAAACAAGTATGATGGATAGCAAGAGTGATAAGAAACAAACACAAGATAGCACACGTCCACAATTATAACAAACTGTCTCCTCTATGTGCTCCTCTAAATATTGTTCCTCTTTTGTCCCTCTCAATTTTTCTATTTTTTGGGCTGTCGTTGTTTTTTTGGGAAACTTTGACTTTTTCTTTTTCTTTTTTTTGATATTTTTTCTTCACTTAGGAGCACACAAGAAGTAACCACAAAAAATTTGAGCTTAAACAAGTGAAAGACGTGGTCTATAGAAAATTCAGAAGATGGGTCCAAAATTGAGGAAAAGCTTGTGACCACGAAAAGAGAATCTTGTGACCAGTTTTTGGCCAAAATAAAAATTTTTCTGATCGATTTTGATATCTGGAACGTCGAAATCCGAGTTCGTACGCGAAAACTGGACCAGTTTCAAGTTTGGACTCCAAAATAGAGGACAAAACTGGAACAATGCGTACAAAAGTGGTCACGGTGGCTAGGGTTTGAAGGAAACGATGGGGAAAACACACGAACTGGACTCTAACACAACCTAACCAGCAACAAGACCTTGATTAGGACACAAACTCAACACGACGGAATCTGAAAAGAATTATGCAAAAGGCTAAACGTGGTTTCTGGGATAGGAAAACACTAAATTTTTTTTGGCTTTTCTGTGGACTCTAGGACGAAGGCGAAATCAAACTAAACTAGGGTAAAATTGAACCTAACGGTATACCTGAAGCTCTGATACCAATTGATGTGAACTAGGGATCCCGATCTTCCGAAAGGTTCTGATAACTCTCGATTTGGTGGAGTCACGACACAATTCGATCCGGCTTCCGAACAACTCGGCTCTGAACCCCGCAATCGCAGCACCACGACTCCTCTGGTTATCTACCGGCGTTGCACAGTCGACCTCGCCAAGAAGGCTAAGTCCTTGCCTGTGAATCGAGAACACAAGCAAGAACACAAAGGAATGCAACCAAATTACAGATGAATGATTAATCTCATAAAGTTGGGGTCTCACAAACCGACGACGGCGGCGAAACTGTTATCAACAGAATAATCTAAGCAAAACCCAACCCTAATGTAGGCGGCGACTACTGATTATATAGCCTAAGGGACGTCCAAGGACCCCTATTCACGTCCCTGGGGAGCGCCGACACGTTACAAGGCCCAAACAGCCCAAAAGATGGTGACACAGCGCCCTGACAGATTCTGGACGGTGACTTGTTTCGCCAATTCCCGTTGATTCCGAACAGCTTTTGACGTGAGACTACTTGGGTTGGCTTCCTTATCAAATAAGCTTTCCATCCATATATGGATCATCGAAAACGGAGTTCGGACGCATCCTGGGTGACCAGTTCAAGGCAGACTGGTCTTGGATTCCGAGGTGGACTCGAACTTGATTTGGGCCTCCACCTTGGTGACTCGAACCGGATAAGCTTTGGGCCTTCTTCTCGATTTGGATGCCCTTGCTGATCTCCTTGGCCTCTATGTAATTCTCCAAGCATGGTCATATGTGTAGAGGCCATGTCCTCATCAGCAGTGGCCATGGTTCCGGCGAGTCTCTTCTCCAAATTTTGTCCTTGTCCTTTCATAGAAAAAAAATATTTCTTATGATATGTGATTTGTGATTTGTGATTTGTGCCCAGGAGTAACTGGGGGAGAGGCAGGCCGCGCACCGGCTGCTGGGTGAGCGCCGGTGGCGGAGCACTCGCCGAGCAGCGGGGGCTGGAGCTGGAGTAGCGCTGGAGGTAGAAGAACAGCTGTAGGCCGTCCGATATTCATCGTAAGGTCGAAAAAAAAATCCTGTGTTGGAACCGGATGAAACAACAACAGCCAGGTAGACAGACTCAACTAAAACTGTAGGCTTTTGCTTCGACGAACGCCCAAACTAATACCTGTGGTTTAGCTGTGTTGATGCAAAAGTGAATTTGCAAACACAAAGGGCTAATACCCGAAATCGATATCCAAAGCGTGCCAGTCGATTTGACCTGTTAATCGACAAGGATGAAGATACGAGCACTTTGGTCCTAACAACAGCGATACGTCCGAAAGTCACGGCCAAGAGGTACTCACGCAGAACTCGAGGATCAACGAAGATTGCACTTAGAGCAATACAACTCGCCGAATCGATGAGAACTCGTAAAAAGGAAAAATATGCAAATTGACGAAGTCGCCGAAAAGTAGATGTAAATAAGAGTAAAAGCTGTTTTTTGATGTATTGATTGATTCTTTATTACATTGCCCTTCACTCTATATTTATACCCTGATCTATAGAAACATAACCAAATACGACTAGGACACTAAATCCAAATCTAAGGAAAAAAACATGTCTTTGACACAACTCAGACTCTACTAATCGTAAACAAGGAAATTAACTCCTATTTTATTCCATAGTCCGTCTTAATCACGATGGTATTCTTATCGACCTCCTTTTCAACGGCACAGCCCCTGTTCCATCGGCAGCAGCCTTCGATCTCCTTCCATCGGTACATTCCCTGTTTCATCGGCTGCAGTCTTCATACCTTCCTTCATCGGTACATCCCCTTATCTCATCGGTAACAATCTCCAAACCCTCTTTCATCGGCATCGGCAATAACACCCTTAACCTCATCGGCAACATTTCAAATTAAATTCATACACTGTCACCACTCAAAAACAAACTTATTCTCCTTGGCTATCAATTTACACGGTAATCTTTCCTTTGCTGATTAGCCCTTCCTGATCATCTTGACACGTGCTAAAAACGATGTCAACACATGCCCCCCAATTTCGGAGTATAAGATACTGATGCTCCGAAATTTACTCCAACTGATGCTTGCTATCACCTATTTCCTTAACCCATTCTCCAAGCATAACATGATTTGTTACCAGATTCAATCAAATCTAGATCCAATCCATGTATCTCAATAAATATCGCATATTTTCCAACCTTCTTTGCCTTAACTACGGTTGAGATACCAAAATAACAATCCATCAACAAGATCTTACCACAACGCATCATTTTTAGAACTGAAAAATCCTGTATCGAGATATCCTTCAAGTCATGATTACTTGCCGTCAAATCTTCTGCACCATCCCTTGATTGTTGTGCGAACAGTTACCACATCCAACCGAACCACCTCGATCCATCCGCATACGGCATAGAGATAAGTCAAGAATACCCCTACTCCAAACAACTTATAAATAGATTTCTCCAGGCTGTTCATCTTCTACCTCCAAACTCCATCCTTTGGCATTCTCACCCCGGCGGCAACCCTAACCAACGACCGCGCGTCCTCAACTCACCAGAGCCATCGTCATCTTCAAGCTCCTAGCTCGTGCCCTCATCCGCTTGAAGCAATAGCTGTTAACTTCGACGTCCCTGCGGTTCGTTCTTCCTCTTATTACTTTTACTTTAATCCTTTCAGTTCCCTGCGAGTTCTTACAGTCGACATCTTTCTTTCTCTCTCATTTTCTTGGTCCTCCAAACTCAGGAACTTCGCAATACACTGGTGATTCCAACCCATCAATCTCCTCTCCATTGCCTAGGTCCGATGGGCGACCCAGATCCAACTGACCTGATTAATGCAGAGGCAAATCGTATTCCCTTCAAATCTCAAAATTTCTCTTTGAATCTGTGGAAAGACACGTTCCGTTCTTGGCCCAAACCCACCAAAGGGTGGAAAAACTGGTTCTTGAGGGTCAACAGATCAATGCAAGTGTACTGGGCAGAACGGAAGATAGATCAGTGTATCAGGCTATCCATTGCCGATATGCAAAAGAATGAATCCATGATGATAGCTGCTGCTCAGTTTTGGTCTGATACCACCAACACCTTCATGTTCGGTCATGGCCCATGTGCCCCTACTCTTGCCGATGTATACATGCTCACGGGCTTGGACATCTCAACTGTCGATGAAGGCCATATTTTTGGTAGAAAAGCTGAATACAGAGTAACTACACGCAACATCGGCGGCTGGACAGGATATATCCAGGAGTACCAAAAGACTGGCACCGTCAATCAAAGGGAACATGCCACATTCCTGAACATGTGGCTGGAAAAGTTTATTTTCTGCGGCCGATCGGTAGGACCAACTAACGCTTTCCTCCCAGCAGCAGAACTCTTAGCTAACGGCGTTAGATTCCCACTTGGTCGATACCTCCTGAGCTCAACCTACCACCTTCTCCACCAAGTATCTCAGAAGCTTATACTTGGTGAACCCATCGGCAATCTGGGAGGCCCATGGTGGTTTGTTAATATGTGGTTAAACGCTCACATGCACAAGCGTTTACAGTGGGATCTCTTTGCTCAGGAATTCCCACGAGAGATTCTCGAAGAATACGTCCTTAGGGATGATGAATCGGCAACACGCCCCCCTCTCAACTTCGGTGAAGCAATAATCGTCCTTCCCGGAACAGAAGCCAATGAGGACCAAATCGGCAGATTTTTTCAAACTTTCTACCATGGCCTCCCTCGTGACCTCAGGGCTTGGGTACCTTATATCGATGAGGATAACAAGTTCCCTCTCCTCTTCAATTTCGCCGATAGTGATTTGAATCAAGACAATGATCTCATGATGGCCATTATCACCCCCAGAGCAATCCCAGTCAACACATTTGGTAGCGGGAAAGCCTCCCATATTACTTATGAATTCTACAATCCATCGGCAGTATCTCGCCAGCTGGCCTTTGGGCAACTGCCCATCAAACTATGCTATGCCGATGTGATCAAGCCCAGAGAAATCATTACTGCTGGAACTGAATGGAGCAGGATAGTAAGACTCGCTCCCGATGCCGATATTTCAAATGTCGATCTCTCCGCCTGGTCACCAGCATCTTTCATAACAGAGTCATATAAGCAATGGTGGCAGGAGTGGAAAGAACAGCTGTTTTCAACGTCCGTTCACACATATCGGCACCTGATCGACCCTGATTATGCTATTCCTGACAATGCAGTAAGTTCCTTTTAACTTTTGTCCTTTTCCTTCCTTTTATTATGTATATCGGTAGCTAACCTTCCTTGAAACAGGCTGATGATCCAGTTCCACTAATAAGCAAAAGTGGAAAACCCTTCAACCTTCACCCAGCCTCTCCAGTCTCAGCAATCGGCTACAACGCCCCCACCTTAGAAGCCTTGTCCTTCCAAAGGGCTCGCACCAAAACCATCACCTCCAGACCAAGACTGGGAACATCCAGGGCTTCTCCAAAGGCTGCTGCTTCAAGCCTAATCAAGGCCTTTAAGGTAATAATCTTGCTTATTCTGTTTTCTGCCGATACACTTCATATTAACACACAACTATCAGGGTGTACAAGCTGCAGCTGGATCGTCATCGGCAACTTTACCAAGCACCACAACTTCTACCCCTCCTTCAGAGGTATTCTCTTATTTTTTTACATTTTTCTCTATTAAATATCCAATCTTATACCCGTTTTTGCAGCAACAAACGGGCACATCGGTAAGCACACCAAGCATGCAGGCTCCTCAACCAACAGATGTTGATGCCCCCCAGCCAGTTGTTGTTGAAGCACAAACAAAGCGTAAAGCTTTGACCGATGCTGAGGCTCAACAGAAACGACAGAAATCTTCACCAGCCCCTGCGTCTGATCCAACACCCGTCAGTTAGCCCTCTGAACAAACTGCTCCTGCCCAAGATACATCATCGGCAATTATACTTCAAGGGCCGACTACCGATGCAATCATAGAAAACATTCCATCGGCATCTTCGGCCGATCCTTCGTATGACCCTTTACAAGCCGCTCCCTCAAGCCAAGCTCAAGAAATTGCCCTGAAGCAGGTAAACCAATCAATTACTTGGTTTATTATATCCCCAAATATCGTAAATAGGATTTCTAATTCCCTTTATTTCATAGGAACAAGACTCTCCCGATAGCTTATTCTCTTTTGCTATCGATGTTTCTGATGACGATGGAGAAGAAGTGAGTTCCTCCCTGGCGTTGGGAACAGTATCGTCAGACACCCTTGGCAAGCTAGAAACCCTCCTAAATCTGCTGCAGCAAGACACTGCCCAATTGGTGATCGACTCGGATCCTGCGAGGTCTATCTTCAAAACGATCCGCGGCCAAGTCCCCGCCAATGTTGAAGAAATCATCTTTCCAGCAGTCCATCTGGAGAGCAGACAACTTCAATATCAAAGGGCCGTTCATCGTATTGCTGACAGAGCAGCTCAGTCTCAACTTAAAGAAGAAATGCTACAGCTGAAGCAGACTGCCGACGAGAAGCACAAGAACATCAACAATTTGCAAGTCTCCAGTGCCGATATTAAACAGAAAATCTCAGATCTATCGGCAAAGAAAGCAGCCCTGCTAGCTGAATTGGAAAAGGTTGAGACAGCTCTGACTCAAGCTAAACAAGAAGAAGACCAGCTTCCCGACGCCATTAAGGCCCTTCAACAGGAACGAGATGCTCAAGCTCGCAAGGCCTTGGCCTTGAAAAAGAAAATCAAGCCTGTGGAAGGAAGTGCCGATGAAGACGCCAAAGAATTAAAAGAAGCCGATGAAATTCGCCTGTGTGCGATATCAGCCATCCAGGCTTTGTTAAATTAGCGCATCGGCACAATTGATACTTTGTTTTAACTCCAGCCGATAGGATTGTTATCGGCAACTATACTCTTATGCATCTATCCAGATACTAGGGTAATATTTCTTTAAATATTTTCCATTTAACGCTCTGGGAAATACAACTCCTTCGAGAGTTTCAAGAATATACGCATTACCAGGAACAGACTGATTTATCCGATATGGACCTTCCCAATTAGGAGACCATTTGCCAAACTTAGAACTTTTAGTCTCAATCGGTAAAATCAATTTCCAGACCAATTCACCATCGACAAATTCCTTTACCTTTACTTTCTTGTCATACCATCTAGCTACCCTTTTCTTATTCTCCTCGATGCTAACCAAAGCTTTTAACCGATGACCTGCTACATCTTCCAATTCATCTTTCATAAGAATATCATAATCATCGGCTGTTAGTTGATCCTGAAAGCGCATTCGCCTAGAGCCAATCTTAATCTCCCAAGGTAATACCGCATCGTGTCCATACACCAATTGATAAGGTGATACCTTGGTTGCACCATGACATGCCATCCGATATGACCACAAAGCTTCATTTAATATTGTATGCCACTTTTTAGGATATTCTTTGATCTTGCGCTTAATAAGTTTGATAATTCCCTTATTAGATGCTTCAGCCTGGCCATTAGCTTGGGCATAATATGGTGAAGAATTCAAAACTTTAATTCCCATACTTATAGCAAACTCATCAAATTCACCTGATGTAAACATAGTGCCCTGATTGGTAGTGATGGTTTGAGGGATGCCAAATCGGTAAACAATATGCTCCTTAACAAAATCAACCATGTTAGCCGATGTCACCTTTTTCAAAGGAATTGCTTCAACCCACTTTGTGAAATAATCGGTAGCAACCAGAATAAACTTATGCCCTTTACTTGATGGTGGATAAATCTGACCGATGAGATCAATAGCCCAACCCCTAAACGGCCAAGGTTTAATTATGGGGTTCATAGCCGATGCGGGTGCTCTTTGAATATTACCGAATTTTTGACATTCCTGACATCCTTTAAAATATTTAAAACAATCCTCAAGAATAGCCGGCCAATAATATCCATTTCTTCTGATCATCCATTTCATCTTGAATGCTGACTGATGAGCCACACATACTCCTTCATGAATATCACTCATCAGGCTTTTTGATTCCTCTATGCTAACACATCTGAGTAAAACTCCATCTATGGTACGGTAATACAATTCATCATCAAGGAGTACATACTTTGTCGCTTGGAACCTTATGCGTCTTTCAACCTTTTTAGATGGATTCTTTAAATAATCAATGATTTTCTTTCTCCAGTCATCGGCATCAGCCACCGATGTCAATGCTTCTTGAACAGGTTGATATCCTGAAGCATGCTGAGCCAATCGGTTAGCCTCTTCATTATGCATCCGGGAAATATACTCCAGATGAAAACTCCTAAACCCTTTTAACAATTCCAAACACTTTTCATGATATGAAATTAGAATTTCACTTCGGCATTCATAAACCCCAATCAGCTGATTTATAACTAGCATAGAATCACCAAAAACTTCAACAGCATCAGCCTGTACTTCTTTAAGCAATTCTAACCCTTTTATCAGGGCTTGGTACTCAGCTTGATTGTTTGTCGATGTGGCGACGATCGGCAATGAGAATTCATACTTTTTCCCCTGAGGGGAAATCAACACGATGCCGATGCCTGCCCCTTCACCACAAGTAGACCCATCAAAGAAAAGTGTCCATGGAGCAACTTTCAGAGAATCCATCGTGTTGCAATGTTGAGTAACAAAATCGGCCATAACATGTCCTTTAACTGCCTTAGCCGATTCATAACGTAGGTCAAATTCTGATAACGCTAAAATCCATTTACCAATCCTACCATTTAATATCGGCATAGATAGCATATATTTGACCACATCATCTTTGCATACGACAGTACATTCTGCCGATAGTAAATAATGCCTCAACTTACTACAGGAGAAATATAAACATAAGCATAATTTCTCAATGGCCGAATACCTGGTTTCAGCATCTATTAACCGTCTGCTCAAATAATAAATAACACGCTCCTTCCCTTCAAATTCTTGAATAAGAGCTGAACCGATAACAGTATCTTCAGTTGATAAATACAATCTGAAAGGTTTTCCATGCTGGGGTGGAACTAACACTGGAGGATTTGTTAAATAACTCTTAATCTGATCTAAGGCCAATTGCTGTTCATCCCCCATTTAAACTCCTGATCGGCTTTCAATTTCAATAATGGACTGAAAGCCTTGATCTTGCCTGACAGATTAGATATAAACCTTCTGATGAAATTAATCTTACCGATCAAGGATTGTAATTCAGTTTTATCGGCAGGAGCAATAACCTTGTTGATTGCCTCAATAGATTTTCTACTAATTTCAATGCCCCGCTGATGCACCATAAAACCCAAGAATTGTCCTGCCGATACACCAAATGCACATTTATTGGGATTCATCTTTAATCCATGTTTCCTTGTGCACTCCAGTATCTTCCGTAGATCGGTTAGATGCTTTGTGATGTCTCCAGACTTAATCACTATGTCATCAATGTAGATTTCTACCAATGTGCCGATATATTCATGGAAAATAAAGTTCATAGCTCTTTGATAAGTAGCACCAGCATTTTTCAAACCAAATGTCATAACTATCCACTCAAATAATCCCACATGACCTGGACACCTAAAAGCAGTCTTGGAAATATCTTCTTCAGCCATGAATATTTGGTTATAACCCATATTTCCATCCATGAAACTAATAATCTGATGCCCTGCTGTAGCATCAATCAACAAATCAGCAATCGGCATTGGGTAACCATCCATCGGTGTGGCCTTATTAAGATTCCTGAAGTCAATACAAACACGGAGTTTTCCATTTTTCTTATATACAGGAACCACATTAGAAATCCACTCTGCATATCGACACTGCCGAATAAACTTTGCCTCAATTAACTTGGTTATTTCGGCTGCTGATGTGGCCGAAATCCAGATTTAATAGGCAACCGATGTTCAACTATAGATCGGTCTAATCCAGGCATTTCAGTATAATCCCAAGCAAAACAATCTTTATATTCCTTTAACAAATCAACTAGTTGATGTTTACACTTGGAATTTAACTTAGAACTAATAAAAGTGGGCCTTGGCCTATCGCCTTCACCAATATCTACTTCTATTAAATCATCTGCCGATGTAAATCCTTGACCTAATTTTCCATCATCGGCAAATCTATCCATTAAAACTCTTCTTCAGAACCGACTGCTTGGATCGGTAGAATTTCATAATCGGCAATCTTGAGGAACTCCTTTTCCCAGGCTTCTCCCGATATGCACTTGGTTCGCTCATAAGTATCTGATTCTGCCGATGTAATGATATAAGAAGAGTCACCAGGAACAACTTCAATCTTATCTCCAATCCATTGTACCAGACATTGATGCATTGTAAAAGGAACACAACAATTAGCATGAATCCAATCCCTTCCCAAAAGTAGATTGTATGCACCCTTGCCATTAATAACAAAGAAAGTTGTCGGTAAAGTTTTACTGCCGATGGTCAACTCAACACATACTGCCCCTTTAGCTGGTGATACATTGCCTTCAAAATCCTTTAGCATCATATCGGTCTTAGTTAAGTCTTGATCTCCCTTACCAAGCTTCCGATACATCACATAAGGCATAATATTAATTGCAGCTCCTCCATCAATAAGTATCTTAGATACAGGCTGCCCATCAACTCTGCCTTTTACAAATAAAGCCTTGAGGTGTTGTCTCTCATCATCGGCAGGCTTCTCAAAAACGGCCATCATTGGATCTAGCGTTAATTGAGCTATTTGGTCAGAGAAAACAGTCTCTTCTTCGCTATCAGACAGGGCCAAAAATTCCATCGGCAACATAAACACCATATTGACATCTGTCGATGGACCTTTATTCTTGTGCCTTATCTGCCACTGCTGGTTACCAGATCTCTCATTGGAGGGACTTTCTTCTTGATATAAATCTTTTTGACGCTCTCGCTGCATTTTTCTCTTCTGTGTCTTTGTCAAACCCTCTGGACACCATTGAGGAAGCTTAGTTTTCCAAACTGGCTGATAAGTCCTAGTTGTCTCCACACGACGTATATTAGGATCCCTGTAAAATATTTCTTCATCAGGAACTCTTGCATTTGCCATCTCTTCAAGTTCCTCTTGGTTTCTTGGAAAATATGCAACGCATTTACCAAGCCTTTCATGCACACTGAGCCTGCCCCCCAGCCGATCATGTACTGATGCTCTCCCTCTAATCGGCTCATTAATGAGCAAACCTTGATTACCAGATTGAAACCTTCTTGCAGGATGATTAACTCCATAATAGCCATTGCACTCTGGACAATTTTCAACAGTAGGTAACTTAATACCTTCTTCCCAACAATGAATAAAGAACGGACAATTCCAATGATCCTTATGCCGATTCCACTCTTCTTGACGCCTTTCCTCTTGTTGTCGCCGATACCGGTCCCTTCGCTGACGCCAACCTTCTTGTTGTCTTTGATGAGTAATCACGATGCCAGATCGAGGAGGCCTCCCAGAACCGCCACTTTCCGTTAATAGCCAATTGCCTTTTGCATCATCGGTAGTTATCCGATGTTGGGGATCTACTGATGCATTCTTTTCAGCAGCTACCGATGTCAACACCTTAATTTTCCCTTCAGCATCTAACATATTTGCTAGAAAAGGATGTTGATCAATTTTCATTGGCTTTTGAATCTTGGAATTGCCAAATTTTATCCTGCCAGACTCAATAGCTAACTGCAATTGTTGTCTAAACACCTTGCACTCATTGGTACTGTGTGAAGTTGCATTGTGCCACTTGCAATACAGCATATGCTTCAACTCTTCTGCTGATGGGATCACATGATTGGGTGACAATTTAATCTGGCCCTCCTGAAGCAAAAGATCGAATATTTTATCGGCTTTGGTGACATCAAAAGTAAACTTCTCTGGCTCTTTGTGACCAAAGGGACAAGATATCGGCTTCTTATTCTTAACCCACTCTGCCAAACCAATAACTGGTTCATTATCTGAATCAGAATCTTCCGCCTCTTCAACAAATGAAACTTTCTTGTTCTAATTTCTTTTAGGTTCAAAAACCCTAGTGTCTTGATCAGAAATCCTTTGCACTAAATGACTTAGGCTTTCGAACTTCTGAGAAACATATCTGTCCTTAAGATGTGGTAATAATCCCCGAAAGGCTAAATCGGCAAGCTGCCGATCATCCAATACCAGACTATAACATTTGTTCTTTACATCTCGTAACCTTTGCACAAAGCCTTCTACCGATTCATCATTGCGCTGTTTCATCTTTACCAAATCGGTGAGCTTCTTTTCATGAATTCCAGCAAAGAAATACTTATGAAATTGCTTTTCCAGATCAGCCCAGGTGATAATAGAATTTGGCGGTAGTGAAATAAACCACGTAAATGCTGATCCGGATAGAGATGACGAGAACAGACGAACTCTCAATTCATCTCTACAAGCTGCCTCTCCACATTGAATAATAAAATGATTAACATGCTCCATGGTTGATGTATCGTCTTGCCCAGAGAATTTAGTAAAATCTGGCACTTTGTAACGATTTGGGAGAGGAATTAAATCATATGCCGGAGGATACGGAGTTCGATAAGAATAAGTATTAACCTTGGGCTTGATCCCAAATTGATCCCTCATAATTTCTGCTATCTTATCGGCCCAAAAAACATCGACATCTTGCTGACGATATGGTTGAATCTCTGCTGGAGGTATCTGTTGATACCCTTCTGCACACCTTTGTTGCCCACGATCTCCAGCAATTGGCATATTTGCTACTAACTGTGGTCCATTAACTTGCTGAAAAGGGTTCATCGGCTGAGCTGCCGATGCTTGATTCTGAAAACCAGCATGCATGTGACCTTGATGAACTCCTGTGGCTTGCTGATTTGGCTGAACTGTACGTTGAGTAGGAAACTGTCCTGACCAATTATTAGTATTCATCGGCACAAAGTTTGCCGATGGCTGGTAGCTTGTAGGCATTGCTGGATAATTACATCCAACTTGAGGCATAACCTGGACTCCAGGTTGACTGGTGATAGGAGCCTTCTGCTGCATCGGTAACAAATTTGCCGATGGACTTGAACTAGATGTTTGACCCAAAGACGCCTGAAAACCTCCTAGACTCGGTTGTACAGTAGTTGTAATATATTGAGGCGCTTGGGCTATCGGCAAACCAGCCGATGGGATAGGAGTTTTTCCCGCTGCGTCAAACACTTGAGATAATCCGTGATTGAAAGTAGATGGCTCCAGAGGCATACCATATCCCCACCAATTAGCAGGAGTTTGATTACTCTGTGGTATAGGACCTGATAAAGCTGATGCTGATAGATCTGTACCAAGCTGAACTCGTCCTGATAATGCTGAATCTGGACGTACCGGAGTAGACTGCACATTAGATAATCCTGCTGATACTGGAGGAGAAGAAATCTCTATACCCGCAACGGCTGGAGGAGCCGATGGAGCAACAGCAGATGCTGCTTCTGGTTGATGATAAGCAGGCCCGACGTAATGAGGTGACGCTTGCCCTTCTTTGAAAGTTCGGATCACAGCATTATGAACAGTATTGGACAGCACATTGGAGTGATTAATTAAAGCATGATTTACCGCAGAATTAACCATCTCTTGAAGTTTACCAGGATTAGGATCAAAGGTAACCTGCCGAGGCAACGGCAAGTCCTGCTTCTGGATGACTTGTCCACTTTTGTTCACGCTGAATGACTTTAAGCAAAGCTGTCTGTATTCTTCAATAGCCCTCTCCATAGCCTGCTTCTGATCGTCCTTAAGATCTTCTTCTGTTACTGCGATGATATTCCCAGCATCGATCTCATGATTAGGCATCTTGACTAGATCTGTCCCACCGAGCGTGCCAAAAGATGTGTTGATGCAAAAGTGAATCTGCAAACACAAAGGGCTAATACCCGAAATCGATATCCAAAGCGTGCCAGTCGATTTGACCTGTTAATCGACAAGGATGAAGATACGAGCACTTTGGTCCTGACAACAGCGATACGCCCGGAAGTCACGGCCAAGAGGTACTCACGCGGAACTCGAGGATCAACGAAGATTGCACTTAGAGCAATGCAACTCGCCGAATCGATGAGAACTCGTAAAAAGGAAAAATATGCAAATTGACGAAGTCGCCGAAAAGTAGATGTAAATAAGAGTAAAAGCTGTTTTTTGATGTATTGATTGATTCTTTATTACATTGCCCTTCACTCTATATTTATACCCTGATCTATAGAAACATAACCAAATACGACTAGGACACTAAATCCAAATCTAAGGAAAAAAACATGTCTTTGACACAACTCAGACTCTACTAATCGTAAACAAGGAAATTAACTCCTATTTTATTCCATAGTCCGTCTTAATCACGATGGTATTCTTATCGACCTCCTTTTCAACGGCACAGCCCCTGTTCCATCGGCAGCAGCCTTCGATCTCCTTCCATCGGTACATTCCCTGTTTCATCGGCTGCAGTCTTCATACCTTCCTTCATCGGTACATCCCCTTATCTCATCGGTAACAATCTCCAAACCCTCTTTCATCGGCATCGGCAATAACACCCTTAACCTCATCGGCAACATTTCAAATTAAATTCATACACTGTCACCACTCAAAAACAAACTTATTCTCCTTGGCTATCAATTTACACGGTAATCTTTCCTTTGCTGATTAGCCCTTCCTGATCATCTTGACACATGGTAAAAACGATGTCAACAAGCTGGAACACATATACACTCAATATTTTGCTGAAAATCTTTCCTGTAAAAGAAAACAAAACACAGAAATAAACTAGGGTAGTCATCCTTCCCGCTTCACTGACCGATCAAACATATGCTTGAAAGAATTGAAAATGCAGATATCACTCAAACAACTGTCAGTCACACATCCACCAGGTTCGAACTAGGGTCTAGGCTGCATCGCCGGTCGGATCGAGGTCTAACTGTCTAAGCCGGCCGTAAGCTGCACGGCGCCAAACCGAGCGATCCAAAAGCTGCGAAAGCTCGGTGCATGGATCCTCCAGAAGAAGCCATCTACCGAGACTTGAAGAGAGGTTCGCTCCGGTCTTCCGGATGAAGCTAAGCTAGCTGTAGCGGTCGAGGAGGGCGTGTCTGTCAGCATGTGGCAGCAACCAGCAACTTTTTTTTTTTTTGGAAAACTAGCCTGATCGAGCTCCTCCAGAAGAAGCCTTCTACCGAGACTTGGAGAGAGATTCACTCCGGTCTTCCGGATGAAGCTAAGCTAGCTGTAGCGGTCGAGGGCGTGTCTGGTCTTTAGTTACCAGAATTCTCTCCTAAATTTCACTATAAAAAAGAAGATTTTCTGTTACATCGAAATGCCGGCACATATATGGAGTACTAAATATAGATGAAATCAAAAACTAATTATATAGTTTTGTTATACTTTACGAGACGAACATTTTGAGCTTAATTAGTTAAAATTTGAACAATTTTTACCAAATACAAACGAAATGCTACAGTACACATTTATGACGCTACAGTGTATTTGGTGACCATCAACTCGGTGATCTAAACACGGCCTAGCCAGCAATTATCTCCGAGCATTGCATTGCCCACCACGCGTGCCTGGACGCCCCGCACAGTATAAATACCGTACCGGCGCGGCGCACACACCGCCACCCAGATCGTGCAATTTGAACTGCATTCTGAAGCTCAAGAAGCCACCCGGCCCATTCCACGCTATAGTCACCATGTTGGAAAAGTGTGGCAACTGCAACTGCAGTGACAAGAGCCAGTGTGTGTAAGTGATCTGATCGATCTGCCGTTGCCCGTTGCTACCCCTCTTCCTCACTGAGTTTAGTTTGGCTCTACCTTTAACGGTGTACTTCAAAGTTTGATTTAACATTGGATAAACAGCTGCAAGTTGTCTGATTATAACTGAAGCAATACCAGTACTCATCAATTAAAGCTAGGATTATGTCTCTTTGTTCAAGTATCTATATATACCAATATATGATGTTCAGCGCATACATGTCCATGTGCCTACTAGTACTAACTTTTGTGCTCCTTTAATTACTACCCTGCAACAGGAAGAAAAGGAGCAGCTATGGCGTCGTCATATATATAGTTGACGCCGAGAAGAGGTACTTGCCCGGCCGTTGCCCCTACCACCTCTTGGAAAAACCTCATGAGTATGCTTTTAGAGTTCAAACAGGACTTACTGTTATTAATTGGAGAGCCCAATAAAACATATCCACATCAATACTCATGTGAGACACTAAAAAACATAAATCCTAAAAAAATCTCTCGAAAGTATAAACATCTTGGCACTTTGTACAATCTAATCACATCGCTCACATTTGACATTATAAAGAAGTAACATAAACCAATCTCTAAATCTCCTTATAAACTACTGACCTATATGCCATTATTATGAAAGATAATTTAAAATACCCCTAAGTTTCAGCCTGAATTACCCACCTATGCTATTATAAAATATGATCTAAAGTAATACCTTGAATTTGCCTTCAAATTACTCACCTCCAAAAGATCACCTATATTTGTATCTAAGTTATCCACTCCCTATCATTATTCAAAATAAACTAAAACATCCTATCAAATTTACTTATCAATTGCCAACATCTTCTTTTTGTTTAGCTTGCTTAAAATTCGTTTAAACTCTATGGCACGATGATATGTTGTTTCCATTTAAACAACCATTAATCCTATTTAAACCGTGGTTTAGCTCGAATAATGGCTAAACAATAGATAGCAGACTATTTATCATTTATTTCAACATGGGATTATGTCAATTGCTATTTTATACAAATTTATACATTGATAGTTTAGTTGTAATAACTTCGATTTTTCATGAATACTAACACACACATAGTTCTCTGGTAGAGGAAATTCAACATCTAGAGTCCTGACATGACCATCTATGCCATTGCAGTGATTTTTAGACTTTTCATGAAGTTAAAGATTGGGTATATTTTGGATTTGCTAAATTTTTTAATTAAAACCCTTCATTTATATTTATTTGGACATTATTAAAATGTTTTTGACCTATTGATATGGGGCCCAAATACCCCTTGATATTATCCAATAAGATTCGAATAATAACCATCTCATATTTTCATCTATCAGAAATTCAATTTTTAGTATTCTAATTCGGATCTGGCATCAGACATGGATGGCCTATTTTTCACCCTATTGAAAAGTACATTCATAAAAGATAAATGTGTAGGATATTAATAGAAAATAGTTGTGAAAGATATATGTTCTGGAGCATGTCCTTGTCCAAAAGTATCAATTGTTTGTTAACCGGACGGAGTAAGGTTTGAGAGCAGTTCCACATGAACCAAATATTGAATTATATTGTTGTCACACTATCAATTTATTGAATATGGCTATATCCATGGATGGATGCAGGCACTTGGAGAAGGAGGCGGCGGAGGTCTCGCCTACGAGCACGACGACGGCGAGCGCAAGTGGTTGACCACGCACGGTTGCAACTGCAGCAAGTGATCTGCAGAGGCTTGCCGCTTGTATATGCTTCTATGATTCTACTCCCTTCGTTCCATATTTTGGCTTTTCTATAGATACGTTGCTTTTGCTCTGTGTCTAGTATGTGTATAAAAAAACAATGTAACTAGAAAAACTAAAACGTCTTAAAATTTTAAATGCAGAGAGTATTACCCCTACTTTATTGTTAGCTTAATTTGACGCTTTGCCGCCATACGTGGATGTTGTTAATAAACGAATGTACTTGTGATGTGCTTGTGACTCCTGGCTCATGAGTCTAGCACGTATGGTACTGATGTGGGATAGTCCAACGCGACACATGTATAGGCAGTATAGCTATTATTATACAGATCGAGTCCAGCAACACACAGTCGCCACTCGCAGCGCAATGCTCGTCGGAGGTGTACTGGATCCATGGCACCGGTTCTTGGAGAGCTCCGCATGTGAGGAGAGAGAAAGAAAATAGAAAAGGAGAGAGATGTCGGCAGGTAAGGCTGCGTTGAGGAGCAATAAATCAGGGGCATTGAATTAGGTGCATGCATGTACTCCGTATTAGTGTGGAGGGGACCACATCGAGCTCAGTCAAAACGGTGGCGTGATTTATGGTGGTTGGATGGATGAGCCTGGTTGGGATGGTGCGCTTGTGTTGGTCGGGCTCACCAGTTTTGGTCCGGCTACGAAATAGGGTATTCTATAGCTAGCTATAGCCTATCAGTTCTATATATATATATATATATATATATATATATATATATATATATATATATATATATATATATATATATATATATATATATATATAGGAGTAGTAAGACGTATAATATTGTACGTTAAAACAAAATTAAAGGAGAAGCATGCATGAGCACAGTACAGTTCAGTCAAACATATATATCGTTATTAGTGACAGTTAGTCAGACGCTAATCAGACTCCTTTCTGGAATCCACTTATTTCAGAACAACCGGTCATAAGAACAAAATCCGAATATAATAAAACCCATCGGAAATCAAACCAATGGAACTACTACTACTTAAGGTACGTACGTAGACGATGATCATTCATCACAACAAGAATAAATTAACACATAAAGTCATGCATGCATGTCAATCCAAAACAACACTTGGATAGATGGACCTGCACGTCAATGGATCGATCTGCATGTGCATCGCTGGATCTCTTCGATAGTCCGATGCATGCAAAAATATATATAATCCTCAACCCATGTGGCCATGCCGTCAACCGTCATGGATGGGAATTACGTAGCTAGGAATATAATAGTAGGATGGATCAGTTGGTGTTGCGTGCGCAACGGGTGATGGCGGAGCAGCCGCGGCGGTAGGGGTTGGCGGCCTGCTGCGACGCGCAGTTGCTGTAGTAGGAGCGGCCGCGCTGGTTGCACGGCACCTGGTCCGCGCGCAGCGCCGCGTAGCTGATGTACCGGTTGGTCGGCTTCCGCGCAGCCAGCGCCCGCCGCAGGAGCGCGTCGCCGCCGCCCACCTCCTGCTCCTCGTCGCTCGCCACCGCGCACTGCCCCAGCGTCCCGTCGCACGGCACCGCCCCGAGGTCCGTCGTCGTCGGCCCGGCGCCGGCGGACGCCGCGCAGTAGAGGAGGCAGACCGCGAGGGCCACGAGCGTCGCGGTGCCGAGGCGACCCATGAATCGCATGCGCGAACGTAAGGCGATGTGTTTGTTGTTCTTGCTGCTGCGTTAAGGATGGCTGGAGTGCGTGGCCGGATGGAATGGCACGCCACAGCCCTTGGTGGCCCTGGCTTTCTAAGTGCAGGAGGACGGGAGTGGGAGGCTGAGGCTTGCTGCACGGGAGAGAAACGAGGCCGTCCGCGCGTCGTATCTCGCAGATGCGGCGCGTCGTAATCCTCAGACACTGAACGTAGATGGGCCGGCCCATCTGAACTGCTCATCGGTAAAATCTTCAATGATCCAAGGAGGCTAGAAGTATTGATAAAAAAACGGACACCATTAGATGCGGGCCTCCGTGTGTCCGGACGCACTGCTCCAGATGCCCCACGTTTTTAATCCAAACAAGCGGGTCCGGACACATAGCTCCACGCGATCAGCCCCACATCCCACCCATGCTGTTGTTTAGTCAAAAAAAAAAGTAAGCACAGTTATATTTTAATCTATGAACACAACTTGCCAACGTAACACAAATATATGCATGTACAGGTATATACGGCACCTTTATCAGAACATGAATAGGTGACATGCATGTATACCAGAAAAGGACGTAATCGACATGCATTAAGAGCTATGCTAAATGACTAGCAGGAGCAACGTATAGCGACCGTCTATACTTGCATGCATGTGCATAAAAATGCTTTTGGTCCACAATAATTATAAACCACAAATATACGTGAGGTTGATCATATTGCGAGTTAGCTTAGCATGGTCAATATAAATAGCAACCATTTCCACATGGGCCCTGATATGTTAGAGCCACATATAAAATATTTGTATGCGCCCTGATATGTTACAGCCACATATATGTCAAATGTTTCAGATGTTTCAGATGTATATTGCAGAGAGTATGTTATAGTTGTTGCAATGGCTATACATATATGTTGCAATTGTATGTTTCAGATGTTTCAGCTATTTCAAATGATATTGTAAGTGTTTTATCTTGTATATGTTGCATTAGCCATACACGTATATTGTAAGTGTATGTTTCAAATATTTCAACTGTTTTCAAACATATGTTGCAAGTGTTTTATCTGGATGTTATATTTGTTGCACTGGCTATACACGTATGTTTTAAGTGTTTTATCTGGATGTTGCATATGTTGCAGTGGCAACGCACTTATGTTGCAAGAGTATGTTCTAAATGTTTCATATGTTTAAGACGTATGT
Organism: Saccharum hybrid cultivar R570; assembly: GCA_038087645.1. Lineage (NCBI taxonomy): Eukaryota > Viridiplantae > Streptophyta > Magnoliopsida > Poales > Poaceae > Saccharum > Saccharum hybrid cultivar. The sequence goes on from JAQSUU010000423.1 coordinate 3,916,345, forward strand.
TGCAGCAAATGTTTTATGTTACAAGTGTTCCATGAGCAGACGCGGAAAGTGGGCGCAGGCAGAGGTGATCCCTGCGGTCCCCGCGTGCGCGGGAAGCGAAGCGAATGCAACAGCAGGTGCAACCGTAGCAAAAAGCGAGGCTGGGCCGGCAGGCGCGGCAGCAGCAGCGCGTGGCCAGGTGTAGCAACAGCGTGCAGGCGGCCAGGCAGGAGCTGCACGCAATGCATACGAGTGATCGAGCAAGAGAGGCCTGCAGCTAGCCTACGGACATGCGAAACAATAACGGGAATGGGGAGAGGGGGGGCACGGCTGCCGAATCGATTAATAGAACGAAACCAAAAGGGCGGGCAGTAGGCACGGACGTCCGGACACGTCTCGCGCGCTGGACGTCCGGGCGCTAGCAAAGCCAATAAAAAAGAGGCTAGTATTGCTGCAGGAAGGTGCACTTGATCCATCAAGTCCGATTCATCTTACATGATTGAAAAATAGGTTCGTCTTTTGAAACCTTCCGATTTTACTCTTTTTACCTTATGCTGTGGTGAGAGAAAGGTAATAAATCAAATTATGTTGATAGCTTTGGGGATGAAATGGAATTTATGAAAAAAAGTTCCAAAAATAATTTATCAATAAATCAGCCAAAAATAATTAAAAATTATGCAACTAAAAATCCAAAATCCAATTTAATATTATAAAATTCATATACACTTATTTTAACTCAAAAAATATGAAACTAGTTTTAGATTTTTTTTCTAAATCATGCTTTTATCTTATGGTTTAGAATTATTTAAATCTTATACGGTCAATCTTCTTTTAATTTCTATTTGCTAATAGTAGTCTGTTATTATATTATATTATATACACTAAAAAATATGAAGACCTCCGTCTCCATCCGCAAGACGAAGTCGTACGCGTGTCCGAATCGTCCGTCCTCCGGAAGGCTTCTGGCCGTGGGAGTCCTCCAGAAGGCTTCAGGCTGTGGGCCTTGTATCTATATCTATACCTAATAATAAAGAGGTAAAATTTTAGGCTCTTTTTTTTCGTCCATCCATTCTTTTTGTCTGTCTCCCTCTAACTACCGAACGATAGAGGATTTCTTTTGTTCGGACTTATATATATAACCTGTGCTCATACAAGTTAGAATAGCTCGCGTCTAGACCAATATGGAGTAGGAATCTAATCTAAATATATTTATCAGATCCTGAGTACTCTAAATAGAACTTTTAATAATAGATAGAAAAAGATAAGAGTTATATTCTTTATTTTGCACTGCTTTCTTTATTTACGTACGAGTTAGAATAGCTCGTGTTTAGACGAATATATGGAGTAAAGAGACAAAATTTGTAGCGTGTTTTTTTTGTCCATCTATCCCGACGTTGCTCTGTTCCAAGCTTACCGGCTGGCAAAAGGTCTCGTCTCGGTCACGTTATCATATTACGTCTCGGTCACCCGCGTCCTACCAAAAACGAAAAGAAAAAGGTAAAGAGTTTTGTTATGGATCCACATACGTTTTCCTTGCGTGCGCTTCGCCGGTTGCTAGCTGTAGGCCCTTACTGCGTGTGCCTGACAGGTGAAGCTGCAACAACACATGGCCTGTGTGTCACACTGTCATGTCCACAGTGGCAGCTAGCTTTGGGCAAAGCAGCTTGCTTGCGTTCAGCAATTCGGCGCTTGCACCAACAAATAGCAGAAATAATTTAGGGACATACAACAGCGTGCGGGGGCCATCATGTATGTTTGACCAAGTACAAAATGTAATATTTGCTCATCAATTGTTTATTTGCACTTAGGAGCTCAAGTCCAGCATTAAGATAAAAAAAAGAGCTCAAATCCAGCATTTGCATGGCGATGACATTGAACCCACGTATCTATACATAATCTTAAAGTAGCTACAAAGCATTCCTATTGCCGATCACTCTACATGCAGTCTTTATATAAGTTACAACAAACCAACAGCCCCCGTTCGTCGGATGGTTTCTGGGGCTGATACTAATTTATTGTGAAAGAAAAACACTGCTGAATGGCTGACTAATTCAGGCTGATAAAATCAAGCGAACAGGCTGGTACGTATCCAGATATGAGAGTCTGATCCTCTATGACAAGCGTACGAGTTATATCAGTGTGTCCAGGTATAGTGTGCAATCCAATCCCCAAGACAATTAAGATGCAATGCGTTTCCACAATTCATCATTCTCAAACCCGTATGCGGAGTCCGAACCAAAGACGGTCTGAAACTAAAGGCCAACTTCCATACAAACTAGCGAGCTTATGTGCGCATTCAATTCAATTTTATATTGGTATATACAACTCCATGCCTTCCATGCTCTCGTTCACGAGATAGGCTTTAAGAGAGTCAAATTGGTTTAGGATTATGTTTCATCTGGTTGCTTCAGAGTTTGGTGTTAAATCGAAAGGGATCAGGTGATAGTTTCTCCTATACAGTTTCGTGGAGAGATGTGGGGTCTCACTCGGATTTGGACAAGGAATGAGAATTTTTTGGGAGCGTCTGCGTGGACGTTTGTGTACGTACATAAATTAAATTATAGCTTTTAAATTTAATACAAAGGATAAAACACAAATATATATAACAAATCTCTCATTTTCAACAAAAATTTGTTTGCTCCCGTTGCAACGTACGGGCATATTTTACTAGTCTCGACACAAGTCTCTCCGCTGGCTACTCTACCACCGGCTCCCCGTACAAGCCGTCCGGCCAGCCACGTAGACGAATGCGTGTGTGGCTGAACGCAAGCCATGGTGCGACGCCTCGTAGAGTCGTAGGCTTGCTCGTACACACATCAACCATCATTTCACCCCACGCCATGCCCACGTATAGTACATTCATGTCATGGGCGGACCTACAATTGTGCCCGGGTATTCCCGGGCATACCCTATATTTTTGGGAAAATTTTTAATAGGTATTTGAGGTATATACATGTATAATATACATAAGGTGTTAAAATTGCATTTCTTTGCGTTTCTGTGCCATTTTATGCAGCAATTCACGTCCAACTCGAAAGCAGCCCACTTCAAGACGGCCCATGGCCCATCTAACCTTCCCACTCACTTCCCCTCCCCCAAAGTCCCAAATCCATCAGGCCAGGCCCGGAGGGGTAGGGCACGGGCAGCCGCGCACGCGCACTCGCGCAGGCAGCCACCTCATCTCGACTGCGCGTGCCACCGCTTTGACCGCGCGCCGCCGCTCGCCACTGCGCTCCGCGCTTGCCGCCAGGTAGCCGCCCGCGCGCTTCGCCCGCCCACGCTTCCTCCACGGCCTCCGCGGACGGCCGGACGCTCGCGTCGCCGGCGCGGCCCCCCGCTATGGGCATACCCTGCTCCCAATTCTTGGGTCCGCCACTGATTCATGTATGCATGGCTTCTTTTAGTACGCGCGTGGACATGGCTATTAGCTATCATGCAAGACTACATTGTATACTCTGAGTACTTTGCAAAAGTTAACAATGCTAACACCAACATGCTGCCGATTCGGTCTTAAATGAGAAGGAAGAAGAGGCCTAATGGATTTAAAAAAGTTTAGGTTTCCCAACGAAAATTTGTTTATTAGCTTTTAATAATTTTATGAAAATGATTAAATCTGTTGTTATAGATGTGGGCAAAAGTTTGTGGTGCCGGTGCAACGAACTGGCATATATCTGGTCTATGTAGATATCACATATTACCTAAGAGTTTAAGTGACTTCAACAACACCACTACTGTTTTGTATCCATATTATACCTAATTCTATTTAGTGTGAACACAAAGGAGAGCTCAACACCAGAAGATGGATATAGTTGTAGCTTTTCTTATTTGGATAGGAAATGGATAATGTAGCTACATGATTTTGGAGCTACCTCGGACTGGCTCCACCTGCTAGGTACCACCAAATCACAAAAGAAACATCCTTTGGTTTCTTTTTTCTTATTTACAAATATGCAACTAAATTGTATTTGGTAGGCTAATTATTAGCATAAAGTTAACACATCAAAATAATGTGGAAATAAGTTGATAACATATTACGAACCACACAACTAGTTTAGTTTCTTGTGGTTGAACTACTCACCTAGGACTCAGATCCTAGTTTCAAGCCGGGTGCTCACATTTTTCTAGATTTATTGTATAAATGTACAACACTCACTACTGGAAACTTAAAATTCCCTGATAGTTTTGAATTTTTTAGACGGTTATTGCATAAACCGTCAGGGTAAATAGCATATTTTGACGGTTTGTGAAAAATACACAGGAAAATTGATATTATTTTGACGGTTCCTGCAAAACACTCAGGGAACTTAAACAACCGTCAGAAAAATTCGTAATTAACTTGTGAGTGTACAAAACTGTCAGGGAAATACTAAATTCCCTGACGGTTTCATTTTTTTTACGGTTATTGCATAAATAGTCAGGGTAAATAGCATTATCTTAACGGTTTCTCGAAAACACACAGGAAAAAACTAGAAACTCAAGAACATGAACAAAAGGTTTTCTCCTTTTAATCTGCGGTCAAATTTTATAACTAATCTTTCTCCCTCATGTGAACTAACAATTGACAACACTTGTTTGGATACCCATTTCGAAAAAATCATTTGTTTGCTATCGATAATTCATCCTTCTATATCCAAATTAACATAAAATATTTGCTGTAATTCAAAACTTTGTTAGAAAATCCTATAAACTTGAGTGATAACAAGTTTTTGATGTACAGTGTTCCAATAAACATTTGTAGGGGTGGCTCTATATTGAGCCGCCCCTACAAATAGACGTCGAATATTAAAAATTAAGTACTAAAATTTGAATTTTTTCAAATGACCTCAGATGGAGAAATGATCAAAATAAAAGTTGTAGATCTCGAAAAGTTATAGAACTTTATTGTCTACAACTTTTTCATTTTGAAATCATTTAGTATTTCAAATGGATATTGGAAACTCAATTTTAAAATTATTGAAGAACTCTGATTTTTCTTTTTAATCTCTGGCTAAAACTTTAACTAGTCTTTCTTTCTCATACTAACTTCAAATTTAATGATTTTTTCCTAAAATTTTCTAAAATCATGCTCTATCAATTTACTGTGTTCTTACAGCTATTATTTTTGTCACCTATTCATGTGACTTTATTTTATCAATTAAAAATTTGAATTTCAAAAAATGGCAACTTCAAACAACATTTTGAAAAAGTAAATGATTTCAGTTGAAAAAGTCATGAACATAAAAGTTGTAGAACTCATCAAGATTTACAACTTTTATTTTTGGTCATTTCTTTATCCGATAAAGTGGTAGTAGCATTGTTCACAAATTTTACATATCCCTCTTATAGTTTCGAAAGATATGTAAAATTTGTGAACACTATTACTATAACTATGTCGGATGAACAAATGACCATGATAAAAGTTGTAGATGTCAGAAAGTTATAGAATTTTGTAGTTGACAACTTTTTCATTTGAATTCATTTTGTAAGGAAACAATGTTTGAATTTCTCAAATTGAAAATTGGATTTTTCAAACAACCTTGGATGGAAAAACAAGTCAAATGAAAGTTGTAGATTCCAAAAAGTTATACAACATTGTAGTTGATAACTTTTTCATTTGAAATCATCTTATTAAGGAAAACTATATTTGAATTTTCAAATATTTAAAATTTGAATTTTTTAAACGACCTCGGATGGAAAAATTGCAAAAACAAAAACAAAAGTTGTAGATCTTAAAAAGTTATACAACTTTGTAGTTGACAACTTTTTAATTTGAAATCATCTTGTCAAGGAAAACTATGTTTCAATTTCTTAAATTTGAAATTCGAATTTTGTAAACGACCTCAGATGGAGAAATTACCAAAATAAAAGTTGTAGATCTCGAAAAATTATACAATTTTGTAGTTGACAACTTTTTCATTTGAATTCATTTAGGCCCTCAAACAATCAATTTATGGGTTATATTGTTTGAAGTCAACTGTAAACTTTCAGTACGGATTGCCAATCAAGTGTTCAGCAATTATCCACGCTAGAAAAAATATCAGCAAGACCACACACACGGGCGCGAACAGCTGGCCCAAAAAACCTCAGCCCGTGAAACTTTTCTCAGCCCGCCTGAATCGGAAGGCGCGGCAAGTCGGCCTGGGCATTCGGTTAACCGAAACCGATCGATTCGGTTCTTCGGTTAACTAAGAAATTTGGTTTCCATCAGATTTAGGACTGATCGGTTCTTGCAAAAGTAGGGACCGATGCAATTCGGTTTCAGTTAATTTGGTTTGGTTCCGATTATAACCGAAGTAACCGATTACACGTTCAACAAGCCAACAAAACAAAGGCGGAAAAGTGAAAAAACAAGTCGTGTGCTGCTCCGGCTGCGTCCGGTGGATGGAGAGGGAGGTGGAGGTCGGAGAGCCGCCGGCGCCGACTCGCACAAGCTAGGGGCCGACCCACGCCGCCACTGCTCACCCGCTTGAATCCGCCAGCCGACAAGAGGTGTCACGGCTCGGAGCATGCGGGGAGCCGCCGACGCTGACTCGCGCAAGCTGGGGGCGACCGCTGCTACCACAGCTCTCCTGCTTCGATCTAGCTAGCGGCCAAAGGGCGAAGGGAGGTGCCACGGCCACGCGCGGTGGGGGGCTAGCCGCCGCCGTCGCTCCTACAGACGCGCGCGGTGGCGTCGCCGGTCGAAGTCTCGAAGAGGAAGGGAGAGGGAGGGGATGCGCCTAGGTCAGGGACTGTGGGCGGCGGGTTCTGGAGCAGTGGAGCACCTGGCGGCTAGAGCGAGTAAAGGGATGGGAGCGGCTGGGGCTTAGGGTTTGAGCGAGTAAAGGGATGGAAGCACCTGTTATATACCAATGACTAGTGGGCTAGGCTACAATGTTTTTTACTGGGCCTTTGCATATTTCGGTTTCTTCAGTTGTTTCGGTTAACCGAGCCCAAGAACCGAATTAACTGAGTAAATTTTGGTTCCTGATAAGTGGGAACCGAATAGGGAACCAAAGTTTTCGGTTTTGGCTCTTTCGGTTTCCATTTCGGTTCTTTTGGTTCGGTTCTCGGTTATTTTTGTCCAGGCTTAGCGGCAAGCGAAAAAAAGAAAGAAAATAAAAAACACCCGATGCCCAAACCCTATCCCATCTCCCGCACTCGTCACCGCCTCGTGCCGCAACCCACCCGACGCTCTTCCTCCTATTACGCCACCCCCGCTCCTCCAACAACACTGCACGCCGCCCGTCTGTAGGAGGCCTCGTCGGTCCTCCCTTCTAGACCGCGCGTCCCCCGCGGCTTCGGCGCCTGCGTCCTCAGCGGCCTCGGCTCCCGCATCCTTGGCAAGGGCACCATGATAGCCAACGCCCGAGGTGAGGCATGACCCCCCGCGTCATTGTCCTCGCCGTCGTCAGTGCTCGTCCTCGCCGTCGTCGCCAGCTCCCGAGGAGATGAGGCGCGGGGCTCCACATCCCCACCCCCGCCGTCATTGTCAGTGCCTGAAGAGACAACGCAGTGACGCCAGATCTGGAGGAGTCCGTGACTAAGGAGCCACACCAGAGTTTTCCGTTTCATCCCCATCTCGCGCCCCACTAGCTCTTTCCCAACCTCCACGGTATCCATGTGAGTTTTCCTTCTTGCCTCTATGTACCAGCTGTGATTTGTAACTATTGCCAATCGTGAGGATGGGAGTTGGTTCATGGTTCTCTCGATTTGTAGGAGCAGGAAGATCCAGATCCGGTGTTTGGGGTTCTCTCGATTTGTAGGAGCAGGGAGATCCAGATCTGGTGTTTGGGGGCTCCTTGCTTTGTGAAAAAAATAGAGACTCAAAGAAAATAGAGTGCTTTTGTTGAGTACAACATTGTAGTTTATATATGATATCGCTCCCAATGGCAATAAAATGTCCTGTTCATATATGATATCGCTCTTGATATTTGATTTACAGATGTGTTTAGTAAGGGCTATATGTATTCTTGTACCTGACCCTAACACTGTTTAACACTAGGGCTGAAAGAAACTTGAGCTATATATATATATATATATATATATATATATATATATATATGCAGTACTTTGTTCAAGCCTTCCATCCATGTAAGATATAACGCCACCGTTGTAGTTTTATGGGATATGTTAGCCAAGTGTCTAAACTTTCAGTATGGTTTGCCAATCAAAGTTCAGTCAATTCTTTGAGTGGTGCGATGCTTTCCACATGTGTGCTGGAACTTGCTTAATTCTCATCATAAAGAGAGGTACACAATTTTTTCCTACACACAAGAGATGCAATTGTATACCTTAGGAGTTTATCCTTTGTAACTGCAGTATTTTAGAATACTCAAGTCAGCATAGTGGCTTACCTGTATGCTATACGTGAATTTACTGCCTATATCAACTCAAGCATGTCATTGCTGTTGTGTCGTTCTTGTGAAATACTCTCTGAAACTTATTAGGAAATGATGACCAAATATGTTAATGTTATTGCATAAACTTGTGAAGTTGTATTTGTGTAGCATGGAGGGAATGTTCCTTATGGTTTTGTTCCTTTTGACCTTAACTGGTACTTCATGTTTTTCATCTGTTACTGAGTCAGATGTATCAAACCTGAAGATGTAGATGAGCTAGAAAAGGAGGATCTCCTGAAAAAAAGCAGAGGGATAAAAGATCCAAGAAGGTATGTCAATGTAATTATTTTCTGGGTGCCATCTTTATGATTCAGTTTGAGATCTCTGTAAAATTGTGGCTACCATTTCAGAACGTAATTGTTGCTCGTGCCATTTCAGATCGCCCCCAAGAATTCTTTACTTCCATTGGGTTGCAAACTATGCTCAGACAAGGTCCTATGAAATCTTGCAATATATTGCCTCTTAGTCTCAGACTCAAAGACCTCGCCCTCAAGTATTGCTTCCTTGCCTACCATTCTCTCTTCTGTTACAGCTATTTTAGCAAGTGGAGATGTAATTCATGTTGTATAGTTAATGTTTGTACCTAAGTTTTTTGCACAGATGTAGTGGTGTTAGTAGGTTCCCTTGACCTTGTGCTTAGTTGTGTTTCATTATGTCACCTGGACTTGTATTTCTATAATCATTCTCATATACTGAATTTGTAAAAGCCACATGTATCATTAATTTGAGGGACAGGCCTGCGCACTGGGTCTGTCCACCTGTATCTTAATTTCCAATCACTTATTATGTAGTGCCCACCAATACTTCAATTCTTAACTTTCCCTTCTTGTAGTTGGCACTGAAATTTCTTACTGTTATGGCAGATTTCCAACCTGGGCTGGCATGACAAACTCATTTGATGCTTGCAATGGTCAAATGAAATCAGAAAGTCTGCCACTCGAGCCAAGGGAGATGTGGGGGCTGCAGCGACAAAGGCAAGGTTGTCGCGGGTGCTTTGTCCAGCATTGCTACTGGTAGTAAATGTTTAGCTAGTACTGGTGCTTCTGTGGTTGTACAAAAGTTTGTTGTGCTGATGCCAAATATTTGGAGATGTTGCTTTGGGTAGATGGGTGATAAATGTTTGGACATCATGTGTATTTGGATATGTTGATGCAAACACTAAAACATCCTTGTATGTATTGGATTCATGCTAGACTAATATATACTGTGTATTGAATTCATGTTGGACTGCTGATTTATATGATTATGTGTAAATGGTATTAAATATATATATTGAATTGTATAGAAAAAGCTATTCTGCCATTTTCCTGTGGGTCGTAATTTCCTTGGCGATTTAACACTGACAAGGAAAATGGTTTCTTCATTGTTACACGTTGACAGGGAAAAATGGGACACCAACAGGGAAAATGTATTTTTGACGGTTGTTAAACCAATAGGCTAAATATCCTTTTACCCTGTAATTTTCCTGACGGTAGCGTATGATTTTTTTGTCAGTTAACACCGACAGAACAGAAAACTTATCCCTGACGGTTTCCAATTTAGCTGTCGGTTAAGCACTGTCAGGAAAATAAAAATTAATTTCCCTATCGCGCTAGCCTTAACGGTTATTCCCTGGTGGTGTACCGTCAGGGAATTGATTTTGCATTTTCCTGACGGTGTTTTCAATTTCCCTGACGGTAAGTGCACCGTCAAGGAATTTCTGCTTTCCAGTAGTGACTACTTAATGGTAGACAACATCGAGACTTCTTTGGCAAGACTTCATCAATCAAAAGATTTGTGCTCATAATGGATGGTTAAGCGCGCGTGTGTGTTCATAGATGTGGATGCGCATCTATAAGGACCGAATGACCAATGACCCAAGAGGGAGGTGAACTGGGCTCTAAAAAAATTAATAAAACCATCTTAGTTTATGTAAACTCTAAACCCCTTAGCATGTTGTTCTATAAAAGCAATCTAATGAGTCCTTAGGACCAACACACTAATCATGTCCTTAGCAAGGATCACACTATGAATAAAAAGTTCTTACATAAGCAAGTGTGAAACATAAACCACTAAGCACACTAATATGAACCCTAGTTGCCACACAAGAAATTTGCAAACAATCAAAGTAAAGCAAGTAAGGCAAAAAAAGAAAGGAGAAAACTAGAATTTTTCCCGTTGTATTGTGTTGTTGCCACAACCCTCTACTCTACATTGTAGCACCTTCAATCACTAAGACTATGAGCTCCTCTCCACTAGTGAATACCCATTTGCCACTCTGTCATCATGGGTTTCAATACCATCTACAATCTTCTAGAGCATCCTGACAATAACTACAGCTAGTAATGTCATCAAGTCCTCCACCGGGCCACCTAGCTGATGGCAACCACCTAGAGTAACGATCGTCAAGCTTCAACTTAAGAAAACCCAAGCAAGAACACAATAGCATTCAAGGATAACACTCAGTTCTTCACTCTATATAAGTGTTGGCATATGCGAGGTGGAAGAGGAACCCCAAATGAGCTAGGGGTACACTTATATATAGGGTAAAAAGGCTGCTAGCCATTAGAAATAAATAACAGATGCAGACATCACCAGATGATCTACCAGACTGCACTGGCCACACCTGATGATTTGATGGCACTATATTGGCTAATATCTTTAACAGCTAGTTGGGAATATACCAAAATATTTGTTGCCGTATGATAAACCGGTGGGTCACCTAGTCCAATATCCATGCTAACGAGTCACTAAATCAAATTGGACATTCACCAAATGATCTGTCAGAATCACATAGTCCTCACCAGATCATATGACGCAACACAATGAGGTCACCAACGAGTCACTAAGTCAAGCTTGACTTCCTCGGATGATCCATTAGGGTCACACAATCCCCCACTAGATCATATGGCGATCACATGGTCACTAGGCCAAGATCATTTCTGCTAGGGAAATAATACCGCCAGATGATACGTCGAGGATCAACCCTATTGAACAGTGCATATCTCCAACGTGTTTTCAACCCATTTCAACTACCATCTCGATCAATCAACTTCTTTGAGATCCTTGACTAAAACAATCTCAAAAGGGAAACTTTTTCATCAACTTGACTGAGAGTTAGCCGCTTGTGCATTCACGTGCTCTCACTTCAGCTCTCACAAGTTGAACACCCTTGGACTCTTCCTTAATAGTATGACCAAATGCAAAATAAAACCCTAATAGACACTAAAACAAATGTCTCCATCACATGACCTACATTCGCTCTATAATGTCCTTAGTCTTCATGAATATCCTTTGCGTCATATTTCAATCAATGACTAAGTCTTGTGCCCAGGATACTTGTGGTCATTCTCATTGCGACCAATTGCATTCACCGTCGCAAAAACTCACATTAGCCACAATCCTTGTGCTCATCAATCACTAAAACCCCAAACTCAACATATTAGGTCCTAAATGCATTCAGCATCCTTGTGCAAGTAGTGACACATGTGTCCATACATATTAGGTCACTACTTGCGTTCCATGCGTGGTTTAATTGATATTACACATATTTTATATTATGTTCATCTTTTTTATATTATTCCAACAGTGGAGTTTCAATTCTTTATTTTAGATTGTTCTAGATATTGTAAATCATCGCTCTAATAAAAAAATAGTTGTTCCTCTACTATGTATGTGTTGTTTCATGACATTCTTTTTAGTGTTGTTTGTGTATTTCATTGGATATTATCTATATTTAGGATTCATTATTTTTCATATTTTTTATATTCTTCCATGATATGTGATGTTAATTGTTCCGTGGCCTATTTCACATTGTAATCAAGTGACAAAAAATTGTTTTGATAATTCAATTAGGTGTGTACAATGAAATTATTAGCAACGAGTATCCATTTTTTGTCATCAAGTGGGGTGGTGTTTTTTAACCAAATAGTTAGATTTGAAATTCTAAGTCTTTGTTTATGTTTTTGTCACTACACGATAACTAAGCAAGCAATTATTCACTCCATCTTAAAACAAGAACGCTGAACCTTTTAGGGGAGGCAAGGAAATCGTTCACAACTAGAGCTTTGTTTGGATAAACCCATTCTCCATGTACATTGGAGTGGATTAGAGTAAGATGAAAATTAGTTTATTTCCCTCTCTAATCCACGCATATTGGGAGGGAAGTATCTAGATGAACAAGGTGATATGTGCATGGCATGTATAAGTTATACATGCCATGCAGGAGAATCTTATCTTTCAGTTTGAGTCATCCAACACTGTGCCACAGCTTTAGGATTCTTTTTTATGTGTGACTTATTTTTATATGGTGAAATTAAGGAGACATGCATCACAGATATCCTAGATGCAAATAAAGATTAATTATATATCACATAGTTGGTGCCAAGCCTTAATAGTGGGATGAAATTGTGCATACTACCTGCGCGTGCGCGCACAACATGAAGCAGTAGTACTAGTCTTTACATATAATTCCACAATAATAATGTAGCTCCAGTTTGCACTTTGTAGGCACATCATCACGGGTAACTGAAGCTCCAGAGGTCCATTATTTATCTTCCACCTGAAGACATTATTAAAAGAGATCAGGATGGCAAAACTGCTATGAGATGTACTTGGATGAAATTTTATACGGCCAAGTGGAAGGTTTAGGCACTTTATTAAAATTAACTGTAATGATTATTTGTTTCCAGTCCTATGAGTTCCAAGTTTTCCGATGACCAATTAATATGTCATTTAGAAGAACTTATTACATGGTATTATGAAACATTTGAGGTGTGCTCATTTAAATACTTTTCAAATAAATGTGGTAGATAAAATCTACCTAGGTTGAAGTCTTTCTGATCCTCCTGCTGGGAGTAAAACTGAGGCTGCTGCATGATGTCGAACTGCAGGAAGCTTCTTATTGGGTCATAAGGAATAAAACCCTGCTGCTGATACTCACTTGTCGATGGTGCCCCCATCATGTTCACTGTCTGTTGTGCCCTTTCATTCTCATCAACCTGCTTATGAAACAGTTATTAGCATTTCAGGAACTACAGTTCAAAGTTTTTCTTCTAAGAGTGATCACACAGTCCTTAGCAACTAACAGGTTACTTACCCTGCTCCTTAAGTACAAATTGTCATTCTGCAACTCCATTTCCTGAAAAGATGAAATTCTTGTTTTATTTTGTTCAATGTCGAGTAAATCAATAAATTTGTGAGAGGAAAAATGTTGTCTTGTTGCTCTTTACCCTTCTCTGCATGTACTCGAGTTCAGAACACAGCACTTCGTTCTGCAGAGTTGGATGCTCATTAATTGCATAAACAAAGTATTTCTTTTTCCACACATAATGAAATAAATATGATTATTATATATATAGTGCATAGTACCTTTCTTGCTCTAATCTTTCCAAGGCCTTTGTCTAACCTAATCTCCAGGTGCTTAAGGTCCTTGTGGCTCATGGTTGTGATAGAATCACCTATCAGGGCCCTGAAACATTGCGGGCTTATAAATTCATCAAATGACCTTTCTGTTTTGTTAACTCACCAGGACACACATATGATAATTTTGTATAAAAACTGAACCTGTTGGAGTTCTGCAAGTTAGTGATCTGCTGCCTCAGCCTAGCTGATTCCTGCTTGTAGTGCTGCAAGTTTGCAAAAGTTCGATTAGTAATATTTCATCCTGATGTTGATTTCAATTCCAAAATGTTAGTGGAAGTTCCTTCGACATTCATAACAAACAGGTCCGACTCCAAAATCTGAACTAAATGGTGTAATCATCTATCGATTGCAAGAAAAGCCAATGTACTCCAATTAATTTATTTCATGGAAATCTATTTGTAGGAAAAAAAGAAAATATGTGCAATACGAAAACTCCATTTGATCACACTAACTGCCATATTTACAAAGTTGCGCGCCTGCACAACATGAAGCATCTCTAAAGTATGTGCAAACCTTTACAACAAATTCAGAGCCTTGTAGACTGATTTAGTACTAATTAGAGCTACTCTTTCAGAAAATAGAATAAGGTTCATGCAATCCAGACCTAAAAGCTACCAAAGGTATTATTTCAGTTCTTTCTGTTTCTAACAACTGGTCTGATCCCACATCAGCTACATGCCTCCATAGCAATTCCCAGGCTAACAGATATATATACCACATGTCAAAAAAAATAATATCCTGAGTCTAAATATATATACACAATCAAATGTTCGTCAGTTGCCAAAAAAAAATGTGTATGTAGTAGATTTGATCAGAGAGAATATTATAAGTGTCACAAACAAAAACACGTCGAGAGAAGAATTTTCCTACTAGTCTTCAAAGTTTTCATTTTTGTCCAAAATATGCAAGCAATCCTCTACCATTTCAAGCATGTAATAATCATAGAGCTATCCAGACTTCCAGAGAGGACACTTCTATATCTGCACTACTGCACATGGACAACTGCTGGTCCTAGAAGGTTCTCTTAAGGATTAGTATCGTCACTGGAATTTCTGTCGTGTAATGCCCCGAACCTACAGACCGGATGCAGTCCAGTCTGAAGATTTTGCACAGAGAAATTATTTTGGCTGTGTGTGCAACACAGTTTCAACTTGCGTACTCCTACATACTAGGTTCATCAATAGACTACAGAGTCTGCAGGAGTTTGCCTGTGATAGCCAACAATACTAGGGTCTTAGGCCTTGTTCAGTTCCTAAAAAAATTTGCAAACTTTTTCAAATTCCCCGTCACATCGAATCTTTGACACATGCATGAAGCATTAAATATAGATAAAAAATAAAATTAATTACACAGTTTAGACGAAATTCACGAGACGAATCTTTTAAGCCTAGTTAGTCCATGATTGGATAATATTTATCAAATAACAACGAAATTGCTACAGTAGTGTTTCCCAAAATTTTTTGGAACTAAACAGCCCTTAGGATCAGAAATGATGTGTTGACTGATCGACATGATGTTACCTGAATCGTGACCTCTGCAATCGTACCAGCTGCGCTGGAGTTGTCACTGTTTGCCTTCTTGTACCTTTCAATGGTGGCCTTCACGCTGCAGTCGTGTACACACAGTATAATGAGATACTGGAGTTAGTACACATACATGAAGCAGATGAGATCTTTAATGAACAAATTAATATTGTACGTGCTGGAAGGATGAAATTTGAAAAAAAAATTCCGTAGATATCTTTCTATAAAAAAATACAAAAGATAATAGAACAATCACAACCAAAATAAATGAAAATAGTGGAGTTTCATAGAAGATATACATTATGTCTAATACATTGTTAAAGCAATGTATCTAGAAACCCAAAACATCTTATAATTTGGAACAGAGACAGTAGTCAGGAACTATAATTTGACATCTTCCAACGATGTTAATTGCTATATCATTTGCCAAGTCTGTCACTTAAAATTCCACATTACTGAAAGTTAAAAACGATCAACATAAATGAACCAATATTCCAATGCATCATCCCAAAATACTGCTACCTCCGTCCTAAATTAAAATAAATCCTAGAATCACTTAAAGTCAAGCTATCATAAATTTGACCGATTTTATAATAAAGAGTAACATTGTCTATAACACCAAATAAGTATATTGCGAAAATATATTTCATGATTTATTTAATGATACTAATTTAGTGTCATAAATATTAATGTTTTTATAAATTTGATCAAACTTAAAATAGTTTGACTTCGGACAAGTTTAAAAAATGATTTATTTTGGGATAGAATGAGTAACCTAATTATATCTAGTAGATGCTGCATATACAAGTGCTGGGCACTGCAGACGTAACTGTTCTCTATACTATGTTGCAGAACAAATGTGGAACCCCTCAAATTGGCAAGATATACCTCAAAACCATTGGCAGGTGTGGGAACATCAGTCGTCCTATCGGTCCAAGAGTTGTGCACATCTCCACAGCTTTTCCGGGATTGGGGTAGTGATTTTCCTCTTTACCGAGGACTTCATTTTTTTTTCATGTCTGAATCAGACGTGGGGCAGTACTGTTCTGCCACAAGTCCATAAATTCTAGGGTTGGGTGTCTTTTCATAGCTCTTTATGCTTATATTTTATGCTAGCTAGAATGTGTTAGGTACCTAGCTCTGCATTTTCCTGAGCCTATGCCATCAGTTGTTAACACCTATCTGAGCTGTGACATACTATGCTGCTACTGATCTATCACATGCTTAGCCCTTATTTAGTTCCAAAAATTTTTTTGTGCAGTACCTGTCACATCGAATATTTAGACGTATACATGGAGCATTAAATATATGTAAAAAATAACTAATTACACAGTTTATCTATAATTTGCGAGACGAATCTTTTAAGCCTAGTTAGGCTATGGACTATGGTTGGACAATAATTGCCAAATAACAACGAAAGTGCTATAGTAGCAAAAATCAAAAAAATTTGCAAACTAAATATGCCCAGTGTACCACAGAACCCAAAACCTTATTCAAACAAACGGCAGCTAGCTGAAAAACTTCAAATTGGGCAACTAATTAATGCAATTTGATTAGGATTGAATGGTCATAAAGATGGCAAAACAGTGTATATTAACTCACTAACTTATAGTCATTTTGTGCTCACTTTATGACATCAACACATGGCCAATACTTTGTGAAAAAGAAATTTCAAAGCAATAATTGGTGCTAAAAGATAAATGTGTGATATGCTAATGCCAAGTCAAGCTCCTAGATAACAAAATAAAGAAATATTCATAGTATTATATTTAATTTAATTCAACAATTAGAAATTCCACACTCACTACTACAAAACCCACAATCCATGCCGACCCATCAATGCCAGGTGTCCTAGAGCCGGCAGTGATAAGTTATCACTGTCAGATTGTAAGGGAAAACATCATCATTGCATGTATTATAAATGCACAAGCAGTAATAGCTCATTATCACTACCTGTTGGAGTTGAAAAATAGCAGTGATCACTGCTGGATTTTAACATTAGTTGGCAGTGATCTAGGTAACAGACCCAAAATTTTATTCCAATCTGGTTAAATCTAGTGATAGCATCCGACAATGATAGCTCTCTCTCTCCCCCCCTTGACGTGCACTCAACCCTTCTCTCTCCCCTCCGGCAGTCTGGTGTCATTGCTTTCTCTCTCTTCTCTATCTCCTTCAGCGGCCCCTTAATTCTCCTGCTCGCTGCTCCACCCCTCTCCCCTCCACTCTTTCCTTCGATGCAGATGGCTCCTCGCAGGATCGCTGTGACGAGTAGCACAACCCAAGGAGTGAGGAGGGGAGGCAGTGGTGCATGGGCCTCGTGGTGTTGCTGGGGGATTGGAGCGACCGCACATGGAGAGAGGTGACAAAGAAGGTGCATGTCCTGTAGGTAATGTTTTTCTTTTTTTCGGCTGCATTCTCCATAGATGAAACAAAAAAATCTTCATGGCCTAGAATTTGTATTTAACTTTCTGACACGCCACTCTGTAACATGATTTATAATCCATTTCGATAAAAAAACATATTTTTTTGTATTCTTCAATTTTAAGAATTTATGTGTATACATTGGAGGATCATTTCCTACTATTAGTCAAAAATAGTTAGAGAGCACATGTCATATTTATCAAGCCCACAATTCCGACAAAGGTTCAATAAATTTATACTTACCCAATTAAATGAACATAACTCGGTCCACAACACTAAACCTCGAAAAACATATCAAGGCCTGGAACTACTCTTTTTGAAAGACAAGACCTAGAACTATGATGAGTATGAGACATTTGATATTGAGAAGTATAAAAGCACACTCATTTTAGTTTTGTTATCAATAAGCATGAACATTATCAATGTTGAGGCCACCAGTGTTATATTATTACTAGCATGACTCATTCAACCAGGGTCCAATTCTCACCTTCTGCCTATTAAAAATGCTAGGGCGAGCGCCTATCCTTCATCGATTTATTATTATTATTACTATTAGCATGGTGCAAATAGTGCCATTCTCTTGATCTAGTTATATAAGCATAAAAATAAGGTTGGTTCAGGTGAAAATAATACTTCTCGAAAATGGCATTTAAGTAGTTGACCACTCTGGTAAAAAAATTAAGTTGACTGAACATAGCATTCAGTGTCGTGCGAAATTGAGAGTAGTCCTTATCAATGCTACTGATAACAACAAAACGTGCAACAACATTCTGAAGTAGGAGTAGCATATTATTATTTAGTGCAACAATGATTTGTCATGTTTTAGCAAAACATACATGCACACAGGTATTGCTTAATTGTTAGTGAATTTATTACAGCTTCATTCTTCACTAATACTGTATACCATTGTGTTGCCAGCATAATTAAATATCAGCCTGATGCATCTGCAAGGAACTTGAGTTCTTTTATGTGTTTGTAGTGCACATGGAGTTTGAACCTCATGTAACACCACATCTAATTTTTGCAAAAAAAAAACACTACTACAGTTCTTCAATAAAATCAGAACTCCGAATTAGTTCTGCTTTTCCAGTTCTAGTGAAACTAAATAGACATTCTAGAACTGGAGCTCTCTTATAATAAGCTACTAAGCATAGCAAAAATTACATCCTCACTTTTTCAAGAAAGTCAAACCCTAAAGGAACTGTTTGGAAAGGGGGGTCGAGATCTAAACATTAGGATTTATATAAATTTTTAACTGAACCAAAAAAATCCTAGGGAAATTACCCTCTTCAAAACAAACCCTAAACATACATTTCTAATCCTTTAAACATTGAGAAACTGATAAAATATAGATCCCCTTGACAGAGTAATAAAAATATTTGTTGTTGATAATAACCAAAAGTGCAATAGAGATGGTGTGCAGTTTTAGTGGATCCGATGCATTCACTGTCAAGCTGAGCTAGCTCTCTTGTATGTTGTTTAAGTGGCCATTTGTACTAAATATGACACATAAACAAATATAAAGGAACATCTAGATTTTTTTTGTTAAGAAACTTATGTTAGTGGTGCAAAGGAAGTGAAAGGAGAAAGATGATGGATCCCAATGATTCTTCAAAAGAACAATTTTTTCACCGCAAAAATTAAACAACCTAATCTAAAAGAATGGTGCAATATTCGCATTACATTAGTTTGCTAGTGAAAATCAGCAGTCTAATGATATGTTAGAGAAAGAGGCATATCCATGTAAATGTCTTATGTTAAAAAAAAATGTAAGTATCACTTTATTCTTGCTAAAAGAAATATGAGACAAGAATCATGCACCTTTACTGAAATCTGAATCCTAGCTATCCTTGGACTACATATTTACTAAGCATGCCAATTTTGCAGTTGCCATACACAGATTAATAAGAAACTCATCACTATTTTTTTAGGAACTCATCACATCCATCCCAAAGGCCAAGCATTTTATTAGCGTGCTTCAAAGATTAATAAACATGGGGGGAAATCTAACACCCAGATAGTGCCAACGCCAACCCCTATTTCCAAGACCAAGAATGAGAGGGGAATGAGAAAAGAAACATATATATTACCAATTTCAAAGGTACGGTTCTTCTGTAGGTGAATCTAGCAAATACCTTAGCATCCTCGAGCATGCTTGGCCGTAGCCATGCGTTACCCACAGCATGATTGGCTGAAAGCGGTGGACGTCTACTACCCGTTGGTCACAAAGGAGTGCATAGATAAGCCAGGGTCTCAGCTTTTACCCAGCAGGGCAAGGCCAACCCTACAGTACGTAGAGTGCCATTTACTATTCTGACCAGCACCAGCTTCCCCCCCCCCCCCCCCCCCCCCCCCCCCCCCTTGTAGTCCCCCGATGCGCAAGGAACTGGCCATGCCATTGCATTGGTTCCAATCCGTAATACAGCATTCACATCACAAAAACACACAAAATTGGCACACAGTATTTCAGGGTCCTCCCATATGGTCACAATAAAAGACCAAACATCTATGGTGAGATCTGTTATTCCGTCGAGCTTTGAGCAAACATTTCAGTTTAAGTTTGCATTTTCCTGCTAGGCTGCTCGCGCCTAGCAGAGGAAAGTTGCACTCTATTCCTTCTATTGTTAAAATTGGCATAAGATACTTTTATATCAAGTATAAAATCTAAATTGCTACGATAGTTTCAACTATATGGTCCTTTGTATATGTACAAACATAATAGCAATACCATGCATGTTGACTAATGCATCTAATAAGCTTCTTTTTCCTTTCGATTTTACAATAACATGATCAAATTTTGATCTTTTCCGGAAGCTGTTCAAGAAAAGTAATTTGGTTTCTTATAAAGTAGGGGTTTTTTTCCCTCTTAGGTTTATGGTTCAGTGAGCACTATTTTTACTATTAGCAGTAAACATTCACTTCAAGATATCAGGACCCAATCACCATAACACTCAAATTTCTGTGAGGGCATAACATATTGTTCTTTGAGTTTACAAGTCAGATGCATACAATCAGATGGAGTGATTCCAATTTATCAAAGCTGTGATGAATCAGATGGTCTAATTCTCCCAAAGGAACGATGAAGCTGGAACTTTTGTTTTCATTATCTAAAAAAATCTATCCATTCGTTTAACATAAGGATCTATTTGATAGGTAAATTTAAGAAATAAGCACAAATGCCTAATGAAATTTAATCTGCTATCACTGTTTTAAGGTTGCTTTACTTTCAATTTTATGTTATCATTTCCTTCTGCATTACCTCCTTTTATTTTCTGTGACTCCTAATGAAAACTGTACACAGTGCTAGGTGATGGCAGAGGCAGAGAGGCCGCAGAGTTCCCGTGATGGGCATATATCACTTTAGCATATGCAGCACAGTGCATACATGGCCCTGACGAGGAGACCAGAACCACCACACGCAGGGGCAACAGTAACATCTACAGAAGACACACTGTATGACAGTATGAGAGAGAGAGAGGATGGTGATGATGATGGAGGCACATGGGATGGAACCCTAACCCTAACATCATAGCACTGTCAGGAAATAGGCAACTAGATGCGTGACATCTTTTTACCTCGCTCTCAGATATTTACCTCTCCTTCACACGCACAATTTTGCATACAGTTACCGAGTTACTGCACGCGCTCACATCTGGTGACCCAAAGCTAAGAGAACGAAAAGAATTGCTAGATCTGCACCTGTATGACCAAAGCAACAAAAAGGGAAGATATGAGACCAGAGGGGAAAAAAGATGAATTTTTTCTTCCTTAAGAAAAAAAGAGTTTTTCTGTGTGAGAATATGCATGCTATATATCATGAGGTATGAGAAGATCTAAGCCTTGCCCCCCCCCCCCCCCCCCCCCCCCCCTTTCTCCCTTCCGTTGTCTCTCTCTTTCTCAGGGATGGATCATAGAAGGGAAAGAAATAAATGGAGCAAGAAAAGAAGCGGACCACCAAGCCACAAAGCGAACGCAGGCACCCATTGCATTGCACGCACACAAGAAAAGCTCACCTCACAGGCACAGATGTACATATGCTTCACAAAGCATACCCTGCGCTGAATCTATCTAGACATCTAGCTCACCTCACAGGAACACAAAAGAAACCGGAAAGGGAGCCACAAGCACACACAGCAGATGACGGAACACACGCAAAGAAACCGTTGCAATTTCTTTCGCCCTTGCTACTGGATGGCCTCTCTCCGGTAGCATAAAAATAAGCAGGACAGTTAATAAACAGAAACATATGTACGTAGTAGCAAAGAAAATGCAGCTTTCCTCTTTGCAAGCAAGCTGGGAGCTAACTTGCTCCAATTCGGAAAGCGTCACACAAGAATAATTCAGGAATATGAAACATCATGTGTCTAGACGGACAGACTCATCACTGACAGCCTCCCATTTCATGGATTATTATGATTTGTTAGGTGTATAATCTATGGTATATGCATATATTCAGCGGAGTACTACTGTGGTACTAGCAGTACACAGAGATAGATGCACAGAACTGGAAAGAGCAAACCTGTTGTTGGAGTACTCATAGAGGCGGCCGCGGCTGGAGAAGACGATGAGCGCGACCTCGGCGTCGCAGAGCACAGAGAGCTCGTACGCCTTCTTGAGGAGGCCGTTGCGGCGCTTGCAGAAGGTCACCTGCCTGTTCGTCGTGTTCTCGATGCGCTTGATCTCAGTCTTGCCCTTGCCCTTGCCGTTGTTCCTCTCTGCAGCAAATCCAGCAGCAACCGACGCGGAGCCACCAGGAGACATCGGCTCCTTCAGCTTCAGCCCTGCCGAAGTCAGGGTCGACTGCACACAAACAAAAGCCACACTCAAGAATTGCTAGGAGACGACACAAGGAGCTAGCGTGTGTAAGATGGATCTCGATGGATCTGCTGCAAATTAAGAGGAAGAAGAAGAGCCGGAAAGAGCATATATAGCAATCTTGAAAGAAATTAAAGAAGCCAATGCAAGAATAAGCAATCACCATGATGCCTGTGACTGTGGATGGCGTAGCCTGCAGCTCTTCTCGGATGTGCATCCTCTTTTTCTTATTAGCTGGCAGTAGACACACAGATTTTGCTGTTTGAAGGAGGAAGGGTAGGAGGAGGGGGTGGGGTTGAGAGGGAGCGGTGGTAGCTCTGGGCAGCTTCTGAGTGTTTCTTGCTCCTGGACTCTTCCATTCCCCTCTGCCTTCTTTTATATCTTTGGTGCCGGCATTTCCTTGCCTATCCTTTCATATTAATTATTTAATTATACTTTGCCATGACCTGCACATTTTTAGGTAATTATTAATTTCGTCCGTTTGAAACGTGGGAATTGTACAGGGTTCTAGATGGAATACTTTAATTATTTTTGCTGTTAAATTCTTTTCTGTAAAGTTTTTGCTGTTAAATTCCTGTGTGGAACTTCCACGGGTCCTAAAAGTGAGCTTTCACTTGGGAGCTGTGCAAACCTTTGGAAAAATATGGGAGTCATTTACTTTCCTCTTGCAGCTTCTCTAGGCTTTAGGGAAGTATAGATGCTAGAAAAGGAGGCTCTTGGTTACTTCAGTAACTCACTCATTTTTTTTAGGACTATGCTGCATCGTTAGTCGTTACCCTTATATTTTATCCCCGGGAATTATAACAAAACTTGAGACCGCCACTATAAACTTGTGACTTTGCATTCTAATTGTAATCTGGCTAAAATCTGTTAATAGGTTCGTCCTAAATAGAGGACCAATTCATGAGAATTTTTTGTTAGCATGTATACTCCTTTTGTCCCAAAAAGAGAGTCGCCTAGAGTTTGTACAGGTCAAACTTTCTTAAATTTAACTAGGTTTGTAAAAAAAAAATTATCAACATTTATAGCACCAAACAACTTTGTTATGAAAATATATTCAACTAATAATCTAATGATACTTATTATGCATCATAAATGTTAATAGTATTTTGCATATATTTGGTCAAAGTTGAAAATATTTGACTTTGGTAAGTGAGAATACACTCTGTGGGATCAAGGAAGTATACTTGATTATTGCGTATAGTTAAAGAAAGAATAATGACGCTTTTTATTTTTTGAATTAATCCTATAACATACAACTTTCACCATTAAATTTGTAAGATAAGCTTTTCAAATAAAAATAGCATAGCAATTTAGCAAACTAAGACATCCAATAAACTTTCATTGCATTTTTAATAAGTTCCAACCAAATGATCACTTGCTGTGTTTTCCAAGGCCAAAGTGGCAAATCCCATCTAAATCCTAATGATAGAAACTCTCTTCGCCTCCTGCTGACGCACAAATTTTTCTCTCAGCCGCTGCCCTCTCCATCACCACGCATGAAGCTACCCCCCATTGAGACACTTAGATTTTTCTCTCAATCCTAGACCTCTCTCTCTCTCATTCACCCCCACCGAGAGCCTCCCCTCCACTATCAATTGATCCGCTCCCCGCCATTGCCTCCTCAACTTTGTCCCCTCTAGCACCGCCCACGCCCAAGCAAGGGGCGGCAGATCCATAAGCGCGTTTGGATCTAGCAAGGAGCATTGCAAGGATCCAACGGGTAATAATGGGGTCCACCTTCGGCTGGAGAGGAAGAAGCCGAGGAGGGCACATATCTCACTCTCGTGGCCCACCTACATCACCATGGAGTGGCCATATGGTGGACGACGATTTCGAGGCCGCCGAGGAGTTCACTGTGGAGTCCAAGAAGTCCAAGGCTCATGGTGGCGTGGATGGTGGATGCGTCTACCTGCATAGATCCTGACGACGCTCTATAGGCCATCACCATTGTATTCATTCCTGTGTAGATCTCGGCAATGATCTTAATCTCTCTCCCTCTTCATCACGCTCTCTAGCTCTCTCCATTTCTCTCTCTCTCTCTAACTATTCCTCACAAGTTGGAATTCAGGATGGATCCTGCGTGGTGGCACTAGATCTGGCGAGGGCTTGGTCTTATGACGGTGTGAGCAATGATCCAACATGGGTAGGCTACATGGCGGCGATAGCCACAAAGAGATCCAGTATGGATGGGCTCCGCGATGGCGGCAGGGAGTAGCGGCGTGCTCAACGGCGAGGCAGCACTAGCATGGCTGTAGTATTTTTCTTTTTATTTTTGCATAGATTAGTAGAGGCGAACATTGATGACCGCCTTCGTATAGTTCTCCATCAACATTGACCCAATACCAAAGGCAGGCGTGGAGGCCACCACCTGGTTTGTCCGTCTCTGAAAAGCTTGAACACAGTATTATAGTGTTTTATGTGTGTGTGTGTGTATATATATATATATATATATATATATATATATATATATATATATATATATATATATATATAGGTTTAGATTATAGGTGTATTTTTTTATAATAACGACGGATTGTGCTCATCATATGATTGTTGTTTGGATCTATAAGTCTGAATGATTGACAAATGTGCAATCGTTGAATGAATTTACACTAGTATTATATTATTGTTTGAGTGGTGACCGGTGATGATGACGTACGCATCCATGAAATGAACAAGAAGCAGGCACATTCACGTATGGGCATGTGAGCCCTGCACAAGCCCTGTCTCGTCTTGGCTAGCTGGGCACACACCCATACGTACGCAGGCAGCTACTCCCTCCGTCCCATTGAAAATGTTGTTCGGGAAACGTATTTGTGAGAGGGGCACGCTTTTCCAACGACACTTTCAATGGGACGGAGGGAGT
The DNA here is from genome assembly GCA_038087645.1 of Saccharum hybrid cultivar R570. Taxonomy (NCBI): domain Eukaryota; kingdom Viridiplantae; phylum Streptophyta; class Magnoliopsida; order Poales; family Poaceae; genus Saccharum; species Saccharum hybrid cultivar. The sequence continues at coordinate 3,941,715 of JAQSUU010000423.1, forward strand.
AGATGTCAACAGATGGATCATTGACGCGCGCCCAGCGCCCAGCAGGCAGCAGCACGCGTACTGTAGGTCTTTACCCTCTTCTCCTTTGCGGGTGCCGTCGCTGGGCCCGTTGGGTCTCGCCGTCTCCTTGCTTGCCCTTCACCGCCGTGGGGCCAGCTACCTCCACCACCCGGCACGCACACACTGCTGGTACCCGCGTACGACTGGCAAGCACATGTACGTACGCGCAGCGGTCTCGACGGATCGGACGGGAGGAAGAGAAACACCGGCGCGGCCGACGCATGATGAGCTCCGATCCGCACCGGCCGGCCGGTGAAACGGAGCAATCAGAGCTACAAGAGAGAAGATTTTCGTGGCTGGCTGGAAGATGGTCTCACGGTGTGGACGTGTGTGGTGGTGTCGTCTGTGTCACACACGTAGTCACACACACACACACACACACACAGTTTGACGAAGGAGCTCATCTAGCTTGGAGGAGTTAGTGAGATAGGTTACCTCCCGGCCCGTGCAAGAGGCTGCAACTACTAGCTAGCTACTAGTGCGGCCTAAGAGTAGTGTATACCAGCTCGCAAGTTTTGAATGGGAGATAAGTAGTCATGGCGGAAGTAATGCATGAGATCCTAATGTATGTATACATGACAATATGACATGGTGCATGATTTGGTGAAATTTTTACCTGGTGTGCTCGGCGGTTTGGGCAAAGGTTCAGAGAGGAAACGTACGGTTTCTCCTTTTAGAAGGGGCGGGAGCATTGAGCATATATATACATACATGTATGTATCTTTATATATACCACTTGACTGAACTGTTTTCAGAGACGAACAGATTTCAGCCATTCTGGATACGTACATAGCATCGAAAGAGCAGCATTATATTCTCTTGCATACCCCTGGTGATATAAAGTGCATGCTACTAGTGCTCGGAACGAAACAATAGCCTTTGTTTCCGGAGAGTAGCATGGCACACCCACATCGGATCCTGCATCCAAAAGATCTGCATACATCACACCTGCGCTTGCATGCTCTCACCGTTCCTTTATTTAAAGATGGAGTAGCTAGAGATTGGATTTGGATCATAAACTGATGGACGGATGGACAGATTGTTCCCCGTTGTGACTTGTGACAAGAAATAACCTGCCTAGTAGACATAGGTAAGGCGTCCAATCAGGATTGATGCGCTTGTCGATGAATTGAGATGACGGGACACATGGCTGGGCTGTTACGTACGCTTCTCACGAGATTCGCAAATCGCAATGCAAGAAGAAAGTTGCTTGGGATAATTAATAAGCAGGCATGCGTGTTCAATTCAGCTGGAGTATTCAATCAGTACACGCGGATTGTTCGTATGCATCTTCGCTTATTAGTTTCTTCAGATAGAGACATTTCCCATGCAGGTTCATATATGTACCCGAAACTAGAAGAACTCCAAGATATCCCATGTTTTTCTCTAAGGATTCCTTATGTTCACTGCTAGTTGGAACTCCTAGTGCGTAGCAAGACATGTTCGTGAGCAGTCATGAACTTTTTTTTTTGAATCGTTGGCAGGATTTATGCTAGGAAAAATATATTAATAGAGGAGACAAAATTATCGAAGTACAAACAAAAATAACGTAACTACGATAGAGGTCCAATCCTGGGATTAAAACAAAAAAAATTTGCTATTTTTTAGTCTATTTTTTTGGGGATTTCTAGAAATTCTATTCACTGTCGACCGGTAAGAAGAGCAGACAGTGATAACATATTATCACCGCTGGATGGAAACCGACAGCATCATCGATAATTTACTACCATGGTGTAAAGCTGGCTGTGATGAGGGGTTATGAACCGGCTGTGATAAGTCTATAATTTGTAGTGTTAGAAAATTCGGAGCAGTTGTATATATACCTATCGAGATAGCGGGCCTATGTTAGGCCCTATTTGGTTCATGAATGTTAAAGTTTAACTTCCATCATATTAATGTTGCGGCAAATGCATGAAGTACTAAATGTAGACTAATTGCATGCATGTCGGCATAGATTAGAAGTAATTTACGAGACGAATCTATTAAGCCTAATTAGTTCAAAATTGAAAACTTTTTGTCAAATAAGACGAAAGTACTACAGTGTTTGTTAAACTTTAACACCTCTAACCAAACAGGCCCTTAGAATTAGAATATTTTATCGGGTCGTTTCACGCCATCCAACGTGTCTGGAGAGCAGCCAGGCACGGCCCTATACATTGGGTTGTGCTCGCCCGATCCGCCCACCATCTCGGGCCATGCCGGACTAGAAAAACGGGCTTCATGCCGGGCTACCGGCCCACAGACTGCATGCCCCTCAATAGCTGAGATCATAAGACGCGCGTCTCCTTTCAGTCAAGGTGACCGGTGACACGTGTTACATATAACTTGCATCACGTTGTTCTCAGCATGGCACGAACTCGATCAGGATAATACTAATTGCAGACACGACGGCAAAAAAACCGATCCACGGTCGGTCAGTGGCGTTTGTGTTGTGCCATCGACCTGTGGGATAATAGCGTGCCCGTTTGCCGTCAAATCAAGAGTTACAGACTCATCGATCAGGCTGCACTTTTTGACCCCATCGCCATGGGATTTCATCTGAGCTAGTTTCGTGTCTGCAGGGTTTCTCAAGATAGAGACATTTCCCATGTACTAGTAGGTTCATATATGTCCCCGAAACTACAAGAATTCGAAGATGTCCCATGTTTTTTTTTCTAAGAATTGCTTATGTCCACTACCAGTTGGAACTCCTAGTGTGTAGCAAGACATGTTCGTGAGCAGTCATAAACTTTTTTCCGAGAAAATATATTAATAAAGGAGAGAAAATTATCGAAGTACAAACAAAAAAGCGTTACTACAATAGAGGTCCAAACGAGAATTTTAGCCTTTCAAAGCAAAAGAGGCAAACGGCCTAAGCCATAGGCAAAATTTCTCTCTGGTCTGTTCTCTACTAGCACGCACTACACCGTAGTCTATCCTCTTCATTGAAGTTTGCAATCAGCATTGTTGAAGATTTAATTTGATGCTCAAAAATTTGTGCGTTCCTCTCTCTCCAAAGCTCACAAGTGACAAGAAGTATCAGCAATCTTACTGCTTTATATGGAACATCTATGGGCATCCCCATCATACGCCATGACCGTAACACCAAGTCTATGTTGTGCCAGTCTTTGGAGCTAGGAAAATTTCCATGAGTCCATGAATATATTGCACATATCCATTTTGAATATCTGCGGTGAGCAAAAAGGTTGATAGATTCTGCAAAGGGAACAATATTGTAGATTGGGCCAACCACGAGATGCCAGTCGATCAGGCGTCTAAAGTCAATTTTGTATAGCTAGCCATGCAAAGAACTTACATGTTGGGGGTGTACAAGTTTTTCAAATTAGCTTTGTCGGCACTTATAAATTGAGCTAAGTATGCCAAGCAAGTTGTGTACTCCCCAAATGCAGTGAGGTAATTTGGTCCTGAGATGTGTACTCCCCAAATGCAGCGAGTTGTGTACTCCCCAAATGCAGTGAGGTAATTTCATCTCTTGTTGTCCTTGTCAAAGCCGACTAAACTAAGTGAAGTGACGTACAGTATCAAATGCCAAGAGATTAATGTTTCTCACCTAATTATTTTCGGACAAAACATGTTTCACGGTTCTATTTTCTTTTCTATTACTGATTTCAAAAATCAAGGGCGCCATATTCTTTGGGCATTCGACATTCAACCAGGGCCAAAAGGAATGCTTTTGCTCGTAGAGAAGAAAACTTAATGCATGCATTGGATCAAGAATTTTTACGTAATAACATAGTACTCTCGCACACTCTGCGTAATGACATGCATGGAGCTTTGTACTTTTTTTAGAATTACATAGTACAACGCAGACGCCCACTTTAGTATAGTAATTGGAGTATCAAAAATGTTTCTCAAACTTGGTCTACTGGAGCCCATAACATACCAAGGCCTTGAGCATGACTCAACCTACAAAACTAGTCTAGTAGGTGAGGGTTGCCCTGCCTTAGGCCTTATTTGGATGGCTATGTATCCAACTCATCAATCCATGTGTGTTGGAGTGGTTTGGTGTGACATATGGTCATTCAAACAAACCCTAACATGTTGTGCTCCCCCAACATTAATTTTCGATGTAGGACTATACCTAACAACAATTGCAATTCAAAGAGTATCCATTATTCAGAGAACAACAACTCTATCTTCATCCTCCAGTGTCTCTTCTCCCTCCTCTACCTTGGGCCCTTGATGTGCTTTTAGAACCTTCTAGAGATACTCCTGTGTTCTTCGTCCTCGATTCTCCTGCTCTGCTTCCTGTTACGTTCCCAACTCTCTCTCTCTCTCTCTCTCTCTCTCTCTCTCATATTGTATCAGCTACCAATATGTGTTGTTCTAATGGAGTTGGTGTGATTAGTTAGTTGCTAAAACCGATTGACAATGCAAGTTATTCATAGCAATGTGCGGATCGAGTTGATGCAAGGTGTGATCCGGTTGCTAACACCAATCTTTATTTGAAGCTAGAGAAGAAGAAATAACTCTGGATGTCAGAGCATAGTGCATGCAAGGAAAAAACTGTCGAGCAAAAAAAATCATACTGTAATTATTAAGAGGATCATGCATACTAGGAGTAATATTTTGTCACAATTAAAATTTTCTATCTCAACCTTCATCTGGACCAAACTTTTCAACTTCTAGTACCATATATTCTCGAAGCCAAACCAAGAATTCAAGTAACATTGTGTAGTCGGTTTTCGGATTGGGAGCTGTGAATGGTTTTCTTTGTGGGTTGGTGAAGCTGAACACCGAAGATGCTGTAAACGGGTGTGGATAAGAAGAGACTGCGGTTCTACTATAGCGTTCGTACGGTGCCGCACAGCTGCGAGTGATCGCCCTAGCGCGTCAGGCTCGCGAGGGAGCGTTGTAGCAGCGGGCCAGCGCCTCCGCGGATGTCACCCACGCCGCCCTAGATGTCGTCCACGCTGTCCCGAACATCGCCTGTGTGGCCGCGCCACCAGCCGCTTCCCACGCACATCCCATATGCAACACCCGATCTATTTTTGAAACATCTAGATGCAATAGTTACAACTTACAAAAGAAGACAGATGAAAACACTTGCAAAAACGCCTGAAAACATTTGGAATCCATTGGAAATATATGTAACATTCAGATAAAACATTGTCGAACATACGTATGAAACACCTAAAATACTTGAAACATATGCTTGCAACATGCATGTATATGCAACATCCTCATCTACTTTTACAACATCCAGATAAAACACTCGCAACATACGTCTAGAACAGATGAAATATTTGGAACATACACTTGAAACATAAGTATATAGTCGTTACAACATGTGCAACATCTCGATCTACTTTTGCAACATCGATATACAATATTTGCAACATACCTCTGAAACACCAGAAACACTTAAAACATACTCTTGCAACTTACGCTTTCAGTGCAACATCTACTTGCTGATCGGACGAATGGAGGCTCGTCGACGCGGAGCTCGATGCCGCAGGGGTCGCTAGTGTGGAGCTCATCGATGGCGCGGATATCGGCAGCGCAGAGCTCCCCAGCAACAAGCAACTCGCCGGAGCTCAGCGATGACATGTGGATGTCGGCGACGTGTAGCTTGCTGGTGCCGCGGAGCTCGCCAACAACACGGGGCTTGTCGGCTGTAGTGTGCGCGGAGCTTGCCAGCGGCGCGCAGAGAGCAGATGGGTATGGCCGTGGCATGCGCGAGGCGAGTGGCTGCGCGAGTTCGAGACGGGGAAGAGATGCACAGGATCCACGACATCCTTCCTCTCCCTATTGCTTTGAATGGAACAACAGAGGAGAGACGGGATGGAACCAGAGAGAAGTCTAAGTGGCCAGATGTTTGTGTGGTGGAAAAAAAAGTGGACCACGTGAGGCCAACTAGCGTCCGGCCTCCAGGCTCGGGGCAGACGACCGCGGTGGAGCGTTTCTGTTCGGAAAATAGAATGGTGACAAAAGGTTATTCTTTAATTTTGATCGCCACATACACATGTAAAGATCAATCGGCTGTGACAAGTATTGTGCATGGCATTGGTCCACTTGTTACTTGCAATGGTGTATGGCTGGTGATCGAGTGACAGAAATAGACCAACAGAGCTTATGTACTGTCGCATAAATGTGAAAGACTAGAAAGGTAAATGGCGTGCAGGAGCCGTTCCATCATCTGAAACTGCATGTGGAGAATAGTAAACTGTAAACATGGTACTCCATAGGTGAGAATGCCAATCACCATGCATGAAAGTAAATTGTTCAGAAAATTTGTTGAGCAACAATAATGGAACAAAAAAAAAACAGGACAGATATTTGTATGACACATCAAGTTTCTATGGCATTGGATATTTAACTTAAGGCAATAAGATTACAGCTGTATCATGAAAGTGAGGTAGAGTACAGATGTATATGTACAAATGTATCCTGGAGAACCGAGGTGATGAGGCCGTGAATGTACTTCAGAGAGCTGCAATCTCTTGCACCTGGATTCGTCAAGTTTGTTAGATTTTTTTTTGTGCCATTTATGGGGGCTAGATGTATTAGTTCTTTTCCTATATTAATAAAAATCCAATCCTTTTCTCAAAAAAAAAAAGGAAGTGACTGCCTATCATTCGACTGATTTTTTGTTTGTTGTTTACAACAAGTCAGAACAGGACACGTGCGCATGGAGCCAATACGTACGAACACTGGTTGGTGGGTCAATAGCCGATTACTAACATAACTAGCAAAATCATCCTTGCTGTCCAGAAAGTCACCATGGCTTCCTTCTTTAACCTCCTTTTCCCTGCCAGTTCTGTACACATCAAGCAAGAAATAAGAATTGGTATAACTTAGGGCCCGTTCGTTTACATCGGAATGGGTGGCTGGAATAGTTCCAGCTCGAATGACAGGTCTATTTACAGTAGCAGTGATCAGCTGGATTAATTCCTGCCCTCAATCCACCCCCAAACGAACGAGGCCTTAGGCTTTGTTTAGTTGCAGGGTGTAAAGTTTTGGGATGTCACATGAGGTGTTGCACGGAGTGTTTGATACTAATAAAGAAACAAATTACAGAATCCATCAGTTAACCGCGAGATGAATTTATTAAGCCTAATTAATCCATCATTAACGCATGTGTGTACTGTAGCACTTTATTGTCAAATCATAGACTAATTAGGCTTAAAAGATTCGTCTCGCAAAGTACTCGCAATCTGTATAATTAGTTATTTTTTAGTCTATATTTAATACTCCATGCATGTGTCCAAACATCCGATGTGATAGGGCCTTAGCTGAACAAGTGAACATAGCCGAATAGTATGAACCCAAACCCACAAGTTTTTAACTCTCAAGACAGCTTTATACTGAAATCACATTCACATTGCGGTACAAGTTTCAGGAGCATCCAGTAACTGAAAATTCTTGTAGCAATTCTCTGAAACAAGTGTTGCTCATGTAAATAATACAAGTTTCAGGAGCATTCAGTAACTGAAAATTCCGGTAGCGAGATGGGACTAACAAGATTTTTACAGTACAGTTAACAATTTGGAGATTTCTCAGATCACACAAAACTAAAAAATCATAGACATTCCCTATGCCAGATAAGTAAATTGCAAACTTGTCTCACAGATAGAGTACTATGCTAGATAAGTAAATTGCAAACAGATCATTGAAACAAAAATTGGAAACTGAATTTGCTAACTGAAATTTTGCTAACTGAATAATTAGAAGCTAACTAAAACCACATTGAAATTTTACTTACTGAATAATTGCTAGGTTCTACAAGACTGAACCAAAACTAAAACTGAAAATAGATTCTACTGGACTAAAACTGAACTAATACTGAACATAGGTTCTAATATACTGAACCTGAAATTGAACTGAACCTAGAGTAAAATGCAACTGAGTTTCTTGCAGTGTAATACATGCAGGAAGTGAAACATCTCAACACCTTATTACTTCAAGAATACTTCCAAACTTTAAGTTGTATAAGCACTTTGCCTAAAATGATTAAAGTTGCATTTCCTTTTTGAAAAAAGGAAAGCTCATGATACACTCTAATTTTTCTTCTTTGTGTCATTTATTACATCTCGTACTCAGCTATAGGAAATCAGAAATCAACGCTCAAATTCCACAGACAATCTACACACTACATTAGAATAATAAATTGGCTATATCATAATATTAATATTGAGAATGGACCGGGAAGGATATATAATTATAGCCATGAAAAGGAGATCCTGACAAGTAGGACAATCATGTGTTCTCACTTCTCGGAGACAAAACCGTACAAATGTAGTATACTTATTAATTAGGCATTAAAACTTACTAAACTGAACATGATTGCTAACATTGGTTGCTGCAACTAAATAGACTTCAAATAAGATAACTGGACCTGAACCTGATTGTTGCAACTAAATTCTTGCATATTCAGAAAACTTATATAGCACAAACACTATAGCCCATCCCTCCCTAGTTCAGAGCGGATTAGTCCTGATGTCTGTTTTGGCATAGTGAGACGCAATTTAAAGGCAAATGTACAATAGGACTAACAAATACGCTCCAATTTAAAACGCACCTATGTAGCTTAAAGCCAGCTTGTAAATTGAACTTTACCCAGACAAAAGAGATCATAGCCCGGTGTAACGAACTGTGCTGGACTGAAACCAAGTGAAGCAAACATGACTCAGCAAACTTCTGCAGCATCACCACTACAACAGAAAAAACACGCTGCACGCCCATGGCTCACATTAGATGAAACTAGCATAAACTTGTACATCTGAGTATTACATAACCCTACTTCCCAAAAAACTGAAACAGCCACCGCCATACATATAATGAAACCTGCCTCTAGTGATGCACTGACGAATTAAACTAACTCAACAAAATTCAGAAACTGAAACTCTGAAGATTGACTAAACTATCTGCTACAATCCTGAGAACTGAAACAATTTGCATAACAATAAATCACACACTGAAGATGAACCGTAGCTGCAAAACAACTGAAGACAATAGATCAGCAAATACATACCACCATTGATACTACCAACAATACAAATCCAAATGAACTAAAAGCACACCACAAAGATTAGGGATCTGACCATCAGATTTTTTACATTATTCAGAGGGAAACAGAGAGAAGGCATGAGATAGTGTCCAAATACTTTTACAATAGGAAAAAGTCTACATCACCCCCTGAAGTATGGGGTGGTGTCTAATTTACCCCCTCAAGTATGAAACGGTCTAATTTACCCCCTGAATTTTCTAAAACCGTCTACTTTACCCCCTGGGGCAGTTTTGGACGGCGGTTTGCTATAGTAACCATGGTTTTGCTACAGTAACCGAATCGTTAAAAAATCATAGTAAATCACAGAAAAATCGTAAAATAAAAAATCTAATTTTGTTAGACTCCACATGAGTAGATCTACACAATGAACATATAATATGGTATGCTTTAGTACAAAATTTTTGCTATAGCTTTAAATTTATTAGGATTTTCCAATAAATTTAAAGCTACAGGAAAAACTTTGTACTAAATCACACCATATTATATGTTCATTGTGTAGATCTACTCACGTGGAGTCCAATAAAATTGGATTTTCCATTTTACGATTTTTCTGTGATTTACTATGATTTTTTAACGATTTGGTTACTGTAGCAAAACCATGGTTAACCGCCGTCAAAAACTGCCCAGGGGTAAAGTAGACGGTTTTGGAAAGTTTAGAGGGTAAATTAGACCGTTTCATACTTGAGGAGGTAAATTAGACACCACCCCATACTTCAGGGGTGATGTAGACTTTTTCCTTTTACAATATGATGAATCGAGACCAAATATCTGCAGAATCAAGTGTCTGATTGATAGATGATTAAATAAAGAAAACGGGGCCTGCATATGGGATAACCAAAAACAAAATCCATTCAGAAAAAAATGAATGGAGGCAAACAACCTGCACATAGGATTCGGATAAAGAAAGAATACCTGCGCCAAACCAACAAAAACACGAACGAGCTGTCCAATAGGACGGGTTGGGGGAGGCGAACGAGCTCTCCCGCCGGACAGTTTGGGGGAGGCGAATCAACAGCGAGCAAAACACAAATCAAAGATAATGGAAACCACAAATACCAAAACTCCTCAGTGGCTAGGGGAGAGGCGCTACAGCATAGGCGTCCTGTGGCTGCGGCAAGCCGCACCTCCCCCGCTTCTGGAAGATGAACAGGAAGCCGCGAGGGGAAGGAGTGGGCTGGATATTTCGAGAGAGGAAGAGAGGAAAGGTTCGGAGAGGAACAAAGAATCACTGCAAAGACAGTAGAAGCGCGGAGTTCGCAAAAATAATTGGTTATCGGATCTTCGAGCGTGGATCTAGAGATCCGATAACAAAACAAAACATATCCTTCGTCTTGCTGTATACACAAACCGGGCTGAATGAGAAGGCAGCCCACAGAGACAAGCTAGCCCACAAAAAGATTCGACCGATGAGGGGAAAAAAATCAGCCAACTGTTGAAAGAAAATTCGAAAAAAAAAGGTCAAGTTTGTTAGAATATCCGCACTCATGGACCTCTATATTCATCCTCTAAAAGGAATATTCCATCATAGTCACCATAAAATATAGAGCCTTTTACATGTGTGCCATTAAAAAAGATGGTAATTACACACGAGCCATTAAAAAAGTTGGCCGCACACGCTTGCCACTTGTCTCTTTTTTTTTTTGACATCCAAGCATCCCGTTCGTGTTCTGTTTGTTTTCCACCGTTTGGGAGGTCTGACAAGTGGGACCGTGCTTTGTAAATGTCCTTCTTGCCCTTGGGCTTAGTCCGCATAGCGTTGAGGTGAACTTGATCGCCACCTCAGTGCGTCCCTGGTCTCCTCATGAGCGCTCTCTCCCCATCTCTTTCCTCTCGGTCGTCCCTGAACCCTAGCGGAGAGCGGCGGCGTGGTTGCGGCGGCGCAGAGACCCATCCCCAAAAGCTCGTCCCCAAGTCCCTCGAATCTCCCCTCGTGGTTGCGGCGGCGGCGTCATGGAGGGAGGGCCCTGGAGTCGCCGTTGGTAGCCTCGGCGGCAGCGCGGCGAAAGGGCCGCGACCCCCACGGTTGCGGCTTCGGCGGATTGGCAGCCCGGATTGGTTGCGAATGACGGAGAAGAAGGGGCCGGGCGACCGGCCCCCATGGCTTCCTGACGGGTGAGTACCATTCCAGACGCCCCCCTTCCTTGCTTGTGCTACGGTTTGTGGTGTTCGGTGGTTTAGTTTCAACAAAGTGGTTGATGCTGATGTTACCAACTTCGTTGATCTGGTCAAAGAAGTTGAGGATAAGTACCCTGGTGATTAAAATTGGAATTTTTTCTTATAAATTAAAATTGGATTTATTTCATACATTTATTTATGAGAAAATCCGGGGGTCATAATTCCTTACAATTCGAAAGTCCCAAATGATCCGAGGGGGCGGAAAGAGAGGGATTCGAACCCTCGGTACAAAAAAAATTGTACAACGGATTAGCAATCCGCCGCTTTAGTCCACTCAGCCATCTCTCCCCATTCCAAATCGAAAGGTTTTCATGATATGACAGAGGCAAGAAATAACGATTGCAAAAAAATCCTTCCTTTTTTATGTGATGTTGCATGACTGGTTCTAGATTCTGGTGATTTATGTGTCAATCTGTTAGGTTTGGGTGATCTGTGTACATGTTGCTGAAATCTGTGTATATTGAAACATCCATCACATTTTTTTCATTCATTCAATGTTTCATGCATACAAGCACATAGATAGGATACATTGACACAAACACATAGATAGGCACCTTCTATTTTTTCATAATTGCATACAAGGCAAGGAAGATGCAAACAAACAGGAGCTTCTCAATCCATTTAAGCTGAACCTCAACCCTATCTTGCACCAATCCTCCACCAGCCTGAGTAGCCTGAGAACCTTGTTGCATGATGGCCGGAGTAGGTGGGATAGCAGCTCCTACTGCCCTTGCCTGAAGAGGAACTCCAGCTCCTCCTGAAGAGGAATCGGTTGAGCACTTGGGCCACCAATATCCGCAGAAGCCTCCATTTCATCCTTCCACTGCCAGAACTGACACCCTCCAGCCTACAAAACAAAAAACACAAACCCAATTAAGAAAAGCAACATTACAAAGACAATCCAGTGCATAGAGTAAGTCAAGGAACAAACAACAAAATAGGGACACTTGTCGAAAACACGTCGCTGATTGAGTTATGTCATCGACGTGAACCGATTAGCAAGGATACGACAGTTGGGACAAAATACCCACCTGACCCTACTCCCCAAAGTGCTTGAAAACTCAGACATGGCAGCACAGATCTAGGAGGAGGAGGAGCTCTACAATATGAGCGAGAGTGAATTGGGTGAAGAGGGAGGGAACCCAGCTGCCCATTATATAGGAGCCACCCAGGCGCATGTTTTGGCGCCAAGCCCCCCCAAGTTTGCCGCCAAAACTAGCACGGGCGTGCAGGAGGCAGCACTGACATAGCAGATACAGCTGAGGGCATTTATGTCTTGACCCAGCACCTTTACCCACCGTTAGCACTGCATATGGACGGAATGGCTTGGATGTCAAAAAAGTCTAGACCAGTGGCAAGCGTGTGCGGCCAACTTTTTTAATGGCTCGTGTGTAATTACCATCTTTTTTAATGGCACACATGTAAAAGGCTCCAAAATATACAGTTTTCCCGCATCCATCCATCCTCTATATCATCCTCTATCTACTGTGGGACCCACTTATCACTTTATCTAAATATATTCATATGACATCTTGTGTTGAAGAATTTATTGAAACAAATTTAATGGCGCAATCGGAATTTAATTTGATTTTTTGGTTTGTGGGTTATAACATTTTTTAGCCGCTTAAATCAGTGGGGCCCGCTGCATCTCTCACACCCCTCTCTCCCTGGTCTCCCTCCGCATGCTGCATGCGCTGGTCCCACGCGATGGCGTAGTTCCTGCATGCCTCCAGATTTGGAGGATGGCGTGCACGTAGCGGATTGCGTGCCGTGTCCGCTGCAGGCGTTTGTGCCCTGTATCTGCTGACCTGGTGGTGTACCGGATGATATCCCGTGTCGCAGTGCAGGTGGTCTTAGAAAGGCCAATTACTCTGTGTTATTCGCTGTCAGTGCAACCATTTCAAACACGCAACATTTGGTTTAGTTTGTGCTGGCCCATTTAATTTTTCTGGCCTGCTGCACTGTAGCAACTGGCCTGCGGCCCACCCAGTACACAGAATGGGCTGCAATAATCAAATCTCACGTGAAAGAGCAGCCCCATTCTGTGTCTTATGAAGTCTATGCGTTACTTTGGGTCCAATATGTTCAACCAAGTTGTGCACCAACTTGCACTTGGGCTCAAAACAGATCCAATCACTGGTCCAGTTGTTCGAATGGTCAATACGGCAGCCCATGCAGAGTTTCTCTGTCAACAAGACTTAGAGGGTTGAATAGTTAGTGTATTTGGTTGGTCTGGCTAGGCAAGCCGGGCTTACAATGTAAGCAAGGATACAAAGGGTGAGTTTTGATCTCTTTCCTCGCCTTGCTAGGCTAGAAGTTAAAACAGTAATTGCGTTGGGATCTATTACCTAGCTGTATCGTTATGCAAGCAAGGATTTCCTTGATATGCTGGGCGAGGCTACGCAAGGCCAAACGTGCCCTAAAGCTATCGTGGACAATGACCTTGCACTAGATTAGAGGTGGAGTTAGCTAGTCATGCTCGCTGAGCTCGGTGGTGAGTTGGTGGTAGATGGAGAGCTAGGGCTTGGGCGTTTGGTAGGGCCAGTGAACCACACCTGACAAATTGCTCCGGGTCTTGTCAAAGAGATGGGCGAGATTGTGTCAATCTGTATTCTACACGCGTGCGTTGGCAACAGTGAGAGGGTACGATTCTAGTTCGTGAAGTCCCTGAGTTATGGGAGGGAGGCAGGCACACGACACGGGTATGAGGCGGGCTGAGCTGTGTGGCAATGTGCTTGTCGCTGGCTGTTGGCGGTGAACAAGGCGGTCGGCAGCAGCGTAGATGGGCTTAAGGTTAGGGTTTGACCTTTGAACAAATTTTGAATGTCATGTGGTCTTAGAGGTATGGTCGGGAGCTATGGCCGGGCTAACGGTGGTGGCAGTTGTATGTCGACGAGGCGTGGCGGCGGTGTGACACTAGCTAGATAGTGAAGGCAACCAGTGAGCTGGGTGTAACACCTTAGCCCATTAGTAGCCTATAGTAGTTTTGAAGTTGGCCCATATAGCCCAAATGGTACATGTGGAGTTGTTGTTGGTGGGTACCACCTTGAAAATTTAGGAGGGTGAGGGCCAGCTTATAAGCCTTGCCGTTCCAAATGTAGCACCTCCAGGTTAATCCTTTTACACGAAGTAAGGACGAAAGTGTAAGAAAGATGCTACACGTATGCAGACACTATTCTAAGTGCAGAGCTAGGCCAGCTTATAAGCCTTGTCGTTTCAAACGTAGCACCTCTGGGTTAACCCTTTTACACGAAGTAAAGACGAAAGTGTAAGAGAGGTGATACGCGTATGCAGTCCCGTTCCACATGCCTACGGAGCTGGGCATATAAGCAGTTTTGGACACGGGGTGTTACACTGGGTTGTCAATAAAAAAGTTTGTAGTTACGGGGGCAAGAGGTGTGGGTGGTAAGGTCGCTAGTGTGCTCACTGGTGGCCTGGGAGGTGTGGGAGGCTAGCAGACGAAGGGGGCAGTTAAGTTGAATGGATGAAGACGCGTCAAAGATAAGCGCCGGTACCTCAACCGACCCGCACCCATCTAATAGAGAGGGATCAAGGTTGTGAAGGTGTTGTAGACTTGTAGCCCATCATCCTCATCTCAACTATTACTGTACCTCACCTTTGCCACCATCTCCAGGCCGCTGGAACTTGGAGCGAAGGTTGGATTGGAGTGATGACGGGCAGTAGCAATAGCTATGTCGCCAATCAAATCAGGTCAAGCTCAATTTAATTGGAGATCAATTCAATTTGACGCTGATATTTGATGCATTTGCATGTGCCGGCGTCAGATGTAGGTGTACCACATCATGCTGCTCTTGATGGTTAGCAGCAAGCTGCATTTGTTTCCACCGAGAAACAACATCGATCACGCACACATGACTCAGCACCTGCTGATTGACTTGGTCGGAGAGAGTATATTCAGCAGCTAGCTACAAAATACTATGGGCACCTCCATTTACGATAATTTTGTATACTAATTTACGATAAATTGAATATATATTTACGATAGTTGTGTTATTATAACATATAGGGATATTTACTGTAACGTTATGATAAACCACTTAGTAAGGAGTTACTATAATCTCGTAAATTAGCATACTAATTATCGTAACTCAAAGTGGCTATAAAATAAGTTATTCATAGTCAGCTACAGAGTAATAGTTATATATATATATATATATATATATATATATATATATATATATATAAAATACCTATATATATATAATTTCATACTCTCAGGGAGTAGTTCGTCTCATGTGTATATCTCTAGATTCAGGGTGCATATGCCCTAACGAAGTATATGTAAACGAAGTATATAACCATACTAGACCATTTACGGTAATATGTATGTCAATTATGTAAGTATACGTAGAGTATATGGTTATAGTTATTTTATATACTGTTATAGAGGTATTTTAGTAATATATTAAAAGTATGGGCTCTTATGAAAAAAAATCGCGTAGTAAGATTTGAAGTATCTTAAATTAAGTATATAAACATACTTAAATTGATAAATTAATATGTACACATACGCAATGTGGTTTATTGAAAATGGGAGTAACTATATATATATATATATATATATATATATATATATATATATATATATATATATATATATATATATATATATATATATATATATATATATATATATATATATATATATATATATATATAGGGAGAGTATACTTTATAGCTAGTTACAAAATAAGTTATTTTGTAGCCACCTCTATTTACGATAATTTTATATATTAATTTACGACAATGTTAATATATATTTACGATAGTTGAATTACTATAACATATGGGGATATTTACCATAATGTTATAGTAAATCACATAGTAAGGAGTTACTGTAATATTATAAATTAGCATAATAATTATCGTAACTCAAAGTGGCTACAGAATAAGTTATTTTATAGTCAGCTGTAGGGTTATATATATATAACCCTACGTATCGGATTTAGAAATCGTTTTGGACAAGGTTTGGGTCAAACATTGGGAATATAAATCATCAATCATCAATAAGTTGTTGAGTTTGTAAATGTAAAAATTATATGAATAGATTTGTCTTGAAAAATACTTTCATAAAAGTATACATATATCACTTTTTCATAAATATTTTTTATAAAAACAAGAGGTCAAAGTTGTGTTTTGGAGACCGTGTCGCTGTCCTAAACGACTTCTAAATCCGATACGGAGGGAGTGTGTGTGGAAAAAAAATAGCTCGGCCAATCTCTAAGTCTGAACACGCAAAACCAGAACAACCTGTCCATGAAAGCCAACATGGCGTTGCTATCTGCGACACTAATTTCTAGGAGCAGCGAGCAGCAAGAGGAGAACGGAGGTACTCCCTCCCTATACGAAACAATACAAAACTATGCTAAGTTGTAAGTTTACCGTGAATAGTATTCATATTTAGGTCTCCAAATCAGTTTACGACAAAATATATCTCATAATGATCTAATGATATTTATTTGTATAAAAATTGTTAGTATTTTTTGTTATAAATTTACTCAAAATTTGGTCAAACTTCACTAGTGCAGGATTGAGCACTAGTCCCAGTTGGGAAACCCCCTTTAGTCCCGGTTTCCCAACCGGGATTGTTAATCTGAGACTAAACACCCCCCCCCCCCCCGCTCTGCCTTTAGTCCATCAATGTAGGCGCTCGTCCACTGTTGGCGGTGCTACACCATAGATTTGTACCTAGGAGCAAGAACCGTGGCTTTAGGATCAGCTAAGGGTTAATGGGGTTTCTTATACCTTCTATTATTCATTGAAGCAGGTTCTTTGACTCAGTAGGCACAGCTAGAAGTCACACAAGGTACGCCGGATAAAAGTTTCCTTCTTTGCGTGAGCGCGTATTTACCAGAAGGTAGGTTGAAAACTTTGCAGTTATCATTGCATTTTCTTCACCTTAATTCCCAAATCAGCAACTAATTTATGAGAATAATGAATTGTAGTGTGTCGTCACTTGCATGCTTTATGTCGAACCAGGAGACCTGCTTTGTGACAATAGGACAGAGGGCCTAGCTAATCCATTAAAGTATGAATCATTTTCTTATGTCATACTGGAATGAAACAATATCCATTATTATCATACTGTAAACACAGAGTGTCTTATATGTTGCAATACGATGTTGGATCCGCTAAGCATCTGTAGTGACTATCCCCTAGAAAAAGATTGTGAGATGACCCTTTAAGGGGTTCTGTAATCGGGATTGAAAGTGGACCTTTAGTAATGGTTGCTATTACTAACCAGGACTAAATGTGCCCCCAGACCTTTCCCCAAGGCTGACACGTTTAGTCCCGGTTGGTGTTTCCAACAGGTAGTAAAGGGTCCTTTTTTCCATTTCTTTCTTTTCCTTTTATGGTTTCTTTTCAATTCAATTTTTGTTGGTTTCAATTAGCTTTTCGTATACAAATTTTGCGCTGCTAGTATACGTCCATATATATGTATAAGTTTTCGTTCGAGCATTATACATAAATAACACACTAAAATGTATGAAACTATATATATACACAAATATTGCAAGAGATTGTACATGCATGGAATTTGTACATAATAAAGTAACAAAAAGCTTGTACTCATGTCCTTGGGATTTCATTCAACCCAAATTCAGTCGTATGGCTACTAGGTAATATTTCTTTTCTGTCATAGTAGTACTTGCCATTGGGATCTATGACCTGATCCATAAAAATCCTGACAATCCCTCTTGAATTGCTTTGATCTGATCAGTTCGCAGGACCCTTTTCTTCATCCATTCAACCTTCAATTTGAATGAAAGGAAAAGTATGAATATATATGATTATATATATCAACACAATGGTAATAAATAAATAGTGTACATTTTTTACGTACTTTGAGGACCTCTTCACTTGTTTTCATCGAGTACTGCACGAGGAACTCGCAAACGTAGTATATACATAAGTTGTTCCCCGATTCCTGCCTCAGATACCACTTTACGAGAAAAAGATTCATCATCAACCAATGAAACACGGTAATAATGAACTGAACTAAATAAAGATGTGGTGACCTAGCTAGTACTTACTGGGTATTAGACTATATCTAGAGGCACAATCCAACTACCATTATGGTGTTTCTTACCGTACGTAGCCCAAGCACTGCCCAAGAAAATAAATAAATAGAGTTATTCCCCATGATATTAATAAAATGGCATAAGAGAGTATACAGTGTGCGAGACTGAAATTACCAATGGAGAATATCTATCATATCTTGGTAATCTTTTCGGGGTTTTCTCATTGAGTCAAAGATTTTTACACGACTACTGGGCATATCGATGACCAGCAGCATCCAATGAAAGCTGCATGTTTATACGCAGGCATAACTCATTAACTAAAGTCAACATAGAGTAAGCAAAATAAAATATGCATAAGACATTAACACTCACTTGAAGTTGTAAGGAAAGAGTATCAGTGCTTGTCATGTTAGTTATCTAAGAACCTCAATGGATTCTTCTCCACTTGAGGTCGCCATCTATCATATGGAGTAACCGTGTCCTTGAATGCGCGATTCAAATCCATGAAACCAACATCAGTCATCCCTTTTTTCTTTAGTTTCAGCATCTTATATCTGCATATATATAGTACAAAAGAATATATATATATAGTGTGAGGATAACTATATATATAGACAACGAACTAACATACAAGTTACTTCAATTATAGATAGAATCACTTACAGACACCAGCAACTGAGGAGAGATTTGTTGAGAGCATCCTGGTTTAATAGTTGGTGTAATTCTTTGAACTCAATATGTATAAGGTCATAACCATTGAAGTAATGCTTTGGTCTAACTTTGGCAAGAAGCCATTGCTCGCGCTTCGCACACGCATCTAAGTACCACTTGTTTAACAAGAACATTTGCGTACCCAGTAATGGCCAGGACTTAGGGCTGACAAGACTCCTGCCATACTTATAGGGCCGGAATATATCAACGCCCTTGACTGTTAGTATCGATGCTTCCCCCATGAGTTGTTCCGGTGTCAGACCTGTTGTGTCCATGAAGATATTGAGTTGCTCCAAATCGATTGTACCACCTTGTGCATTTATACAATCATCCTCAACAACTAGCGGGTCGATAGATTGTAAAGATTGCTGCCCGAGCTGTGCTACATCTTTCTCTGCTCTCTTCGCTTTCTAGGACGCCTTATATGACTTGTCGAGACAGTGTTTATAGTTTGATAATGGCGAGGGCTTACGTCTCTCACGCAACATTTTCTCGCGTTCATTGATTTTTCTCCTTAGTTTTTTTTGAATTTATTTTTCTCCTTAGTTCTTGTTGAGGTAGGGTGAAAAACAGCTTTGGCGGGTTTCTCCTTTGTTCACGCGCCTCTTTTACATTTTTCTAGAAAGCATCCAAATCTTTTTTTGCCACCGCTATTGATTCCTCTTCGAACTTCTCGTAAGGTAGCTTTTCAGAGGGGCTTTGTTTTACGGATGCCTTTCTCCTTCACCGGGGGTGGGGACCTTCTCTTATTCCTTTATGGTGCAGGAGATGGAGGAGGAGAGGCGGAGGTGGGGGAGACTACCTTGGAGGAGAAGGAGATGGAGATAGAGATGGAGATGTAGCCATGCCATGGATCACATCATCATCGTCGAGAGCACTCTGATGATCAGGGGATGGAAGAACTGGACTTAGCTTGGGAGACCTATGAGTACAAAAAAGATTGACAGTAAATGGTATGTACGCGAGAAGCCAATAATTGAGAATCATTATTGAAAAACTGTTTCGTTCACTTTCATCTGCACATATGATGAGGTAGTTGAAGAGGAGGCGACGAAGCCAGCGCTCCGGGAATAATGATGTAGCGCTTGCACCATACAATGAATGAATGTTCTGCTTGTCCAAGGGTCTTCTTCCCATCACTTCCATGAAAGTCAAGAGCCACTTCCCTATAGTCTTTGATAACTCTATCCACCAAGACGCTATAATAGCCAGGTGGAATTGGATTCCCATGGCTTCTTGGTGTCTTGTCAGGGTCCACAAGAGAAACAATACTGTGCATCACCATGAATATGCTATTCCCCATGGGAATGTACAACTCACATTGCGTCATCTTCTCAATGATGTCATCCACAGGGAAGTGCTGCAATGCGTCATCTTGATTTGGGAGCTTAGTGCAAGCGCAGTTGCTTCTTAGCTGAAGAGGGCCAATGTTGACTCCATGGTATGATGTTGACTGCCTTTGGCTACTCAATTGTAGTACCACTTGCCGTTTGATTTCCTCTTGCATTCTCACATTTAAGTTTTGTTCTCGCTCCTGCGATCGAAGCACCGCCACCTCTAACTTGCGGATCTGCTCTACCTCCTCGTCCTTCCTTCTCTGGAGGCTTCTGTAGGAAGCAACGTCCTTAGGGAAGCCATGACGCCATAAATCCTTTGCCTCGCATTCGCCCAGGGTGTTTAGAAGTCGCGAGGGCATACATCAGCTCATCCTTCTCTCGGTTGGGCACAAAGGCACCACTGGCAGAAGCATCTACAATATCAAAAAGTCTTCGTGTTGCTGTTCCGATTATTCCACCATCAACTGGCTCCTAGGTTCTAGGTCCAGTGATCTCCATGCGCGAAAAACCAATTCTTAGAGCGTTTGGGCCAATCGATTGAAAATGGTGGGATCCCTTTGGCAAGTAGATCTGCTTCCATTCTTTGCCACCCGGTAATGACATTCCTGTAGCCACCTGATCCTGTTCTACGTTGGTGTCTCTTTTGTCGCGTATTCTGTTGGTTCCTTCTCACCCGTTCCTCACCCTCTTCCGATGTCTTGTACCTCACAAATTTAGGCTAGTCGTCCCTCAACTTTTTGTATGCGCTATTAGCAATGAAATCTAGAGTCAGATTTTTCTTAACAAAGTCATTGTACAGCATCTTCTTCTAAGTCTGGAATTGTGTGGCCATCTTCTTGAGAGCCCAACTTTTAACTAGTTTTTTAAATCTTCATCTCCTACTAGCTAGAAATGTGTAGTGACTAAATCCCAAAGAAGTTCCTTGTCTCTCGCTCAGAGACAAAACTGATCCGAGGATCATCCTTCTTCATTTTTCATTCATGGACGCTGATCGGGAGCTTGTCCCTAACAAGAAACCCACAGTGGTTTATGAATTTCTCTACATTCTTTGTTGGCAGGAGTGGTTCACCGGTATTTTGGTTGACTTCTATGACTATGTAGTGGCCCTCCAATGGTTTTGTCAGGCCTCGTACATTTTTGCTTTTCGTCGATGTCGATCCAGAGGGCTACGTACGTAGAAACACAAAGATTCAGCAATATATATACGAATGGAATTATGTTTAATTTCATATATATAATTAGAGATTGTTGATGCAAAAGTGGATCTGCAAACACAAAGGGCTAATACCCGAAATTGATATCCAAAGCGTGCCAGTCGATTTGACCTGTTAATCGATAAGGATGAAGATACGAGCACTTTAGTCCTGACAACAGCGATACGCCCGGAAGTCACGGCCAAGAGGTACTCACGCGAAACTCGAGGATCGTCGAAGATTGCACTAGAGCAATGCAACTCGCCGAATCGATGAGAACTCGTAAAAAGGAAAAATATGCAAATTGACGAAGTCGCCGAAAAGTAAATAGATGTAAATAAGAGTAAAAGCTGGTTTTTGATATTGATTGATTCATCATTACATTGCCCTTCGCTCTATATTTATATCCTGATCTACAGAAACGTAACCAAATACGACTAGGACACTAAATCCAAATCTAAGGAAACACATGACTCTTATACAACTCAGACTCTAATAAACATAGAAAAGGAAATTAATTCCTATCTTATTCCCTAGTCCGCCTCAACTACGATGGAATCCCCATCGACCTCCTTTCCATCGGCACACTCCCTGTTTCATCGGCAGTAGCCTTCAAGTCTTCTTTCATCGGCACACTCCCTGTTTCATCGGCAGCAGCCTTCAAGTCTTCTTTCATCGGCATCGGCAATAATATCCTTAACCTTATCGGCAAAACTTTAATTTGAATTAACTTCTCCATACACCGCACCACTCATAGGCAACCTTCTTTACAAGCTGATTTTCATCGGCTATCAACCTACACAGTAATTTTTCTTCTGCTGATTAGCCCCTTCTGACCATCTTGACACGTGCCAAAAAACGATGTCAACACATGCGCCCCAATTTCGGAGTATAAGATATTGATGCTCCAAAATTTACTCCAGATAATGCTTGCCTTTACCTTTTTTTCTCAAC
The DNA here is from genome assembly GCA_038087645.1 of Saccharum hybrid cultivar R570. NCBI lineage: Eukaryota > Viridiplantae > Streptophyta > Magnoliopsida > Poales > Poaceae > Saccharum > Saccharum hybrid cultivar. Next base: position 3,964,198 of record JAQSUU010000423.1, read on the forward strand.
CCATTCTCCAAGCATAACATAATCTGTTACTGAATCTAATCAAATCTAGCTCTGATTCATGCATCTCAGTAAATATCGCACAATTTCTAACTATTCTTGCCCCAATTACAGTTGAGATACCAAAATAACAACCCATCGGCAAGATCTTAACATAACAACGCCACCATTTCAGAACTAAAAGATCCTGTACCAAGATCTCTTCCAAGTCATGATTACTTGCCATCAAATCTTCTGTACAATCCCTTGATTATCGTGCGAACAGTTACCATATCCATCTGAACCACCTCGACCCACACGCGCGCGGCATAGAGATAAGTCAAGAATACCCCTACTCCAAGCGGCCTATAAATAGATTTCTCTGGAACGCTCATCTTCTACCCTCAGACTTCGACCTTTGGTATTCTCTCTCCGGCGGCGACCCCGACGAACAACCGCGTGACCTCAATCAACAAGAGCTCCTTTCAGCGTCAACTTCAAGTCCCCAGCTTGTGCCCTCATCCTTCTCAGAGCAATGGCGATCAACTTCAATGTTCCTGCGGTTCGTTCTTCTTCCATTATTTTTACCTTGATTCCTTTGGTCTTTGCGAGTTCATATAGTTGGTAATTTTTCCTTCTTTTTCCATTCTTTTGATCCTCCGAACTTAGGAACTACACAACAAATTGGTTATTCCAACCGACCAACCACCCCTCCAATGCCTAGGTCCAATGGGCGACCCAGATCCAACTGATTTGATCAACGCAGAAGCTAACAAAATTCCCTTCAAAGCTCAAAATTTTTCTTTGAATCTATGGAAAGATACATTCCGATCCTGGCCCAAACCCACCAAAGGGTGGAAAGACTGGTATTTGAGGGTTAACAGGTCGATGCAGGTGTACTGGGCAGAGCGGAAAATAGACCAATGCATTAGGCTGTCTATTGCCGATATGCAGAAGAATGAATCCATGATGATAGCCACCGCTCACTTCTGGTCAGACACAACAAACACCTTCATGTTTGGCCATGGTCCATCCGCCCCTACTCTTGCCGATGTATACATGCTCACTGGCTTAGATATCTCAACTGTCGATGAAGGCTCCATCTATGGCAGAAAAGCTGAATATAGAGTGAACACACGCAACATCGGCGGCTGGACAGGATACATCCAGGAATACCAAAGGACTGGTACTGTTAACCAGAGGGAACACGCCATATTCTTGAATATGTGGTTGGAGAAATTTATCTTCTGTGGTCGATCGGTAGGACCAACCAACGCCTTTCTTCCTGCAGCCGAACTCTTGGCCAACGGTGTAAGGTTCCCGCTCAGTCGATACCTTCTGAGCTCCACCTACCACCTCCTCCACCAAGTATCCCAGAAGCTTTTACTTGGTGAACCCATCGGCAATTTGGGAGGCCCATGGTGGTTCATCAATATGTGGCTAAATGCCCATATGCATAAACGTCTGCAGTGGGATTTCTTCGCCCAAGAATTCCCACGAGAAATCACCGAAGATTATGTTCTTGGAGATGAGGAATCGGCAACGCGCCCCCCTCTCAACTTCGGTGAAGCTATAATTGTCCTCCCTGGAACAGAGGCCAATGAAGATCAAATCGGTAGATTTTTCTAGAACTTCTACAACGGTCTCCCTCGCGATCATAGGGCTTGGGTACCCTATATCGATGAAGAGAACAAGTTCCCCCTTCTTTTCAACTTTGCCGATGACGAGCTAAACCAAGATAATGAGCTTATGATGGCCATCATTACTCCTAGGGCAATCCCGGTGAACACATTTGGTAGTGGGAAAAATTCCAATACCACTTATGAGTTCTACAATTCATCGGCAGTATCTCGTCAACTGGCTTTTGGGCAACTGCCAATCAAGCTGTGCTTTGCCGATGTGATCAAGCCTAGAGAAACAATCACCAGCGGAACTGAGTGGAGCAGGGTAGTGAGACTCGCCCCCGATGCCGATATCTCAAACGTTGATCTTTCCACCTGGTCACCAGCGTCTTTTATTACAGAATCATATAAGCAATGGTGGCAAGAATGGAAGGAACAATTATTCGCAACATCCGTCCATACATATCAGCACATGATCGATCCCGACTACGCCATTCCTGATGATGTAGTAAGTTTCTTTTAACTTTCTTTTGTTTCTCCTTTTTCATATATCGACAGCTAATCTTTCTCGTAACAGGCCGATGATCCAGTTCCATCCATAAGCAAGAGTGGGAAACCTTTCAATCTCCAACCTATCTCCCCAGTTTCAGTGATCGGCTACAACGCCCCCACCTTAGCCGCTTTAACTTTCCAGAGGACCCATGCCAAGACTATCACCTCCAGATCAAAACTGGCAACAGCTAGGGCCACTCCAATGGCTGCCGCTACAAGCCTAATTAAGGCTTTTAAGGTAATAACCTTGTTTATTTTTATTCATTGCCGATACAAACTATATTAACATGTAACCATCAGGGTGTAAGAGCTGCGGCTGGATCGTCATCGACAACTCCTCCAACATCAAGCACCACTACCTCCAACCAGCCTTCAGAGGTATTCTTTTATCTTTACATTTTTTTCTGTTAAACATCCAATCTCACACTTGTTTTGCAGCAACAAATGGGTACATCGGCAAGCATACCAGGCGCTCAAGCTCCTCAATCAACAAGTGCCGATGCCCCCCAGCCAACTGTCGCTGAGATCCAAGTAAAGCGTAAAGCTTTAACTGACGCCGAAGCTCAGCAAAAACGATAGAAATCTATGCCAGTCCCCGCATCTGCCCCAACACCTATTAGTCAGCCAACCGATGTAGTTGAACAAGTTGACCTTCCTGCACAAAATGTATCATCGGCCATCATACCCCAAGGGCCAACTATTGATGAAGTCGTAGAAAACATCCCATCGGCAATCTCTGCCGATCCTTCACATGGCCCCCTTCAAGCTGCTCCCTCCAGCCAGGCCCAAGAAATCGCCTTGAAGCAGGTAAACCGATTGACCTATTCGATTTATAATATCCATATCTATCTTTAGGTAGGATCTCTGACTTCCTTTCCTCTTCACAGGAACAAGATTATCCGAATAGCTTGTTTTCTTTTGCTATCGACATCTCCGATGATGATGGAGAAGAAGCGAGTTCTTCCCTAGCACTGGGGACAATATCGGTAGAAATTTATGGCAAGCTAGAAGCCCTTCTGAATCTGTTACAACAAGATACTGCTCAGTTGGTAAACGATTCAGATCCTGCAAAAACCATCTTCAAGACAATCCGTGGCCAAGTTCCTGCCGATGTTGAAGAAACTCTCTTTCCAGTAGTCCATCTAGAGAGCCGACAACTTCAATATCAACGGGCTGCTCACCGTATCGCTGATAGAGCAGCTCAAGCCCAGCTCAAGGAAGAGATGCTGCAGCTAAAACAAACTGCCGATGAGAAGCACAAAAGCATCCGCAACTTGCAAACCTCAGGTGCCGATCCTAAGCAGAAGATTTTGGATCTATCGGCAAAGAGAGCAGCTCTTCTAGCTGAACTGGAAGAAGTTGAAGCAGCCCTAACTCACGCCAAGCAAGAAGAAGACCAGCTTCCTGACATCATCAAAGCCCTTCAGCAAGAAAGGGATGTCCAAGCTCGCAAGGCCTTGGCCTTGAAAAAGAAACTCAAGCCTGTGGAGGGGGTTGCCGATGAAGACACTAAAGAATTGAAGGAAGCCGATGAGATTCGCCTGCGTGCAATATCGGCTATCCAATCTTTGTTAAATCTATAATTCTCATCTAGTGCATCGGCAATGACACATTAATGCAGCGCGTTTACCAAGCCTCTCATGTACACTAAGCCTGCCCCCCAGCCGATCATGTACTGATGCTTTACCTCTGATCGGCTCATTGATGGACAAACCATGATTGCCAGGTTGAAACCTCCTTTCTGAACGATTAACCCCATAATAACCACTGCACTCTGGGCAATTTTCAACAGTAGGTAATTTAATACCTTCTTCCCAACAATGAATAAAAAACGGACACCTCCAATGATCCTTATGCCGATTCCACTCCTCTCGGCGTCTCTCTTCTTGCTGTTGTCGATATCGGTCCCTTCGCTGACGCCAGCCCTCCTGTTGCCTTTGATGGGTAATCACAATGCCAGATCGAGGAGGCTTTCCAGAACTGCTACTTTCTCCTAGTAGCCCCTTGCCTTTTGCATCATCGGTAGTTATCCGATGTTGGGGATCCACTGATGCATTTTTCTCAGCAGCTTCTGATGTCAACACCTTAGTCTTTCCTTCAGCATCCAACATATTTGCTGGAAAAGGATGTTGATCAATTTTCATCGGCTTCTGGATCTTGGAATTACCAAATTTAATTCTCCCAGATTCAATAGCTAATTGTAACTGTTGCCTAAACACTTTGCACTCATTTGTATTGTGTGAAGTTGTATTGTGCCATTTGCAATACAGCATTTTCTTCAACTCTTCTGCCGATGGGATCACATGATTAGGTGACAGCTTAATCTGGCCCTCTTGAAGCAGAAGATCAAATATCTTATCGGCTTTGGTGATGTCAAAAGTAAACTTCTCTGGCTCTTTTTGACCAAAGGGACAAGATATTGGCTTTTTATTCTTAACCCACTCAGCCAAACCGATAACTGGTTCTTCATCTGAATCAGAATCTTCTACCTCTCCGACAAATGAAACCTTCTTGTTCCAATTCCTTTTGGGTTCAAAAACCCTAGTATCTTGATCAGAAATCCTTTGCACGAGATGACTTAGGCTTTCGAACTCTTGAGAAGCATATCTGTCCTTAAGGTGTGGCAACAATCCTTGGAAAGCCAAATCGGCAAGTTGCCGATCATCCAGTACCAGGCTATAACACTTATTTTTTACATCTCGTAGCCTTTGCACAAAGCCTTCCACCGATTCATCATTGAGCTGTCTCAATTTTACCAAATCGGTAAGCTTCTTTTCATGAACTCCAGCAAAGAAATATTTATGAAATTGCTTTTCTAGATCAGCCCAAGTAATAATAGAATTTGGCGGTAATGAATTAAACCATGTGAATGCTGATCCAAACAGAGATGATAAAAACAAATGAACTCTTAATTCATCTCTACTAGCTGCCTCTCCACATTGAATAATGAAGCGATTAACATGTTCCATGGTTGATGTATCATCTTACCCAGAGAACTTAGTGAAATCTGGTACCTTGTACCGATTTGAGAGAGGAATTAAATCATATGCCGGAGGATATGGAGTCCGATAAGAATAAGTATTGACCTTGGGCTTTATCCTAAACTGATCCTTCATAATCTCTGCTATTTTATCGGCCCAAAAAGCATCAACATCTTGTTGACGATATGGCTGAATTTCCACAGGAGGTACTTGCTGATACCCCTCTGCATATCTTTGTGGCCCACGATCTCCAGCAATCGGCATATTTGCCATTACTTGTGGTCCATTAACCTGCTGGAACGAATTCATCGGCTGAGCTGCCGATGCTTGATTCTGAAAACCAGCTTGCATATGACCTTGATGAATCCCTGCAACTTGCTGATTTGGCTGAACTGTATGTTGAGTTGGAAACTGCCCTGACCCACTATTATTAGCGTTCATCGGTACAAAATTTGCCGATGGCTGGTAATTTGTTGGCATTGCTAGATAATTACAACCAGCTTGAGGCATGAACTGGACTCCAGATTGACTTACAGCAGGAGCCTTCTGTTGCATCGGTAACAAGTTTGCCGATGGACTTGAATTAGATGTTTGACTCAAAGGCATCTGGAAACCTCTTAGAGTTGGTTGCACAGTAGTTGCTGTAGTATATTGAGACACTTGAGCTATCAGCGAACCAGCCGATGGCATAGGAGCTTTTCCTGCTATGTCAAACACTTGAGGTAACCCAGGATTAAAAGCAGATGGCTCTGGAGGCATACCGTATCCCCACCAATTAGCAGGAGTCTGGTTACTCTGTGGCACAGGACCTGATAAAGCCGATGCCGATAGATCTATATTAAGCTGAACTCGTCCTGATAATACTGAATCTGATCGCATCGGTGTAGATTGCACGTTAGGTAAGCCTGCTGATACTGGAGGGGAAGAAACTTCTGTACCCACAACGGCTGGGGGAGCCGATGGAGTAATAACAGATGCTGACTCTGGTTGATGATAGGCAGGCCCAACGTAATGTGGTGACGCTTGCCCTTCTTTGAAAGTTCGAACTACAGCATTATGAACAGTATTGGACAGCACATTGGAGTGATTAATTAAAGTATGATTTACTGCAGAATTAACCATCTCTTGAAGTTTACCCGGATTAGAATCAAAGGTAACTTGCCGAGGCAACGGCAAATCTTGCTTCTGGATAACTTGTCCACTCTTGTTCAAGCTGAATGACTTCAAGCAAAGCTGTCTGTATTCTTCTATAGCCTTTTCCATAGCCTGCTTCTGTTCTTCCTTAAGATTTTCTTCTGATACCGCGATGATGTTCCCCGCATCGATCTCAGGATTGAACATATTAATTAGATCTGGTCCCACCGAGCGTGCCAAAAGATGTGTTGATGCAAAAGTGGATCTGCAAACACAAAGGGCTAATACCCAAAATTGATATCCAAAGCGTGCTAGTCGATTTGACCTGTTAATCGACAAGGATGAAGATACGAGCACTTTGGTCCTGACAACAGCGATACGCCCGGAAGTCACGGCCAAGAGGTACTCACGCGGAACTCGAGGATCGTCGAAGATTGCACTGGAGCAATGCAACTCGCCGAATCGATGAGAACTCGTAAAAAGGAAAAATATGCAAATTGACAAAGTCGCCAAAAAGTAAATAGATGTAAATAAGAGTAAAAGCTGGTTTTTGATATTGATTGATTCATCATTACATTGCCCTTCACTCTATATTTATATCCTGATCTACAGAAACGTAACCAAATACGACTAGGACACTAAATCCAAATCTAAGGAAACACATGACTCTTATACAACTCAGACTCTAATAAACAAAGAAAAGGAAATTAATTCCTATCTTATTCCCTAGTCCGCCTCAACTACAATGGAATTCCCATCGACCTCCTTTCCATCGGCACACTCCCTGTTTCATCGGCAGCAGCCTTCAAGTCTTCTTTCATCGGCACACTCCCTGTTTCATCGGCAGCAGCCTTCAAGTCTTCTTTCATCGGCATCGGCAATAATATCATTAACCTTATCGGTAACACTTCAATTTGAATTAACTTCTCCATACACCGCCACCACTCATAGGCCTTCTTTACAAGCTGATTTTCATCGGCTATCAACCTACACAGTAATTTTTCTTCTACTGATTAGCCCCTTCTGACCATCTTGACACGTGCCAAAAAACGATGTCAACAGAGATGCAATATTATTAACAAATATACCTCGCCAGCACTTTCTTGCACAGGATTTTCTTGCACAAGATTTTCTTGCTCATCATCAAAATTTATCAAGTATTGACTACCGTCATCAAAATCCGCCGCGTTGTTATCGGCCTCGTTCGGGCCATATTGAGTGTCGGCATTAATAATGTCCATCATGGCCTCATTCTGGTAGTCATCTTGCGAGTCAGCCATCTTAATTACCAAAACTATATATAAATGTGAAAACTATATAGTAGTCATGCATATGCTGGATCGAGCTAGGGGCTTAAACTTAAATAACTATAGAATTCAAAGTTATTATTTACGCTAAGCTCTTGTTAGGGTTTGCATGTGTGGACCTCGATCAGGATATATATAAGGGTTTAGAGCGGAGCTCGGCCAGGTTAGCGTTTGGAGCAAGCTCAAGATATTAGGATATATATCAACATTGGTGTATATAAATATATCAAAATTCATGTCACACTAATAATGTCAATATATCAAAATTCAGATATATACCAAAAAATTCATAGCACTAATAAAATCAATCTTTTCAATTATAAAGATTCAAATATATTTCTTCAAATATTATTTTCTACAACTATATTGTTTAATTTTTTATATTGTGTTACTGGATATATATATATACACTCAACAATTTTCCTATATATGTAATATAGTACACTACTACAATTTTTCTATTTTGTCTACAAATAAAATCTATCTTTTTTTCTATATTTTTCTATGCCAAAAGAAATAATATGCACACACACATATGCACACGCATTGCTCACATGTACAATGAGTGGTGGCCAATGACGATCGATCTGGGACGGCGGCGAGGGCAACGGCGCGTGGTGCGGTTCCGGCGAGGACGACGACGACGAGGGCCAAGCGAGGACAAGGATGATGTGAGGCGCTCTGATCCGGTGAGGACAAGGATGGAGAGGGATGAGGACGGCGCGCGTGAGGACGAGAACGACGCGCTTTGGCATGGACGAGGGACGAGCAAGGCACGAAGGCCGCGGGGACCAGGGGCGCGTGACGCGCTAGCCGGCTGGACACGAGGGGCATGCGACGCGTCGGTCGGCCGAAGACAAGGCGCCCGTGCTCATGGAGCCAGCCAGGGACGAGCTCGAGGCGCGTGTGCGCGTGCAGTTGAGTGAAGCACGCATGCTGACGAGCTGATGCTGGAGGTGATGACGAGGCATGCGCGTGATGATGAGGACAAGGATCAACGACGGTGGCTAGGACGAGGGCGACGACGGTCGGCGGATCCGGATCTGGGCGAGGGCGAGGACGACGGCGCCGGATCCGGATCTAGGCGCCGCGCATGGATGGGAGAGGCACGAGCCGGGCCACCAGTGAAAAACTATGGTAGAGGTGCGCACGTGTGGAGGCGGTGCTGGAGGCGAGGAGTGACGGCGTGGTGGCTCTCGAGCGAAGAAATGAAGACGATGGAGGGGGACAAGAAGAGAAGGCGGTATATAGGGGGAACCTTTAGTCCCAGGTGAAGCCATGGCCCGGGACTAAAGGTCCAATCCTAGGTGATGGTTACAACTAGGACTAAAGGTCCTGGGTGCGTCCATGGCCCGGGACTAAAGGTATTTTTGGTGGGCCGCGAAAATGCAGCCCACCTTTGGTCCCTGGTGGTTGATCCACTCAGGACTAAAAGTGGGCTGCAGTTTGGATTCCCGACAGTTTCTAGAAGTTTTTCCTTTTTTATAAATATTATTTTATAAATATGCAGAGACTTTTTAATTGCCTAGTAAATAAAATATTGGCCAAAAAATTACAAAAAAATCCTGGATCTGGTTTTGCATTATTGTACACAAAAAATTATAACCTAAACTCTTTTGGTTTACCATATAAATAAGTGTAAATGATAATCATAATTTCGACCATGCAAAAATGTTCTACTTAATTAAAATCATTAAAACTATTACTTTTCGATAGGAAATTAGATTTCACATCTTTTTAACATTAATCATTTGGTTTTTTATCACTCATTCTCCAAAGGAAATCCACCGTCAAACAGAAAAATCATTTAAACTATAGAAAATATGAAAACATGATAGAAAAATTTAAAGTCACAATTATTACATAATAGGTCATCGCCATATCAAGCTGGAACATCGATGAACTTCTTCTTGACGTATGTCCCTTGGTTATGATCGCGCCGTAATGACCATTGAGTGTCCTCATTATTTAGCATGGTGCTTGGGTCACTGTTCACTGTGAAGGGCAGAATCCCGTCATTCTTTTCATAATCTTCTGACATGTCAGACCTATCCTCAATTCCCATGATGTTTTTCCCTGAAAAACTATGTGGTGCTTTGGCTCATTGTCTGAGTCATTGTTGTTTTTCTCTTTCTTCGGTTTGGTAGACATGTCCTTCACATAGAACAATAGATTCATATCCTTGGCTAAGAGGAATAGTTCATCTTTGTACCCAGGATTGTTGAGGTCCACTATTGTCATTCCGTACTGATGCTCCACTGTTACCCACTTCCGGCCACCTTCACCCATTGGCACCGAAACAAAGGGACCTTAAAAGAAGGTCCATAGTCTAGTTCTCATATCTCCTCTGTGTGGACATAATATGTTTCCTTATTCTCATTTGGGTCTGTGGCATTTATGCGGACACCACTGTTTTGGCTGGTGCTCCTTTTATCTTAGGCTATCGTGTAAAATGTATTCCTATTTATCTCATACCCTTTGAATGTTAGGATATGCCAAGATGGTTCGCTAGACAACAAGTACAGTTGCTCATCAAGATTCTCGTCACCCTGACATTGTTTTCGCAACCAACCACTAAAAGTTTCCATGTGCCGATGCGTAATCCAAGCTTCAGTCGTCCCTGAGAATTTGTATCGAACAATGTCCTTGTTTACCTCAATATACGGATCCACTAAGGAGGAGTTTTGCAGAACTGTGTAGTGTGCTTTATAGAAATAATTGTCCTCCTTACCAATATATGCTTTCTTCCCTAGTGCTCTCTTTCCACTTAGTCTCCCCTCATGCCATGATTCAGGAACACCAATCGGGTTGAGGTCAGGAATAAAATCAATGCAGAACTCAATGACCTCCACTGTTCCGTAGCCCTTGGCGATGCTTCCTTCTAGCTGAGTATGGTTGTGAACAATTTCTTTAGAACTTCCATGAACCTCTCAAAGGGGAACATGTTGTGTAGGAACATAGGACAAGAATACTAATCTCTTTGACCAAGTGAACTAGGAGGTGCATCATAATATTGAAGAAGGATGGCGGGAACACTAACTCAAAGCTGATAAGACACTAAACCACGTCGTTCTATAGCTTTGCTAGATGCACTGGATTGATTGCCTTCTGAGAAATTGCATTGAGGAATGAACATAGTTTCATGGTGGCTAATCGTAGATTTGGAGGAAGAATCCCTCTCAATGCAACCGGAAGCAATTGCATCATAAGCACGTGGCAGTCATGAGACTTTAAGTTTAGGAATTTCTTCTCTACCACATTGTTGGTATTTATAAGTGCAAATAGAATATGAAGGATTCTGCAAGCGCATAAAATACCATTATAGCATTTTACTGGGAGTATTCCAGGTATCGTTATTTATATTTTACCACAAGGAAACAATAGAGTAAAGAGTATTGAATATCAAAGGAGTACCTATCAGTCAACATACCATCACAACTAGAGCAAGGGGTAATGATAATGATAGGAATTAAGCATAATGACACTCAGGGGATAGATCACTAAGATACTATAAACTAGTTAACTCAGGAGAACAACGGGTGAGGTATATTCCTATGATATTCTTATTACATGATCAAAGTATATATACCCGACTATAGCTAAGACTCACTCTACTCTTGTGCACTTCGGGACGCTGCTAGATGGTAGAGCACCGCAAAAGGATAAATCTATTGACGCGACTATGATCCTACAATTTAAGATCCTACTCACACGGGATGGACTACATAGGATAGACAGGGCTACCACCTCCCGCTACTACCACATGGCCAGGGAATAGGGTGTACTCACAAGCAGAGCATCGTATAAGCACCATACTTACACGAGGCTCGGCTACTTAGCCCAATCGATAAACTAGCAGGCTAAGCGCTCTATGAACCCGCACACAAAAGTAAAGATAACCTCAACTAAGCAAGATACATATTAAAAGTAAGCATAGCCATGTAGATAGGAATATGATGAATTGATAATAGGTCTTACAAGATGTAGAAGTAAAGATACAAGCCTTTGTCGAGCATCCAAGACACGATCTAGAACTTAAGCATGAGCCCATCTCGACCCTTACTCCTGAGCTACTAATCTACTACATTGGAGAGTTCAAGACCTATTCCTCCTAGTGTGTGTTGATCTGAATAAAGAGATATGAATTAGGGTTTCCAAGATGGCTCTAGGGATGAGGGTAGGGGCTGCTATATATAGGGGATAGCATCAATTCTGAACCCTCAGATCAAACCGACTTAAAGCAACGGCATAGATATGATCCTTAAGGCGGTGGAGAACTAACGTAGCAAGGAGAGCCTGACAGGTGGGCCCACAGGCCAGCTGGCCTAGTGGTGGGGCCGGCTGGCCCCTTGTCAGCCACTTGGCTCGATCTTCAGTGGGTTGCCTCTGGATGGTTCTAGATTCTTTCTATGTTTGTTTCATCACGGATAAACGTGATTTGCTCTGACAAATACGTCCACCTTGCTGGTTTTTTATTAAATCCTCCTGCAAACACAGATTCACCAAAACTTATGGAATTTATTAGTTTAAACCCTTAAACCTGTGTTTGGTGATGGAATTAAGTATATATACAAGATATATTGATGGTTTATAATTGATGTTAATGATCGTCAACAAACTCCTCCACACTTAACCTTTGCTAGCCCCTGAGCAAAGCTAAACTCAGCAATGGATTAGGAGTTGCTACAATGCTTTTGCACCTCAAAAGTACACATGCGTTCAATCAAAAATTCTCCTCCGGATTAGAATAAACTGATCTGACTTTCAAACTTACCCATATTACCTTCAACCATGGGGCTTCTCAGCCTTCACTTGGGTCTTGAGTAATTAAAAGACAGAACAATCAAGTCAAGCACTATGTCTTAAGTTCTTTGTTCCACCATTGTTCTAGAGTTTTTGTAAGTTTTCACAATAAATCTTAGAGATTCTATTGTATGACACTCTCAGGTCTCTCAATATATGTGGTATTTATGGATCCTCACTAAGGCAATAGTGATGTTATGTCTTTTCTTTTCCTACCACTAAGGCTTATGTAAAATGCATAGGTAGGGAAAAAGCTAGAGTATACTTGCAATACATATATTGTAAAGTCAAACAATAGATCTAAAGAGAGTTGAGTCATATAATCAAATCAAGATGTGCATATGTGTGGATATATGAGATGGATATATGTGGTGGCTAACCTAATTTTACTTTGCTCCTTGAAAACTTATCTCTCTTTTGAAACTTAGAAATATTTCTGCAAGAGAACATGGGCTATCTTTATTCATCTTTCTTCTTTTTTTAGGCAGGCACCTAAGTATCCATTGTTTTTTCAAGATTTCGAACATCTGTCCATTTTTTCTAATTCTTTTTTTCTTTTTTATGAATAACTTTTGCATAGCCCATGCCTCTTCTCCACAACAAAATTTTTGAGAGATAGCAACAAGAACTTTGGAGCATTTATTCGGTGAATGGAGAAACCTATCAAGCATGTTTTTATGTTCACTCCTAGTGTAGGAGTAAAATATTTTTGGGTGGATCTAAATGGAATGGCATATTTTTGCGCCTACTCCTTACGTAGGAGTAGTGCATATTTGGCTGGAGTGTACGTAATCTTGATTTTAAAAGCATGACAAATCTCTCAACCTCTCATAAGGGTCAACAAAACTTGACAAAACTCAATGCAAAACAAACAGCATATAAGTAGAAGTTTTCCTAACCTAAATAACATGTATGGCTCTAGTAGGAATTCGAGCTTTGTTATATAGGAACTCATCATGTAGTATTTTTTCAAAAGATAAATCTCTAAAATTTTAGTGTCACTTAGAATAAGATAAACAACAGCTCAGACCTTCTCATATCATATCCGTCAATTACCTAGATTTAGATCAAGCATATGCTACCCACGAGTTTCAAGTTCAGAGTAAATCCTTATATCAAAACAATCTTATCCAAAACTCGAGAGAATTCAAGACTAAAAACTTGGTACTTGAAAGAAATTACAACAAAGCAACTATTCATTATTTCTATTTTACGAGATTATATTCAGAGTCCCTTTTTATTTATTTAGCTCTTAAAAGAAATTAAAGCAAACTAGACACACTCTTTTTATTTTGTTTTCATCTTTAGTACACGCATTATAACTATATTTATTTCTATAAAGATAACTTTTTATTTTGTTTTTAGTTATTCATCTTTTTTCTAAAATCAACTAAGAATAATAAAATAAAAAGAAATACTTATCTAGATACACGGGGGATGTCTTCTCCCCCAAGCTGGTTGTTGTCATGGTTGCTCAACGAGGTGGCCGGATGTGGAGGTGCTAGAATAGAGCCTCCCAAATTTAATTTTGTTGTTGCCATTGTTGCCGGAGGTTGGCCATCTCGTGTCCCATGCTTACCTGCCATTGTGTATGATCATATAACGTACCTTGTATGGTAGCATTTATCTCTTCAATGGTTGTGAGTCTGTTGTCGAAGCGGTGGTAGGCCTCTTGAGAGTCATAATACCCTCGGCCAGAGAAAGACATGCATTCTCCCTGATTTCCACTTGAGGTTTCTTCATAATTTTGCCCTTGGTAGTTGTGGAAGTTCATTGATCGAGTAGCTCAATTCACCTTTGAAGATGAGGATTCTTGAGGTGGCATCTCCAGTAGTGGCACTTCCACTGGTGGTGCCACCTTATTTTGCCAAACCTGTCTTGATTTTGAGTTTGATTTAGGTTTGATAGGTTCATCCTTTCTTGATTTGTTCCCCCTCCTTGTTCAGTGTTTTGAAGTTAGCCATCAGTAGTAGAAACTAGCAACATCTTGTGCGCATCATAATTGCTAGTTTAGAACTTTCACTTGTAGAATTTGAGGGATCGACTCTCCCACACTTTGCTTGAAGTGAGTTCTGCTCATAAAGACAGGGTAGAGATCAAGTGCATGGGCTCTGTTGCTGGGAAAACACCAACAAAACTGAATCTTTATTTATTTTTTCTCTAGCCTTAGGCACATCGAATCATGTTACGGTTGATGTTATGTGCAATTATTCTTACAATATGGGTGATAAGATTAGAAGGATTAGGATGAATGTGGCATTTGAATATATTTGTCAAAAAGAGTGGAGTTACTTAATCTATGGAAGGATTGTCCACCTTTACAAAATGTATCCAACTTTACATGAGTATGACTGTTGTTGATGGTCGTTAACTATAGTTATAAACCGTCAATGAAACATGAATAAGGGCACAAATCAATCCATAACATAGGTTTAGGGGGTTTTAACTGATAGAATTCCATGAGTTTTGGTGAATCAATGATTCACGGGGATTAAACAGGAAAAGAGCCAAAGATAACCCACACATCGGGCTAAAAAGCATATTCTACGCGGGAACCGACTTGAGAAGATTCTAGAGAAAACGAGAAAGTGACCCACCGAAGGGGGGCCCACCTAACACTAAGCCAGGTCGGCCGACCTGGCCCTAGGTCGGTTGACCTCCCTCGGTTGTCATCCAGCTTCGGACGTCGGTCTCCCACTGCCACTGAGGTCCAATCTCCATCGTTGCTTAAATCGGTTTGATCCGAGGGCTCTGGTTTATCCCACCGGCCTATATAAGCAGCCCTGTACCCCCTGAGGCAGAGGCATCCTGAAACCCTAATTCATATTTTCTAATGAGGATCAAGAGAGAGGTCCCATGAAAGGATCAACCTCTCAAGAGCCAGCATTCAAGAGAGATTAGTCCTCAGCAGGATCTAGTCTTTAGAAATAGAGAGATAGAGAGAGAAGAGTTTGGAGGAAGTGTTGGTCTATCGGTGCTCCTTCTATGGCTTGTACCTTGGCGGAAGTCAACCTACGTCTAAGATTTCTCTGGTAATCAACTTCTTATTTCAGTAGGCAACATTGTTCATATTGTTCCCCTGGTTTGCATCTCTTTTGAGTACTTTAATCTATCTGGCTTCGGTTAAAATATTATTCATAGTGTAAGCGTGGCGCTTAGGTTCGGATAACTCGTAGATGCACCCTACTTTTCGGATCGGTGGTAGATTCACGATTGTGATAGCTACTATATATATATGACAATACTTTATATATATTTAGTTCGTTGAATCCTTTGTACTCCACCTCCCGTCTGTATGCCAAGCAGGACCTGGTTGCTAAGGAAAGTATCCTCTGCTGGTGTCTTTTCTTAAGTAATGTCCCCAGATAGAATAGTAGAAGACATAGCTTACCGAGATTATAACGAGAAGACCTTGGCAATTTCCTTTATACTCTCGATCTTCTTAAGTCTTATTGCTACTCCAGGTTAAGTTGGACCGTAGTTAACCTCACACGTTTCCCTGTGGATATGATATTTAAAACCCTTCGGGTGAAAGCTACAGCGGTATCCGTATGCTTGCGGATTTATCTGTGTGCGTTAAAATATATCAACAAACTTTCTAGCGTCGTTGCCAGGGAAACAATTGCTGAATTAGCTACGAACCTAGCTTATCCTTGTATTATACTGTCACACCTATTTTTAAGAACAAAAATAGGATGCATAAAAGACTCATGTGCGCCCTAGGAAATAGTCGCACACACAAGTTGACAAATTACAGAAGTATCATCATAGTGCTTATTACATAACGAGTGAATATTATCACAGTCTTGTGCAATAAATGTAGCAACTAATAATAAATCTCTCGTGGAAGCTCCAGCCATAGGGACGCGGTTGATTGGTTGACACCAAGCCTAGTACTCATTGCGTTAATCATCATCTCATTCCTCATCTATTGTGGTTGAAATAGCAAGGGTGAGCACATGTCGTACTCAACAAGTATAACATAGGGTTCATGAGGCACAAAAGGCTAGACACTGTTTGACTGCATATAGGTTTTATTCATTATATAATTGACAATTGAGTAGTATCAAGGTAATCCAAATCCCATTAATGAATCAATCAATTGTAATAAGAATAATGAAATATCATTATCATCGCATAATAATATCAACAGTAATTAAAACATGATATAACAATGGTGATCATCTATCTGTAAATGTTCCAAGGCCGCTCATATCCATGGGCACAGCTAGTATACCAGTTTTTAACTCTGCGTAGAGGTATACACTTTCACTATGAGTCATGGTTTTCAGTTGCATTGGGGTAATTACTTCCAAAACACCAAAAATCATATAAAGCCATTCAAGAGTTCACCTAACAAGTTAGGGTCATTAGATTCACTTGGCAGGCAGATATAGGAACCTTCCTTTTTAAATGGCACACTTCGTTCTCGGCTATACCCATAGACTAGAAGTTGTCCTACAGCCAACGTGTCAAGCCATTCTTATGCCATTTAAGGTAACCACTAATAAGCTAGAAAAGGTCTCTTGAACAACTAAAGCCAGAGCCCTATAGCCCTCACAGTTGTACTGTATGTCCCGGATGATCACGTACAGACAAATCCTTACGGAGAGAAACCAGAGCAACAATATAACCCCTTACTCTAGCCCTCTTTCAACAGTAGTAAAATCATCGTTAAAGGTTGGTCGCATAATTCATTAGTCCAATTACAAGATCATCGTTCATAATTAAGCGCTAGCAATAGCTACCCAAATACACAATCCATAGGTGACAAGGAAACAAGATATCAATAACTAAGTTATAATCTCTATGGTTGTCAAGGAGGACCCATGCACATGTATGATAATTTTGATGACTAGGACAACAAGGATGGTCTCATGTTATACTTACCTTGATCAAAGCTTTCCTGTTGGTACTGTTGGTCTGACTCAAAGTAATATTCCTGATCATCGAAATACTGCTCACCGTCTATACTCGATCACCAAGCATCATCACACAAGCACCCGATCAATCATACACGAAGCAAACAAGGAATACAATTAGAACAGTACACCTACAGTAGAAAAATAATATAAAAATCTTATAAAACTATTCTACACGTGACTACGATCACATAAACGTAAAGATCACAAAATTCGGATTTAAAACGTGAAAAATATGAATTTTCTAAGATTTTCAATAGATAAGTAAATACATTATTATAAGCTCGAAATTTAAATGTTGCAAACCTACTGTACAGTAGCACTAACATGCAGACCTCGCGAATACGAACCTAACACAACTTGAACAGATCAGATCGGAGTTAAAACGTGGAAGATATGGCCTAAACAAGATAGTATGTGTATACGTATTTCTATTGTATTTCAAGATTTGTTTTTCTAAAGGAAAACGGTAATAAAGTGTGTGTGATATAATGATGATGTCATCAAGCTAGCTAAGCAAAGCTGAACAACTGCATAGACGGGCTGGTCTCTTGTTGGACAAACTAGGTGACCACAACTTGCATCTACTGAACGTGAATATCGAAGAGAGCTCTCAAAGACATATGATGAATTGATATAAGGAGATAGAATTTTGAATATGTATGTAGACGTATATCACAGGAAAGAAACATGGAGGTGTTCACCAACAAACAGGTACGATCGGGCAGCAGCGGCGGCGGCGAGAAACTTGCCGGTGCAGTTCGGAGCAGGGCCTAAAGACCACGTTCAGAACAGGAGGAACATGGAGAGATAGAGGGGAAGGCTGCGAGCTCACCCAGGGAAATTACGTCGGCGGAGATGGCTCGAAGACGACGCAGGGCTCGGCGACGGCTCGGAAAACGAACGGGGAAGAACCTCGGCCACGAGTTACAGACGATGGAGAGATGACGGAGCAGTGACCGAGCTGCGGAGGCTCCGCATCCTTCTCGGCAAGATCGGAAGAGGGCTGCAGCTCTGTGCGAGACGGCGGCGGCACGTAGATGGAAAAAAGAGTACAGAGAGAGGGCGAAGGCTTTTATAGGGCACCCAAATCCCTGCAAACCGGGCTCGGCGCAGGAGCAGGACCATAGTCACATAAAACGGGTTCACCACCTTCGACCCTCGACCCAGGTTCGTCGATCCCGACCCGGGTTCATGGGTTCATTTTCGACCCGAAATGTAAAAATCTCTCGCGAGTAGCATACCACGTACCGCGACCCCGTACCTCGACCCCATCGACCCAGAAACTTTGTGACTATGTGCAGGACTCAGCTCTGATCAGAGTCCGACTCGTGTTGGACAAGCGGAAACAGGAGAAGACGCTGACGCATGGCCCTGCTGTTCAATGGAAAAGAGAGATGAAACCAGTAGTCAACCGCTGAAAGAGGAAAAGGGCGCTAGCTCTCTGGCTTGGCCGCTGACCACGGCGATGAAGCACAGGCCACCGCTTTGGCCGGCACCTGAAAAACAGTAGCAGTGCTGCTGGCTACTAAGACAAGAAATCAAGCCCAGGTGGTTCTTCAATGAACTGATAGCAGATTTTAATAGGCATCAAGTTGAAAATCAAGCTAGAGAATATAGATTGAATATTTAGATGGCTAAATCACCATTGGCTGGAGGAAAAAGATTAGAAGAAAATCGGCAAAAGTGCAAGCACCAGGCAGGCTTACGAGAATAGGGAAGCAAGCCAGCGGCCAACATATTCATTTTCCTTTGATCATTTTTGAAACTGAATTTTCTGAAACTTCAAAAGAATTTTGAATATAGAGAGATGCGAGACAAAAATCACACAGTACAAAATAGAAGTGCAGCAGCATGTATGCATCATCATGTTCCTAACCTTATATTGAATTTTAATTTCAAATAAAATATTATTTCTCTATATTAAATATGCTCAAACAAGTGCATAATTAAATCAAATTTAACTATTTCAAAATCATGAAAATTTTGGGTGTTACAAATTTTTACTTTTTCATTCTTTTTTTTTCTATTATGAATTCCACTCCTATCTATCAGTTTGCTAAACCCACGAGCGCAAACCCCAAGCCACCAGAATCTTCAGAGCCTATCCTAACACCTGGCTATGAGCTACGCCCGTGTTTCATAAACATGATTCGGGAACAATCATTCTCGAGAGAAGGCGATGCAAATCCATACTCGCACCTACAAGAGTTTGAATAGATCTGTCCATGCTTGCGTATCGCTGGCATGTCAGACAATACGTTAAGATGGAAGTTTTTTTCGTTTTCTTTGATGGGAATAGCTAAACAGTGGTACAAACTGACCATAGAAAGTATGCAAGGAGACTGGGAGATGTTATGCTCTAAATTTTTCTTGAAATTTTTTCCCATCTCTAGAGTGGCCCGCCTTCGAATAGAAGTTCTAACTTTTAAACAACACGAGGAAGAGCCTTTTGACGCATCCTAAGATCGTTTTAATGACCTCATCATCACTGGCCCAGGCCTTGCTATTCCAGACCTGATTCTTCTTCAACATTTTTATTTGAGTCTTAGCAAGAATGATACGCAAGACCTTAATGTAGCCTCTGGAGGATCTTTCCTTTCTTTGTCTGTTAGTGAAGCAAGGCTTGTCCTTGACAAAATCCTTAGACGCACTACCTGCATTAGCATTCATGATGAACTCCTAGAGGAAGAGAAGGAATCATCCCCTAAACAAGAAGAGAAAGTTTTAATAGCCAAATCACGACCATTCTAATCCCAAGATTTAGCTATCAGTCCCGAATCATCAATATCCCAAAATCCTCTAAGGAAAGAAAAAATTCCACCTTTGAAAAACCCTTTTGAATTTAAGGGTAATCTCATTGATTTTGGGAGAACAATGAAACCTCGTCCACATAAGAGACATCCAAGTGAATATAATCCAACTCCTCTTAAGGAAGAGTCTCTTAGGAAGCGTCCTTATTCCCATATAGGACATCAGGAAGAATTCAAGGATGACATGTCTAGTGATGCCATAGAAGGAGAGAGAAGCCATTTAGAAGTCAATCCTACCTTCTCTCCTTCTATGCCTACACTAGATGTCTTATCTGAACCCATCTTTTAACCCATCCTTGACCCCGATGATCCCTCTTATACTCTCTCTCCTAAGTCTCACGATGACCCTAGAAATCCGTTAAGACAACAAAATTATAGGAATCATGAAGACTACAAGGATGGCCAAGAAGAGCAACGACAATGGTAGGAATGTATTAAGAATTGCCTAGAATATATGAAGAATACATATGTTATTGTCAAAGAATGGATGGACAAGGACGAAACCTTAGGGATAGGATCCAAACTTGGCTTAGATCCAAATAGTGAGCTTAAATCGATCTCTTCAATAAACATGACACATCCAAGTTTGAAGGAAGCCTTAGACGAGACCAACCCTAGAGACACCAGTCCATAGAAAATATTGGACAATAAAATGTTCGATGAATGTCATAGGCATGGAATGATAGAGACAAACTTGTTGCCTATAGACATCCATAAAGAAACACCCTTGGAGTTTGAAAAGGAAGATGACATCAACGAGAATGGAAGTTACTTCATAGGCACCTCATCGAATCCATACTGAGAAATCTCTTGATTCAATTGGTCTCTCCAACATTACCACACATGAGATCTTCCACCCCCTCATACTCCCTGCTCATAAAAACTTTAAAAGGGTGGTTGTAGATGCGTATGTTTATCATAAATATTGCAGATCTCGTTGTGTGAATCTTGAGATAGGTACCCAAAGATTGGTGTTGGAGGGGAAACCACTTCACCAATTAGAAGCACAATTCAAGGTTTTCCAAGGACGAGCTTGTATCCTAAGGCAAGTACTTTCGAGAAATAACATGACCTTTCACCTTTTTGCCCTTGTGAAGTGAGCATAGAAATATAGTTGTGAAAATATTCCTTCGGTATTTTTGTCACTAACCATTCCAGGCTTGGAGCAAAAGGACGAAGGATGACAATGCAAGGTATGTCCAACCAATCATCATGTAATATTGAATCATATCCATCCAAGTTTAATTCTGCCTTGAAAAATTCAAGCTTGGGTGATGGGCTTCTCTTAAAAATCTTAAGCCATGTTGCTAATTTTTTGTTGTCTCTATCTCCTAGCAATGCTCAATTTGCTAAACTACAATCATGCTCTTTCATCTTCTGTTGAATAAATCTCTATAGCGCTTTCATGTTACCTTTATCTACCATAGTAAAATTTTGGTTTGGAAGTACTGATCATACTTCCATGGGCATTTAAATTAAGCATGGTGCTTAGGTTAAATAGCCTCCCTTAATCAAATTAGACATGGTGTCTAGTTTGGTTATTGAACTAAAAATTGCTTGCGTAGACATTGGATATTTTGTTGGACTAACCCCCGTAGAAAACTCTCAATTCACTTTGGATAAGTCATGAGATGAATTCAAATCAGAGATGAAGTAAGGTACATGACGAACTTCAAGAAGACATAGCTCATTCATCATACATGTAAGAACTACATACCTTATTCAATATGGATGAAAGAACTATAAGTACAAAAGTTCATTCACTTTGTCTTTTGCTGCAAGTTATCTTTGCCTTGAGCCATGCTTGTATAGAACATGATAAAGAAAATCTATGCTAAAATAATCTCAATGCCATCTTTTTATCAGCATAGAAGGAACACAACAAAATTCTAGACAAACAAAACTATATATTCCTTCAGGTATGTGTTGTCCACTAATCCGTTGCAGGCATAAGAATGAGTGAGGCAAAAAGATCTAACACGAGGTGTTAAAAGATCAAATAGCAAAAAGATGACATGACAAAAGGATGAGAAAGATAGGTGCACTCTGTAAGACAAGATGTTCATGAATAACTCAAGATTCAAGGAAGAAAAAGACCATCGAAAGTCGTCTGTCCTTCATCACATGGTGTCATCACACTCCAATGATGAAGGTAATATCTTAAGGTAAGTGGTCATCATTTTCCTTTTGATCTTGATAAGAAACAAACATGTTTGAGTTACGATTTCACTTAACCCAATCTGATTAACTCAACATGTTTAGTTCTTTAATACTTGTTCCTATCATCACTTTCTTAATCCCATGGTCTTAACCAAATGAGCTAAAAAGTGCACATCTCATTTTTGAAAAATGATAGTCATAATCATGAAATCATTGAAACATTATGCACAGATAGACAATCCTTCCATAGGTTAAGCAATTTAATCCTTTTTGCCAAATGTGTTTAAATACTACATTCATACTCAATCTTCTGATCTTACCACCCTATAATGGAATAAAATGTACAACATTGAATTCATCTTGTTCTATGTGCCCAAGGTTAGAGAAGGATAAATAAAATTTTAGTTCTGTTGGTGTTTTTCCACCAACAGAACCCATGCACTTGATCTTTATCTTGTCTTTGCAAGCAGGACACACTTCGAGCAAAGTGTGGAGGAGTTTGTCAATTCCCCAAATTTTATAAGTGAAAATTTCAAACCTATGAACATGCATGCACACCGAGCAAGATGCTGTCAGCTTCCACTATTAATGCTTCACTTCAAAATGCTAGGCGAGCGAAGAACATGGGTGACATCATCCTCATAATCACCATCTCAAGAAGCGCAATTATCAAGGTCTCCACCTTTGAGATTAGATGATGCACTTAAAGAATAAACATGATAAGAAGTCATGTTCAGAGTACTTAAACCACGAAACTCTCGCCGGGAGGTAAAATCGGTAATTATCGATATTTACTCTTTCGCATTGCATGGATTAATTCCCCTTTAGCATATTTACATTAGCTCCGCATTAGAAAAGAAAAATATATATATTTATTTGCTGCACTACATCATAAATCTTAAACCCCATGTGAATAATTTTATGGCATGTAAAAACCCGCAAGAATCACTGTGGTGGCATAAAAATAAAAATAAATATGCATTCATCTTGTTACATTTTTCCTGCATAATAAAAAATACAAAAATACAAAAAATATTAAATTCTGCTAAAACTCTGCTTAGAAGAAAAATCAGAAACAATCTCAAAGGCTTTGAACAACTGAGGCTTAAGTGGTCAACCACTAACACTTAATCTGTTTCACAAGTTTTGTTGTCT
Organism: Saccharum hybrid cultivar R570; assembly: GCA_038087645.1. Lineage (NCBI taxonomy): Eukaryota > Viridiplantae > Streptophyta > Magnoliopsida > Poales > Poaceae > Saccharum > Saccharum hybrid cultivar. Next base: position 3,987,623 of record JAQSUU010000423.1, read on the forward strand.
ATTTTAAGTTTTATAGGATTTAAAGGACCAACAAGAACTGACAAGCAAGTGAATGTTCTATCCACTATTGAAGCACTGTCTCAACAGTTATCAACATCAATCAATGCTCCAATAGAGGAAGTACATCTCTGCTGCCAGTCTGCTACTCTGTAAGATCGAAAGACTACGTCAACATCCAGCTTAGGGAAAAGGCACCCCCATGTATCTAGCTAAGTATTTCTTTCTCCTTTCAGTTTTGCTATTTTAAAGTTTGCTATATATTTGCTAAAGAAATAAAAAGATGCATAACAAATAAAACAAAATAAAAATTTGTCTTAGTTAGTCATATATATATTAGTAAAGTGTGATCTTAAAACTCTGCAAATAAAATAAAAAAGGTGTGTCTAGTTTATTTTTAGGAGTTGAATAAATAAGAGGACTCAGAGTAATCTATTAAATGGAAATAATGAATAGTTGCTCTGTCGTAATTCCTTTCTAGTACCTAGTTTTCAGCCTTGAATTCTCCCGAGTCTTGGATAAAGCTGTTTTGATATAAGGATTTACTCTGAACTTAAAACTCATAGGTAGCGAATGCTTGATCTAAATCTAGGTAATTGACAAATATGATATAAGAAGATTTAGCTGCTATTTATCTTGTTCCAAGTAACACTAGACTTCTGGAGATTTACTTTTTGAAAAACATAAAAATATTACATGATGAGTTCCTGTATGACAAAGCTTGAATGCCCACCAAAACTATATATGCTATTTAGGCTAGAAAACTTCCACATATATGTTGCTTGCTTTTGCATTGAGTTTTGTTAAGCTTTGTTGATGCCTTATGAGAGGTTTGTCATGCTCTTAAAATTAAGATCATGTACACATCATCCACATATGCACTACTCCTATACTTGAGGTAGCGCAAAAACATGCCTTCCATCTAGATCCACCAAAAAATATTTTACTCCTACACTAGGAGTGAACATAAAAACATGTTTGTTAGGTTTTCCATCCACCAAATAAATACTCCAAGTTGTTGTTACTATCTCTCAAAGTTTTATTGCAGAAAGAGACATAAGGCTATGCAAAAGTTATTCATGAAAAAAAAGAGTTGAAAAAATAGACAAGTATCCGAGATATCTAAAACAATGGGTACTTAGATGTTCGTCTAAAAAAAGAGAGAGATGAATAAGATAGCCCCTGTTCTCTAGCAAATGTTTCTAAGTTTCAAAAGAGAGATATGTTTTTAAGGAGCAAAGTAGAATTAGGATCAGCCACCATATATATCCACCATATATCCACACATATGCACATCTTGATTTGATTGTATGACCTAACTCTCTTTGGATCCATTGTTTGACTTTACAATATATGCATTGCAAGTAGGCTTTAGCTTTCTGCCTACCAATGAACTCCACATAAGGCTTAGTAGTAGAAAGAGAAAAATGCATAACATCATTATGGCCTTGGTGAGGATCCATAAATACCACATATTGAGAGACTTGAGAGTGTCATACAATGGAATCTCTGAGTTTTATTTTGAAAACTTTTAAAAACTTTGGAATGATGGTTGAACAAAGAGCTCGAGACATAGTGCTTGACTTGATCGTTCTGTCTTTTAATTGCTTAAGACCCAAGTGAAGGCTAAGAAGCCCCATGGTTGAAGGTAATATGGGTGAGTTTGAAAGTCAGAATAGTTTATTCTAATCCGGAGGGGAATTCTTGTTTGAACGCATGTGTACTTTTGAGGTGTGAAAGTATTGAAGCAACTCCTGGTCCATTGCTGACTTCAGCTTTGCTCAGGGATGAGCAAAGGTTAAGCTTGGGGGAGTTGTTGACGATCGTTAACTACAATTATAAACCATCAATGAAACATGAATAAGGGTCATAGGTTTAGGGGTTTTAACTAACAGAATTCCATGAGTTTTGGTGAATCAGTTATTCACAGAGATTAAACAGGAAAAGAGCCAAAGATGACCCACACGTTGGGCTAAAAAGCATATTCTACACGGGAACCGACTTGAGAAGATTCTAGAGAACACGAGAGGCGACCCACCAAAGGTTAGTCCAATAAAATAACTAGTATCTACTATCGCAAGTTTTAGTTCAATTACCAAACTAAACTCCATGTCTAATTTGATTAAGGAAGGTATTTTAACCTAAGCACCATGCTTAATTTAAAAAGCCTTTGGAAATAAGGTCATACACCTCTTGATTTAAACTAAGCACCATGCTTACTTTAAAAGATGTATAAAGATACTTCCAAACCTAAACATACTATAGTAAACAAAAGGTAACATGAAAGTATTATAGAGATTTATTCAAATAGAGATGAAAGAGCATGATTATGATGAGAGATTTTTTTAATAAAAGATTCAAGTGGCATGAATGTATGCAAGGAACTAAATATGCTGTGGATTTGATATGAGAGAATTTAAACTAAACGAAGTGGATGTATGAATCATTTAAAGTAAACATGCAATGGTATGCAAAAATTAAAAGATAACTACTCATCAAGTTTAAAGTCCGTGAGAAGACTATCTCACCATTCTCGATCATACTTTCCATGACTTGTGAGTAGTGCAGCGTCTGTATTCATCGCTTGAGATGTGATTTGAATTCTTGTGACGTCGACCTTTTTCTCCAATCTACACATGGTTAGAATTATATATATATATATATATATATATATATATATATATATATATATATATATATATATATACAAACCAGTGAGATAGCAGGGTTCCAACATTAATGGATCTTGAATGTTCAGGCACCCTGGGGTTCTTTTTCTTTTCTTGTGGAAGCTTGCCGAAAGGTCAAAACGGCGTCTAATGTCCTGTCTTATTCCACAATTCAACAGAACAGGGGTAATCCTACTAAAACTAGTAGTATGCTAATGATCTAAATCTTTATGCCAATTGTTTCCCCGGCTACGCGCCAAAAATGTTTGTTAGTATTTATAAGTGCAAATAGAATATGAAAGATTCCACAAGCGCACATAATACCATTGTAGTATTTTACCAGAAGTATTCTAGGTATCGTTATTTATATTTTACCATAGAGAAACAATAGAGTAAAGATTATTGAATATCAAAGGAGTATCTATCAGTCAACATACCATCATAGCTAGAGCAAGGAGTAAAGGTAATGATAGGAACTAAGCATAATGACACTCAAGGGATAGATCACTAAGATACTGTAAACTAGTTAACTCAGGAGAACAACGGGTGATGTACATTCCTATGATACTCTTATTATAGGATCAAAGTATATATATACCCGACTATAGCTAAGACTCACTCTACTCTTATGCACTTCAGGACGCCATAAGACGGTAGAGCACCGCAAAAGGATAACCCTACTGATAGGACTATGGTCCTACAATTTAAGAATTTGCTCATATGGGGTGGACTACAGAGGATAGACAGGGCTATCACCTCCTGCTGCTACCACACAGCCAGGGAACAGGGTGCACTCATAGGCAGAGCATCATATAAGCACCATGCTTACACGAGGCTTGGCTACTTAGCCCAATCGATAAACTAGCAGGCTAAGGGCTCTATGAACCCGCACACAAAAGTAAAGATAACCTCAACTAAGCAAGATACATATTAAAAGTAAGCATAGCCATGTAGATAAGAATATGATGAATTGATAATAAGTCTTACAAGATGTAGAAGTGAAGATACAAGGCTTTATCGAGCCTCCAAGACTAGATCCGAAACTTGAGCATGAGCCCATCTCGACCCTTACTCCCGAGCTACTAATCTACTACATTGGAGAGTTCTAGACCTATTCCTCCTGGTGTGTGTTTGTCTGAATGAGAGATATAAATTAGGTTTTCCAAGATGGCTCCAGGGAGGGGGTAGGGGCTGGCATATATAGGGGGTAGCATCAATTCTGGACCCTCGGATTACACTAACTTAAAGCAACGGCGTAGATGTGATCCTCAAGGCATTGGAGAATCAACGTAGCGAGGAGATCTTGACAGGTGGGGCCCACAGGCCAGCTGGCCTTCTGCCACTTGGCTCGATCTTCGGTGGGTTGCCTTCTAGATGGTTCTAGAGTCTTCCTATGTCGATTTTGTCGGGAATAAACATGATTTGCTCTGACGAATAGGTCCACTTACCAATTTTTTGATTAAATCCTCCTGCAAACACAGATTCACCAAAACTTGTGGAATTTATTAATTTAAACCCCTAAACCTATGTTTGATGATGGAATTAAGTATATATGCAGGATATATTGATGGTTTATAATTGATGTTAGTCACCGTCAACACACATTTATTATCCCCTTTACATTCGAGGAGAAGCCAGATGGGACCTTGATGCTGCTTAGACATTCAAACATGCTTTTCTTCTCTTCTTTGCTAAGAGTGTAGCTGGTAGGACTTAAGTAATGGTGTCCATCATCTGCCTTCTATGGATGCAGGTTGTCTCATTCTTTCAAACATTGTAGGTCCTGTTTTGCTTCTAGTGTGCCCTTAGACTTCCCATACACACCCATGAAACCTAGCAGGTTCACACAAATATTCTTCGTCAGGTGTATCACGTCGATCGTGGTGCAGACCTCTGGGACTTGCTAGTAGGGTAGCTTCCAAATATGGACTTCATCCACATGGGTGTGTATCCGTTAGCAACATTCAGAATAGGTTGGCTGCCAAGTCCCTTTCCAAAGACTACTTGTACATCCTTGACCATATTGAATACGTCCTCACCACTACGGTTGTCAGGCGCTGTTCGGTGCTCTGCCTTACCTTTAAAATGTTTGCCTTTCTTTCTTAGGGCGTAATTCAACGGAAGAAATCGATGATGGCCCATGTACATGACCTTTCGATATTTTTTCAAAAATATACTTTCCATGTCATCAAATCCGTGTGAGCATGCATTATATCCTTTATTTGACTGTCCTGAAAGATTACTAAGAGCAGGTCAATCATTGATTGTTACGAACAACAATCACTACAAGAAATGTGTGGCTTTTGACCATCTATTACGTCATAATATATGAAATTTAAGTCACAAATTAAGATTTGTGACAAATAGTTGACATAAATTCAAACATCAAAAAGCCATCTCACAAATTAATTATGTGATATTTGTATATTTATTGTCACAAGCATATGACATTGCTTTATTGTCACAAAATCCTAGGCCTTGTCACGTGGCAGCTAACATGGCAGAAAAAACGTCACAAAATGAGATTTGGCCTGCTAAAGCCCACATAGCTCATGGGCCACAAATATTTTTTTGGTTGTTGCTAGCTAGCCCATTATTTATTTTCATTTTTTTGCTATTGCAGCCCGTACAAATTTTTAGCCCACACCAACTCAGCCCATATAATTTTTTCAGCCACACAATTCAGCCCATGTGTTTTTTCAACCCATATGTTTTAACAGCCCACACAATTCAGCCCATATTATTTTTCATCCCACAATTCAACCCATACAAATTCAGCCCATATAGAATATTTCAGCACATACAACTGCATCCATATAATTGTTTCAACACATACAAAATTAAATTCAAATGAATCAACATCTCCACAAATGGTTGCAATATCACAAGCATTTCACATTGCACAAGTCTTAAAATGCAATATCATTACATCCACTATCAGTTCAATACACATCCTGAGTCTCAACTCTCAAGTCTCAAATTTCAACTTGCTACTACATCTAGAGCAGTAGCAGTAGCAGCACATCTACAATAGTAGCACAACGGCCAGAAGCACAGCAGCAGCATAGCAGCCGAAGCACAGCAATACCAAAATACCATCCCACAAGCACAGCGGCCACAAGTTCAATGCCATCAAAATATCATCTAGAGCCTAAATGAGTATGAGAGCTTATTGCTGAGCATTAGGTGATGCAAACTTGCTGCCAAACAAGAAGCAAAGGAAGCTTTGGATTTCACTTTCTTGCTGCCTTAGCTTCTCAGTTTCTTCTTCATTCTTCGTTACTGCCTCTTTTTGGTCCTCTACCTGCTTCTGTAGATCAGTCGTCTATGATCGCAGTCCTGCTGATCCCATCTTCTTAGCTTGTAATTCACTCTCAAGCTCATGTACACGATCATTCATTGCAGTGGCTTTGGCAGTTCGCTTTATCTCTATGGACTACATGCCAACATTACGAAGAAAAGTTGATTTTGGCAAAACATGAGCTACAACTTCAACAGGAGTCTTCGAATCTTTGTCATCATCTGTTGGTTGAGCAACATAGGCCTCCATTTGAGCCTAGCAACAATAACACCAAAAAATTCAGATTTCTATACTAGTTATATGTGTCCGGAACAATATATATGTAACGATGTCTATATAGAATGCAACCTGGTGGAAGAAATGAAGTGATGTAAATGGAATGGAACCTTCTATGCTAGTGTCCAGAATATATGTATGCAATGATGTCCATATGGAATAAAGATATGTATTAATCTGTTGTGTTGTTCATCATAGTGACAAGATAGCGAAAGGTACTCACAATGGCATCCTTCGTATTCTCGTTAAAACCTGACTTGCTACTGCAGTGGGTGTCCTCAAAAATGTCAATCGCAGTTGGTGGCGCATCCTTAAATTTGGTTTACTTCTGAAATTACATACAAATAGAAAAGTAAATAACTAAAAGCATGTAAAGAGTTATGAATAGTAGCAGCTCAAAAATCCCCTTTAATCCCCTTGGGCTAGAGATAAACCGAACAAACCATTATTAATAGTGAAGACATCGTTTAAGGAAAGCAGTAGCATTAATGCTCGCATGTCAAAGTGTTACTGTTTGTACACATCCCACACACGTACGCCTGTGTTGTTCTACAAAAGTAGAAGTTCCTCAACTAATGGCCTTAGGTACACATCAATGTCGTTGCTAGGTTGCTTCAGGCCTTGGATGAGCACTGGCATCATAATGAACCTTCGCTTCATGCACAGCCATGGAGGAAGACTGTAGATACATAGAGTAACAGGCCAAGTGCTATGACTGCTGCTCTGCTCTACGAAAGGATTCATGCCATTCGTACTTAAAGTAAACCTTAAGTTTCTTGCATCATCTGCAAACTCTAGGAATTCTCTATCGATTGCTCTTCACTAGGACCCGTCAGTGGGGTGTCTCAACATATCGTCTACCTTACGGTCTTCTTTGTGCCTTCGCAGCAACTTTGCATGCTCTTTGCTTCTAAACAAACGATTCAAGTGTGGTATTATAGAAGCATACCACATCATTTTGGTAGAGATTCTCTTCCTAGAACGTTGTTCGTCGCCCTCAACATCACCAGGTTCATCTCGCCTGATCTTATACCGCGATGCATGGCATACCAAGCATTCATCCAAATTCTCGTACTCCTTGCGGTAGAGGATGCAGTCATTAGGACTTGCATGTATCTTCTGAATTTTTAATCCCAAAGGGCAGACAACCTATTTTGCTTCATATGTACTGGCGGGCAATTCGTTAGCCTTCAGAAGCATCTTCTTTGCGATAGTCAGTAACTCCCCAGATCCCTTGTCGGATACACCATTCTTTGCCTTCCATTGCAGCAATTCGAGTGTGGTACCCAACTTTTTCTGCCCCTCTTCACAAGTCAGGTATAGCAATATATTGTGATCCTCTAGCATGCGCTCGAACTTGATCTTCTCCTTTTTCACTTTCGCATTCCCTCTGTGCTTCACAGATGGCCTGACCAAGATCATCAGCAGGCTCATCTTGTTTAGCTTCCCGATTGCAGTATCATCAAAGGCACCATATTCAACAAACCCACAAATAATGTTGTCATCATCCACTTTTTCTTCTTCATCTTCTTCCATTATAACCCCGCTTTCTCCGTGCTTAGTTCAACAAATATAGTTTGGTATGACAGCCGACATAAACAGGTGTTCATGACGGGTCCTTGAGCAAGCATAATCCTTCACATTCTTACATATATAGAACACATGGGTAGCACATGAAACCATTCCCCATGTTTGCCTTGGCCACATTTAAGAAATCATGCACGCCCCTAATGAACTCTGGGGAGCGGTGATCAGCGTTGTACATCCATTGCCGGTTCATCTGCATTACATGACGTACACCATATCAAAAACTTTTAGTAACCCATATTATACAACATGCATGATTAGTAGTTAATTAAAAGATCTAAAATATCCATCAATCAACATGATTAATTAATATCCTATACCACAGCTATTTTACTCTCGAACATTAATTTATTAAAGCCTTGATATAATGTAGACAATCCTAAATAGCACTAAACAAACAAAACCTACAATGCACTTCAGCAGAATAAGAATTTCATGACCAATTCCAACTAAAATAGACAGATCATTCTTCTGCTGGTTCACTGCCTCAACATACAAAGGTGCACTCTCATCAGTCGCCTCAGTCGCCTTTGCAAGAGATTTTTGGATGTGCTCAACATACTCTTCCTCCCAGTACCAACCATCACATGATCCAATGCCATCTCACTGAAATTACAACACGAAATCAAGAATTTTAATCAAAATCATCATGAAAAATGGCTACAAACCATAACAAGTCATGACAAAAAAAAATAACTCACATTGAGATCTGAACACGTGTAGAAGATGTGCCCTTGCTTTGGAGACTTCTTCTTCACCCTATATTCCAACACAGTCTTCTACCCACACTTGTCGCACACAATGAGAGGGAGGTCTGGCCTCAATCGCTTAGGGACCCCATGCGAGGCCGAGGACATGGAAGCAGTCACTATCTACGACTCTCTATAGTTTATACTCATTTTCATCAACTACTATAAATTTCTCATTTTTTGAACCATGAAATTAAATGAGCTATATACTAGCAAAGAAAGGTGGATACTCATCTAATTTTGATTAGCTACTTTAAGCTTTCTTCTTCTACATTTGCAAACTATCAAGTGAGTTTGAGCTCAAATGGTGTTTAAATCCAAAAAAAATCCACCATTCTTTCTAATGTAAAAAACCTTAAATTTCTCTATTTTCTAAACCATGAAATGAGTCAATGAAAGGTGCATACTAGTTTTCGTGAGCTACTATAAGATTCCTTCATCTACATATGCAAACTATTAAGTGATTTCGAGCTCAAATGGCGTATAAATCAAAAAATCTACTATTATTCCCAATCTCAAAAACCACATATTTCTTTATGTCTAGACCATGAAATGAGCCATGCTAGTGATGAAACATGAGAGGATGAAGTTGCTAACCTTTAGAACTGAAGAATGGATGGAGGAATCCAATGAAGTCTTGAAATGGTGGCCAGAGACAAGCAAGAACAGAGGAGGCGACAAGCAAGAACAGAGAGCTTGAAATAGCTCGGGCTGAGGGAGGAAGAAGGAGAAAGTATATAGCCCGGGACCTGTAGTCTCGGTTTGTGGTTCAAACCTAGACTACAGGTGGACTTCTATTCTAGGTTGGAGCTACCCATCGGGATTAAAGGTTTAGTCACGGCTAGTAGCTCCAACCAGGACTAGAGGATGACCTTTAGTCTCAGTTTGAGCCACCAACCGGGACTAGAGGTCCTCTCCTGCAAAAGCCTGTGACTCTAGCTGTTGGGTAGAGGACTTTAGTTCCAGTTGGTGGCTCCAACTAGGACTAATTCTACCTTTAGTCCCTGTCAGTGTTTGATGACCGGCAACTCATCACAGGGTTACCCGGGATGATGGTTGGTGGGCTTCGGCATACGCGGAACACGACGGTGAACGCAAAGAGACGAACGATTTATATTGGTTCGGGCCCTCGTGACCTCACCATGGCAGACCCAAAGGGTAGTCTAGCTAGGTAGGGCCAGGATTACCCTAGAATATGCCTCTCTACATTTTTTATACTTTAAATCCAAAAAAAGACTGGCCCAACATAAATGATCTAGATGGCTCGAGGGGGTGAAAATCCTATAAAAATTTCTCTAGAAACTCACAAGACTAGAGCAAAATTGATTAGTACAAATTATAAGTCATTTATGATACTAAATAAGTATCCTTAGATTCTTCATTAATTATATTTTATAGTATACCTATTTGATGTCATAAGTCTTTGTAATTCTTATAATTTTGATCAAACTTGAGATGTTTTAACTCTCCAAGAAAGTTGCAATGACATAATTTGGAATGGAGGGAATACGAAATATGACCTTAATAGCAACTACTTTGCACTAGCTTGAATTTCATCTAATGCAAGCCGCTACACAAGTCTGGTAGCTTTGGTTTCTACACTAGAGCACTACACCACACAAGCTACTAAGAACAATAGCTACACTAGAGAGCTACTAGCAAAAGCAACTAACCACCAAATACTGGACCAACTAAGATACTCTACTCTAACAAACTAGACAAGCAACTACTACACAAACAAGCACAATATATGAATGTAAAGAGCAAGTGTGTAGTATGCAAACCACCGAGGGCAAGAGATGAACACATGATTTAATCCCAGTGTTCGGTTGCTTGATGACAACCTAGGTCCTCGTTGTGGCGAGTCCCCAAATGATGACTCACACACTAACTAGCATGACAAGTGGTACACTCCAACTAGCCAAGGGCATTCCTCAACTTATTGGGTGCCGCAAAAATCAATGAAGTGGTGCACTCCAACTAGCCATGGGCATTCCACTATAGTTGCTCTTCATGATCTCCTATGGGGACTTACAAAGCTTGGTCGGAGGCAGCAATAATCACTAATAGCTCATCAATGATCCCTCAAACTCTAAGCCGGCTAGGTAACGATAATCACCAAGAGTAATAGGAACACAACTAGCCGCCACACTCAACTACTGCCATGAGATGCAAATCGACAATCCAAATGCACTAGAGGCTCTCCAATCTCTCCCAAATGTGAATCAAATGGTAGTGAGTGGGGTGTGTTTCTCATATCAAAGGGTGCACACAAGTGTTAGGAGCAACAAGAAGGTGGCCAAGACTGGCCACCATGGCTAGTTATAATCCACCAAAGAAATCTAATTGTTACCCTTTGGAGCATCACTCTGCAGGCGCACCGGACGTGTCTGGTGGCCATCGGACTACCACACCAGATAGCCCTAACGGCTAGTTTCCAATGGCTAGAAAACTAGCTATTGCCTCTGTCAGGCATCCAATGCACGCCGGACAGCTCTAGCCACTGCAACGCCCGAAGAGCTCACTTGTAGTTTCAAACCTTTTAAATGTATTATCACACTTTGGTTAATTTATAGTTATGTATACTGAACCATATAGTTTATATCAGTGTTATTGAGTTTCTATTGGATTTTACCATATTACAAATGAAATTTTGGACTAGGACTACCCAGGTTCAAATTCTAGGTTTGTCACTGCTCCTCACCTGTGACTATCCTCCTCTACTTCCACAGGGGGCAAGCAGCGATGAATCAAAAAGATATATTGGCGGTCATTTTCATTCTTTCTAAGAGAGATGCCATGGAGGTGAGGGATGACGATACTCGTGGATGAATAGCACGATGGAGCGAGTGCCTGAGCACATGCTTCATGGCAGATCGATGGTACATGTGGATGACCGGTGCGGTGGCCCAAGTGCAAGTGCACGAGCACATGCTTAGCGATGGCACAGGCGATGACAAGATGCAAGGACTACTCATACAGTCACAGAGGCATAGCCACCTAGCGTGCTGGAAACGCTCACCCTGGTTGTTTCTAGCCTAGACCCCCTTTGGCTTACTTGGCCTCTGGTCAGCCATCCAAATAGTAAGTGGGTCACCACTCACTACGATAATTTTTAAGAAATTGTAGAATTTCATCTTAGTCGATCAGACGACCTTATATAATGGGCTAAGATCTGTCTCACTCTATCCCTCAAGGCTTTCGATCATGCTCACCTCAATATTTTTTCCTAAGAAAAAAGAAAGATGAAACTATTTTTCTGTCACTGTCCCTCAGCTTGTTCGGCTAAAGTGAAAAGAAGCATGGTGTAGTTTTCAGCATCGGTGGATCACTAGCAGCGCTATTTTAGAGCATTCTCAACAGTTTGGTAAAACCACTCCTAATCTTGATTTTCTAGCAAAATGGAAAAAAAAAACCCTCCTTCCAACAACTTTCTATCCTAACTCCCACTACCACATTCCCGAATTACCTTGAGTGCCCAATACCACTAAGGAAAGGGACTAAACCACCAAGAAAATGATCCTTGACCACAAACCGTCAAGCAAATTCTATCAAGGATAGAAGACAAGGGAAGTTAGTTTCCTTTGCAGTTTGGCACTCAAGAATTATTTCCTTGAAGGCTAGCCACCAAGGAATCTAGGACCATACTTAATTTGCCCAAGGGACATTAAATAGTCCACCCGTCTAGTAAATTAGTTTTCTTGAGGTCACCAACCTTCAAGGCCTCCTAACCGTCAAGGAAATTAGTTTCCTTGAGGGCCAGCAACCTCCAAGAAAATATAGAGCAATAGCAAAAAAAACATAAATCAACAAAAGTTACGCCTCTTGGGATTTGCTTCAAATGAAAAGCACTTACCACTACGCCTCAAAGCAACTCATGAGTAAGTGAATTTTTTTCTTTTGTATTCTCTTTGTTGTATCTTGTAATGAATAATTGAGATCCTAAACGGTTTCAAATGTAAAAAGTTTGAACTAAAAAGTTTTAGATCTCGTCCAATACTAAGGTTTAGGTCATATCTTCATCTAAGGTCATCTGGAAAATTAAAAAAAAATGAATTTTAGAGCTCTGACAATTTTCTTGGGGGTTTCAAATTACACCCAAGAAAATATATACTACGTTGGCAGTTTCGAATAGCACTCAAGAAAATATGAATTACCTTGGCGGTTTCAAATAACACCTAAGGAAATGAGCAATTACCTTGGCGGTTTGTAATAACGCTCAAGGAAACATGGAATTACCTTGGCGGTTTGTTTAGCACTCAAGAATATCCATTTCCTTGGAGGCCTATGTCCGCAGCCAAGGAAACTGCACTTTCCTTGGCGGTTTTGTTTTGATCCTCGTGAAAATCTTTAGTACTCAAGGTAATTTAGGATTGTGATAGTGTCCTAATCTATCTGTGATTGGAAAAACGGAGGCATCCACGCACAAATGTAGACGACCGCTACTCCTATCATGGACGTCGACTTTTTTTTCTTCGGAACTAGTGCTCGCCCCGACCACTGCTATGATCGCCACCTAGAGGTTCACTAGAATTGAATCTCATACCACTATTCAGCGGTGGAGCCAGAGCTAAAAGCAGGGGTGGCCAAATGAAGCTCTAGACCAGATCTCCCTAGCTAACTATTCCTCTCCTATTCTTTTGAAAACTGATAAAGATTGGTATTATGTTGGCATTGCTTCGTTGTCTAACTTCAGTTTGCAAAAGAGTTAATCAATTGAACAAATTAGTTCATAGTAATTACATGCAAAAAAAACAGAATCATCAGGACGATTTTGGATGTATGGCCCTGTTCATCCGGCTTATAATCCATCTTTTTCAGCTTGTTTTTTCAGTCGGAACAATATTTTTCTCTCACAACAAATCAGCCAACAATGTTTTTCAGCCGGCTTATCAGCACAGCCGAACGGGGCCTATGTTGCCTAAATTAAAACAGAATCATTAGGACCTTTTTGTGCTTGTTCTGTTGGAATATTAATTCCTAATCCTAGGTGGAGACATCAGTGATGGAGGACCCTCGGACCTCAGAAGCTGCGTGTGTGGTGCTATGCTGGCTTGGCTTCTCAGGAACGAACGGTGGATGCGGATTGCACGGCACCGCATCAGGACGCAATAGCAAGCGATATTGATGATGATGGAACAAATTAAGCATGTAGCCAAGCATCTAGTTAGTTAAAACCTGACGATAGACTTCTCAAAAAAAAGTAAAAACCTGACGATAAGTAGCAACAGAACAAGGATAATGAATGGAGAGGCTAGTGTGGATGAGAGCATGCATATATGCCACCATAGAGAGTATGCATATGATGTGGCCATGCAGTGAAATAATAGGTCCTTTGAAAATCCATGCTGAGGAGGGGACGGAGCCTAGGATGGCTCCAGCTTGGCTCCGCCAATATCACTATTTTCAGATATGAGAATACTGTTGACTAGATTGAACAAGGAATGGACATTGCGTTTTGTAGGTTCTGGCTACGAGTTTTGGTATCAGGATGGCCATCAATAGTTGGCCATGAATGTGTGGGCAACTACCGCCGTCATCCAGGAGGTTTGCCAGAATTCCAACCACTATTTTTAGATATGACAATATTAGGAGCCAGAGGAAGTAATGGAGATATTATTAGTGTTTAGTGTTAGTACTTAGTAGGTTGACCATGGATGCAGGGGTGACAACCGCCGCCTAGTAGGTTCGCTAGAATTGGATCTTCGTCCACTATTTTCAGATCTAGAATATTGGGAGGTAGAGCAGGCAATGGAGATTCTATTTTAGATGTTCTGGTGTGAGTTAGATCAGGCATTGATGCAGAGGTGACCGCCGGCACCACCACCGTCTAGGAGGTTCATTAGAATTGAATCTCATGCTACTATATATATATATATATATATATATATATATATATATATATATATATATATATATATATATAGAATACCTTATAGAATACCGTCTATAGAGTATTTTGTAGCTAGCTATAGAATACCTTATTTTGTAGCCACGCCATCCCACCGAGTCATTCACCGCACCGCACCGCGCCAACCAGGAAGCAGGCCCGTAAATGCAGGCCGAGCTGCCACCGTGTCCGTGAGCTACTCCGTAGATGGGAAATAAAAACCGTAATTAGTAATTACTTCATGTTAATTAGTGCATGCAGATCACGGTGATTTCGGCGGTGTCCCAACAAGCTAGCGGACTACTTTCAGTGGTTGTTACGAGAATATGTGAACTAATCTACACATGCAAGTATACCAGAATAGATCATGAGCTTTAATATATTTTTGGTCCAGCCGCATGCAAATATTCTTGTTACGAGAATACAACATACCTTAAAATAGTAAGGTTACGAGAATACTATTGTGCGCAAAAATAGTAAAGAATGGGTTACGAGAATACTCAACATGCTGGGTAACTGAAAAAGATTCGCCATAATTCCATGAACAAGTTACTATAATAATGCATATTGACAGAAATTCTATTTACGAAAATACTAATAATATTTACAAGAATTTGCACTAATATTTATGAGAATTCTATTTATGACAATACTAACATTATTTACAAGAATTTTCACAAATAATTTTTACAGCAAGACTCTCTTGTTCACGCATCAGCTCATCTTGCACTCCTTCTGCTGGCGTTCGCCACTCCTGCCATTCAGAAGAAGAGTAGGCTTCTATATAGTTTTAACACAGATCATCAGCTAAGTTAGTTCGAGCGGTGTGTGGTGCAGGTTCAGCATAGAGCTTCTTGATCTTCTCGGTGGTTTGTAATGCATTCAGAAGAGCGGCTTTGACCAAACCTGAGGTACCTTTTTTCTGCATTAGTAATGAGACACAGTTAGAATGAACAAACACATCAGTGATTTACATTATAAGCTAACGAAGATACATGATAAATCATTAACAAGAACAAATGAATTTACTGTAACCTTGGCATAAGTAACCACCAGAATTAATTGCGGCAGTTCAGTTCTGGTTTCTAGATCAAATCGATTTCAATCTGCAAGGGTGAAAAGTAGAAAACATCACTGAGAATGGAGGTGTCACTGGCAAAATAAGAAAGCAAGCTTGTTTCAATCTGCAGGAGCAAGAAAAATTGAGGATAGTTGAACCATGCACATGCAGGCTCGTCAATTGGTGGACACAGTTACCATGACACAGAATTGGTTACTGGAAGATCAATATGTTATTTACGATAATTTTGTACCATAACAGGAACTAAGTTACAATATATTAGTAAAAAATACAGTAACTCCACAATGCTTTACGTCAAATTTTGAATATGATATGATACTACTAACATCAGGAACTAGTGAACTGCTAGTAACTAAATCCAAACATATGTTATGATGCATAGAATCCTAATCCAACTGACAAAATTGAGAACCACCGGGCAGTTAAAAATCAGCTCGATTACAATCCATTGCGTGGCGGCAACATAGTCGTCAATCCGGCCCAAAAATTATGGACCAAACTGTACAGCGAGACACTAGTACAGACCAAAAGCAAATTGACTCCATGCTAATCGAGGGATGCGGATTTGTGCAGGGCTCACCTCGAGATATTGTCACCGCCGGAGATGCGACGGTGCCGGGCCGCTGCATCCTGATGAACGAATTATAGTAGTAAAAATTACCATAATTTAGCATTAAACTATTCTAAGAAAACAATTACTATAATGATACTAGTTACAAATTACAAGATTTTACAATGAAATAGTTGCCAAAATTCGAATATAATGATACAGTAACTAGGATATGTTAAGTTACAATAGAACGTATATGATATGTGCTTAGATCGACCACCACTGTGAAACCTAAAGAAATCAACATTCGAGGAAAAACAGTAAATTACTAGATTTATGAACTCTGCAGCAAGAAATTTCTATGAGAGTGCACAGAAGTTCAATTTCGATTACTAAAAATCCATATCCATATAATAGAATAAAGGATGGTGCCCGGTGCAAATTCGATGTATCGCAGGCTAACCAGAACTACTATTGAAAAAAAAAATGAACAGTAACATCTTGCCTGTATGGGGATAGAACGAGAATGTGGCCATTCACGTACTGGTGAATGGAGCCAAGTATGTCTTGCGGACGTCTTCAGAGGTAACGCTGCGAGGACGAGGAGTAGAATTCCGGGGGCGCCGTTGCACAGACTGCAGGATTCCCATCGACAATGCATGAGACGGCGACCGACGGGAAATTAGAATCAGGTTATCGCTGGGGAAAGGGACTTCACAAAATGGGGATCCAGATCCTCGATGGCGTGTTTCCATTGCTCACCTGTCGGGCGCAGCTCGAGGGAGGACCAGGGGACGCAGATCTGCGCGGTGAGGTGCCGAGGTGGAGGGCCGGCCGCCGTCGCCGCCAGGAAGGTTCAGGGGCCGCCGGCTCGTCGGGAAGGTGGGGATCCGCCACCGCGCAGGGAAGGTGGAGGAGGCGCCGCCGCGACATGGAGAGGTGGCCGGCCGGGGCAGCGGCGCGCCGAGCGGGGTGGGCGCCGATGTGCTCGGTGGGTTTGGAGCGGACGCAGGTGAGGTGTCGGGGAGAAATCCCGATTGCTTGGTGGGTTTGGGGGCGGACGCAGGCGAGGTCTGCGGGGAGAAATCAATGTGATCGTTGACTGTGGGGACCGGCAACGTGATTATTATTGGATCGTGGGATCGGCCAGAAGGTCAGAGACGCATGCAAGTCGGATGATTTTGGTGCCGTCGGGAGCATGTGGCTCGGTCGGACGGCCTGGCTACACAATATCCTATTCTATAGCCAGCTATAGTGTAATATATATATATATATATATATATATATATATATATATATATATATATATATATATATATATATATATATATATATATATATATATAGGATACTAGGAGGTAAAGCACGGAATAAAGATTCTATTTAGGGTTTCTTAGTGTGAGTTAGATGGGGGAGGAGGGGTGGCGGTTGGGGACAGCAATAGTTGCATGCGGTGTTGTCGTGGCATAGGCGGCAACCAAAATTGTCAAGTGCGTTTTTTATTTTTTATTTTATATAAGAAAATTATTGGAAACTATTGGTGAAAGGGTTGTTTTTTCTTTTTTATATTTATTAAAAATGTTGCAAATCCAAAAATTTTGAATAATGTTTTCATACGTTTGGAGATGCTCTTAGGTGCCGGTGTGGCCACGAGAGGTACCAAAAATATCTGCTTTGCTAGTAAACACATACGTGTATCTCGATCAAAATATCTCTCAAGAACCATGAGATCAAAATTATATATATATACATGTACGCATGAGAGGAGATCTAGCATGACCTAAGGAGGAGACGCAGTAGCTTTCAATCTCGCCGGGTGGCATGGCATACTGTCTCGTGCATGCCAACTATATATGCCAGCGCTAGGCCCGGCAAAGCCGGGAATATAGTGTTTCTGCGGTGTGTGGCCTCCTCAAGTGACGTATGAATCCGTTCTAAATTATAGTTCATTTGACTTTTTTATCTCAAATTTGACTACTTGTTTTATTCAAAAATTTGTGCTAAATATTACTTCTTTTGTTGTGACTTGCTTTAGTAACAAAAGTTCTTCAAGAATGACTTAAATTTGACTATGTTTGCACAAAATTTTTGAATAAGACGAGCGGTCAAATTTGGGGTTAAAAAAGTCAAACGAATTATAATTTAAAACGGAGGGAAGTACGCAGTACTATTCAGTTGGTATATATATACATGCATACAAATACATGGTCCCCTGTTCTAGTTCTGACCTAGTACCACTAGCCTATATATACGTGCGTCATTTTCGGTGCCCATGTGGTTGGATATGGTTTGGATACGCTCCCAGCAGTCCCACTGATACGATCAAATTCAGGACCATACCGGCCGGATCGAATTTATTACAACGATAAGAAGCTGTACGCCCGCTCCTTTCGTCCTCGGTTCTTTCGTTTCTGTGTTCCTGTGCCGCACCACTTGGCACCGGATAAAGCTTGCCACGGTATATGAAAAACATGTTCCTACCCCTTACTAAATTCTTTGTAGATCGAAGTTGCTTAGGCCCCTTAGGTTAGCCCGGAACGGAGCTAGGAATTACGGCTTATCAACATTATATAAATTAGTGAACCATTCCAACTGAAAATCGTTTCAGGCACTCGTTCCTAAATAACCGAACGAGCCCTAATGAATCTCGTAGTTCAATACTATGCCATGACCATTAGAAATATGATTAGTTAGTGTTTGCAGTCAACATTGATAGCTGGCACTGAATACAGGCAACAGACGGTCTGGTGTGCTTGTTATGTGCGTACACAGTCGGAGATAGATTCACATTCTATGTTTGACTTGGATCAATTTTTCTTGATGTATTCAGACTCTACCTCTAGGATAGACCTTTCATCCTATAAATATAAAGTGCTATGACTGACTAAGCATATCCAATTGATCCACTCGACTATGGGCATGTTTGGATCCTAGGGCTAAAAATTAGCCCCCCACCTTGTGAAAATATATTAAACATGAGCTAATTATGAGCTAATAGGGGCTAATAGACTCTAATCACCAATTAGCCCTCATTAGCTCTATTAGCCTAGAATTAGTACACATTTAGGCTTTCTAATCGACATCCAGAAATATGGGCTAATTATTAGCTCCTTGATCCAAATACCCCTTATATATGCATTTACCTTTTTTAATTCTATAAACCCTAATCTCTCTTTCAAACCTCTATTATTGTTCATCTACAGAGTTCCATAGCTATAGATGGCGTCCTTTGCTTGTTAGCCAACTTAGGGCACACTAGCAACATCCACACCCTGACGAGGTCCCTCCGGATGAAAGCTTTAGCGGTCTATGCTAGTTTGATTGTAAACTAATCGTTCTTCGTCACATGAGCGCGATATTTACTCTTAAAACAACCCTAATTACATTTGCCCCGATGGGCATTTTGCCGACGGTTCACCGGTTTGCGATCTACGCATTGCGGTGGTTTGTCTGGTGTGCTCAAATCCGCCTCCACCGGACGGTCTAGTGTGCACATTTTTGTCGTGGGCTCACCGGTCTGCGATTCACATGTTCTAGTGTCGTGGCGTGTATCCGCCAATGACTCTCAATCCTTATATGGTGCACAATATGCTACTAGAGTGGAGGTTGCACCTACAAATTTAACACCAAATGCAAATTTTAGCACTCATGGTTCAGTTTCGTATACTACTCTTACCTTTAGCCAGATTAATGAAATGTCAGCAAGGTATGCAACTACTAATACTTCCTCCGTCCTAATATATAAGCCGTAACCACTTTTTATTCATGTCTCATAATATGAGGTGTGCTCTCTCTATACACATGTACATTGATGCAGTAATACTAGTGTTGAGAGAGAGAATTAAATACGTTCATTGGTCTTTGAACCAGAGGTAGTTACGCTTTATATACTGGGACGGAGGGAGTACCTCGTGATTCGGCTTCATATATTATATCATTTGGCTAGTGCATTACTGCATCCCATGAAAAGCATCTATTTTTGTTTTAAGTCAGATTATCTCAAATTTAATTAAGTTTGTATAAAAACTTACCAAAAATTTATGATACCATTTAAGTGTCATTAGATTTATTATAAAATATGTTTTATACCTACTCCTATTTAGTATCATAAATATTGATACTTTTCTTTATAATTTTAGTCAAATTTAAGATATCTTGACTTAAACAAAGCAGACACTTGGGCTAAAGTTGATAGATATGGATGACCCCTGTCTCACGCGAGTCAATATTCAGAACCCCTTTCCTGTTCTTGAAAATATAGTAGCATATAAAAAAAACTAGATCCATTTATGCCGTTGTTTCTGTCCGAGTAGATGGGAACACGTACAGAGTTGTTGTTGGCTGTTAAGCAGCTGTGCGTTATTTGTCTACAGAAGACATGGCCAATTGGCCACAAACGACCCGGCGCGTGTATAAACGCCAAGAGGGACACGCTTTCGTTGGTCTGCCCTCTCGTGCTCCCGGGGTGCGGTGGATCCTTTCCGTGGCCGCAGCTCAAGTGACCCCACTGTTCCACTCACTCTGTTTTTCTTAACCATATACTGACATAGTGACATATCATTATTAAAGTGAACCCTAGTCGATGTTTAGTGCAGTATAGCAATTCCACTGACCATCACATATTCACATGGCATACAGATTTAAATTCAATCAATCCATTTCATCATTCTGTCATCTTCACCGAACTTTTTTCAGTATATATCAGCTGAAAATGTCCGATTCCATCCTTTTTATTGCAGACATGTTTAAGTCGACGATTACTCTCTCTATTCTAAATTATAAGATGTTTTGATTTTTCTAGAAACATGTCTTTGGCTATGCACTTAAATTATATGTCTAAGATACCTGATAGAACTAACATATCTATAAAAATCAAAATGTATTGTAACTTAGAATGGAAGAAGTATTATATTATATTGATGTAAACCATCAAGAAAATCAGTAATTCTGATTGCCAAAATGTTCAGAGTGCACCACCGACTCCCCACCCCCACCCCCACCCCCACCCCCAAATCCCTCTCCCCTAAAAAAAGAATAAAGGGAGTAATGAAGATGAAGCATTATTGAGGAGAGAGTTACTCCAATGATGTGGAAATGGCCCCTGCTCACCACCACAACACCCAGCCGGCCAGCATCGTGAAGTCGGTTTCATCCTCCGAGCTTATAGGCGGGATACACCGAATCAGGTCCACTCTTTTGCAATAGGAATATAGGATTGCATAAAAAAAAAGGAATATAGGATGGATGCAACTAGCCTGGTCCTTCATCGCTTTTAATAAAAAAAATATATAGCTGATAGAACCAAATAGATGCAACTAGCAATGGCTGCCACAATTCAACTAGAAAATTTTTAATAAAAAAGAACCAAATATAGGATGTTATAGATGATAGAAACGTCCAAGAAAGCAAGTGGATATGTCAATGAGCTCTTGCCATGACTACTCATCTTAAAAATAAATAATTCTATATATCCTAGAGGAAAACAAATAGTTCTATTTATGGATGATAGGTACACATTTCGCTTTTTGTAGAGACGAGTTCTTTTGAAATAAAATAAGCTTAACATCTTATATACGCGTGCGTACCTTCTTCACTTTGTATGTAGAGCTATGTATGCTTATATATATATCTTCTTCTTATATAATATAAAGATACAAGTATATCGACGAAGCAATAAGTAGCTCTCTTTTTCATACTCCCCTCCCCTGTTTTGTTCCACTCCAAGTTTCTCTAACTTTAATCAAGATTATAAAAATACACCAATATCTAAAGCATCATAAACTATGCCTTAATAGTATGCTTATTTGAACTTACAGATCCTGATATGTTTTTTTTCTAAAAATTTAGAATAATCCATATATAATCTGGAACAGAAAGAACACTGCATCATGTGATACTGACCAAATGAACTACGACAATCAATCGACATTGAACAGGTTTGACATGGCCCAACCTGCAATTTGGTGCTAACCGCTTGTCCCTCTCACAGCTCACATCTTTGTCCCTCCCTCCTCGCGCTCTATGGCCCAACACAAGCTTTGTGGTTCCCGTGATCCATCTACCTTACCATGTCAAATCACAAATTTGAGTTCTTGTTTACCGCTCATGGTTTGTTACTTGTTACTGTACTTGTTAGTTAGCACTTACCACCATATGGCATGCCATCTGTCAGCCGTTATCCTTGTCAACCACCTTTTCCCTGCGTGTGCACCGCACCATTGCTATCCAAAGAGATCTGATGAAAGCAAAAGAGGGATCTCAAGGTAACTATACATGGGGTTGCTCCTTTTTTTCCAAAAGAAATTATGGCTATTACTATTAGCTATAGAGGAGTGATTATGATTTGCAGCGACCTTTTCTGGCCTGATATAGTAGAGAGGAAGCACCACAAGGCAGCTGATGTGGCTCTCTCACATCAGTGGTAAGTAAAAGCTACATAAGATGGACCCACAAGTGGGCCATGCAGGATGTCAGAACTCACCCTAATTGGATTGTGATAGTGTTCCGTGATATCCAATTACCAACAAACCTTGTGTTAAGTGTTGAAGCCCACAGACATGCATAAAGGCTAAGACATTGTGTCCAAGTGTTAAAAGACCATGAACACGAAGGCTCTATGGAGTTTTCTCTTGCGATAATGATAGGATGAGGACGTCCGGATGGATGGACGGCCCCGACCCGACCCGCATCTCGTCTATACTTGTACCCCGACCGCGCCTGTACCTAGACCTGATCTGCCCGTGCCTTTACCCTGACCCTGACACGCCTGTGCCCGCATTTGTGCCTTATCAGCCACTACTCCTCTCTCTCATGCCTCCACGCTACTCCCTGTCTCCCTCCCTCCCTTTCCCTCTCTCTCTCTCTCTGCGGTACGAGCGAGCATCTCGGCACGGCGGCGCAGTGGCCTCGACGTGAGCACACTACTACAGAAAAACTTATGCGAGGCATTTGGTAATGGGCCTCGGAGGCGGGCGGGAATTTCAACTGCCTCGATTAATGCCTGGGACCGAGGCGGACATTTTTATTAACCGAGGCTGTCACAATCAACCGCCTCGCAAAATCGATTTACGGAGGCGGTTCCTAAAAGCTATTAACCGAGGCGGCCTCAGCGTGAGTGAGCCACGACGAGGAGGCCCGAGCGGCCCTCGACATGGCGGTGCAACGACGCTGACGACCCTAGTCACGGGCGAACCAACGCGGTAGGGCCGGCACGAGTGGCTCCCAGGCGAATTTGGCTCACTCTCCTAGTCATGTGGGTGCCGCCTCCTTGCCGCGTCCTCCTTGTCGTGTCATGCAGTCGCCGCCGTCAGCTCGCCATCGTGCCACTGCCTTCGGTGAACTCCACACGCCGACGAGCCTCAATTCTCCCAAGCAGCATGGAGATGTTACGCTATGCTGAAAGCGCATGTTGCAAGTGTATGTTTTAAGTGTTTTAGAGGTATGTTGCAAAAGTAGATCGGGATGTTGCACATGTTATATATGTTGCAAATGTTTCAGATGAATATTGTAAGCATTTGTTCAAAATGTTTCATCTGTTTCAGACTTATGTTTGCAAGCATTTTGGTCTAGATGTTACATATGTGGAAGCATTTTGATGTAGATGTTGCATATGTTCATGCATATATTCTAAGAGTGCGTTTCAAATGTTTTAGTCTTATGTTACCGCAAGTGTTTTCATGTTACAACTGTTTATCTGAAAGTTGCATATGTTGCAATGACTATACATGTATGTTGCAAGTGTATGTTTCAAATATTTTTGAAAGTATGTTAGTGTTTTATCTGGATGTTGCATATATTGCAGTAGCTATACACATGTTGCGAACGTATGTTTTCAAATTTTTATCTGTTTCAGACGTATGTTGCAGCAAGTGCTTCATGATGCAAGTGTTTTCGTTAGCAGGCATGGGATGCAAGCATAGACAGAAACGGTCCCCTCGAGCATGCGCTGCACCATGGCATGTGTAGGTGAGCAGTAGCAGGAGGAAAATGCGAGCGTGTGTAGCAGGAGCTAGCAGGAGCATGCGGACGCGTGCAGCAGGCGGGGGTAGGCAGCAGCAGCATGCACAGCATGCGCAGCAACCAGGGCAGCATGCGTAGGCGTGTGGGCTCATGCAGCAAGCGGGGGTAGGCAGCAGCTGTGGGACATAGTCACCGGGTACCATCAAGAAAGGGAGAAGATATAGTCCGACTAGAAATTCCTCACGTGTAATTCTAGTAACATTGCTATTCTATAATCCTATTAAGACTCTTACATTGTAACCGACTATGAATCCTGCCCCGTAGACTGTATAAAAGAGGGCAGACCCCCCTAGATCGAGACAGAGGAACAGACCTTATGGTCTAAACCCTAAGCGCAGGGCGCAATATACTATTTACCCCAGACTGGACGTAGGACGCTATTCCGGCGTATTGAACCAGTATAAATTATTGTCTCTGCATTCACCGTCGAGTTCTGCATATGCCGAAGCCCACCAACTATCATCCTGGGTAGCTCCGTGACGAGATGCCAGTCGTCAAACACCGACAGCATCATGTGCAGCAGCCAAGGCAACATGTGTAGGCCCACAGTAGCAGCAAGCGCATGCGGGCGCGTGTAGGAGGCGGGGCAGGCAGCAACAGCATGTGCATCAGGCAGGCAGGTAGGCGTGGGCATCTGGACAGGGCTAGCGTCCAGACGTTTGGACGGACAAGCGTCGGGACATCCGGGCACTTGCCACACCGTTTCTCTTGACATACTTTAAGATAACATAAGTTCAGTATCACCATGATGATGCAACAAGTCTTTTTTATCTAACAGTAAACATGACCTTGTGTTGTACGTTCACAGAAAACAATGACATAAATAGTATATACCTATTGGTGTTTTATCCCTTCTATATATAAAATTTAAAAGCTACAATTTATTTTATGATGACTATGACGTGCATAGTATAAATGAATATTGACAATATATAACAATGTCCTATTAAGCCTGTGGACTAAACTACAACCTTGATATTTTTTCTTTTGTTGCAAAACATAGAAATATTTACACTTAAATATATCGCGAAAGCCTGGTTGGTAGCTCCCAATTGCGGGAAGCTCCAGGTTGAGAGTTCGACTCCCTACCTCCGCATGCGCATATATGTTTGTGCGTTGTAAAAAAAATCCCCTCGCCTATCCCATACCAAGTCTCACGTGGGCTGCAGTGCCGCTGTGTATGGATGGGACAGGGTTCAGGGGTTTTCTCGACTTGTGTGAGAAGGTCTTTTTCTTAAGCACAATGCCCAGGGCCATCATAACCCCATGGGTTGAGTTTTTTTTACAGTTAAATATATCATTAAGTTATTTTTTCATATTATTTATGTGTTGCCATAAAAATCTGTAATTCTAAACTTTGGTTAGTTGTTAAGGAGTTAGTTGCCAACGTCTCAATGATTGCTCTGTCCGGTGATGATACCTCTCTCTATTTTTCACATGGCAGCCTTCGTCGGGGATTATAGAGATATATTTATTTAGATTGAATTGGACAACAAACTACTCGAAAGTTTAGTTCACGGATTGATTAGTTGATCTAGGTTTTAAGTAATAAGAATATGTTTTATTTTAATCAAAAGTACACCAATAACATGGTGGTAGAAGTCTTTGTTTCTCAGAAAAGAATCAATGGTTCAAACTAGATCAAATACGGCTGCAAAAAATCTAGATCAAATCATTGCTATGAGAAAAGTTTTTTTTCTATTTCTCCTTGAACCAGTAGTACAAGTTGTGTTTTCAAAAAAAAAAAAAGTAGTACAAGTTGTGATTTGAGTTTAGAATTTGCTAGGAGATAGTTTGTAATGATTATTTTCATCAATTGAAAAAGTTGACAAAGAACCTCAATTACGAATAGATCGATTTGAATAGCGTTGGGGTGGTAAATCAGGTCCATGTTTTGTTTGCGGGCCAAGTGGATGTCTTCTCAGCAACTAAAAGCGTTTGATGTCATTGTCTACCTGGCAACACCAAAACACTCTCTTGCGATACGTATCCCCTATTCGGCGATTTTTTTTCGCCGGCACGTGGCCCCCTTGGCTCTAACACACAGAGGCATAGGCCATGTTCATTCGGTTTATAATCCGTCTTTTTCAGCTTGTTTTTTCAGCCAGAACAGTATTTTTCTCTCACAACAAATCAGCCAACAGTGTTTTTCAGCCGGCTTATCAGCCCAGCCGAACGGCTCCATAGAGCGTACGTCTCACTCCTCACGCAAACTCCACGTCCTACACCTACGCTTGTTCCGTCCCATGACAATGCCCACCATCAACTCCTCTGTCTCCGACAATGGGTATAGGATTGCCTACTCGGTATGTACTCACACCCTCCATTTGTAGAACGTTGCAATGAGCATTTGTCTGTAACTATATTTGTGTATGCCTACAATGCATTGATGGTAGGAACCATAGTTTCTTGCTTCACGAGCCCGTGCAAGTGCCTAATTATAAGAAAGGAGGATGAATGATTCTCGATGAAAGTCGTACTTTCTGTTGCAGGTTTCTCAATCTTTGCTGCACAAGTTGGATGACCAGATGTTGATCTCGTCTCATATGGGGAAATGCTTGATCAGAGGCGTCTAATGACCGAGGAAGTTTCAATACCTATGATCGTTGTATTATTGTTTTTCTCTATACCAACAGATACTAGCAAAGTTATAGCTTTACAGCAGTAGTAAAATAATTACTCTTAAAGCATTCTGTTTTCTCAAAAAAAAAACAATCCTCTGTTAGATTGGAACGTAGGGAGTATATTTTAGCACATATTCACCGGTCGAAAATGATGATCCGACGGCATACTATCTTGTACAACTTGTTCCGATGCAGTGGCGTGAATCTATCTCCTCGTTATTATTGGTACACTCGTCACTAGTAGGTAAGCACGATGGAATCAAAGTGGCGATTTTGACGGCGGTTGCATTGTGCGGCCACGAGGCCTCGGCGCCTCGTCGAACAGGAGCCGGCGACGTCGCCCGCTTCGTCCCCTCCACCGCGCCCACGCCACGAATCCATTCCATTCCCATACCTCCCCACGCCGCGCGCCTCCATAATACCACACCGCCACCCCCTCATGCCGCTCGCCCACCCCTCACGCACGCGCCATTGGAATTGGCATTCGATTGCCTTCCCGGTGCAGTTCTCGCGCTCCTTTCCCCCATCCCCGCCTTGTCGCCGCGCGCGTTAGAGCGCGAGAGAGGACCAGCTAACCTCCGACGGCGGCGGCAAAGGCGGCGAGGTTCATGAAGGTGCTGTGCAGCGCCTGCGAGGCGGCGGAGGCGAGCGTCCTCTGCTGCGCCGACGACGCCGCACTCTGCGCGCGTTGCGACCGAGAGGTCCACGCCGCCAACCGATTGGCAGGCAAACACCAGCGCCTGCCCCTCCTCGCCCCCGGCAACCAAAGCGCCGCCGCCGTGTCGCCGCCCAAGTGCGACATATGCCAGGTGCGGGCGTGCGTGCGTGCTCATCTTTGTTTGTCTTCTACTCGTACATAGCTTTGGACTTGGCTTCACTGACTGACTGGTCATCCTCGGCGCCACCGCGGTTCAGGAATGCGACGCCTACTTCTTCTGCCTGGAGGACCGCGCGCTGCTCTGCCGTAGCTGCGACGTCGCCGTGCACAGCGCCAACGCCTTCGTCTCGGCGCACCGCCGGTTCCTGTTAACCGGCGTCCAGGTCGGCCAGGAGCTGGAGCTGGACGACCTCTCCCGGGAGCAGCCAGAGGCGTCGCCTCCCCCGCCGTCAAAGAGCGAGCCGGCGCCGCCGCCGCTCTACAGCGAGAGCGACTTCGGCTGGGCGGCCGGCGCCGGCGGCGCTACCGGGAGCCTCGCGGACTGGTCGGCCGTGGAGGAGTTCGGCTCCCCTGCCACGCGCCTCGCGGAGGCCGCTCCCAGGACCACGCCGAAGCGCAGCCCGCGGGCGCCGGCGCCGGCTTTCGGTGCCGGACAGGGCCGCGTCGCTGGCGGGGTCATGGATTGGCCCCTCGGCGAGTTCTTCCGCGGGGTTAGCGACTTCAACGGCGGCTTCAGCTTCGGCGAGAGCGGCACCTCCAAGGTCAGCAGCGCAAAGCTCTGTTTTTGGATCGCCGATTGTAGTGATTATCTACGCAGTACTGTAGCGATCTAGGAGTAAGATGCTACTTTTTGTTGATAATACTAGATCATTAGGATTATTATTAGTTGTGTTTGCTGCCATTAATCTGACATCCTGATGTGGCGTTTCCACTCTGTCATCTCCGTCTCGGCAGGCCGACAGCGGGAAGCTCGGGGGCAGCGCGGGTGGCTCCCCGTACTACCGCTCGTCGTCGGAGGACCGGGACGCCAACGAGCTGTTCGGCCAGGTGCCGGAGATCCAGTGGTCGGTGCCGGCGCTGCCGTCCCCGCCGACGGCCTCCGGCCTCCACTGGCAGCACGGCGGGCCCGACAGCACCGCCTTCGTGCCGGACATCTGCTCCCCGGACGGCGGCGCCGTCCGCTGCTTCCCGACCGCCGATGGCGCCGCGAAGCGCCAGAGGAACCGCTAGCTCCGCCGCGAGGACACAGGAGGCTCATACCGCCGGTCGCTATGTTCCAGAGTTCTTGCAGCTCAGCTAGGCAGAGTAGACTGCCGCTGCTGCATCCATGGTGACACCGAGTACTCCCACTAGTGAGGACTGAGGAATGCGTTGCACGCATCCATGGTGACGGACCGGAGAGAGAAACGGGTGCATCAAGTCTGGACGATGCTAGAAACTGCTGGTGCTAGTCCTACCTAGCTTTTGACTTCCAATGGACCTCTCTCTAAAAGACTGAAACTGATGCGCTAACCGATAGCTTAAACACCGGACAGTACGATGC
Organism: Saccharum hybrid cultivar R570; assembly: GCA_038087645.1. Lineage (NCBI taxonomy): Eukaryota > Viridiplantae > Streptophyta > Magnoliopsida > Poales > Poaceae > Saccharum > Saccharum hybrid cultivar. The sequence continues at coordinate 4,016,567 of JAQSUU010000423.1, forward strand.
TGATGCTTCGTTTTCTTGTGCGTTCAAACTCAAAAGCTTGGTCAGTCAGTGGCATGATAAGGCTCAATCAATGTAACAGAGATGTTTGCGATGCTGCGCTGCTTCCAGATTACAATGGTGCTAGTGCTAGCTAATCAGTTTGCCTCACTCGCTGAGTTGTCACGTCTTTTCTTTTCTTTTCTTTTTTTTACAAAAAAAAGTTATAAAATGACTTAATTTCAGGTAAATGTTGGTCATTGATTGAACGTGGAAGCTATTTCGATGGTTAAATAAAAGAATTCACGCACCTTTGGAATTCAAAATCTTTTCCACGTCCCTTAAACCTGGTCGACTGTGGAAAGGAGCGGATAGAGATGCCACGAACGTTTTCACATTTTCCTACTGCTCCAAGATTGTATTCAAAATTATTATTCGATAGATTTACATGTTTGAGATTTTTGGAAGAGTGGACTAACTTTTGTGTATAGGAAAACATCGTGCTTTCGTCTCAACGGCTTGTTTGTGAAGATTGTTTCCCTAGCTAAATGTATTTTTGTTTTTCTTCGTACTCCTGTTTCTTGTGTGCTCGCTTGTTCCAAGTTTTTAGGTATGGCTTGGACCGTTCCGCTCCATGTTTTTCAGCTACACTGCACGTTTTTTAACTAAACGATTTTAGCTCCACGCACTCTGTTCGAAAATAAATAGTGGAGTTGTGAGAGCACCTACAGAGGTGCTCCACAAACTCTAAATTTTTGTGGAGCTGCTCCACGGGAAGTTCGTGGAGCAGTTCCAAACACCTCCTAAATATATATTACATCTAAATATATAATAAACGCTACGTATTTAAAAAAAATTATAATAACTTACAATTTCAAATGTAGGGAGTAAGACCCGCTTATCTATACCTAATAATAAAGAGGCAAAATTTCCGATAAATTTTTTTTCCACCTACATATAAGATGTAAGACTCCACCTAAATCAAGATTATATGTAAGATGTAAGACTCCTCATAAACCAAGATTCAATCTCAAATATGTCTATTTTAGGAATATTACTCGCTATGCACGTGCGACACGCACGTGTTTCTTAAAACTATTTGAAATACAATGAGAATATCAATTAAATTGTCGATATACAATAAAGATAGATGTCAATTGCTCGTTGAATTTGATCGGGTCGTATAGAAGTTCAAATCTAAGGCAAACAATCATCGGTACGCAAGTTTGGGCGTTGTGCATGTGCATGAACGTGTCAGGTGTTGGCTTCAGCTACAGCTTATGACATGAACGCAAAATCACAGTGAGGCCTTGTTACGTCGCATGTGGCTATTGGACCAAACGACTTAAGACTTTTGCGTGTTGGAATCAACCGAATTAGATTAGATTTACGTGTGCATATAGAAAAGCCATGCATGATAATTGGGTAGGGCACGGTTAGGGGCTAGCTGTGAACGAGAGGGAGTGTCGGGCTGTGTGATTAAATCCGTTGCGCAGGCGTACGTGATCGAGGGGCAGACGACGGAAGGCTCATATGACACGGCGTCTAGATCGAACGGTTATCAATGAAGGAGAGTAAGATCTTAGATGATAAAAAGCTCATATGAAACGGTGTCAAGATCAAACAATTATAAAAGAGGGATAGCCGAAAGAGGGATATAGCCCCCCACAAATTACTCGCGCTTTAATAGTGTGATGATGATGATGTGATGAGATGAGATGAGATGACGATGATGTGATGATGATGATAATGATGATAGAATAGATTTGAGTCAGAGTCGGGGTTTCTTTTTACCGAGATTTGTTGAACGATTTCTCCACAGCCTTTTATTTTAGTATAGTAGAAAATTTATTCAGGGCGTTAGACAGTCCAATTGTAGATCGTAGTTTTTTTAACCTGTTTTCTTTTTGTGGCGGTAGATTTTTTTCCGGGTTGAGTATTGTCCAGAGTCCGGTAGTTTCACAGGATATTTTTTTTCTTTTTTTCAGTCAATCCTTGTCCACTCCGTTTTTTTTCTTTTTTTCAGTCAAATCCTTGTCCAGTCCGTTTTTTCGTTTTTTATAACCGGTAGTTCTGCTCGTGGACGATTTCCGTAGAGCCTTTTTAGGTGTGCGACACCGACACGTACTTGTTAAAAAAAATATTCCTTTTTTTAGTCAATCCTAATCCAGTCCATTTTTTTGTTTTTTAATCGGTTATAACATGAGAGAGTAAGATGTAAGATCTCAGACGACGGATGGCTCATATAGCACGAAGTATAGATCCAACGGTTATTATGGAGGGAGTGCCCCTCATAAATTACTCGCTCTTTTATAGTAGGAGGATGAGTCAAGTACAACCTCTACGTTGACCTGCATCGTTATTTTTCTTGGACTCAAGTCCTCATATCTGATTTCCATGAGCCAAGGCGTAACCAGATTGGAGTTCTACTTTATTTTGGACGGTGACGGAAAAAACTGTTGGACTAAATAGGAGTATTAAAGACCCAAAATTTTATCGTAAAATTTGTCTAGCCAATTCACACACTTTCTCGCCCGGTTTCTTTCCTGTATCCTACCCGGTCTATGTATCCTTTTTTATCCGTCTTTTTTCTTCAATTCAACGCCTGTCTCTGTCTCCGTTCGTCCTGTCTGATTCTTGTTTTTTTAGTTGCAAATCGGCGGAGGCCTCGTTCACGGCGTCCGTAAGTGAATCACGACGACTGCCCGGACCATGATGGGGTGCGCGCTGTCGCGCAACCTCTCGATGGCTGCACCGGTATAGCTGCCGTTGGGCATGCACGACTGTACCGACCAGCACGACATCACCCTCGGACAGCTCAACAACGCGCACAATCACGGCGTTCAGGTCCGGGTCCCATGCCAACGGATCCACGACATGGCTCAGCGCCACGATGATCAACCAGGATGCATGCGATGGCCTCGCCACCTACCGGTCTCTATCCGCGGGGCGCGACACAGTTCATCAATACCGCGCTGGTGCTGCACGTTAGATCAAGGGACCGCGGTGTGCAACGCAGTTCATTTGCACTGCGCTGGTGTCGCACGTTAGCAAGATCAAGGGCTAGAGCAGCGTCTCACCGTCTATGGCACCTGCGCCCACGCCCTCACCGTCATTGACAGGCAACGACACGTCCCCATGCATCCTGTTGGTCCGAGAACGACAGGAGGCTTGTGAAGCACCCGCAGTGGCCAACATCACGATGGACATGCATCTTGGTCGGCGCTAGATGGCAGCGGGATGCACGCAAGCATCAACAAGGTGATTGCCGACGTCACAACGGTCGGCGGCGGCCACGGGTTCAGACCTAGCTAGGAGCAGGGCGATGATCCACGTGAAGGCCGGAAGGCACTTGGGACCGTGTGAGTCCCCAGCGCGAGCGTGTTGCTCGTGGAAGAGAATCCTTGCGCGGACGCACCTCTGGACCATGAGGAAGACGATGACGTCATCTGGTTTTCGTGTTCAGAACTCATTGAATCGTGGATGAACTAGCAACCTAATCTATACTATATACCTAATGTTAATATTAATTTATTATAAAGTTCCAATTAAACGTGTATTGAGTTCTGTTGCATCGCACGGGTAAAAAATCGTTTCCATGATCCTATGTTTTTTAAGACTGTACGAGTTAAAGCATTGTGACCGAAATAAAATATTAAGATCAACAGAGAAACATGACATAATAATTAATCTATGAGCCTCTCATGTTCAATGTGTTAGAATAAATAATATAAAGTCTGGTTACAAGATGTTGGAACACATAACATGATTTTTGAATTTTCGAACTACAAATAATTCAGTTATTGATCCTAAACCCGTTGCAACGCACGGGCATTTTTGCCGGTAAGTCTCCCAAATTATGATTTGAACTTGATCTGATATCAAGGAAGGACCAAAATAGACTATAATGATATTCCTTATTATAATGTTTGAATTTTCTAGAACAATAATGTATCCCAAATAGACTAGATAAAAGCAAAGTATTTGTAATAAAGAAAATTTTAGAAAATAAATGACAAATAAATTTAGATATGTTGCAACACTGATGCCTTGATTGATTGACTTTCTCGCCTAGGAAGCTACGCCGGATAGGTCAATTTAGCGTCAGACAATGGAAATTGAACCCCTACGGTTGCTTTTCTAACTTATGCACGTTTTCTAGAGCGAGAATCAAACATGCTATAAGATATCTCTACTATAATTGACCACTTCAAATTATTTTAGGTCCACCAAAGAAAATATCCTCCACTAAGTAATCTAACCATTATGTACTAAAAAATTACACACAGAAATTTACCTCCATTGAAATCAAGGGCTCGTAAAACACCTACACCAAAACCGATGGCGATGTGTGAAGCCTGGCTTCTCACCCCACGCCAGGCTTCTCACGCACGCGGGCTTGGAACGCCCACCAACACCTTCCGCGCCTAGAGATCGAAACCCCGCCCCCTCCATCTTGATTTCTCTAGGAAAAAAATAAATGCAAAACAAACTCACGGCCTAGAAGTCAAGAACGCCAGGCGGAGTCAGGAGACAGCGGCGGCGTCTCCACTCCATGCGCAAGAGCACCTGCGCCTAGGGTTTGGACGAAGGGCATGGCGGCGACGGCTCCACTCCACGCGAGGAACGCCCGCGACTAGGGTTTGGGCGAAGGGCACGGCGGCGGCATAGGCGCTGCTGCAAACTCCGTCGCCAACGCGAGGGTCAGCGGTCACCTCTAGCTGCTCTGAGGCGAGCCAAAACCCTAGCCGCTGCTGTTGACACCTCTAACGCCATCTAAGCTAGATTGTCATCCCTAGCATGACACTAAAGGTGCTGGTACTAAAATATGCAAATATTCTTCTGAAATAAATATGAAATCCGCAAGCGCACAGATAATACCGAAGTAGTATTTTAACCTGGAGTAATCCAGGTATTGTTATTTATATTTTTACCACTGGGAAGGGATGCTAAAGATAATAAACAATGAGCATCACTGCATGTGATAATGGAGAGCACAACCATATCTTTATCTATCTTCTCATACAGGGTAATTGTCATAAGATAAATAATATATATATAAAGAATAATAAGAGATAACTGATAAGCTCATAGCCACATATAATGATAAACATCTCAATAGATTTCTCTAAGCATATAGCACCAGTATGGATTAGGACGAACTATAAGGATAAATCCTAAGTTATTCTAACTATACAGTCAAAGCATACGATAATTAGTGCAATTACACTTGGCAATCATGGCAAGAAAAAGTTATATCTACGCATAGTGATATTACTAAGGAAGATAAAGAACATAGCCGTCACTTTCCTGTAATAGTTGTGCTCTGCCTGCCCTATATTCGGGAGGTGGACTACAAAGGACTCAACAGGACTGTCACTCCCGCGATCTACCACACGGATCGAAATATAGGGTGCAATCGTAGGTAAATACGGTATAGGCACCACACCTACACAATGTTTACCACTCACCCATGATATCAATGAGCAAGCGCTGTACGATCCTATACTTAAATATAATTCTGATCAAACTATGACAAGCATATAATCAAAGTAAACTAAGAACAATATAATTGAGAACATAATCAAATAGAGCAATGTCATATCCAATATGATAGAATAGACTAAAGTTATATTCATACAAATGATGAACTAGATGAATAATATAAGAACAAATACAAAAGTAGGAGAGAATTACCAAGTATTCTCTTGACAGATCCGGAAATCAAGCAATGCTTGGCTCTTTCTAGTTCTAATCATATGTAGCTATACTAAACTAGAGATCTAATTGAGATGGTGGCTCTAGGGCTTCTCTGAATGAATGGAATGAGTTCTCTCTCTAATGAATTAGGATTTCTCCTAGGGCCAGGGTCCTTGCTTATATAGCCCTCTAGGAAGCACCACAGCCCTTGGATCAAACCGACCTTGATGAACGATTATTATTGGTCCTCAAAGGCGTTGGAGGCATGATCCAGGAGCTTGGCTCTGATTGGTCACCTGGGTGGGGCGGGCGCCCAGGCCCAGGGGTGGCCACCCCTGTTGCCTGACCTGTGGGCCTTACCCTCCGGTGTGTGACCTTCCTGCGTCTTCTAGAGTATTCTTTTTCATTGTATGGTCGGTTTCTCTTTATGTAAATCTGACATGTGGACCTTCTTTGGTTATTTCCTGATAACCCCCTGTAGGCATAGATATTCATCAAAACTCGTGGAATTCTGTCAGTGTAACCCCTATATCTAGATAGTATTTATGTTTAGGTCCTTTCTCATGCTATGTCGACGGTTAAAAATGATACTTATCTACTGTCAAGAAACTCCCCCAAGCTTACCTTTTGCTCGTCCCTGAGCAAATATAGACTTAGTGGTGGATCAAGAGTTGCTAGAATATTTTCACGTCTTACAGGTACACATGCATTCAAACAAGAACTCTCCTCTGGATTAGAGTGAACTATTCTGATGAAAAACTCACTCATGTTACCTGCCACCATGGGGCTTGTAGCCGTCACTTTGGTCTTGAGTAGTTGAAAGACAGAACGGTCAAGTCGAGCGCCATGTTTCAAGCTCTTTGATCAACTATTATTCCAGAGTTTTGCTATATTTTTAAAATAAAACTCAGAGATTCCTATGTATGACCCTTCCAAGTCTCTCCTTTGTGGTATTTCTGGATCCTCTCCAAGGCAATTATGGTGTATGTCTTTTCTCTCCTCTCAAAATATGTGGTATTTTTGGTAGCATAGTAACATTATGCATTCTCTCTCACCCTACTTCTAACAGGCTTATGTGGAGCTCATAGGTGGGGAGACAACGAAACATATATTGCATAATCAAAACTATGGATCCAAAGGAACGAGTCATAAAGTCAAATGAAGATATACATGTGTATGGGTTGTATGGTAGGTGGTGGTAAATGGATAAATAGAGAATATGGTAGAAGTGGTTATAAGGGGTAAAGGAATGACGATGGTGAATACTTAGCTCCTTTGAGAAATTTCATATACCTCTCTTAGAAACTTGAAGATTTTGAGAAGAAACTTGGACTGCTAAATCTCTCTTTATTTTGAGTGGGACATTTGTCCTCTTTCCTTTGTTTTTCTTTCTTTCTTTTCATAGAATACCCAAGCCTCTTTTGGAACATAATAACATGAGGTAGCATCATTGGATGTTTGGAGCTTTATTGGCTAGCAAGGGATAAAATGGATAATAGAGATATTTTTGGACAGTTCACTCCCAGTATAAGAGTAGAATTATTTTCTAGGTGGATCTGAATGGAATATATGTGTATTCGTATTTCCAGGGTAGAAGCAAAATATATGAGTGGATGCATATGGATGAAGATGGATGCATACTTCCAGGGTAGAAGCAGCATATATAGGTAGAGTGTATAGGTGGATCTCGATTTTAACCGCATGACCAGTTCCTAAGGATCGACACAGCCTGACCATACTCAATGCTCACAAATAGTAAATATGAATGTAAGGCTTTCTAATCTATAAACATGTATATGGCTGTGGTAGGAATTTAAACTCTTATCATACAGGAACTCATCATGTAACAAGTTAATTTTCAAAAGATAAATTCTCCAAAACTCTAGTATCTATAGGAACATGATAGACAGTCACTGTTCGCCTAAACGGCCGTTTAGTCCGTTTAAACACCGTTTAAACGGTAAACAGAAGTCAGCCGTGTTGTTTATGCCCTAAACAGTGAATTAAACGGTTGAGCCGTTTAAACCGTTCAATCCCATCTAAATGGTCTAAACAAAATCAGATTAAACATGATTAAATGAGCTAAACAACCATTTAATCCATAATTAAGTGAATTAAGGACTACGTCTATCACAATCAATATGAAACTAATTAACATTGTAATTATATGAAGTGTTGTGGGATTTAGATTTCTTCCAACAAGATTATTTGGTAGAATATTTTATTTTTACATGTGTAAATATGTATGGGTTCTAGCAAATTTTATTTTTGCCTACATAAATATGTATATTTTATTATTATTGTACAAAACCGTTTAGACCGTTTAATTCCGTTTAAACACCATTTAAACGATCTAAACGCTAAACGAAGGGTGACTGACTGTTTACCGTTTAGCGTTTAGGAAAACATTGTAGACAGTAGCTCAAAACCTTCTCATATCATATCCGTCAGCTACCTAGACTTAGATCAAGCATTCGCTACCCACAAGTTCAGGTTTAGAGCAAATCTTAAATTAAAATCATTGTGTCCAAAACTCGAAAGAGTTCGCGGTTGAAAACTAGGTACTTGAAAGAAATTACGGTAGAGCAACTATTCATTATTTCCATATAAGAGTTTATTCTAGGGGTTCACTTAGCAAGATGAAACTTAGCACACTCTCCTATATTTATTTATCAAACTTAAAGATTATACAGAAAGCATATATATATATAAGAAAATATTTATTTGGGTTTCTATAGGTTATGCATCTTTTTATTTGTTTCATATATCAAAGCAAAAATAAGTAGGTAAGAAAATACTTAGCTGGATACATGGGAGATGCTCTCCCCCAAGCTGGATATTGACATAGTCTTGCTTGATGAAGTAGACAGTGAAGTTGTACTTCCCTCATCAAAGTGCTCATGATGATGTTTGTTGAGACAGCACTCCGATAGGGGACAGATTGTCCTTCTGTCTGTTTGCTTTTCTTGATCCTTCAAATTCTGTGAAGCTCAAATAGACAACAAAGCTTGTGAAACTTGATTAAGTGTTAATGATAAACCTCTAAGTCTTGGGCATCTAGAACCCCTTAACAGATGTATTTTTCTAGCAGGATCTCGTGTTGTCATATTTTTATGCTTTTATATTTATACTATGCAAGGAATTATAAAGGATGATGAATGCTTCTTTATTTTATTTTTTTATGCCACCACAGCAAGTAGACTTATGGGTTTTATGCCACAAATTTATTTGCATGGGGCTTAGTAATTTTATGATGCAATGCAAGACACATTTATTTTCTTTTCTATGCAAAAATAAAGTGTAACTAAACATGTGATAAAGGAAAGTAAATATGGTGCGAAAAATTAAATGCAGAACTAAAGAGAAAAATATTGATAACTACCAAGTTACCTCTTGCGCGTGGTGTTCGGTGATTTGGGTCCTCCAAACAGGACCTCATGTTCGCTCTAATCATTCTAGGGCACCTCGGATGGATCGAGTGGTGCCTCTGCTTGTGCTGAATTTGATGTTGAATTTATTTTTACTTTTCATACCTGTTTTGTTGGTGAGGTTGACTTTGAGGAGAAAGCTTGCTTTTCTGTCTTATCTTCTTTGTACTCCTTAGTGACTGAGTCACTCTTTGTTAGCGGTACAGCTTCTCTCTTAGGAGATGTATTGTCTTCAGGAAATCGATCTTCATATCTTGATACCTCTCCTTCGTAGTCAGCCCATCCATCCTTGGGGATCTGATTCTTCTGGGTGCGGTTACGGCGCCTTCTTCTGGTTCCGTTCTTCTTGGGTTCTTCGTCAACTATGTAGTTACTGTTGAAATAGCGGTGTACCTTCTCTGAGGGGAATTGGAAATGCACTTCTCCTATTGCAATGCAGATGATGGCCTTCGTGGTGCTCAGGAATGGTCTTCCTAGGATGATCGGTGGATCATACTCATCTTCTCCCATGTCGATGACTAAGAAGTCAGTCAGGATGAAGTGGTCATCAATTTGTACGGGGACGTTCTTAGTTATTCCGTCTACGAAGTGAAATGATTGGTCCGCCATCTACAGCTACACATAGGTTGGGTCTAAAGGCATAGTACCATATAGATATTCATAAGTTACCGTGGCCATTATGTTGACGCCCGATCCAGTGTCACAGACAGCTTTCTGAAAGGAGCTCCTGTTGATTATGCATTCAATGGTTGGGACACCTGGATCGTTTCTCTTGAGCAGGTATGGGGACTTGAGCTGATGATCATGCTCTCTGTGGACTACAGTGATCACTCTCGCTGATTCCATCTATTGTGGCTTCTTGTTCTTGTTCCTCCGATTGTTCTTCTTCTTTGGCTCATAGGGATGTTAAGGGTGTACAGGGAACTGCAACACTCTGTTCTTGAAGAAGAAGGCCTCTTTTTTTTCCTTTGATATTAAAACATATCTTGGCAGTATTGGCGTACATGATAGCTCCAGCGGTGTTCAAGAACAGTCGTCCTAAAATGATGGGCGACTTCTCATCACCACCTGTCTCTATTACCATGAAGTCTGCAGGAACATACGAGCTGCCTACTCGTACACATGTCTTCTAGGATTCCCTTAGTGTAGCAAAGTGACTGATCTGCAAATTGCAAGCACATAGTTGTATACAGTAAAGGATAATTAAACATTTTATCATAGATCACTTTAGGCATGATGTTGATCCTTGCACCGAAGTCATAGATAACTTCATTGAAGTTCACGCTTCCAATGGAGATCGGGATGACAGGTCTTCCTGGATCACCTTTCTTGATTGGCAGAGTCTTGTCGTTCCATTCTTTGAAGATAGGGTCACTCCAATAACTTCCTGCATTAAATATGTCTACAAGATTTATAGTTTCTAGATCTTCCGGTTGTCCCAGAATTTTTCCTTGGTTAGCAGGAACAATATTGACAAACTATTGCAACTGAGACTCTAGCATCTTATTAAAGTTGAGCTGATTCTTAATAGCAGTAGAAAAGCTATCTATTCTGTTATTAATTATTTCTAATGTTTTATCATTGGATGCTAATTTCTTAGACAGGCTATCCATTAACTTTCCTTGATTAAGCACTAACTCTCTCAGAGGAAATTTTTAAAAGAATTATTACCTTGATAATTACCTAAATAGTTACCTGAGTAGTTAGGCCTTTGCTGTTGATTCCAGCCTTGATTTCTGTTGAGGACGGTAGTAGTAGTAGTTGTTGAGGTAGTTCACATCCTCTTGTAGTTCTGGGCAATTGCTTCCTGAATGCTCAGTGTCTCCACACTCTTCACAAGTCATGCGGGAATCATGTATGTGCATGACTTCCTTCTTCTCGTCGGCTCTCTCATCGAGCCTCTTCATAAGTAGGTCCATCTTGGCAGACAACATGTCTACCTCCTTCAGCTGGTGCATACCTCCACCTCTCTTGCGGGTTTGAGTTCTTTCTTCATTCCAATCTTGGTTGGACGCCATTTTCTCCACAAGAGCTGTAGCTTGATTGATTGTAAGTGATAAGAATGCTCCTCCAGCGGCAGCATCCATAGTCTCACGGGTACTATTGGTGTGCCCGTGATAGAAGGTCTGCATAAGTAGCCAATTCTACATTTCATGATGAGGACATTCTAGAAAGTAGTCTTGAAAGCGCACCCATGCTTCTGGGACTGACTCATCATGTTGCTACTGAAAACTTGATATCTTCCCACGAAGAGCATTTGTCTTGCCCATGGGAAAGAACTTCGCTAGGAAATTGGTGGAACAGAGTGCCCACGTAGTATTCTTCTCCTTATTCTCATAGAACCACTGCTTCGCTCTCCCCAAGAGTGAGAATGGAAAGAGGCGAAGTAGTATGTGTTGACACCGTTTTTTGGCACGTGTCAAGATGGTCAGAGTGGGCTAATCAGCAGGAGAAAAGTTATTGTGTATGTTGATAGCCGATAAAAGACAGCTTGTGAAGAAGGCTGCCGATGAATGGTGGCGGTGTATGGAGAAGTTAGGTTGGATTGAGGTGTTGCCGATAAGGTTAAGAATATTATTGCCGATGCCGATGAAGAGAGGCTTGAAGACTGCTGCTGATGAAATAGGAAGTGTGCCGATGAAAGAAGGCTTGAAGGCTGCTGCCGATGAAATAGGGAGTGTGCCGATGGAAAGGAGGTCGATGGGAATTCCATCGTAATTTAGGCGGACAAGGGAATAGATAGGAATTAATTTCCTTTTCTATATTTATTAGAGTTTGATTTGTATAGGAGTCATGTATTTCCTTAGATTTGGATTTAGTGTCCTAGTCGTATTTGGTTACGTTTCTGTAGATCAGGGTATAAATATAGAGTGAAGGGCAATGTAATGAGAATCAATCAATCAATATCAAAAACAGCTTTTACTATTATTTACATCTGTTTACTTTTCGGCGACTTTGTCAATTTGCATATTTTTCCTTTTTCACGAGTTCTCATCGATTCGGCGAGTTGCATCGCTTCAGTGCGACCTTCGACGATCTTCGAGTTCCGCGTGAGTACCTCTTGGCCGTGACTTCCGGGCGTATCGCTGTTGTCAGGACCAAAGTGCTCGTATCTTCATCCTTATCGATTAACAGGTCAAATCGACTGGCACGCTTTGGATATCGATTTCGGGTATTAGCCCTTTGTGTTTGAAGATCCACTTTTGCATCAACATATCTTTTGGCACGCTCGGTAGGACAGATCTGATCAATATGTTCAATCCTGAGATCGATGCGGGGAACATCATCGCGGTATCAGAAGAAGATCTTAAGGAAGAACAGAAGCAGACTATGGAAAAGGCTATAGAAGAATACAGACAGCTTTGCTTGAAGTCATTTAGCTTGAACAAGAGTGGACAAGTCATCCAGAAGTAAGATTTGCCGTTGCTTCGGTAAGTTACCTTTGATTCTAATCCAGGTAAACTTCAAGAGATGGTTAATTCTGCAATAAATCATGCTTTAATTAATCACTCCAATGTGCTGTCCAATACTGTTCATAATGCTGTGGTTCGAACTTTCAAAGAAGGGCAAGCGTCACCGCATTATGTTGGGCCTGCCTATCATCAACCAGAGCCAGCATCTGTTATTACTCCATCAGCTCCTCCAGCCGTTGTGGGTACAGAAGTTTCTTCCCCTCCGGTATCAGCAGGCTTATCTAACGTACAATCTACACCGATACGATCAGATTCAGTATTATCAGGACGAGTTCAGCTTAATACAGATCTATCGGCATCGGTTTTATCAGGTCCTGTGCCACAGAATAACCAGATTCCTGCTAATTGGTGGGGATACGGTATGCCTCCAGAGCCATCTGCTTTTAACCCTGGGTTACCTCAAGTGTTTGATACAGCAGGAAAAGCTCCTATGCCATCGGCTGGTTCGCCGATAGCTCAAGTGCCTCAATATACTACAGCAACTACTGTGCAACCAACCCCAGCAAGTTTCCAGATGCCTTTGGGTCAAACATCTAATTCAAGTCCATCGGCAAACTTGCTACCGATGCAACAGAAGGCTCCTGCTATAAGTCAACCTGGAGTCCAGTTCATGCCTCAAGGTGGTTGTAATTATCCAGCAATGCCAGCAAATTACCAGCCATCGGCAAATTTTGTACCGATGAACGCTAATAATAGTTGGTCAGGGCAGTTTCCTACTCAACATACAGTTCAGCCAAATCAGCAAGTTGCAGGGATTCATCAAGGTCATATGCAAGCTGGTTTTCAGAATCAAGCATCAGCAGCTCAGCCGATGAATCCTTTCTAGCAGGTTAATGGACCACAAGTAATGACAAATATGCCGATTGCTGGAGATCGTGGGCCACAAAGATACACAGAGGGATATCAGCAAGTACCTCCTGTAGAAATTCAACCATATCGTCAACAAGAGGTTGATGCTTTTTGGGCCGATAAAATAGCAGAGATTATGAAGGATCAGTTTGGGATAAAACCCAAGGTCAATACTTATTCTTATCGGACTCCATACCCTCCGGCATATGATTTAATTCCTTTCCCAAATCGGTACAAGGTACCAGATTTCACTAAGTTCTCTGGGCAAGATGATACATCAACCATGGAACATGTTAATCGCTTCATTATTCAATGTGGAGAGGCAGCTAGCAGAGATAAATTAAGAGTTCGTTTGTTTTCATCATCTTTGTCCGGATCAGCATTCACATGGTTTATTTCATTACCGCCAAATTCTATTATTACTTGGGCTGATCTAGAAAAGCAATTTCATAAATATTTCTTTACTGGAGTTCATGAAAAGAAGCTTACCGATTTGGTAAAATTGAGACAGCGTAATGATGAATCGGTGGAAGGCTTTGTGCAAAGGCTACGAGATGTGAAAAATAAGTGTTATAGCCTGGTACTGGATGATCGGCAACTTGCTGATTTGGCTTTCCAAGGATTATTGCCACACCTTAAGAACAGATATGCTTCTCAAGAGTTCGAAAGCCTAAGTCATCTCGTGCAAAGGATTTCTGATCAAGATACTAGGGTTTTTGAACCCAAAAGGAATTGGAACAAGAAGGTTTCATTTGTCGAAGAGGTAGAAGATTCTGATTCAGATGAAGAGCCAGTTATCAGTTTAGCTGAGTGGGTTAAAAATAAAAAGCCGATATCTTGTCCCTTTGGTCAAAAAGAACCAGAGAAGTTTACTTTTGACATCACCAAAGCCGACAAGATATTTGATCTTCTCCTTCAAGAGGGCCAGATTAAGCTGTCACCTAATCATGTGATCCCATCGGCAGAAGAGTTAAAGAAAATGTTGTATTGCAAATGGCACAATGCAACTTCACACAGTACAAATGAGTGCAAAGTGTTTAGGTAACAGTTACAATTAGCTATTGAATCTGGGAGAATTAAATTTGGTAATTCCAAGATCCAGAAGCCGATGAAAATTGATCAACATCCTTTTCCAGCAAATATGTTGGATGCTGAAGGAAAAATTAAGGTGTTGACATCAGAAGCTGCTGAGAAAAACGCATCAGTGGATCCCCAACATCGGATAACTACCGATGATGCAAAAAGCAAGGGGCTACTGGGAGAAAGTAGCAATTCTAGAAAGCCTCCTCGATCTGCATTGTGATTACCCATCGAAGGCAACAGGAGGGCTGGCGTCAGCAAAGGGACCGATATCGACAACAGCAAGAAGAGAGACGCCGAGAAGAGTGGAATCGGCATAAGGATCATTGGAGGTGTCCGTTTTTTATTCATTGTTGGGAAGAAGGTATTAAATTACCTACTGTTGAAAATTGCCCAAAGTGCAATGGTTATTATGGAGTTAATCGTTCAGAAAGGAGGTTTCAACCTGGCAATCAGGGTTTGTCTATCAATGAGCCGATTAGGGGTAAAGCATCAGTACATGATCGGCTGGGGGGCAGGCTTAGTGTACATGAGAGGCTTGGTAAACGCGCTGCATATTTTCCGAGGAACCAAGAGGAGCTTGAAGAGATGGCAAACGCAAGAGTTCCCGATGAAGAAATATTTTACAGGGATCCTAATATACGTCGTGTAGAGTCAACTAGGACATATTATCAGCCAGTTTGGAAAACTAAACTCCCTCAATGGTGTCCAGAAGGTTTGATAAAGACACAGAAAAGGAGGATGCAGCGAGAGCGTCAGGAGGACTTATACCGAGAAGAGAATTCCTCCAATGAGAGATCTGGCAATCAGGAGTGGCAAATAAAGCACAAAAATAAAGGCCCATCGGCAAATGTCAATATGGTATTTATGTTACCGATGGAATTTTTGGCACTCTCTGATAATGAGGAAGAAGTTGTTTTCTCTGACCAAATAGCTCAATTCACGCTAGATCCAATGATGGCTGTTTTTGAGAAACCTACCGATGATGAGAGACAGCATCTCAAGGCTTTGTTTGTGAAAGGCAGAGTTGATGGGCAGCCTGTATCTAAGATACTTATTGATGGAGGAGCTGCGATTAATATTATGCCTTATGTGATGTATCGGAAACTTGGTAAGGGAGATCAAGACTTAACCAAAACCGATATGATGCTAAAGGATTTTGAAGGCAATGTGTCACCGGCTAAAGGGGCAGTGTGCGTTGAGTTGACCATCGACAGCAAAATCTTACCGATGACTTTCTTTGTTATTAATGGCAAGGGTGCATATAATCTGCTTCCAGGAAGGGATTGGATTCATGCTAATTGTTGTGTTCCTTCTACAATGCATCAGTGCCTCGTACAATGGATTGGGGATAAAATTGAAGTTGTTCCTGGTGATTCTTCTTACATCATCGCATCGGCAGAATCAAATACTTATGAACGAACCAAGTGCATATCAGGAGAAGCTTGGAAAAAAGAGTTCCTCAAGGTTGCCGATTATGAAATTCCACCGATCCAAGCAGTCGGTTCTGAAGAAGAATTTTAATGGATAGGTTTGCCGATGATGAAAAATTAGGTCAAGGGTTTACATCGGCTGATGATTTAGTAGAAGTAGATATTGGTGATGGTGATAGGCTAAGGCCTACTTTTATTAGTGCTAAGTTAGATTCCAAGTGTAAACAGCAATTAGTCAATTTGTTAAAAGAGTATAAAGATTGTTTTGCTTGGGATTATACTGAAATGCCTGGATTAGACCGATCGATAGTTGAACATCGGTTGCCTATTAAGTCTGGATTTCGGCCACATCAGCAGCCAGCGCGTCGATGCAATCCTAATATACTTCCTGATATTGTAGTTGTCGGCTCTCTAGATGGACCGGTGGGAAAAGAGTTTCTTCAACATCGGCAGGAACTTGGCCACGGATTGTCTTGAAGATGGTTTTTGCAGGATCTGAGTCGTTTACCAACTGAGCAGTATCTTGTTGTAACAAATCCAGAAGGGCTTCCAGCTTGGCATAAATTTCTGCCGATATCGTCCCCAGTGCTAGGGAATAACTTGCTTCTTTTCCATCATCATCGGAGATGTCGATAGCGAAAGAAAACAAGCTATTGGGAGGAAAGGAAGTCAGAGATCCTACCTAAGGATAGATATGGATATTATAAATCGACTAGGTCAATCGGTTTACCTGCTTCAAGGCGATTTCTTGGGCCTGGCTGGAAGGAGCAGCTTGAAGGGGGCCATGTGAAGGATCGGCAGAGCTGGCCGATGGGATGTTTTCTACGACTTCATCAATAGTTGGCCCTTGGGGTATGATGGCCGATGATACATTTTTTGCAGAAGGGTCAACTTATTCAACTACATCGGTTGGCTGACTAACAGGTGTTGGGGCAGATATGGGGACTGGCATAGATTTCTGTCGTTTTTGCTGAACCTCGGCATCAGTTAAAGCTTTACTCTTTACTTGGGTCTCAGCGACAGTTGACTGGGGGGCATTGGCACTTGTTGATTGTGGAGCTTGAGCGCCTGGTATGTTTGCCGATGTGCCCATTTGCTGCTGCAAAACAAGTGTAAGATTGGATGTTTAACAGATAAAATACAAAGTTAAAAGAATACCTCTGAAGGCTGACTGGAGGTAGTGGTGCTTGGTGTTGGAGGAGTTGTCGATGATGATCCAGCAGCGGCTCTTACACCCTGATGGTTACATAATTAATATAGTTTGTATCGGCATGAGTAAAAATAAACGAGGTTATTACCTTGAAAGCCTTGATTAGGCTTGAAGCAGCAGCCAACGGAGTAGCCCTAGCTGTTGCTAGCTTTGATCTAGAGGTGATGGTCTTGGCACGGGTCCTCTGGAAAGTCAAAGCGGCTAAGGTGGGGGCGTTGTAGCCGATCGCTGAAATTGGGGAAATAGGTTGGAGATTGAAAGGTTTTCCACTCTTGCTTATGGATGGAACTGGGTCATCGGCCTGTCACAAGAAAGATTAGCTGCCGATATATGAAAAAGGAGAAACAAAAGGAAGTTAAAAGAAACTTACTGCATCATCGGGAATGGTGTAGTAGGGATCGATCATGTGCCGATATGTATGGGCGGATGTTGCGAATAATTGTTCCTTCCATTCTCGCCACCATTGTTTATATGATTCGGTAATAAAAGACGCTGGTGACCAGATGGAAAGATCAACGTCTGAGATATCGGCATCGGGGGCGAGTCTCACTACCCTGCTCCATTATGTTCCACTGGTGATTGTTTCTCTGGGCTTGATCACATCGGCAAAGCACAGCTTGATTGGCAGTTGCCCAAAAGCCAGTTGACGGGATACTGCCGATGGATTGTAGAACTCATAGGTGGTATTGAAATTTTTCCCACTACCAAATGTGTTTACCGGGATTGTCCTGGGAGTGATGATGGCCATCATAAGCTCATTGTCTTGGTTCAGCTCATCATCGACAAAGTTGAAGAGAAGGGGGAACTTGTTCTCTTCATCGATATAGGATACCCAAGCCCTATGATCACGAGGGAGACCATTGTAGAAGTTCTAGAAAAATCTACCGATTTGATCTTCATTGGCCTCTGTTCCAGGGAGGACAATTATGGCTTCACCGAAGTTGAGAGGGGGGCGTGTTGCCGATTCCTCATCCCCAAGAACGTAATCTTCGGCAATTTCTCGTGGGAATTCTTGGGCGAAGAAATCCCACTGCAGATATTTGTGCATATGGGCATTTAGCCACATATTGATAAACCACCATGGGCCTCCCAAATTGCCGATGGGTTCACCAAGCAAAAGCTTCTGGGATACTTGGTGGAGGAGGTGATAGGTGGAGCTCAGAAGGTATCGACCGAGCAGGAACCTTACACCGTTGGCCAAGAGTTCGGCTGCAGGAAGGAAGGCGTTGGTTGGTCCTACCGATCGGCCGCATAAGATAAATTTCTCCAACCACATATTCAAGAATGTGGTGTGTTCCCTCTGGTTAACAGTGCCAGTCCTTCGTTATTCCTGGATGTATCCTGTCCAGCCGCCGATGTTGCGTGTGTTCACTCTATGTTCAGCTCTCCTACCATAGATGGAAGCCTCATCGACAGTCGAGATGTCCAAGCCAGTGAGCATGTATACATCGGCAAGAGTAGGGGCGGCTGGACCATGGCCAAACATGAAGGTGTTTGTTGTATCTGACCAGAAGTAAGCAGCAGCAATCATCATAGATTCATTCTTTTGCATATCGGCAATAGACAGCCTAATGCATTGGTCTATTTTCTGCTCTGCCCAGTACACCTGCATCGACCTGTTAACCCTCAAATACCAATCTTTCCACCCTTTGGTGGGTTTGGGCCAGGATCGGAATGTGTCCTTCCATAGATTCAAAGAAAAATTTTGGGCTTTGAAGGGAATTCTGTTAGCTTCTGCGTTGATCAAATCAGTTGGATCTAGGTCGCCCATTGGACCTAGGCATTGGAAATGTGGTTGGTCGGTTGGAATAACCAGTTTGTTGCGTAGTTCCTAAGTTCGGAGGATCAAAAGAATGAGAAAAGAGAGAAAATTACTAACTATATGAACTCACAAAAACCAAAAGAATCAAGGTAAAAGTAACGGAAGTAGAACGAACCGCAGGGACGTTAAAGTTGATCGCCATTGCTCTGAGGAAGATGAAGGCACAGGCTGGGAACTTGAAGGTGATGCTGGAAGGAGCTCTTGTTGGTTGAGGTCGCGCGGTTGTTCGTCGAGGTCGCCGCCGGAGAGAGAGAATGCCAAAGGTTGGAGTCTGAGGGTAGAAGATGAGCGTTCCGGAGAAATCTATTTATAGGCTGCTTGGAGTAGGGGTATTCTGGACTTATCTCTATGCCGCGCGCGTGTAGGTCGAGGTGGTTCAGATGGATATGGTAACTGTTCGCACGACAATCAAGGGATTGTACAGGGGATTTGATGGCAAGTGATAATGACTTGGAAAAGATCTCAGTATAAAATCTTTTGATTCTAAAATGGTGGCGTTAATTATGTTAAGATCTTGCCGATGGATTGTTATTTCGGTATCTTAACCATAATTAGGGCAAGAGTAGTTGGAGATTGTGCGATGTTTGCTGATATGTGTGAATCAGAACTAGAGTTGATTAGATTCAGTAACGGATTATGTCATGCTTGGAGAATGGGTTGAGAAAAATAGGTAAAGGCAAGCATTGTCTAGAGTAAATTTCGGAGCATCAATGTTTTATACTCCGAAATTGGGGGACATGTGTTGACACCGTTTTTTGGCATGTGTCAAGATGGTCAGAGTGGGCTAATCAGCAGGAGAAAAGTTATTGTGTATGTTGATAGCCGATAAAAGACAGCTTGTGAAGAAGGCTGCCGATGAATGGTGGCGGTGTATGGAGAAGTTAGGTTAGATTGAGGTGTTGCCGATAAGGTTAAGGATATTATTGCCGATACCGATGAAGGGAGGCTTGAAGACCGCTGTTGATGAAATAGGAAGTGTGCCGATGAAAGAAGGCTTGAAGGCTGCTGCCGATGAAACAGGGAGTGTGCCGATGGAAAGGAGGTCGATGGGAATTCCATCGTAATTTAGGCGGACAAGGGAATAGATAGGAATTAATTTCCTTTTCTATGTTTATTAGAGTCTGATTTGTATAGGAGTCATGTGTTTTCTTAGATTTGGATTTAGTGTCCTAGTCGTATTTGGTTACGTTTCTGTAGATCAGGGTATAAATATAGAGTGAAGGGCAATGTAATGAGAATCAATCAATCAATATCAAAAACAGTTTTTACTATTATTTACATCTGTTTACTTTTCGGCGACTTCGTCAATTTGTATATTTTTCCTTTTTCACGAGTTCTCATCGATTCGGCGAGTTGCATCGCTTCAGTGCGACCTTCGACGATCCTCGAGTTCCGCGTGAGTACCTCTTGGCCGTGACTTCCGGGCGTATCGCTGTTGTCAGGACCAAAGTGCTCGCATCTTCATCCTTGTCGATTAACAGGTCAAATCGACTGGCACGCTTTGGATATCGATTTCGGGTATTAGCCCTTTGTGTTTGCAGATCCACTTTTGCATCAACAGTATGGCATCTCTGGGGACATCCTTGATGGTGAAAGTGCTGCAAATCTCCAAGAAGTGTTGGATATGAGCACTAGCATCTTCATGTGCCTTCCCACAAAATTGACTGGCTTGCACCATGTTAATCAACGTCGACTTTAGCTCAAAGTTTTGCTTGATCTCTTCCGCAGGTCCAGTCCGGATGTTAGTTATAGTTGGAGCTGAGAACTCGCGGAGTGACTTGTTTGTCATGGCATCAACTCTGGTGTTAAGTTTTGAACTATGCTTGGTCAGCCTTCTGAATCAGAGAGTGGAGCTTCAAGCTGAGATGATGATGTGTCTGTTTGAACTCTCTTTAGCTTGGCTCTTGCTCTTCTGAACAATAATTGGATTATCGATGAAGTTATCTGGACGACCAAACCTGCTCATACATTACCCTGTATATAATATATAAATAGACAATAGACAAGGGTAAGGCTATATGAGTAGAGAAGGATGATGGTTTCTCGATCACATTAGTGAATGCAAGTGATGTCTTATTATCCTTTGAATAGCAATTCAACCTTCCCTAGCAATGGCGCCAAAAACGCTTGTTGACACCACTAACGTCACCTAAGCTAGGTTGTCATCCCCAGCATGACACTAAAGGTGCTGGTACTAAAATATGCAAATGCTCTTCTGAAATAAATATGAAATCCGCAAGCGCACAGATAATACCGATGTAGCATTTTAACCGGGAGTATTCCAGGTATCGTTATTTATATTTTTACCACTGGGAAGGGATGCTAAAGATAATAAACAATGAGCATCACTACATGTGATAATAGAGAGCACAACCATATCTTTATCTATCTTCTCATACAGGGTAAGTGTCATAAGATAAATAATATATATATATATATAAATAAAGAATAATAAGAGATAACTGATAAGCTCATAGCCACATATAATGATAAACATCTCAATAGATTACTCTAAGCATATAGCACTAGCATAGATTAGGATGAACTATAAGGATAAATCCTAAGTTATTCTAACTATACAGTCAAAACATACGATAATTAGTACAATTACACATGATAATCATGGCAAGAAAAAGTTATATCTACGCATAGTGATATTACTAAGGAAGATAAAGAACATAGCCGTCACGTTCCTGTAATAGTTGTGCTCTTCCTGCCCTATATTCGGGAGGTGGACTACAAAGGACTCAACAGGACTGTCACTCCCGCGATCTACCACACGGATCGGAATATAGGGTGCAATCGCAGGTAAATACAGTATAGGCACCACGCCTACACAATGTTTACCACTCACCCATGATATCAATGAGCAAGCGCTATACGATCCTATACTTAAATATAATTCTGATCAAACTATGACAAGCATATAATCAAAGTAAACTAAGAACAATATAATTGAGAACATAATCAAATAGAGCAAAATCATATCTAATATGATAGAATAGACTAAAGTCATATTCATACAAATGATGAACTAGATGAATAATATAAGAACAAATACAAAAGTAGGAGAGAATTACCAAGTATTCTCTTGACAGATCCGGAAATCAAGCAATGCTTGGCTCTTTCTAGTTCTAATCCTATGTAGCTATGCTAAACTAGAGATCTAATTGAGATGGTGGCTCTAGGGCTTCTCTGAATGAATGGAATGAGTTCTCTCTCTAATGAATTAGGGTCTCTCCTGGGGCTAGAGGCCTTGCTTATATAGCCCTCTAGGAAGCACCACAACCCTTGGATCAAACCGACCTTGATAAACGATTATTATTGATCCTCAAAGGCAGTGGAGGCATAATCCAGGAGCTTGGCTCTGATTGGTCACCTGGGTGGGGCAGGCGCCCAGGCCCATGGGCGGCCGCCCCTATTGCCTGGCCTGTGGGCCCTACCCTCCGCGGTGTGATCTTTCCGAGTCTTCTAGAGTTTTCTTTTTCATAGTATGGTCGGTTTCTCTCTATGTAAATCTGACATGTGGACCTCCTTTGGTTATTTTCTGATAACCCCCTGTAGAAATAGATATTTACCAAAACTCATGGAATTATGTCAGTGTAACCCCTATATCTAGATAGTATTTATATTTAGGCCCTTTCTCATGCTATGTTGACGGTTAAAATTGATACTTATCTACCATCAACAGCCGCCTCCAGATCCCGATTCCACAGGGGAGCAGGAGAGGGAGGACCGCCCCACCGCAGATGGAGCCCGTGGGAGCGCGCAAGGATGGGCGCTTGGCCTCCCGTCCGTGCGGTTCATTCTTGCTCCAGGTGCGCCGCGAAGGCCACGGCGAAGGGCGGCGCTGCACGGTCCTCGCTGTCCTGGCCACGGCCGCGCTACCCCAGCTGGAGCACCTAGCCAAGAATGACGGGTCGCTGAGCCTGCTCGTCTTGGGACTGCGGCCGCAAGGGGGAGTGCAACCAGTCCCAGGTCGCTAAGTAGGTAACAAGCATGTCAGCTAAACCTGAAATATGCACTCTTTCAACAAAACAAACTGTTGGATCTTGGCATTAATTACTGGTTTATAATGGGACCTTAATCAGGAAATGCAGTATATGTTCTTTCCTTCTATCTATCTTTCTTTATTCACTGAATAAATTAATATCAGCAAAAACATTGCTCAAAGTTAGTTTTTTTTCTTTTATAAAGTTGTGATGCTTATGCAGCAGAGCAAGATAGAGAAGGCGTTGTGGTGGAATGTAGGGGCCATGATGTTGTTTGATTGCATGAGTAAGTAATGGTCATCAGAGTTCATACCTCAGTTTAGTGCTATTGAATTTACCTATTTTCACACAATGTCAGGTAGATTTGTTGCCGATATGGGAGGATTTGCATAAATTCTTGTCAGAGTATATGAATTGAAAATATGTATGGCTTCTTGCTGCCCCACTATTAGTTAACCTTCATCGGAGAAGGAGGCCTTGCTGGACTGGGAGAAGGGGAATAAAAACATTCTCGGTGGTATAGATCTCAATTTTCACTTGTATCAGCCTCGCTAGACTGGGAGAAGTACACGACAACAATATTCTCGGAGGTACAGGTCTCAATTTTCACTTGTGATTCTGTAAAGTTACAGGCTTTTTATTGTGATAATGAGGATGGCCCTTTCACCAGACCACTCTTGATTTTAGACAACACATTGTAAGGAGTTTTCTCGGATGATCTTGTGCCATTTCTGTGATATGAGCTAAGTAGAACATGGCATGCTGCCTGTGAAGTTTGTTGCATCCTAGAATTAGAGCTTTAGGATGGAAAAACTTTCAGTCTGAAATACTAACTGATTGTCTATTCTTGGTCGATTTGTATATATGAGTAGATTTGGGAGATCTGGTCGCAAAACAAAATAATGGATTTAATAGACCAATTTTCATTACTTGATAGATTCAATTCTAATTTAGCAGTGCACTATTGTATATATTGAGTTAACAAGCCCTAGATATGCACACTCACACCCATAAACCATTTTGCTCTTGCAGAAGTTGAGCGGGCTGACAATTCACCATTTAGATATTTTTTTGGGAAAACTATATGGTGACAATAACAGGGACATGACAGAAGATTTTACTCAACAGACCAATTTGACGTGAAAATTTACCTCTGGGGACTGTAATAACTGGTAAGAGCAGTAGTAGTAATCAGCAAATTTCCTGCAGATGGGAAGGGTCGGAGAGAAGCTCCACATTGACTTGGTGGTATCCACTGGGGACTTCTACGACACCAGGCTGACAGGCGTTCATGACGACATGTTTGAGCAATTCTTCATGGACATCTACACAGCAAACAACTTATAGAAGCCGTAGTAGGGGTAAGCATTACTGAACCTGAAACTAGCGCTTTTCTATTACCAGTTCTATTTCTCTGGTATCGATGCGACGACAGAAAATACTCTTGTATATGTTCACCGAGGCTTCATTTTGCACGCGTGCGTTTTTAGTTCTAGGAAATCATGACTACAACAGTGGCGCACTAGCTCAGTTTAGTCCAGCCCTGCGGAATATCGACAGCCGGTTTATTTGCATGAGATCATTCATCATGAATGCAGGTGTTTACTTGTGATAGGACAGGTTTGGATACATGGTCATTTCAGCATTAGACATGGCTTTTACTCTCCATTTTAGGATTGCACCACTCTAGCTCCTACCAAGCCCTGACTGATATTTGAGACTACAAATTACTACTTTGCAAATTAGTGTGCAGGTACTATCAATGAGAAGTGATGGTTTCGTAGCAAATTCATAATTTTGTAGCAAATTGATGTAACTTGTTGCATCTCATGATTTTCTGACTACAAGTGACATGCTACCGATTATCATGAACTGTTTCGGAGTTATAGAAAAGGTGCACAGTTAATATATGATTTTGAACTTCTATAGAAATTAAGTTGTCGATTTCTTCAGAAGTACAAAAACACATTGCTTTTATTCAGATCTACAACCTACTGTTCACAATCTTCCCTTTGTTGCTACTATATGGTTGCTTCAATAAATGATTATATTGTTATTTTGGTTAACACAACAGAGAACTGGAAATAATTATATCGCTATTAGGTGGTCTGAATGATCTACAGGATGTCTGTCGTTACATCATTAGGATGACTGATTATTTTTCATATACAAGTTTTGTATCCTTGTCATTGTATTCAAGAAAATGGTTATGCATTTTTCTGTTTAGAAAAATATGGCATGTGTATAAGACTAGGTCGGTGGGCGCGCTTCGCCGCGCCCGTATTGAAAAGTGTCAGTCTGTAGGAGACGATATTTTAGTTAATTAGTTTGCACTGATCATCATAGTATACAATTTGTTCTCTGTCAGGTGAACCAAATGGCTTCCAATGTTACCGAGCTGCTGCCTCTACCGACATAGGCTAAAAATAATCACAAAAAACTGAAGATGGCAATAAGCTCATAGAAAACAACCATACAGAGGCTGCAGGTATCAGAATCACCATAAGTAGCTGAGTAAAAAAACATGATATTTCTGTGGCGGCTATTGGTTGAATCTCTGTTGAACATGTAATGCCACATCAGTGTACATTTACCGCATCACATTGTTTGGCGCAGATAATGCATGCAACTCTGCAAGCCTGAGCATTACATGGGACAAACGGAGACAAAACGCTAAGAACTCTTAGTGCATCCATGTATATGATGATGATATGCCTATGAAACCTAACTTGGCAGCACTAATCAATGACAACGGCTCTATGAAACTTAACTTGGCAGCATCAATCCTCATTTGCTCCTGCAAGATAAATGGACATTGAGGAACTGGATGATTATCGTTAAGCTGAAACCTAGATCGAAATCAATTTAGGTAAGTATTGTAGATACCTATCACAAGCGTTCATCGTTGCTATTTAGCAGGGCCAGAAAGCTATTTAGCAGGGTCAGGAACTTTTATAATTAGCCAGTTTTTTAAAACTCTGACCTTCATGGAGTTTCCCTGTAATAAAAATAATGTAGACAGTAGAAATTACATTGAACCAAAGAGGAACGGGAAAGAATGGTTACCACGTCATGAAGGATAAGGTCCACTCTGAGAATTTTTGGTAGACCAGAGAACTTTAACAACCCATGTCCTGATCTTCCATTTATGTGATTATGCAGTAACATAACACCTGTTGCATCCTGCATTAGTAATACAAATTAGTTGGCTGCACGAAGCAAGGCATAGTAATATGTTGCATAAAAAATAGCAATAATGAGCAACTTTTGCCAAGAAAAACATGATGCATTAGGACGCTAAATAATATATATGCAACAAATAAATTTGGAGCCCGATTTTAGGCCGCTCATTCCATCCCCCAGATCCTATTTGA
Source organism: Saccharum hybrid cultivar R570 (assembly GCA_038087645.1). Lineage (NCBI taxonomy): Eukaryota > Viridiplantae > Streptophyta > Magnoliopsida > Poales > Poaceae > Saccharum > Saccharum hybrid cultivar. Next base: position 4,042,904 of record JAQSUU010000423.1, read on the forward strand.
TGGGAAAGATTAATCATGGTGTCATGCAAGGTTAACTCAATAATGTCACATTATCTGTGTGTAGTCGTAGTTCATCAAACATTTAAATCAACTTAGGAAACCTAAAAATCTGTAAGTAATGCAAATATACCATCCTATCATTTATAGAATCACTATAAGATTTTTTAGAAACATTATGTAAAACTATGGTCCCATTTACAGGGGTAATTATATTAGTAAGAGAACATGGCGATGAACCAAAATTAGAGGGCAAAATGGAAACTGCCAACCCTGTAGGGCCACCTAGGATGTCAGTAGCAACAATTACAATGGTATGCCTTTGATTCCACCAATGAAGCTGTGAAGACCACTTTAATGATTGGACATATAGGTGATTATAACAATGCACCTAAGCTGGTGAGGTAATTTAAAGCATATCATATGTACATTTGTGCTATTTTCTTTGGCTAAATTAAAACATATCCATAGTTAGGTTAAGATTCATAGTAAGAACAGTGGATAGAAATAAAAAGAAAATAGAACCGTGCTAACTGTTTGACCTTATTCTTTTGAAGTACACTGCTCTGTACATAGAGTGGACTAACTGAGAATTGGTAAATGCTCGTTGTTGTCTCAAATAAGATTATACTAAAATATATATACACATAGCCTTTCCTGTATGGTGTGACCTTTTGAGCCACGACAGTAGTTTTTTCTTGAACACGCCATTGTAATGGTTTGAGCTTCAGCTTACCAATAGTTAGCCTAAACAGCACACAGCCACGAAGATGACCATAATATTTACTCAAAATAAAAAATTCAAATATATATTATTTAAATAAAGGAGACACCTAATCAAAGAGTGCACCTACGGAGATGAAGACCTGACCTTTTATTATGAAGGTGTTGCAGGCAGGCAATTCATAGGATAATTCAATTTCCCTGTGAACCAAACAAAATGCATGAAAGAGGAAATGAAAAAATTGCAGGCTAACAGCATACCGTCTTTAAAGCTGCAATGCCGTGGTCAATCTTGCCATGATGGCACCATCAGGTAGCACCTGTGAAGCATCAAACAAATTCCATTTGGAGAGGCATGTAAGAATGATAGAGAAACCTTGTCTACATAACTTACTCTATGCTGTAGAAGGTGCATGCGTGTAAACTATAGAAGGAGCAGCTCTGTAAAGCTGCAATTGAAATATCAGACAATAAAAGATGTCCAAAGCTGCAAATGTTGCTACCCCTGAAATCTAATAGAGGGAAGGGGGCACTTCCTGTCCAAAGTTGCAAATGTTGCGAGGCCTGAAATCTAATAGAGGGAAGGGCACTTCTTGCTGCACCTCCGTGATATGAAGGTCCTTCTGGATGAAGATGATGCAGCCGCTCATTACACCCACATCTCGACACGCCAACACATGATGACATGAATAGAACACTGTCAGCGAAAATATGTCAAAGACACAAAATTATACATTTTGCAGTTGATTTCAGGAGTTTCATCAGTATGAGGAAGACCATCCTAGTAAATGAGAACCAACAGAATTTGCAGAATAGTGTGACGTCATCCCATTATATATATGAGTATTTGCAGAGCAGTTTCAGTACGGTCAAGATTGACATTAACAGATTGATTACGAAAAATATTTTTAAAAATGACCTTTTTTTGTACCCAAGATAACATACTTTTTTTTTATCTAAGATTAGACCATTATATATTTTACGTACCTGCTTAAATAAACCACCGAAGAAAGCGAAAGCTACAACCATTTGTAGCTGAATGAATAGGACCAAATCTGCATCAAGAACGAAACGTCATTCCAGACTTCCAGTGGAGCTGTGCTCACCGTAGCCGTGCAGGACATGGTTGAGGGACGCGAAGACGGAGAAGACGGAGCAGGCAAAGTCGCAAAGACATATCTCCAGCAGCTGCCGCCTCTGCCGCGAACACGGACGCCGGCGCCGTCCTCCGGCTCCTGGGGGAGCACGTCGTCCACGCGAGCGTATCGGTTCTTCCTCCCCAAGAACCCCGGCAAGGTGCTGGCGCCGCCGGCCGCAACGTCGGCCCTCATCACCTCTGCCTTGCTCAGCCCCTCCCTCCCTCTTCCGAGAAGCCCGCCAGGCACCCAGCTAGGGAACGGAGGAGGTAAAGTGGATCTGAGGAAGGAAGCCAATGGTGAGGCCTCTGGGCGCCGCATCCGGGGATGAGGAGGTGGAGGCGGAGGCGGAGGCGGCGAGGCGCTTTTTCTTCACGGGAGATGGGGGAGGCCGGAGGGAAAGAGGAAGGAGCGGAGGCGTCAAGGAGCCGCGAGACTTTTTTTTTGCTGGAACTCTGGAAGCCCTAGGCGGCGGCTTAGAATTAACCGGAGAGAGCAAAAGCACGCGGGGACACGCACGAGGCACGTGGGGACGCCCGATTCATGAACAGTAAGCATACAGTAGCCAGAGAGCTCTCAGCGCGCGGAATCTATGAGCTATATAGAGTTTACTATTACTATTACTATTACTATTACTATAAAAAGATTGTACAAATACTCCTTATGTATTATTGGTTTAACTGTTGTCAGTTGATATTCTTTCTTGTTTCTCATACTATGATCTCTTTGTGATAACATAAGAAGATGCACAGAAACATTATTTCGAATAACAGTTCTCACTCTTTGTCTTAAAGAACAATAATTTTTTCAGACTTTCAGATGCATTTCCAATACTGTACACTACCCTTTTTTTATTCCTTACTGTGGGCATGCTTGGGGACTGGCAATACAGGCTAAGGCTTAAGAGACCAGATGCAGTACTGTACTGATCACCTAGAGGAGGTGAGTAAGCTGTCCAAAGTGTCCAAAGTGAGGGCTCAGGTTGAACGAGTGAAAAGCATCATGATGGAAAACATCGACAAAGTCCGCTCCGCAATTGTCTAGACCATCTCATGGTTGCTAGCTGCAGAGAAGATTTTGGTAGAAAGGTGCTTCGCACGCACCTTACTCAACATTTGCCAGGGGGATCACTACCGGTCTGCCACCAAGACGTACTTATTTAGGCCTTTGTATCTAGGGTAGAGATGACGATTGGCAGAAAATATACTTATTGTAATTCTAATCCTTTGAGTGTGTCATGTGAAGTTATCAATGTATTTCAAATGAGATCAGTGCTAATATATCTAACTCTGTATCATTGTGTTTTAGTGAATCTTAAACATGCCACATCTACGCTTCGTTACCGATGCATATATTATCTTTTAAATGTTTGGTTTATACTACAGAAAGATAAATGTTTGGTTTATACCACCGAAGGTCGTCGTAGTGGTACCATGGAAAAATATCATCGTTTGGTTGTTTTTTATGATCATATATGAAATGAAGCTGTAGCGTTAGCACGAGCAATGTACTAGTAATGCTTAAATAGTACTCTCTCAGTTCTAATTTCTAAGTCGTTTTGATTTTTATAGACACATTCATTTTACTATATACATAAATATAATACTTACTACCTTTGTCTAGAAAGAGTGTCATTTTTCTGAAGAACTCAAACATTTTTAACTTTGTTTAAATATATAAGAAAATATCAATATTTATAGTGCATATTTGATATCATTATATGAATTGATGAATATAGTTTCATAACAAACTTGTTTGAGATAGAAATGTTAATAATATTTTCTATAAGCCTAGTCAAACTACCAGAACAAAACTCATAGCGACATTCATTTTAGGACGGAGGGAGTATATAGACATGTAGCAAAAGCCATGCACCAAAAAAACACTTACAATTTAAAATGAAATGGATGAAGTATATTACTACTACTACTATTATTAGAATTATATCCCTCCTCGTTCTAAAAATGTTATTAGAGCATCTCCAATAGTCCCAAAAAATTAATTAGTAAATGAATGAGTTTTTTAAGTGGCTAAAAAAATTAGGTGCACATATGTTGAGTTTCTTTGGAGAGTTTCTAAAATCTCGCTCATAAAATATAAAAGATAATTTTACATTATGAATCCTAAATTATTTGAAACCCAATCAACTACTTTTATACTTTCTTACATTTGCACTGGTAACCTATCATATCCCTTATTTTCCCCATGTTCTTTCACCTCTAGATATTTATACTTTCTTTACGTTTGCACCGGTAACCTGTCGTATCTCTTATTCTTTCTCACGTCCTTTTACCTCTAGATATTTGTGCATAATTATTAGATCGATTTTGTAAGTGCGGATAAATTGAGAGTATAAGGGGGTGTTTGGTTGCAGGGACTAATGTTTAGTTGGTGTCACATCGGACGTTGCATGCAGTGTCGCATGGGGTGTTTGGATACTAATAAAAAATAAATTACAGATTCCGCCAGTAAACCACGAGACAAATTTATTAAGCCTAATTAATCCATCATAGCACATGTTACTGTAACACCATAGTGTCAAATCATGGACTAATTAGGCTTAAAAATTCATCTTGCAAATTAGTCGCAATCAGTGCAATTAGTTATTTTTAATCTATATTTAATACTCCATGTATGTGTCCAAACATCCGATATGATAGAGACTGAACTTTAGTTGGGGAAACAAACACCCCCTAAGATAAGGAGCTGTTGGAGAGTAGTTTTCTCAATCGGCCTTGTTTAGACGCCTTCAAAATTTCAAATTTTTATTTTCGTCCCATCGTATCGAATCTTTGAACACATGCATGAAGTATTAAATATAGATAAAAAATAACTAATTGCACAATTTGGTTGTAAATCACTAGACGAATCTTTTGAGCCAAATTAGTCCAGAAACTAATAGTTAAATACAAACGAAAGTGGTACAGTAACCAAATTTTAAAAGTTTTTCCATCTAAATACCCCTTGCTACAAAATCAGGATAAAAAAAAGTGGGTTTTGGTCTGTTGGTATTTGAGAGGCCGGCCCTGTACCGCACCCTCAACCCGAGCTGCCTGTAGGCTGTACCTGTACGCTGCAAGCAAAACCCTACCCTGCCTTGTTTTCTCCCGTCACCCCCAGCGTGATAGCGTGCGCTCAACCCCCACCTTCGACGACCGCGCCGGCCGTCGCTGCCGCCCTACTTCGGGCCCTTCGCCGGCGACGAGCACCACCAGGTACGCCCTTCTCGTGGTCTTCCCTTCTGGCTGTCCGAAGCCGTGAGCCCAAACCCTAACTTACTATTCGTAGACACGCCGCCCCCTTGGTCTTCCCTTGCTGCTGTGCGAAGCCGTGCGCCCAAACCCTAAAATACTATTCGTATTCAGATCTGAATCTAATTACAAGTGTATACGCATATATTATGCCTGCTAACTTCGATTGCTTTGCAAAAATTATCGGGTGTACATGAGGACGCCCATGTTCTTAACTGGGTCAGCCCCTGTCCTGTGCTTAGATATCCCTTTCTGCTGTGCGAACCATGCTGCTTCGAAAGATACTTGAAAACCTGTGATTTGTGCTTCCAATGGATGTGCTGTTCAACAGTGAGGCCCCCTAGGACTGTCATTATGTTTAATTGCGTTATAGTTTCTTGCTGGGGTCATTTGGTTGAACTAAAGTGATCAGCACCTAGCAAAATATTGTTTAGAAGGTACTCCCTCTGTTTCACAGTTTTATAGAGGCATACTTGTTTTCCTTTTGTCTTTAATGTTATAATGTTGTACTTTGGCCATTGGTTTCTCACAAAACATATCATTTGTAACTAGGAAACTGATATAGTTTGGAAGCATTTTGAAATATGAATCTAGCTGTGTAATTTCTATGCACTGAACATACTTATAATTTATACTCCCCTGTCCACAAATGTACGCATTTGTAAGATGTTCAAGACGGATTAAGGAGAAAAGGAGATGACTATGATGCCCCTCAATCAATCACCCCGACATTACAGAGATGCAATTAATGCCTTTCTTTTCTATTGATACTATAAATGACATGCGCTAATTAAATTTTTAGACACCAAGTTAGAGCATCTCCAGCAATCTCTCTATTGTGTGTTTGGTTGGTGGATAGAGGTTGCATTGCATATCCTGGTTGAGTGGATGCAGGCTGAGTGGAACCGTATTTCCTAAAAAGAAGGTGTTTGGTGAGGTTGCATGAGCGGATGCCAAAAAACTGAGATGCTGTTTGGTTGCTTGCATGAGCGGATGCAGTCTACCAAACCTGAGAGGCTGACATGTGGGACCGCATTAAATACACTGCATCTACCCAGCTAGGATGGCCAGTGAAGCTCATTCTAAGCGTATCCACCGGGCCAGGATGGGGGCGTATTTTTGCATCTGCTCATGCCGGCTGCATCCACTCATGCAAGCTGCATCCACTTAGCAGGCAACCAACTTTTTCATATTATACGGATCCACACAGCCAGGACGAAGGAGATGCAGGCAACAAAACACACCCTAATACCCAGTTACCCACTCTGTAAGGGCACGTACAACACAGGGCTCTTAGCAGACACCTAAGGACAGTTATTAAATTCTCATGCCATGTGTAGGCTACCTCGAAGCATCATGGGCGCTTGCATGCTGAATCGGCGCTCGCATAGGGCGACCGGTGCTTCAATCTTTTACAGGAGTCCGACGCTTGTCTCCAAGTAAAGAAATAACTACATTATGATGTAAATGCATTGGGCAGCCAAGTGCTTAAACAAGCTCCAAAATTTACCAATTTAAGCTTGTGTGAAATAATTGTTTCCATTGTAGACTGACTCTTGTGGAAAAGCTTACTGATGTGGCATTTGGTCTCTCTCTTTAAGTGTCTATATAAGCATCTTAGCGTTCTTCACACCCTAAATCCTCATTTGGAGAGCCTGTTCCAACAAAATCCAGTCTAGTCACATAAAACAGGGTTGGAGCCATTGACACCTGACCCAGGAACATCATCCCAACCTGGCTACACGGGGCCATTTTTGACCCCGCCATATAAAAATCTGTCGCAAGTAACGTACCACGTTCCATGACCCAATCGACCCGGGAACTTTGTGACTATGCTCTATACGTGCCCTAAATCATGCTTCCATATATTCTATTGGGCTGGAATCCTGGAATGTACCTTTGCACCTAGGCTGGAGTGGCCCAGACAGCCCATATCTGCACCTAAAATATAATTTCGTTTCTTTTTCGTATGCAATCAGAATGTTCCGTTCTGACCACAGAAGCCATTGCCTTGCCCTGTGCCCCTGTTTTCTGTCATCCGGACAAGCAAAAGCAAGCACATATTCACATGCCACAAACAACGGAGGCTGGCTCACCTTGGTGCGGAAGCCATCCGTGCTGCTTGCCTGGCGTGGCAGGGACCATATCTGGGAAGGGGACGTGCTAGGGCAGCCAACCTCAGGCGGATCTGGTGTCGTTGCTGAAGCGGCAGCGGTGGGCCTGCACTCAGAGATGTGAACTCAAGTGGTAGTCACATACATCCAGTGAATGGCGGCGGGTTTGCTTGTGTGCAACTGAATCAGAGCCAGCGTCAGTAGGTTGGCATGTGGAGGAGCAGTCGGCGATGGTACCATATGGGTACGGGAAGAGGAAGGAATGGCTTGAGATATCCACAAGAAGCGGCGGTGTAACACTTTGGAGAACCAGCAGGCTTCTCACCAAGTGGAGAGCAAGAATGATGGTTTTGGAGAGTGAGAAATATAGAGAGCACGATGGAAATGTTGTTGGCGCCATAGTTTTTGGCTATGTTATAACATATGATGTAGAGCTGAATAGAGCTTCTCTTGGAGATGCTTTTATGTTGGCAGATAAAATTAATGATGAGGGGAGGGGTGGGGTAAATTATGCTAGAAATGCTTACATTTTTGGACAAATTTTGAATGCTAAAAATGCTTATCTGCGGATGGCGGGAGTGAATTTTGATTTCCCAAAATAAAATAAGCCCTGCATATTTGGATGGAGGGAGTACATGATTAGGAGCTGTGATAACTTCATTGAAACATGATGTGCCTTGGAGTTTGTAGGGAAGTGCTTACCAAGTAAAGTTAACATCATGAAAAATACCAACTATGTTGTATAAAAGGAAAGTAGAACAGAGGTCCTTGCTTGGAGAATAGCTGGTGGCTGGTAAACTTGGGTTTGGAACTCCAATTGTATATATAAGAGCAAAGTTTCGCTAGGCGCTAGGCGGATTCTAGGCGCTGACCCTCAGCCTAGCGCCTAGGCGGGATTAATCGCGCCTAGGCGTTCCTAGGCGTTTTCCTAGGCGATGACTAATACATGCATAAATACTTAAGAGAAAAGAAAAAATAGGAGATCCATAGTAATAATGGAAGGGAGAAAGAGCAGAAGGCCCCATTTAACGGCCCAACTTTGGCCCAACTCTCTCACCTTACAGCCTCTCTCGCACCTCTTCTTACCTCTCCCGCATTGCGACTCCCGCATCGCGCTCGCATATCTGCCCGCCGCCGCCGCCGCCCTCTCCCGCTGCTCTCTCTCAGTGCGCACGCCGCCACCCACACTGCTCCCCGCCGGCGACTCTGTATCCTCTTCGCGCCCGCCGCCGCCCGCGCACGCCGCGCTCGCCGCCGTCTGCGCACGTCCGGACACTCCTCCACCCCCACCGCCGCCGCCGCCGAGCCGCCGCCGCCGCTGCCTAGGGGTCCGCCTACCCCCATAGGCGAGGCGGGGAGCCTCCGATTCGCGACTAGTCGCGCGTAGTCGTGCCTAGGCGAGCGCCTAGCGGAACTCTATATAATTGAGAGATGGGGCTGTTCTTTTGATTTTTTTAGAGTTAAATGCATGAGCGGTCCCTGAACTTGTCAAGAGGTGTCACTTAGGTCCACGAACTCTAAAAATGCATTTCTGGGTCCCTGTTCTTGTTATATGGTGCACCATAGGTCCATGCCAGCCACATGGATATTTGTTGCTGATGTGGCATGACAGCATGGTGTATATTTTTACGTTGAGGTCCTTTTCCTTGGAAAATACGCCCTGCCTTCTCGCGCCCATGCAAAGTAGCCGCATACCGCGGCGGACGCCAAGCAGCAGCAACAGCCAACAGCACACTGTGCATGAGAAGCAACACCTGACCACAGATCACCCTGCCGTCGGCTGTCGCAGGGGTGGTTGGCTGGGTCCAGGGTTGCTGTCGCCACGTGCCATCCACGAGACCACGACGCAACGGTGAGCACCAGCTTCACAGGCACGTGCATGGTGGCCTCCAGCTGACAGCAACGTGGTCTCCCCTCCACCTCCGCTGGCGCGGACACGCAGGAGCTGCTGGACACGGAAGACGCCAATGCGCGGTGTGCTGTTGATGCTGTTTCGCATCCTCCATGGTTTGCGGCTGCTTTCTGTGGGCACGAGGAGAGGGCAGGGCCTAGTGGCCTAAAGTCTATTTTCCAAGTAAAAAGGGTCTAAATGTAAAAATGCATGCCATGCTGTCATGCCACATCAGCAACAAATGACCATGTGGCTAATATGGACCTGGGGTGCACGATATAACAAGAATAGGGACCTAGAAATGCATTTTTAGAGTTCGTAGACCTAAGTGATACCTCTTGACAAGTTCAGAGGCCACTCATGCATTTAACTCATTTTTTTTATGTCTTGATTCTATCTGATTGTTGTGACATGAGATTAGGTTTGGGCATATAATGTGTTCATAAATGGGGAGGATATTGGGCTGGGGCTTGGGTCCTTCCAAAAAGTCCAACTTTAGTGTTTAGGTTTTGGGGTGAAAAAGAGGAAGCCAAGTTTCAGGGTCGAGTAAAGAGCATGCAGAATGGTTTCTGTAGAAAAGAGAAACCATTAATGAGAAGGTATCTGGTGGACCCGATCTCAAAATCATATCCTTGGAGTTGTGGGTGATACTGAGAGATGGGCTTGTGATGTGGACCAGCACCTGGAGTTACTGGGTAAGGGTTGTGATGGTATTGCTCTAGGAGATGGATGGTTCTGTTAGGACTGCACAGCGAGGTTTGTTCTGCAGAATTTTGCGAGGTCGGCTTCATGCTCCTTTCTACTGGTTCATCATGATATGACTACTGACTGCTACTGGTTTATCATGATACGACTACTGACTACCCTCCTGTATTCTGCACTCTAAGTGAATAATTAAGTTGGAAGCTGCTGCCTGATTCCTTCTTGAAGGAAGAAGCCAGTTGTTTAATCTACCATTATCTAAAAAGTTGGAAGCTGCTAGCTGTCGGTCAAGGGTGTGGATGTATGCCCAGACCACACAAGTTCAAGTCCTCACTGAGGCAAATTTGTGTGCCTATTTTCTTCTTAATAAAATACCACCTAGTTCTCCTAGGTTGGTCTATTTTTTTAAGTGAATAATTAGCAGTGATAGTTCTACTTTCCATCTCTAGAAACATTGTGATCTCATTAAGTTGTTAATTTCCACTTTTAACATGTGTGTGTTATAGTGTGGGCCTGAGTGCATTAGAATTCGGGGGTGCATATTTTCAAATGCTGGCTTTGTGCGATGTTCTACTGTCATGAAACTATGGATCGTAAGTTTCTAGAAAAGGTGCTAAAGCATTTATCTTTCAGTTATGCTTGTGCGTGATACTCTTGTGCTTTCTTTGTTCTTTCACTAACTCATTTACTTTTTGCACATGCAGTTTGTGGATAAAGGGTCTTTAAGTCTTCATATGAAATTATCCTTTTGGTAGGCAGCTGAAGGATAATAACTATCATGGCTGCTACTGCAAATTCAGATGTGCAAAGGGCTGAGGAATTTAAACTTAAGGCGAATGATGCCTTCAAGGGTATGCTAGGATTTGACCTGATTCTTCATTGTAGCTGAGCACTAACTTTTTTCCCTAACACTCCATGTAGGTGTGCGTGCTAAAAATTACTATGTAAAAATTACTTCATTGTGTGTTTTACCTCCATGTAGGTGTGTTTTCACTATGTAAAAGATCAATTATGAATTGTAATGGTGGCTAAAAAGAAGATAGGGACATACTAGGGTTTGTATGCTAAATCTTGCACTAAATTTGAAAGTCGTATGTCTCAATCAATGAAATTAAGTGTGACTTGATCCACTCACTAAACCATCTAGAGCACTATTTGGCATTTTGGCTACTGATGTTCCTTTACATTAAAATTTTAAATATATCTGGCTGTAATCTGCGATCTCTTCTTTAATGTTCTCTTTGAACTGTGGCACTTACTACTTACATCTATTTTGTCCAGCAAACAAGTTCTCGCAGGCTATAGAGCTTTACAGTCAAGCCATTGAGCTGAATAGTTCGAATGCAGTTTACTGGGCAAACCGTGCATTTGCACACACAAAATTAGAGGAATACGGAAGTGCTGTGCAGGATGCTACAAAAGCCATTGAAATTGATCCTAGATATTCAAAAGTAAGTGATGATGCCAGTGCCACCTCTTGCTGACATGGTCTCTTTATTTTATTTTGTTTCTGCATTTAATGAATTTTTTTTGGTAGGGTTATTATAGACGTGGCGCAGCATATCTTGCCATGGGAAAGTTCAAGGAAGCCCTGAAGGATTTTCAGCAGGTTAGCAAACTGCTCTACTTGCGTACATATATCTCCTAGTGACCTAGACTACTGACTACCAATATATATTAGGTAGTAAATTTTGTTATTTTTGGTTTTCTGTTTTAAATTAGAAAAACAATCTTTTCCCAGGTTAAAAAAATCTGTCCGAATGATCCAGACGCTACAAGAAAGTTGAAAGAGTGTGAGAAAGCTGTCCAAAAAATCCGTTTTGAAGAAGCAATTTCTGTTGGAGATGCTGAGAGGCGCTCCGTGGCAGACTCTATCGACTACCATATCATAGGTATCTGGTTTTTGAATTCTGCTGGGGATTTGCTCACTAGTTGCTCGATGTTCTAATGTTTTTTGAAAGAAAATTGGCGGTAGCTCTGCCTTGCATTGAAGGGGAGAAGTAATGAATATTTTTTTGCTCCTAAGGGCCACAAAGCTCCCCAGAAGGATGGGCACAACCAAGATTAGCACATACTAATACAGTCAAAGAACTAAGACTCCCATTACACCTCCAAAAAGCACGCTGCCATTGTTCTACGTTTTCCTTAATTCGCCAAAGCTAGGGATGTGGATCCTTCATTTTGGAAAATCCTTCGGTTCCTTTCTTTCAATAGATTCCACATGCTGTAAATGCTTGCAGCATTAAAGGCACATTTCTTGTCTTTTGACACCGTTTTAATTGTCGCTTCCCACCAATCCTTAATGGAGTTGGAAATTGGAATTAGGAGTCTGGATATGAGGGAAGAGAAAATTGTTCCCATGCAAGGACCTGCTTCCAGACTTCAACTCCACATGAAGTCTGATGTGGCCATCCTCTCCTCACTAGATTGTTGGATGTTAGAGTTTGTTTTGAACTAGGGTCCATGCGAAGAGCTTGCATTTATTTTCCGCCTCTGCTTTCCAAAACAAGTTGCTGAATGGCTTGAAGGACCCAGTGAATTGGATTTTATAAGCAGACTTGGCACCAGTGGCAGAGGACAAAAAAGGGGTGTGGCGGACTTGATAGCATAGACAAAGTGTCTCAAATCTACGGTCCAGTATCCCAGATTCGTTATGTCCATTCATCAAAACGTATAAGAACACAAATAAGAATTACTATACTTCTCATTGCCATTGCCTTCTCCTTTATTTCTGATCCATATTTACTCTTACCATATTACCTAAATTAGCCAATTAATTTAGTTAATTAACTAATGAAACAAACAAACTTATAAATAATCCTCTTGGTCGTGCTCACCACTCGGCTGCTCGGAGTCTAGAGTCTTGGACCCTGCCACCGTGTTGTGTTCTGTGTGCATGCCCTACAAGTAGGCGTCCTTGCCACCCCGACAATCTTTTACCGACCTTTCAATCAACGGTTCCACATGGACTCTTTGAAGCGCATGTGTGTGGAGTTGAAGTCCTAGGTATTTGCGAGGAATAGCTTTCCTCTCCCCTTGGAATGGTTGCAGTGTGGAATTCGATAATTTAGTATCACCAATTTTACTATTGTCTTCATACAGTAATGTTGGTTAGAATGATGTGCTAGTGGGCATGCATTAGCTTTTGTTGAATCATATGCATTAGAGTTGTGTGTTCATTATGCTTTTGTAAAGAAAATGTGCTATGTGCTTTAGGTTTATTAGTTACTGTATAACCCTAAATAGTTCAGAAAAGGTGCTGAGGTGCGGGTATGGTTTGAGGCATATGCAGACCTAGTGCCAGAGGCTCCCACACGAGTGGGGTCTGGGGAAGGGAATAACCGAAGCAAAGTCTTACCCCCGCAGAAATTCTGCAGAGAGACGGCTTCGAACCCAGGACCTGGTGACTCGGCGAGCTAGCACTCACCAACTGCACCAGGCCTGCACTCAACGTTTGAGGCATATGCATTTATATGATTTTGGTTGCTCATAGTTCTTGTATTAAACATTACCGAAGTAGGCATCACATTTGCCAATAATGCTTCTCCATTTGGATTGGAATGGAGAATGCTGAATGAATAGGTAGAAGTAAACTTGAGGATGCTTAAGGCCTGTTTGGATTCTCAGGTCTAAAGTTTAGTGGCTAAAGTTTCAAAATAGTACGTACCAATAATGCAAGCAATGGAAGCTAATTGTTGTTCCTCCTACGATGTTCCTGTGCCACCTCAACTGCACTGTCTTCTTCATCACTTGATGTAGAAATCTCTACAAATAAGTCACCCCCACACGTTAGAAAGCTGATTACAGTAAACAAGTGCCAACAATCAAAAAAACCATTTCAATATTACACCATGCTGATAGTAAACAGAGCTCAAGCAAACATTCATAGGAAGTTCATGCAAACATTCAAAGTATATGGAAAACAATAAGTTCATGAAAATAAAGATAGGCACTACTGCTGTCCCACTATCCTAGTCCATCTAGTACAACTTCATGGTGCACCACCTCTTCAACCATATGAGCCTAGCTTCTTTAGTGGCGAAATTGAAGAATGCCTCGCGGTTTTCAGCCTTCACAAACAAATTGGTAGCCATGAAATACTCGATACTATCTTCTGCTGCCCCACTTTCCACTGCCAATTGGAGAGCTTTCTTCATTGATTTGGCCAATTTGTCACCTGAACTTTCTTCCTTGAAGTTCTCAAGTATTCCTTTCAGCACCTTCACCATAGGACCTTTTTTTTTTTTTTGTAGGACTCGTGGCTGTAGTAGTAGTGCTGCTGGCTCTCTTCCTGGCACTAACACTCATTGGGCTGTTTTCCATCCCATCTTCCTCCTGGTCCTCAAGCTCATCAATTCCACCTCCAATTATTTCACCTGGAATACAGGCTGAAGACCCATCAACTGCGACTTGTTCAAATATTTCCTCCAAGTGTGCAAGATTGTATGGAGGTCCAGATCACAGCTTCTGCCATTCGGGTTTGTTCTGAACAAAGCAAACAAGTGTCAACATTAATTGGGATAGCCTATACGCACGAACTAAACATAAAAGCTGTGTCATCAATACCTTTGTGTGTGTATCCCAGAATTCATCATCAGCCATCACTGAGCCATTAGCATTCCGTCCCAGACCAGTGTGTCCGTTGAGGTACGGTCAAAACTGATAGAGCCTCTTCAATTGATCCCATCTGTTTCAGTTGTTTCCCACTGTGTTTTAGGTGGGTACTATTGTAGTACTTCTCAGATATATTCACATAACCCCAGTTAGTAATGAATCCATTGCTATGATTGCCTGCCCTCTTTTCCTCAATACAAATTTCGCAGAAAATAGATGTATTTTCAGCAGACCAATTTGCCTTGTCAAAGCGTTTACCCATCTATGTTGTTTGAAATGAAAAATAAAATGTCAACGAGATGTAATTTTTCAACATGTAGGCAGAAAAAATATGGATCAATTTGGCTGCAACATGTAGCCAATCAGCACAGCATAAAGTTTTGGTATGCTGCAGTTTGGCTGTACTACAGTGCTTTGGTAAAATGCACATCATAAGCAAATGGACCAACACACCATCAGGTTCAAGCATTTTGACAGGACCTAGTAGCCTCTGTTCAGAAGCATGAAAGGATCACAGGAAAAAGGAGGCTTGTGAACTATACGAAATGCAATGACAAGCCATCAGGGCACCTAAAGGCTACCTCGTCACTCCATTCACCTATGTACATACCAATTCTAAAATTTGCAAATTCAGACCATGAATGCAGAGCTTAGGCCTTGTTTACTTCCCTTACAAATTCCAAATTTTTACATTCTCTCCATCACATCAATCTTTAGACACATGCATGGAGCACTTAATGTAGGTAAAAGAAATAACTAATTACACAGTTTGGTTGTAAATCACGAGACAAATCTTTTGAGCCTAATTAGTCTATGATTGTACACTAATTGCCAAATACAAACGAAAGTGCTACAGTAGCAAAATTGCAAAAAATTACAATCTAAACGAGGCCTTAGAAAGCTACTTTGTGAAAGAAAAAGACAGCTGTAATCATATTTTGGATCAAGTAAGGTGTGCTGACTGATTTTTTTTCCCAAGAGTTTCTCATCCCCTTCTTCAATACCAGCACCTTCAAAGCCATCGCCTGCTCTGTCAATTTCTTCGGTCGTACCTACAGGATCTTCAAATTCTGGAGGGCCTCGGTGGCTTGCCACCCACGGCTGCTGCACTGGATGGTAGCCTAGTGCCGACTTCGGACAGAGAGCCTCCACGTCCACTATTGATAGCTGCTCGAGCCGTGCGAGGAGTGCGGGATGGCATTGAGCCATTGCTACTTCCATCAACACTCGCTGGGGCTTTGCCAGAAGTAGCTCGTGGCACAGCTCCAGCACGCCCGCCACGCCCAGCGATGCCGACACAGCCACCACGATTGCCTCTGCTAGCAGCAGATCCACCCACGCCACCACGGCCACCTCTGCCAGCAGCAACTCCAGTTCCTCCACGCCCTCCAGGCCCTCCACGGCTGCCTCTGCTGCCACGGGCGCCTCGAATGCCACGGCCACTTTCGTCTTCAATCGGCATCGATTCAAGAATATCTTGGTACAATCCCACGTGCGGGAAATCAAAAGCTGCCGATGGGTTGAGGTCGACCATATTGTCTTAACTGGAGGGCACGAGGACAGTTTGGGAGAAGAAATCATAGGGGGAGGGATCTTCGGGGTGCATGGACGCATCGTCGTTGGGATCCATCAGAGGCGCTGCTTCTTCAACTGGGAGTGACAGCGCTACTGGTTGGATGCGTGGTGGGGAGAGGCGGTGGGATGGTCGGCAGTGGTAGAATAGAGGAGGAGGAAGCGGTGAGAAGGCTGGCCGACAATGGGATGGCTGGGTTGGGGCAGTTCGGCGGAATCGCCGGGGGCGTGGGGAGTATGGGCGGGGAAGATTGGCGCACAATGCTTTTTCAGAGTTTTTTTTTTCGGAGGGAGGCGGGACGAACAGATGTTCACAAGGGCAACGTCTTTTGCGTGCGGGAGCTGTGAGAAACCAACACTTTAGACCACTTTAGCTCTGTTTTTTGGTCTAATGGTCTAAAGTGCTTTTTAGGGGTTAGCTAAAGTTTAGATCTAAATTTAGACCACTTGTTTGGAGACTTTAGATCTAAACTTTAGTGACTAAACTTTAGAGGGATCTAAATAGGGCCTTAGAGTCATGGCCGCCGGCCCACAACGCCTGCCCGCAGCCGGAGCTCCTCCCGCAGCTCCACCAGCCCGCTCGCAGCTCTGCCGGCCCGCCCGCCCGCAGCTCCGCCGCCCGCCGGAGCTCCTCACCCTTGCCGTCACCTAGAGATCACCTGGATCTCCGAGCTAGAGCGTGGATTTTGAAGAAGGACCTCGACATAAATAGAAACTTTTATTTGGGTCCAGTTGCAAGGCTATAGACTTACTGGAATAGTAGTAAACAGTGCTACGCATTTTGAGAAAAGTCCAGGGTTCCCAGTGCAAAATGTCCTACCCGAAATAATCGGGAGTGCCAAATGCCCAGCTTATTTAGACAGCAGATTCTCTACATCGTGGCTTATCATATAATCCTGCTCAGCTTATAAGCGAGACTCAGATAAGCTGAACCAAACAGGGCCTAAGAGTTTCTCTTGCACCTTCTAATAAGGGATACGAGCCTGTCCAGTCTTCGTTGGCTACTTTATTAAAAAACTATACCTACTGCGGACTTATTAGTTCCCATCCATTTGATGCTATCATGCTACAGAAACTCAACTAACTTCATTGTGAAATATGCCTTCTTGTGTTGTTCCATTGGAAGTTTGAATGTCTACTTATCATGTAAGTCTTGTGCTTTCCTTTTTTGAGTGGGTGGAGACTAATCTTATTTGTACAACTTATGTCTGCTTATTTCACATTCTAATTAAGGTGCACAATTCTTTTCGTTCACTAGAAGTAGAGCCACATTATGCGGGACCAAGAATTGATGGGGAAGAAATAACGATAGATTTTGTCAAAGCAATGTTGGATGAATTTAAGAAGCAGAAATGCATACATAAAAGGTACATTATCTCATAGTGGAACATGTTTCTTTTTGTCTTTATCTGTTCTGAGTCATTTTCTTCGTTAACTTGTCAATGTAGATATGCTTATCAGATTGTGCTAAAAACCTTGGATTTGCTGCGTTCGATGCCTTCCCTTGTTGATGTGGATGTTCCAAACGGAGGGCATTTTACAGTTTGCGGTGATGTGCATGGCCAGGTATTTATGTTTAATGGGTGCATCACTTGAAGTGATTGTTTAGACTTTATTCGCTCCATTGTTTTGTGCATACTTGCTAAGAGAAGAACGCAAAATGACTGCATCACTCTATTAAAGTTGTATCTCAAACTACCTCCTTTTAATTCATCTGTATTTGAAACTGCCTATTTTCGACCGTAGTTGCCCACCAGATTGGTCTTGTAAAATAAGGTATTGCAGTTATGGTACATGTTTGTATCTCTTTTTGATGTACCATATTAAACTATTAGTATATATATAACATAAAGCAGAAATAAAAGCTTGTCATTTTCTAAAATTTGACATAGGAAGAAAGAAGAAACATTAGCCTTGATGCACAGTGATTATAAAGATCTTCAGTACCTGAGGGGATTGGACATCTGAAATAGTGATTTCACTTGGCCTGGCTAAAATTTGTATTGCCATATGATTCCTTTAAGCTGCACTGGTTGGCATGGTTAATCTTTTTTTCCCCTGTGCAGTACTTTGATTTGCTCAACATATTTGACCTCAATGGGCTTCCCTCAGAAGAAAATCCTTACCTCTTCAATGGTGATTTTGTGGACAGAGGATCTTTCTCTGTTGAAGTCATACTCACCCTTTTTGCTTTCAAGTGCCTCTATGCAAAAGGTATTCTCACATATTGTTTAATTCCGTGAACTGAGCAACATTGTGCAGTTTGTTTCTTCTCTTGAAAGATGCAGGATTGTTTCGTGTCGTTTCATTAAGAAAAATATAGTACAAGGAGAGATCTAGAGGCCTCTCCAAGATCCAACCCACTCACGATATTGTTACTTGAGCAGTTCTTGTGTTATGTTAATTTTGATAAACGTGGCCTTTAATTTGTAGATGTACTAATAATGCACTGGTGAATCTTTTTAATCTTTCAGCTATGTACCTTGCAAGAGGAAATCATGAAAGCAAGAGCATGAACAAAATATATGGCTTTGAGGGGGAAGTGAGGTCAAAGCTGGGCGAAAAGTTTGTTGAACTTTTTGCTGAAGCCTTTTGTTGGTTACCTCTTGCGCATGTCATCAACAACAAGGTCTTTGTGGTTCATGGAGGGCTATTTAGTGTTGATGGGGTGAAACTTTCAGACATCAGGTCCATTGATCGTTTCTGTGAACCACCTGAAGAAGGTATAATACCCTCTTTTTTCTATACTTGGTTGATGCTGCTTATTTCCAACTAATATTATGAAATGATTTCCTACTGTGGCAGTTCATCTACACTTGATTTAGCTATTATGTATATGTCTACAGTGTTCGTGGTTTGAGTTTTCTTTTACTATCTTCTTAAACCAGTATGATGATATACTGAAGCTCTATTACCTGGTCAGCTTGCTGCAGTATCACATGACGTAGATTCCCAACATGACTGCTTCCCATTAACTTGGAGTAGCTGAACTATGGACTTGAGTCAAAATGTTGAACAATGTTAGCTATTATTCTTTTTAAAGTGAAGCAATAAATAAAATCTATATGCTTTATCATTGAAAGCACCCATTTGTGTACTATTTCCTAAACTGAATTTAATTCCTGGGTAAGGTAAGCACCCACGGCAAGTCTTGGACATGCTGGGTGGGTAGGAACCCCAGATGGTCCTAATCAACTAACGTATGCTCAGTTCTTGTCTTCTCGACATGTTTCATACTTTCATGGCTTGATGCTTTCAGGATGTATGATGCCATCTTTCTATTGGCTACTTGGCAATGATGGGCATATGACACAATGTTACTACTGGTTCTTTATGGCAGGTCTAATGTGTGAACTACTATGGAGTGACCCTCAGCCTCAGCTTGGAAGAGGTCCAAGCAAACGTGGTGTTGCTCTTTCCTTTGGCGCAGATGTGACTAAGAAGTTTTTACAGGAAAATAACCTGGGTAAATATCGTGGGATCTTATTTACTGAAGGGGAATTTACACGAGAAATGTTTTCACCTTTTGTTTTCTTGATGAGTTGCCAGATCTTATTGTCCGGTCCCATGAAGTAAAGGATGAAGGCTATGAAATTGAACATGATGGGAAGCTTATAACAGTCTTCTCTGCGCCTAATTACTGTGACCAGGTAAAGGCGTATAGCTTTATGTTACCGTGTTGCTTGCTTATACCAACTTCCATTTATTAATCACCTTTTGTTTTCTTGATGTTTTTTTTGTTTATTGAGGCAAAGAACAGAGTTTTTCTTGTCAATTTTTGTCCTTTTATTTATTTATTTATTTATTTATTTATTTATTTATTTATTTATTTATTTATTTATTTATTTATCTATGCTGTCAAATTTATGTACTATTGTATCGTGCTGTTTTAATCTTGTGAACTGCATTTTTGGTACAGATGGGCAACAAGGGTGCATTTATTCGCTTCACAGCTCCAGAAATGAAACCAGATATTGTTACTTTCTCAGCTGTGGTGAGTAGCTCTCTTTTCTTTCGTTTGTGTTAACTTTGGATCACTAGCACAAGCTGTTTATGTGGGAAGTGTTGATTGAAGCTCAAGGTTTAAGTATATACTTACATAGGCAAAACTGGACAATGCCTGTTTTTAAGAATTTGCCCAGTTTTGTGTTTACATGACCTTGAACTTTTAGTGGAATGTATTCACATTTTGTCAGAAACTGGAATCAGAGGACCAAACCAACAAAGATGCAATGAGAAAACATTAAATTGTTAGGTTCCACGTTTCAGGTGGTTATCACCTGGAAACCACCAGATTTCGAAACACCTTCACATTTTACTTATCAAATGCATTTCCTCATGGTTATGGTTCCCCTTGGTTGACATTTTGAATATCCTTTTATCATGTCATGCTCCTGTTAAACTTCTTTTTAGCACCAATCTGATTAGCAACTGGATATCTGATTAAGGGGTTTTCACACTTGCTAATGCATCTTGCAGCCACACCCTGATGTGAGGCCAATGGCGTATGCAAATAACTTCCTCAGGATGTTTCAATGACAGAATATAGCGACCTTGTTTAGCAATTTTTATCGGATGAGTCTGTTGTTTGTCAGCTCCCAACACATTTCTTCCTAGGTTTAAGTATATGCTCCCCTGTACAACAAATCAAGTGATGTAAGGGATTCTACTGTCGGTTTACTGGGATGGTACATCCATTTTTGTGCACGAGTTGTCATTCTTGTAACCATCAGTAAACAGTCTTAGATCATTAGATTCTAGTTTACTTGTAAAATTGCTAAATCGTCATTCCCTTTATTTATTTATCAGCTAAGTTATACACGCATTTAGTACTTCATCAAATTATTACGTGTGCCTCAGTAGTACAGTTCCGCTTATCTGAGCGCATAATGTTCTCGTATAGTAGTTTGGTATCATTGGTGATAATTCTGGTCATCATGTCTTGGAAAATGCGAACTAGGATCAATTGTATAAATGGCATGTGTCCATGTTGTAAATGTTCACTGAAATTTCTGCTCCGTTTTGTCGCCTGTCGGCGTGGTTTTGTGGTGGAATGGGCCTCTGGTTGAGGCTGGGTTTGCATTCTCAGTGGTGAGCGTATTTGCAGCGGTCATTCTGCACGCATTAGTTTGCATGGCATTTATCGTAAATGGTGCTCCCTTGTTTTAAATTATAAGATGTTTTATCTTTTTTATATACATAACTTTTGCTATATATTTAGATATATTTAGTCTTTAGATATGTAGTAGAAGCAATATATTTAGAAAAACCAAAATATCTTATCACTTGGAACGGAGGAGCATGTACTAGTTACCATGTAACCTGAGCATAATAGAGTGGTTGGATTGGGGAACTGAGTGCCGACATGCTATCGGATCAAACTTCGATCTTAGAATGTGTTGATCCAGAGCCATGTTTTCCTAAACGTTAAACGGTAAACAGTTGGTCACCCTTCGTTTAGCGTTTAGACCGTTTAAACGGAGTTAAACGGCCTAAACGGTTTTATACAATAACAATAAAATATACATATTTATGTAGGTAAAAATAAAATTTGTTAGAACCCATACATATTTACACATGTAAAAATCAAATATTCTACCAAATAATCTTGTGGGAAGAAATCTAAATCCCACAACACTTCATATAATTACAATATTAATTAGTTTCATATTGATTGTGATAGACGTAGTCCTTTAATTCACTTTATTATGGATTAAATGGTTGTTTAGCTCATTTAATCACGTTTAATCTAATTTTGTTTAGACCGTTTAGACGGGATTGAACGGTTTAAACGGGTTTAAACGGCCCAACCGTTTAATTCACCGTTTAGGGCCTAAACAACACGGCTGACTTCTGTTTACCGTTTAAACGGTGTTTAAACGGACTAAACGGCCGTTTAGGCGAACAGTGATCCAAAGCATGTGGATAACAAGGTTCGTCATTTCACATCATTGCATTAATGAGGGGATGGTCTTGTGTGTTAACTTTCAACCAGGTTGAACAAGCACAACCTACTGCAATGACGGGCCCAGCAAGAAAATAGAAGCCACTCTATATGCAACATGACAGTTGCATATAAGGAAAACAACGACCTCTATAGTTTGCATTGCACCCTCCTTAATCATGAATACTAAGGTCAATGGACCAATTAAATCTCTGGCATAGAATTGAAAGGATCAAGACGTCAGGTTTGGATTTTCCATTAATAGTTTTCACGTATCCGAGCTATAAAATCGGCAACGATGTCCTAGTGTCTTGCTATTGGTTCTCTTATGCGTGAGTTCAGAGTTGAGTGTTAGTATATGGATTGACTGAGTATTGCTGATAACATGTCAATTTCTTGGTATAAATATCAGAGCGTCATGTGCCAGGCAACTTGCCCTGCTAACGTTTGAATTGCCGGAGAAACATGGGACGGGCAAGTAACTAAACGAAGTTGCATGACGCCTGCGTAGTTGCTTATGGTTTCATAAAATGATCCTGAGGTGTATAAGTCCATATGAGTCAGTCACCCTCTCCAGAGTATGAATCAGGATGTGACATGGGAACACAATCCAGAATGTGACCTAGGAATTAGGTTCAAACAAAAAGCTCGTTGAGCTGCCTTAATGGCTCGTCTTAAAGTATTCTATTTATAACTCTTTTAAATTTAAAATCAAAATTAGCTAATTTTAAATGGAGGTCAATAGGGGTTCGGCTCATTAGTCGTCTCAGCATTTCCTGTAATGGAGAGAAGAAAACACAGACACGAGCATAGCAGGTGATTTCTTCATTTTGCGTTTGCCCCTAAACAAAGGGTGAAGGGTAATTCTTCTTCGCCAAGAAAAATTTACCTCAGTTAGGTGACCCAATCTTGCAGCGGTTAAACGAACAAGCCAAGCATATACTGTATAATATGTAAATTAATTGACAAAAAAAAGAGAGTAGCTACAAAGGAACAACACTGTTAACTGTATCTATCTTCAGAGAGTTGCTTGTTTGGATGCCAGCTAGTTCAGTTCCTCCTCACACTTCTCAAGAAGGAGGAGGTCTGGGTGATCTCTCGCAGCGGCTTGTCGGTGAAGCGAATGAGGTTGTAGGCCCACGCGCCGGCCACCGTCCCGCAAATCGGCCCGGCGAAGTACACCCAGATGCCGGCGTAGCGGCCGACGACGATCGCCGGGCCCAGGGTCCTCGCCGGGTTCATGGACGCTCCTGATACAGGCCTGTGCAGTGCATCGCATCAGTTGCGCTTTTAATTAACACACTGTATTAGTTTTGCAGATATATGCATGTATTGCAGTTGTACATGCACATTGACATTGTTGCGAATTAGGACGCTTCTTGCATTTAATTACCCTGCAAAGAGCACGTTTAGCAGGACGGTAGCTCCGACAGCGAGGCCAGCGAGTTCGCCAATCTGCAAAAGAGCAGGGATAATGTTACATGTGAGCCACACGCTGTCCACGTCATAGTTTTGTCTACGAGGAAGAGAGATTTAAGAAAGAAAGAAAGAGAATGTGCTTATGATTAGTTTCACTAAAGCACTCAATTCTATGTTTGCACCGTAAGAGTATTCTAAGGGTGTCTCCAACAATCGTCGACTTAGCTCGCTGAGTAGGTTCAGGGGCAGGCTCGAACTAACGCGGAGGGGAGAGAACGAGCACTATCGATTTGTTCGGCGCTAGCGCAGAGCAGGTGGAAGCCAATACTAATGGGGGCATGCAGCTTTTTTTTTTATTCTAGCAGCGGATCGGAAGCCACTTGGTGGAGAAGAAAATGATGTTTTTAATTAATTCTGAAGTATGGGTTCACAACTGGCCATATCCACCTCAACTGTTGAAGTCGACGGCACCGCTGAGGACGCCCTAAGAAGAGGCATGGAAACTTTACTATTAGTCTGTTGCACATGTGGACCAACGTATTTATTATTCAGAGCATATTATGACTAAACTATTGAAGAGATTCTCCATCATCCAATCTACATAGGAAATGGACAATGTTATAGCTAAAGAAGTACTAGCTACTCTATTGAAGATGCTCTAAGCCTATTCATAATTTTGGACTGTCGTCCATTGTTTTTGGTAGTCTGCCAGCTAGGCATGTGCCCGATTTATATATAATTAGAATTTACTTATGCAAAACTTTGTTACACACGTTGGAATTACCACTACACGAAAAATTGAGTGCAGTTTGATTAGTCTATTTTTTTTGTGTGTGTAATCTATTGACCTGGGTTGCTTGAGTCCAAGATTCAGTACAGATGTTTGCATTGTCGACTATTTATCCATTTTTGAGGTTGAAGACATGAGCGTTAATATTGATGTTTTTTTAGTGATTTCGTCAATCTAATTTTTTTTAGCCTGGTCTCTTGTAAGCATCTGTGTCAGACACCATGTATACGGTGTTTCTTATGGAGGATGATTTCAATTATTCTATTCGTTTTCATTTTACCCAGCTCCTTTTATGGCCGAGGCATTATTGTTCCTCTAAAAGGCACACAATTCTATACGTGCACACTCGTGCCTACGTCATGCAACCAACCCAACTAGGAATAATCAGCTTTCTGCACAGCCATGAATCCCATGATGAACAAAGTCATCACTCATCAGATTATTAGTCTTTTTTATACAGATTTTGCTATATATCTAGACATATGTTACGTCTAGATATATATAACAAAATATATATCTAGACATATAGCAAAATTGATGTACCAAAAAAGTCAAAGTGATTTATAATTTAGAAAGAATTGAGTACTACTGTAAATTATTTTTACTTTTCTAGATATATGAGTTTTACTTATATGTAGGTACATGCAACAAAAACTATCTACCTAGAAAAATCAGTATAAATTACAATTTAGAATGGAGAGAGTACTTTAAGGCCCCGTTTGACAGGACTTCACTTCACTAGTGAAGCTATTTTTTTTGCTTCAGCTCCACCAATAGCTCCATCAGTGGAGCTAAATCTGTTTTGGTAAACTGTTTGGCAAAACGGCTTCCCTGTAAGAGCATGTTTTTAGGAGCCTGGAGGAGGAGCCAGGAGAAGCCACTTTTTTTTTTGCTCCATCCCACCTCAAATCACTGTGAGTGTATGTTTTTAGAGGCTTCACCAGTGAAGCCATTTCACTTTTATCCTGTTTGGTAGAAAACAGCTCCAAACGACTCATGAAGCGATGAAGAAGCCCTGCCAAACGGAGCCTAAGTTTTCCTTGTTTTGAGAGGGGAGTTTTCATTGTCAAGAGCCACGTTTGATGTTCTGAATATTGACTTCGTTAATGCTATTTGTGACCATTCAACCAGTGATGAAGCATGTGACAATGGTCAAAAGTTCCTGGGGGAGAACAGATGCTAATTAACTTACGGCTGTGTGTTGTCCTATAAGCATTGGCGGATCCAGGGGGGGCTGGGGGGGCTGCAGCCCCCCCGGGAGGGTGATTTTTCCACTGGAATACTGTAGCAATTACTGTAGTATAGCATCAAATCACCATTAAATCTTAATTGTAAATCAACATCTTCCTTAATTAGCCCCCCCTGAGGTGTCAATTCTGGATCCGCCACTGCCTATAAGTAGTGGTTCAAGGTTAAGATTGCACTAGAAAGCAGCGCGGCCTTGCCGCGCGGTACCATGCGGTGGTTGCATAATGGAGCTAATAATTATATTGCAATCAGGTTAACTTGTTTTTCTATTTTACAATTTTTCTGTGATTTACTACGCATTTTTGAGGTTTTAGTCAATACTTTGTAGAAAAAATTCTTATTAAAACATGCCATATAATGGATGCACTGCATAGATCTATTTGTGAGGATTTTAGATCAACTTGTTTTTCTAATTTACGATTTTTCCATGATTTACTATGCAATTTTGAAGTTTCAGCTAATTTATTTGGAAAAAGAGATATATATAATCAAAGGTGGACTGCGGGTTAATTTGAGAAAAATCCGAGGATTGTTTCGCAAAAAAATGCTGAGAGTGTCTCTGAAGCACGGGTTGATTTTTGATAAAGAGAAGGTCTTTTTTGCAAAAAAACCCAGAACCCATCCGATCTGGACTGCGGGTTGATTTCACAATAATCTGAGGTGGTTTTCGCAAAATATATTGAGAGGGCTTGTGGAGCACGGGTTGATTTCTAGAAAATAGAAGGGCTTTTTTGAAAAATAACCGTGGCTCGCCCCATCTGGACCGTCCACGCGCCTGATCCGACGGCCGCGAAAATCGGACGACGTGGCCACTCTCTCCGGCCCTCTTTTGGAGGCAGGATTCATTGTGAAGAGATAAATTTTAGACCAGTGAGATATTTCCCGATAAGCTTGTATGGATATACTAACACAACACTTTTTCTTTTGCTTGGGTACGGTGGGTTTTCATTAAAAATGACAGGCAACCATAATCCAACTAGAAAGCAACGCTCCGAACAGCGATGGTTAACATAGCCATTTGATCATTTCAAAATGTCGAACACCTCTTTCATTTACATATTTGTTTTTAATTTTCCATTATTAGCCAATCTATACTACCACAAACCCTTCAATATGTTTCGCAAAAAGAAGGAAAAAAATCATCTCTGATTCAAAACTTCATCAAACTCCTAGGCTGGCTAGTGCAAGTTTTGACGAAAAATTGTTGCTTTCCCTCTTGAATTTTTTTTTCTCGAATACGCAAAAGACTTGTGTATCATTGTATTAAGAAGAAGAGTTTGACAAACATACAACGCGCTTGTAAGAGCGCCGGAGGTCTACACAGCCGTAGCTGGACCATCCTAACGGGGAATCACTAGGTCGCGGAGTTCTGTTGCCTTTGCCTATATTATTTTAAAACTTTGGATGAGGTCGATTGATGGTGGATAGCTGAAGATAATGGTCAAAGTTTGAGGTGGGAGTAAAGAATAAGGACAAGAATATTAAATATTTAAATGGTTTGGCGCTTACGGCTCTGTTGTCCGTGGCGACGCCAGAGACGACGAACATGAGGTTGAAGGAGATGATGAACTCGATCACCAGCGACTGCACGTCGGAGCCCGCGGGGACCGTCCCGAAGAAGTGTTCCCTTGCGTTCCCGAACAGCAGCCGCAGCGTCAGGCTGGCCGCCGTCGCCCCCATGACCTGCGCCGCCGCGTACGCGGGGACCTGCCTCCAGGGGAACCGGCCGCAGGTGGCGAACGCGACGGAGACGGCCGGGTTCAGGTGCGCGCCGGAGATGTGGCCCACGGAGTACACCATCACCATGACGGCGAGCCCCCACACGATGCAGATGCCCGGGAACGTCACCGTGCCGCCCGTGCGCAGGTTCACCGCCACCGCCGCGCACCCCGCGAAGATGAGGAAGTAGGTCCCGAAGATCTCCGCCAGGATCTGCATGCAAGCAGCCACGGCACCGAGCATGCATCAGAATCACACGTCGCGTTCACATGCATGGTCGGGTTGCTTCACTTAGTTGCCGACTGATTCTTTTGTCTGGATGGATGCCGATCGGATGACGACGGGATAAGAAAACAATCGATTGCACCAAGGTGGTGACCAGATGCAATCATGCAGCAAGACCAGCTGTTGCACGGTGTGAACTTGCATGCATCACCAACATGACAAAGATGTTGTGAAGGGAGTAGCAACAACGAACAAGAATTGTTTGGAAATTTTTTTCCCTTAGCTGCCGTGTACTTATTACAGTATTGTTCTGAATTTGGCCATTTCTGGCGCACAACTCAGATCAAAGGACATAAGCAGTTTTCATCTTGTTCTTTTCCTCTGTCCCTACTCTCTTGTGTAACACTGTTCGAACACTACGGACCATCCCTCCCCCATCATCCCAATATCATTTTCGGTAAGCTTGCATGCGAGAGCCACATAAGAATACCTATTACTGAATTGCAAGAAACTGAAGCAACCATCATATGAAAGCAAGAAGCATACCTTCTGCACGAACGGTACGGAGAACATGGGGCGGCGACCGGCTCCGTCCTGCTCCGAGCTCTCACACCTTGTTTCCTCTCCTCCTCTCCCTTCCTCCAAAGCCAGGGCGCCCTCGTGCACGCCGTTTGCAAGCTCTGCTCCTGCCATCTCTGCCTGTAGCGGCGGCAGCAGCAGCAGCAGCTAACCGCTCCGTGTTGCTAGGAGGAGGAAGAAGATGACGATGAGGGAGCAGCTTGGTCTAAAGCACTATTTATGGGGGCCAGCAGCAGCAGCAGAAGCAGCGAGATGCACCGTGTGCATGTGTCGTAAAAAGATTTGTTTATCCTAATTGCCTTCGTCGACTGATCATGGAGACTAGTCTACTTGTATGCATGTGTGTCCGGGAATTCTTCACGCTGCATATAAAACAGTTGTGAATAATGGGCAATATGTGAACACAAACTCCCTCATTTGGGAGTTGTTGATGAGTAGCTCTCGCGTGATCAACATGCATGTAATGGCTGACCCAGAGCTCGAGTTCGCCATGGGATGAGATCGTCTTTACTATCTCTCTGAAATTTCATTGATTTTTGACATCATATCTTTTTTTTCGAGATCGTGGCGTGGCACGTTTTTCATTAAGTAGAAAAAGAGTTTCTTACAACCTATGCTAGCCACGGTAATCCACTGATTACCGAGACCAGCGACCGAGAAACACACGTGGTTGTGATTTACACAGTAGAATTTTGCGACAAACAAGCTGAGCACAAGGCCTAAGTAACCTCGGCGTCGAACCCGACCATCTCCAGGTTCATGGTCACCGGATCGAATCCGTCCCCAAACAGCGTTTCCAGTGCCTCCTACATGTTGGCCGACAAAGGAGCCGCAAAGGTCTCCCGGAACTTTTCAACGATCCCATCGTCCACATCGTTGTAGTCGACGGCGATACCAAGCTTCTGCTTCAGAACATTGGAATTTTGTTTGTCCCTAAACAAAAAATTTGGTTAGAAACAAAGAAGTTGTTCATGGATTCACTGCCTCGGTGTTAAAATCTATACATGGGCTAGTTCCCGTAAGCCCATATAAAAAAAATCTATATTGGTCTGGAAAAGTTTTTAAGTGCGCGATTCAAAGAGGTGGCAAGTTATGGTTATCCTCTAGCTTACAGTTGTGAATGTGTGTGTTCAGGGTTAGTATTAGCGAGTAAGAAAGAACTCTTCCCGGATGCTGATCAGATAGGAAGTTCATGGAAGCTAATACTTTCTTCGTAGCCGGGATTCATTCTTACCATTATTCTTGTCTATCATCTGTGTGATGCGTACATGCACGTAACATATGCAAAATATTTGTGACCCCAAAAAAAGGACTCACTCTAAGTTGCAAAACTCTTTGTGGGTTTTGGTAGCTAGAACTAAATAAAAAAAGTCAAGGTGCAAATCATACCATACTAGTTCGTAATTTTCTAGTGAAGTTTAAGTAAAACATTAGCCTTAAATTTTTAGAGACCCAATTTACCCACTTCCCCTCTTGGGTCTTTTCCCAAATTTGGACTCGAGGTTGCTTTCATTTATGGAAATGCTCTAACCCGAGCATTCGACGTCCGGACGCTCCACAGGGGCGAAGCCACGTTGAGTTTAGGTGGTGCACCGGCACCAGGCAAGAAAAAACATTCAATACTAAGTAGCTTATTTTTGACCATATAAATCAGTTGAAAGAAGACATATTCTACACTGCTGTTAACGTTGTGCACCACCATAAATTTAATGCTAGCTTCGCCCCTGACGCTCCACCCACTCTTTGCGCCACCCGCGCCGTGCCCACCCACCCTCTACGCCGCTGTCACCCGTGCCGCCCCACCTGGTCCTCTGTGCGCCACCGCCCAGCTCCGTGTGGCTGGCAAGTTCCGCGCCATCGGCGAGCACACCGGTGACCTCCACGCCCCACACGGTGGAGCGCGCAAGCAGCTTGGTCTAAAGCACTATTTATGGGGTCCAGCTCCAGCCTCCTGATTTGATAGATGGCGAGATGCACCGTGTCCATGTGTCGTAAAAAGATTTGTTTATTTATCCTGATTGCCTTCGTCGAGTGACCACGGAGACTAGTCTACTTGTATGCGTGTGTGGTGTGCCCGGGAATTCTTCACAATGCATATAAAAGAGTTTTAAATAATGGGCAATATGTGAACGCAAACTCCCTCATTTGGGAGTTGTTGATGAGTAGCTCTCGCGTGATCAACATGCTTGTAGCGGTTGACACAGAGCTCGAATTCGTCATGTGATGATATCGTGTTTAGTATCTCTGATCTCTCTGAAATTTCATTGACTTTTGACATCATATCTTGTACTCCTTCCATCCTAAAATACAGTTCATTTTGGCATTTAAAATTTATCTTCAAATATAGTACATTCAGGGAACCAGAAGATAATATCTACTTAAATAAAATATGTGATTACTTTGTATAAGAGAAGTAGTTCATATACTTGCCATATTTATAGGAGACTAAGAGTTCACCCTATAATCACGCGAAAAAGAATCAGATTTCAATACATTAGGAAGGTAAGTGAGGGTACATGCGTCTATTACACTCTCCCTTATTTTATCTAAAAATAGTTAGAATGCACTCTATTTGAGGACGGAGGGAGTAGAATTGTTGAGATTTTGTTGTCCTTCCCAAAAAAAAAGTTTGTAAGTACATCAAGAATGCATTTGTTAGAAAAAGAAACAGAGAAGTTATTCATGGATGCACTGCCACCGTGTTAAAGTCTATACATGGACTAGTTTCCGTAAGCCCATATAAAGAAAATCTATACATGGTCTGCAAAATTTTTCAGTGTGCGATTCAAAGAGGTGGCAAGTTAAGGTTATCCTCTGGCTTACATTTGTGAATGTGTTCAGGGTTAGTATTAGCGAGTTAGAAAGAACGACTCTGCCGGATGCTGATCAGAGTGGAAGCTAATACTTTCTTCATGGGATTCATTCTTAGCATTATTGTCGATCGTCTGTGTGATGCATACATGCACATAACATATGCAAAGTATTCGTGACCCAAAGCATTTGAGGTCTAGATGATCTTCTAGCGAGCTTGGTGTGTAGTGGTGTGCGTAGGGGGACGAAGAAACCTCTTCCTTTGTCAAGAAGCTCCACGGTGAATGGCGCTGAAGTGACCAGGATTGTTGGGAGCGATGATGAGTATCTGTGGCTTGCACTAGCCTTGGTTGTACGAGCCTTTTTGGCAAGGTCAACACTGTAACTAGGGAAGACTTGATGACTGGGAGTGGAATAAGGTGGAGCTTTGATGTGGACCAAGGGTTGCGATCAGGCAACTGATACAATGCTGTACATTTTTGTCTTCGGTAGTTTGGCCCATCCAGACCTATTCTTTTCTTACCACATTTAAGATTCCGTAGTTGTGCTTCATTTGTGTTGCCTTTGCCTTTCCTAGTGTTAGCTCAGTTAATTAATAGGACTGGCTCTAAGTTACAAAACTCTTTGTGGTTTTGGTAGCTAGAACACACTAAAAAAAATCAAGGTGCAAATCATACTATACTGGTTCATAATTTTCTAGTGAAGTTTAAGTAGAACACTAGCCTTAAATTTTTAGAAAACCAATTGACCCACTCCACCTCTTGGGTCTTTTCCCAAATTTGGACTCGAGGTTGCTCTCATTTATGGAAACGCTCTAACCCGAGCGTCTGGCGTCCGGACACTCCACCCACCCTCTGCGCCACCGCCGCCCGTGCCGCCCCCACCTGGCCGTCTGTGTGCCGCTACTCACCTCCACATTGCCGGCGAGCTCCGCGTCACTGGCGAGCACACTTGTGATCTCCACGTGCCGACGAGCCTCCATTAATTTGTCGAAGCAGCAAGTAGTTTTTTGCGGTGAAAGAGCATCTTGCAAATGTATGTTTCAAGTGTTTGAGGTGTTTCAGAGGTACGTTGCAAGTGTTTATATTATGTTGCAAAAGTAAGATCGGGATGTTACATATGTTGCAATGACTATACACATATATTTCAAGTGTATGTTCTAAATGTTTCATCTGTATCAGACGTATGTTGCAAGTGTTTTCATTTGAATATTGCAAAAGTAGATCTGGATGTTGCATATACTGCATGTTGCAAGCATATGTTTCAAGTGTTTTATACGTCTATTGTAAGTGTTTCATCTGGATGCTGTATATGTTTCCAATGGATTTCATGTGTTTTGCAAGTTTTACTGACGTATGTTGTAAGTGTTTCACATTGGTGTTTGCAAAAGTAGATCTAGTGTTGCACATGTTGCAATGAGACCCATTTGTTGTAACCACCTGCTGCAGCTATTGGGTGACATCCGGGCGGCGCGGGCCTGCTGCTGGGGCACTGCCGAGTGGGCGCAGAGAAATCGAGCGCAGGCGTGGGGGGCCCACGTGGTGGGGCGCGCGAAAAAATAGGCGGCACGAGCTCCTTGTATAGTGAAGTTTGAGTAAAACACTAGCCTTAAGATTTTTAGAGACCTAATTTACCCACTGCTCCTCTTGGGTCTTTTCCTAAATTTGGACTCGATGTTGCTTTCATTTATGATAAAAGGAAAATATTTTGCTTACTTGCCAATTTTGTTTAGTTAGATTATCTTTTGTTAATATAACCTATTTTTGTAAATATAAAAAATATTAAAGTTTGAAATGGCCTTTCATTTTCCACCGGTTTTTGCTGACATTAGGGATATCAATATGGATTAGTGTTACTAGTGTGATTTTATTTTGAGTTGTCTGTTTGATGAAATTCCAGTGAAACACATCTTGCTCGTTGGCTAGTTTATGAATGGGAATGCGTGAAAATTGTTGAGACATACACACAGTTTTGTAGTGTTAGACTGAGGCTCGACGTGGTGACCGTGACGTCGCCCACGACCTCCCTCGTGCGCTCCTTGTGCACTCAGATGTAACGTGGATATATACTCTTCTGAGATGTAATACAAGTGTTGCCGGCACATTCTACTTCTCTACATGGTATCAGATAGCGCGCGGGTTTCATCCTGAAAACCGCTTGTCGCGATCTCCTTCGCTCGCCGTGACCTTCATACTCACGCCACGACCTTCACGCTCACTGCGATCGCCGCGCCCACCGCAACGCGATCTCCCCTCTCCGCTGCTGTCGCTTGCAACCTCCGCTGCCCCCGATCTCATGGATCGTAATCCTCTCTTTGACGCCAATGTGTCCGATGCCGATTCCTCCTCCCATTCTTCCATCGACGGTGAATCATACACCGCCACCACCACGCCCTCCATCACCATGCCCACGGTCGCTGTTCTCCAGACCGTCAATATGAAGTCTCATGTTCCCATTGAACTTGATCTGACTGAGTCGAATTACACCGAATGGCGTTGCTTATTTGATGCGTTCGTTGGCAAATTCGGTCTCAGCGACCACCTCTCCTCCCCGCCAACCACCAAGAACTGCCATGATCCGGCTTGGATCATGCGCCTCCTCTCTTGGCTATACAATTCTATCTCCAAAGATGTTCGTGCCATCGTCCGCGTTCCCAGAGCCGCGGCGCACTCGATCTGGAACTTGATCCAGGATCAGTTTCGTGACAACGAGTTGCATTGTGCTGTCTATTTGGAGGCGGAGTTTCGCAATCTGATGCAAGGCGACATGGACATCACCGCCTACACCGGCCGCCTCAAGCACCTTGCCGATGCCCTCTGCGACGTCGGCCAACCGGTTCAAGAAATGTCGCAGGTACTCAACCTGCTCCGTGGCCTTAGTCGAAAGTATCGCCATACCTTGCCGGTCATCACCGCCAAAAACCCGCCACACACCTTCCTCTCCGCTTGCTCGTACTTGCTTTTGGAGGAGCAGTACGATCGGGAATATGACAAGGCGGCTCAGCACCATGCCCTCCTCGCCAACGGTACCGGGCGCGTTCCTGCTTCTTCAGCTCCGGATGGCAGTTCCAGCTCTGCACCACAGCCCGCTTTGTCAACTCTTGCAAACGCTCCGCGCCCTGATCATGGCAAAAAGAAGAAAGGTCGTGGGCGCGGGGGCGGACAAGGCGGCGGTTCCAGCTCCAGTTCTTCACCCCGTCCACTTGGCTCCCTCTGGACGCCTGGGTTCAACCCCTGGACCGGTATGGTGCAAGCTTGGCCCATGCCGTTCCGGGTCCCAGGCGCCGGCGTCCTTGGGCCTCGCCTAGGCACACAGCCGCAGCAGGCCTACTTCGCTGGCATGCCACCAACACAATCCTACTTCACCTCCACGCCGTTGCAGCAGGGCTACCCCACTGGCGTTCCACTGCCTGTGCACGCCGGCGGCGCGACGTCGTCCACGACAGACGTGTGGAACCAGCAGGCGCTGCTTGCAGCTCTGGCGACCTCCGGCGTTCCACCGTCGGGTCCCCAAACCACAAAGTGGTTTCTCGACACCGGCACGACTTCTCACATGGCGTCCAATGCCAATGCTGGTAATTTTCAGTCCTGCCTTCCCCTTCCTAATTCTCCTTCGATTACTGTCAGCAATGGTGCCATGATGCCAGTCACTCATCAGGCTGCATCAACCATTGCCACTCCTCGTTCATCTCTCAACCTCAACAATATCCTCGTGTCACCCTCCCTCTGAAGAATCTGATCTATGTTCGTTCGCTCACTCGTGACAACAATGTTTCTGTTTAGTTTGACCCATTTAGTTTTTCCATCAAGGACCTCCCAACCCGTACGGTGCTCCTCCGATGTAATAGCGGTGGCGATCTATACCCCTCTGACGTCGTCTTCGCCGGAAGCTCATGTTGCTGCTGCACCTACTGTGGAGCTGTGGCATCAGCGGCTGAGGCACCCAGGACGACACACCCTTCGTCAAGCTTTGTGTCATCTTGAATTTAGCTGTTCCAAGTCTTCAACTCATGTCTGTTCTTCTTGTCAATATGGAAAACATGTTAGGCTTCCATTTCAGTCCTCTGATTCGGTTTCCTATGTACCCTTTCAAATCATACATGCTGATGTTTGGACATCTCCGGTTGCTAGTTGTTCCGGATTTAAATACTATCTTGTGCTTATCGATGATTTTACCCATTATGTTTGGACTTTTCCATTGCGATGCAAATCGGATGTCCTCACTTGTCTGTTGTCGTTTCATGCCTATGTTCGAACTCAATTCCAGCTTCCTCTCATTTCGTTGCAAACCAACAACGGCAGAGAATTCGACAACCAAGCCCTTTGTCAACACCTCGCAGACCATGGTGCAGTTCTTCGCCTTTCTTGTCCATACACATCCTCCCAAAATGGCAAGGCAAAGCATATTATTCGCACTCTGAATGACTGCACGCGCAGCCTTCTACTGCATGCTGGGATGCCTCCAACCTTCTGGGCTGAAGCTCTTTCCACGGCCACACATCTGATCAATCGTCGCCCGTGCCAATCCAGTGGCTCCTCTATGCCCTTTCAGCGATTACTTGGCGTGCCACCAACTTTTGATCATCTTCGTGTCTTTGGTTGTTTATGCTTTCCCAATCGAGCAGCAACCATTCCCCACAAACTCGCCCCACGCACCACTGCATGCGTCTTCCTCGGATATCCATCCGATCATCGAGGGTGCCATTGCTTCGATCTTGCCTCTCGTCGCGTGATCACCTTCAGACATGTCACATTCGACGAGACTTCATTCCCTTTTCAAATGGCTGCAACAGCAAACTCCTCTCCCCAACCCGGATACTGCTCCTCATCCGACAATGGAACATGTCGTTCTTCAGGAGACATGCCAATCCAACTCTGCTATCCAGCCGAGTCCTTCTGCTTCTGGGTCACCTCATCTGGCATCCTTATCACCTCCCTCGCAACCGGCTCCATCGCCATCTGCTGCATCGCGATCGGCCTCATCGCCATCTGCTCTGGCGCAGTCTGCTGCGTCACCTCCTGGCGCAGTGGCCTCACCAGCACCCTCGCTAGTTCTAGCAGCACCTGTCCATCCGATGCTTACATGTGCTCGGGAAGGGTATTGTTAAACCCAATCCTTGGTACGCTCTTGCCGCGGGTTCTGTGTCTGGTGAAGCCATCTCTCCCTTACCGAACTCAGTGCACACCGCACTCCGGGATCCTAACTGGCACGCTGCCATGGAGGCTGAATTCCGGGCTCTCCAAGCCAACCGTACCTGGCGCCTTGTTGATCGCCCTCGCGGTGCCCACCTCATCTCTGGAAAATGGGTTTTCAAGCACAAACTCCATCCTGACGGTACCCTGGACATCTACAAGGCGCGTTGGGTCGTTCGCGGGTTCACGCAGCGAGCCGGCATTGACTTCGGCGAGACTTTTACACTTGTGGTCAAGCCGGCGACGATCTGAACTGTTCCGACTATTGCCGCCTCTCGTCAGTGGTCCACTCGTCAACTTGATGTCTCTAATGCTTTCCTCCATGGCAATATCAAGGAATATGTCTTGTGTCAGCAGCCCACCGGGTTTGCTAATCCAAACTGTCCAGACGCTGTTTGTCTTTTCTACAAGTTGTTGTATGGCCTTCATCAGGCGCCGCATGCATGGTTCACCCGCTTCGCGGACTTCGTCGTTCGCCTTGGCTTCACTCCGATATGATCAAATTCCTCACTATTCGTGCTCTGCCACGGTAATGCCATCACTTATCTTCTCTTATATGTCGACGACATCGTCCTGGCCGGTTCTGACCCAGCTCTTCTACAACACATCGTCGCACGGCTTCAGTCCGAATTTGCCGTCAAGGATCTCGGCGTGCTTCGCTTCTTCCTGGGAATTGACGTCTGACGCACCGCTGCAGGGTTCTTTCTATCACAACAGTGGTACGCGGAGGACATCCTCGAGCGCGCCAGCATGACGAACTGCAAGCCGGCCAGCACTCCTATCGACGCCAAAGGGAAGCTCTCCGCCGATGGAGCACCGATCGATGACGCGAAGGACTACAGGAGCTTGGCCGGGGCGCTGCAGTACCTCACTGTGACATGGCCCGATCTCGCGTTCGCTGTCTAGCAAGCGTGCCTTCATATGCATGATCCTCGTGGACCACACATGCACTGCTAAAACGGATACTGCAGTACGTCCGCGGTACCAGCTCCGTCCAAAACCACCCGGGGGGTAATTTGATCGGTTTTGAAAAGTTTAGGGGGTAAAATAGATGGTTTCATAGTTGGGGGGTGAAGTAGGACCACCCTTGATATGTGAGGGTCAAGTAGACTTTTAAGGAGATGTGAAGCTGAGGGTTTTAAAGTTCAGCCCAAAACAAAAAATCACCAAGTAATATTTAATCAAGAAGGAAAGAAATAGTTCTATCTTGTTGTATTCATCTTTTAACAATTTAGGCAATATCTTCCTAATTGAGATTGATCTCACAAGAATTGAGTAGTAATCAAAGAATAAAACTTATGCAAGCCAATGTGTAGAGCCAAAGTTGTGCTCAAATAATCTCCAAAGATTGGTTTGATCGAGTTCTATGAACAATCATTAAACCAAAGTAATATGAATATTTTAATATTATTTCATAAGGGAGAAGTGAAGAGATTTCAAATCAGAGGACACCACATGTGGGTGAATACTTGGAGCAGGACTGGGGTCAGTTAGTGTACCGACTTGTTTTTTATTTTTAACCTCTTTTTCAAAAAAAAAATCACATTTACACTCCTAGACAGCCTTATTTCGAATTTGGATCCCACGGTCGGCACCATGAGCTATGGTGAGGTAACACATCTCGTCTCCATAGGGCATGGCGATGAGCCCCGTGGCTTCGGTGGTGTGGCGGGATGACATGGCCAGAGCTCGGCTTCAAGATCTGTGGCGCCGAGCTTTGAGTTTAACCCTATTCTACAATGACTTGGACCAAAGTTGGCGCCATGCCTCGTGGCGCTGTGCATCGTGGCGTCGAGCTCTTGCCACATGACCACATCAATGCCATGTCGTTCCGCCACATCTCCTAGGCCTTAAGGCTCGGCACCATTCCTTGTGGCGCTGGGATGTGTTATCTCGGCGCCATGGCTCTTGGCGCTGATCCTGAAATAAAAAAGGGTTACAAACAGAAAAATCACGCCAGCCTATGTAAGGTCGATCAATCCCCAATGTCCATCCACTTAGAGCGTCAAACATCGTGTTACTTCTCTCTCTGTATGGTTGTTTGGTGCATGCATATTTGCATGGTTCTGTATTAGTGGATAGGTTGGATTAGCCAACTAAATTGGTTCAGCCGACTTGGCTCCAGCTCCCTGTCACAAAGTTCTTTTTATCTATGTTCTTTGCGGTAGTAGCTTCACAGCGATTGCTAGGAAAACAATTCTATCGGTGTAACCATTACACCAACCAAAGTAGCATTTTAGCTCAAAAGTTCGTCTAACTCATGGAACAATTTTGTTTACAAAAAAAAGGAAGCAATGGTATGCTGTTCTTTTAACATTTTTGAAATAATATGGAGGGATAAAAAGGAGACATCCCTAGATATGGTGATTCCGGAAGCTGTTATGATTTTAGTGAGAATGGGGCTTGCACTTCTCTTGGATCAAAATGATCCTGGCGCCCTGTTCGCTTGAACTGCTTATCAGCCATGGTACATTGTTTTTCTCTCACAATAAAACAGTATCAACCGGCTTATCAGCCGTAGAAACCTAAATATAACTACTAGTCTCTGGGTCTCTAGGACTAATCAGTTTAGGGAGAACATTTTAGTTTGAGAACAAATTTCTGCAACAGTTTGTCATATGGCCAACTAAAATAAAATGTTTGACATTCTACCAGGGTGTACTTAGGGGTACAGAAAAATGGATTAAAATGATTCTGCTTAGCTCATTGGTAGTGCAAGATTAGCACTAGATTAGAATGTCTGACTTGTCTGCACAATTTGAAAAAACACAGATGATCAGAATAGTTTCAAATAGTTTTGATATCCGTTTGTCTATTCGACCAAAATGCTTGTTTGCATCTACAGTTGTTTGTCCGTCCTTTCTTTAATCCCTAGAAACCAGCTATCAATTTGCATCATGAGGGAAAGAAAGAAAAATATAGTAATTAGTCAGAAATTGTGCACGAGAGATAAGGAGACATATTCCTGTGGCTGTAATTCCATAGCTTCTAAGCATTCCACAGACTACAATTACACATTTCCATTTCAGCGACATGTTTGGTCCCAATAGAGGAAAATTCCTGAAGCATCTGCACATAACTACAGTTTCAATTTGATTTCAGCAGCATAGATAAATTCAGGAAGATTCTGAAACTTGGATGCTCATCACCATCTCATATTCACCTTTAATCAGACTCCCTAAAACTGCTTCAGAACGCAGTACAAGTCATTGATTATATATCCGAAACGAAAACAATTCTTGTAATTGGTGATTTCAACATTCTACTGTAACAATTCAATTTGGTTTCAGCTACATCATAATACTCGCATTGAAATTCAGGAAGATCCTGAAAAGTCAAAGCTTTAACACATCTCCTGTTCTGCTGCGATCTCTCTCTTTCCGACTAACCAGTAGATAAATCTGTGAAAATGTGCCAACTTTATACCTGAAACTGCTTCAAGAAGGGATAGGCACAAGGGGCACCTTCTCCGCTGTGGCAGGACAGCGGCTCAGTTTGCCGTGACGAGATCCTTGTAGTATCTGATGGCCTCCCGGGTGTCTTCGTACCCCGAGGCGACGTCCAAGAACGCCATCACCCTCTGCAGCTCCTGATCGTTGTCATCATCCACGAACGGCGCCACCGGAACGGCGTTCTCCGGCTGCAGGGCGTACGCATTGGGATTGTCGTCGACGATGACAGCGCGGTCCAGCGCCCGGCCGGTGGCGGCGAGATCCTTGACGAGCCTCCCGTCACCGGCGTCGCGGCACGCGCCGCGGTAGAGGCGATGCGCGAACACCTCCCCGTCAGGGTCCAGGCGGTCGAGCACGAGGGAGGCGTACTCCTGCAGCCCCGCGGTGAAGACGACGACCTCGAAGATCGCCGCCGCCGCGCGGAGGAACGCCTCCACGCCCGGGCGCTTGACGACGTAGAAGGTGATCGCTTGGCCACCGATGACGGGGCGCACGGTGAAGTCGAACCGCGAGGGCGGTGGGTCCGTCTGGGAGTGGATGAGCGTCTCGTCGAGGTCCAGGAAGAGCGTCCGCCTCCCCGGTGACGGCGGCGGCGGGAGCACCGCGGACTGCGCGCGGACCGCGGGGTTCTGCGAAGGCGGCGGCGGCGGCGGAGGAGGAGTTGAGGAGAGGCGGAGGCGCTGGAACCCCGCGGCGGCAGCGCGGCGCTTGCGCGGGCTGCCAAGGACGGCGAGGCGGGCGAAGAGCTTGAGGAAGCGACGGCGGCAGGAGCGGATGGAGCGGTCCAAGGAGGCGGCGACGGCGGCGGGCGCAGACGCGAGCGACTTGAGCGGGCTCCCACGGCGCTTGGTGGTGGCGGGGGAAAGACGGCGGCGGAGAGCGCGGCCGCGGCGCGCCACCAGCGTCGGCGACGGCTTCGACGGGGTGACGCTGCCGGCACCGAGCTTGGGCGACGGCGGCGGCTTCGTGGGCGTCCTGGACACCATCTCGCGGCGACCTCGACGCGGTGGCTGCTGTGATCCTGTACTGCTGTTGCTTCTCCACGCCGCTCGCTGGTGCGTTACCTGGGCGGCTGGGGAGGAGAGCGGCGGCGTGAGCGGGACTGGGGACTGCGGGAGGAGCGTTTGAGTTTTTGTGGAGGGAGATTATGCAACGGTCGAAAGCGGAAGTGGAATGGAAATATGGAATTCATGGGCGATTTGGTTTGATTTTGGGGCGGACCCAACGGTCGACTTTGGACTGGGCCAGAATCTCGTGTCGTGTCTTGTAAATTGTAACAAGGTGGCGCCAGCTAGGCTTTTATGTGAGCGGAGAACGTGCCTCTTCGGTAAGGATGAAAACAGATCGGTTTCACGTAAAATCGAATTTGGCTATCATTTTTTACTATATTTTAATTTAAATTCAAATATAGATATGAATATTTTCAAATATAAATACGAAATGGGTATCTTGGATTCGGAGTTCTATTCGAATATTTACTCAATTCAACTCAAAGTGCATATAGTTAAATTAAATTCAAGATACATGAATAATCTCCAATATCAAAGTGAAATAAATTATAATCGTTAATATTTAATGAAATGACAGGTTAAATTCAATAATAATGGTAAACAACAAGTAGCCATTTTGCTTTATCAATGTTTTGTAATTACAAAATTATTACACACGTAGAGATTAAAGTATGTGGGTATATAACATAGACAAGGATAAAAATAATATAGTTATTATCAATATATTTATAATAAATAAATGTGTCAATTAATCAATCATTATTTATATAATATTTATCATGAAATTACAAATTATAAAATAAAGTTTACATCAGTAAATAAATAAAATTAAAGCATTAAAATAATTTTCAACAACAAAAAATATATTAGGTTTAAACTAAATTAGAAAAAACTCAAATTAATTTAATCTTTATGTATCATTAATAATATCAAATTAATTAAAAGTACTTTACACATATAGTATTAAATAGTTTCAATGCATCATTAGTAATATTAAAATTAAAGATTAGTCAATATAGTAATGGGGAGAAAACTTTTAAATAGCATCATTATACATTCTTCTTCATGGATACTGATAAATGCAGATATTCTATATTTTTGTTGAATATAGACCTTGGATCGAATAGAGAAAAATACTAAAAACATAAAATTGGATACATCCATTTAGTATCCACATTAGAAATGGGTACGAATATGGATATCCATATTATAGGTTTTAGCGAATACAAATGTCAAATAATTCGGATGTACATTTTCATTTTCCATCCCTCTTTGGCATGGCTCTTTCTCCGGTATGTCCGCTAGAGTCGGTGCTCTTAGATATCTCCTCTTCGGAAGTCAGAGTTAGAGCAGCAGACTTAAAAAGTAGCTCCTCTATACATTCAAAACGACTTTGGCTCCTCTTATCTATACCAAAAAACAGTTTCTCCTCTTTGGGTTTTTGTTATGGCTCCTCGGACTTCTCTGTTGAAGTTCTTGCCAGAGTTAAAGTTGGAGCCACACCAAACAGAACCTGTTGGTGGAGCTCCGATCTGTTTCTGCTTCAATTTTTTCATTTAATAGCAAGGAGCTATTTTTATCTCTCCTTTGAAAATGAATTAGAAGCAGATCTGGTATTTTTTGATTCACCGACTGACTCCTTGGTATACCGTAGAAAGAGCCAGAGTCATTCGAGGATGTGCCAAACGAGACCAAAAACCATGTATGCATCATCTAGGACTAACTCTTGCCTCCTTTCAAACCATATCATTTAATTTTATCTCTAGTTGAACTTGCCTAATTTTACTGAATTTTGTAGAAAATATACTATCATCTATAACATCAAATAACATTATTATCAAAGTATGCTTCATATATAGAGTATCTAATTAATCTTGGTCTTATTTGGCGCATCTTATACTCTTTTAAACCAACTTTTCAAAAGCTTAAGCGTTTTGCCGATTCTTGAAAAAGCAACTACATAAAAAGCTACATGATTTTTGGCACATTTACTCTTTTATTATCTTCTTCTCATGAGCAGTGACATGTGGGGCTATATGTTAGCGACCATAACAAAAGAGAAAAATTGGTCGAAGTCACTGCAACCAAACTATCCTCTCTTCTCTTTGCTTTTTCTTTGGTTGGTGAACATGATAATGGGCAGACCCTTGGACCAGATCTTGACAATCATATTCTTCACTCCTCTAATCAATTCCATCAATTCAGAGGAGGAGGAGGAGGTGGAAGCTTCTTCTTGATCATCTTTGTCTTCATCATCATCCTCATCTTCGTCTTCACTTGAGCTTGAGCATGATTCAATCTTCTTGTGCTCTTCATGTGGGGGTCTACCGCATTAATTTACCTAAACCGCATGTCATCTACCTGACCAATCTGTCTTAAGAAAATCAACCACGGTTATCCCCGGGAGATGCCATCACATCTCCACTCCACCAAGACATGGGATCATAAGTACAGTTACAGTCCTCGAACCAATCATCAAGACTCATAGCTCAATCACCATACAACAAGTAATAAATTAACAAGTTACATCAAGTAGTGATAGAAATACTAAATACAAAGACACATAGGAGGAGATCATTAAATATAGAATAACCCTGCTAGTCTATCGTTCTAGTTTCACTCTTACTCTCGAACAACTGATAATTAGAATAACTACAGCTTGTAGGGGACGCCCATCCTGCAAATCCCTAGGCTTCGACGTCACCTGAGCTTGGCTCAAGTTGTCACCAAGTCTGAAGCACCTATAACAGCTTAATGGCAGTACCATGAGTATGATTGTACTCAGAGGACTTATTCCAACATAAATTTTTGGTGGATGCAAGAGGGATTAATAGGCTTAAATTTCATAAAAGCATGGTGTATATAGAGAAATGAAATGCTCTTGAGTCTAATTCTAGCAAATTATAAGTATTTGACTTCTGCTTGATTGTTCTGCATTTGAAGTAAGTTAGTGATTTGCTGTTGCTAGAATAGCCTTGTGCACAGTTGTATTGCTACTATCATCTCTGCATTTATATTAGTCTAAAGTTAGTTTGTGTGCTAGCTAGAATAGCCTTTTTCATGGTAGTTAGATGTATCTTTATGAGGTAGTTATTTATACTATTAAATTAGTAACACTAATCCACAATGCAAGTAAACTTCCCTATAGTGGATGGATGATGGCTATATGTGCAGCTTCATCTTATGGCTACCTTCTTTCATACATGAATTTGAAGTGCTGGTCGTTCCAATCAACTTGGAGGTAATTAGAGAGAAGATCACCATGTTCATTGTCATCAACACAAAAGGCAAGTTGCATGCTTCAAATCAACCATGATGAAGATGCTATGTGAAGTGTCTGTCCCAGCTACTTAGTTTTGTGGTATGTTCATGCTGTCAGTTCAATGTGTGATGAACAAAGTACTACTATGATCCTTGTGGTGAGTTTGGAGCTCCATGCGATGAACATACTATTGTGATATGTGTTGTGATGACAAACAATGATTTGTTACTATGATGTGTTGAACCTAATTAAGTGAAGTAATGTGTGTATGTCATTTTTGAGAGCTGCTATTTATGTCATTTGATTGTGAACCTGTGTGATTCTGTGTTGTGGCCACGTCTCTGATAAACGCCAGAATACAGACGGGTGTAGACTACAGACATGTCTATAGTAAGAACAATACTATAGACATGTGTAGACTAGCAGCGTCTATTGGTACACTAGAACTACAGACACATTTATAAAGTTGCCATTTGTAGTATGGTTCTTACTACAGACGTG
Source organism: Saccharum hybrid cultivar R570 (assembly GCA_038087645.1). Classification (NCBI taxonomy): domain Eukaryota; kingdom Viridiplantae; phylum Streptophyta; class Magnoliopsida; order Poales; family Poaceae; genus Saccharum; species Saccharum hybrid cultivar. The sequence continues at coordinate 4,087,056 of JAQSUU010000423.1, forward strand.
TGAAAATAAAATACGTTTGAAGTAACTTCTTACTATAGACGTGTGTTGACTTTACTACAGACGCATGTGAAGAAAATGCATGTCTGGTAATTTGTTATACAGATGCGTGTTGACTCCACCATCTGTCTTATAAGCATATCACAATGCGTGTTTAAGTATCACAGATGCCTTTTGGTAACCTGCCTCTGTAGTATAAGCATATTACAGACATGGGTTTACCCATCTTTAATAAGGGCTTGTTACAATTACAGACACATTATGGGAGATGCATAAAACCACATTTGTGATGTGCATTAACACGCATTTATAATCTGCTTTTTTACATAGTGTAAGGCATTTGAGGATTCCAATGTTCTCAAAAAGATAATTTTCTTCTTCTATTATTTGTAAATATTATCACACCTGTTGATTGTCACTAACACCTAGTTAGACCATCAATATTCCACCCAAAATTAGGGTAAAACACATCATATACACTAAATTTTGTTTATAAATAACCTAGTTCCACTAGTACTTGGAGAATCAGTTGAATGCAGGAAATTTGAACCAATATTCACTAAACCAGTACAAAAGAGTCAAGTGGACGTGGCAGGGAGGCCTAGGCCCACTTGCTGGGGTCGACCGACCCATAGGGGTGTCGCCCGATAGCCCCACGCCCTTGCCATGTCACCAATCCATGGAGGGGTAAGGAAACACACCCAGGAGGCCTCTCCACCGTTGATTTAAAGTCGGTGGCATTCTCGGTGGAACCTCCCATGGATCAAAGGGTCCACCATCAGCCACTTAGGAGCCCAAACTGACATAAACAACCGCCATCAGGAGTCATCTTAGCGCAGTTGAAAGCTAAGGCGATGGATCAAAGGGTCAGCCAATGCCCCCTAGGTCGGCCGATGCCCCTGGCTCCACTAACCTTCCTCCACTGCCTACCAGTACCCCATGCCCTCTATACACTATAAATATGGGTATGGAGCTTGAGAGAAAGACACAAAAGAATACAAGCAAGAGACACTCTCTCAAGCTCAAGGAGTAGCACTAGATTAGTAGCTAGGCTAGTAGTGGCAAACTAAGCTAGAGCAAAGCTTTGCTTGGATCTGGAAGAGTCTTCTGGGTCTGGTATAAGCTCTCTTGTATCTTTCCTTTGTAGTACCTTTCCTTTTGTGTACTTCTTACTCTATTTAGTAATATACTTCTACTTTGCTCAATTATTTAGTCCAAGCTTACTTACTAGCCTTAGTGTGATTTGGAGCTTGTTCTAAGCTTAGTAGCATAAGTTATCTTTTTCTTAGTTTGGTCATCTTTAGTACGGGTTCCACCGTCTAGTTAGGGTGCTTCAATCTCATTTCACCAGAGCTTGGATTAAAGTAGTGAGCTTATAGATTAAGTGTGGTACTTAGGCTATAGCTTGCCTGTGGATACGACTAGATCCCTGGATAGTTAGTGGTAGGTGGTGATAGCCCTGTTCATCCTCTGTGTTCCACCACGTTAGATGTAGTTCTTAAATTGTATGGCTCGTTGCAATCACATGTAGTTAATCCTTTTGGGTTAGCTAAGGCGAGTTGTGCTCTGAAGTGCTAGGAACTCTTTCTAATCTCTAGTATAGCTAAGTTGCTAAGTTTGTTTCTAAGTTGTGCTTGTTTAGTAAAAGTTACATAGGACTCTCTTTTGCCTGCTCTCCCACTAGCTACGTCGTACTCCTTGCCATACCTATCTTCTTGGTGTCGTACCTATCTTGATCTTATTGATCAGTGCACCATAGTTGTTAACCCCCGACTAAGGTCATTCAATTGTTTGAGAGCCTAGTCTTTGATATCTCTATTCATCAACTATCCTAGCCATAAGCTTTCTCATGGGAAAATATAAATACGACCTCAGAATACTCACCGAGCGAAATGCTACTTTGATATTTTTTTGTGCGCTTGCAGAAACCTCCAATAGTCATAAAAATATCAATAACACTTGTTTTAAAGATAGCAATGACATGAGTGTTGGTATTTTATAACGCACATAGAAAATTCCGCAAGTGCACGGATACCGTTATAGCCTTTACCCAAGAGTATTCTAGAGTATCGTATTTATCTACAGGAAAACAATGGTTAAAGAAACTGATAGTTCACCATCATGTATCTACTAACTTAGTATACCGACTAGACTAAAGCGAGGATAAGTGGTAAATGATATGAATTATGTATAATGGCACACACATAGGAGAATTCCATGATAAAAGAGTAGTTTAGCTGAATTGAGAGGACAACAGGAGAGTTTAAGGTTTCTAAATACTTCTCTATTACTTTGGTTCTAGAAGGTTTAACTAAAGCATGGGTAGATAAAGCGATCATACAGTAACACTTTGGAGTAGCAGTACCTTTCTGACTCTCAAGGGGGTTGAGAAAGCATAGTCGAGGGAAGGCTATCTAAAGCTCTACGAACACCAACCCTAATGTAGTGGATTACAACAGCCTGATAGAGTTGTCACCCCTGGGGCTACCACAACTAACCGTAGGATTGGGCGCAATCTCAGGTACCCTATAGTCTAGACACCGTATCTACACTATTGATTACTACTCTAATCACATATAATAACTAGAGCACTCAATACGAGCGGAGATCCCATGCCAAAGTATGAAAACTATACTAACCAATCACATGAAATGCATACAAGCAAATAGAGAAGATAAATATATTTAAGCATAAATCTTGCAAAGGTAAGATACAAAGATATACCAGACCCCCGAAGATTTCTCCAGAACCTGAGCATGGCTCAACTCTCCCTAATTCTCAAGTAGAACTAATCTACTACTTTGGAGAGTCTAACCCTAATTCTCCTGATGTTGTGTCTTGATACGAAGAGATGAATATGAATTAGGGTTTCAGGGATAGCTCTAGGGAGGGGGGCAGGGGCTGATATATATAGGCCGAGGTGGAGTAGCGGGCAATGAGTCGAGGTGGAGTAGCGGGCAAGGAATCGCCACATCATCGATCCGCTTCAACTCCCTCGATCACCGTTGGATCAATCGACCTAAAACCGCCTTAGAATCAACGGTGTAGATCATAGAAAGAAGTACGAGGCGGTGGAGGCCGAGTGGGCCACCCACTGGGCCGGGCGGCCTCCCTAGTGGGCCGGCCGACCCACTATGGTGTCCAATTGGCCCACGCTTCAACGTGGTGTCTTCTGGAACCTTCTAGAGTTTTCTTTCGTAGTTTTCGCGAGTTGAATTACTTGTTACCGTCGGTTTTCTTGTTTGGAGTGTATGACAGTGGTCCCGAGGCTGTTTTCTGGATAAATCCTCCTACACACCAATATTCGCCAAAGCTTGTGGAATTCATGAGTTTAAACCCATATACCTATGTTTGGTGATGGAATTAAATATATATGCAGGTTATGTTTACGGTTTGTGATTGACATTAACAACCGTCAACAATGAGCTACTCAGGGGCTGTTTGGATTGTAGGATTTTCGTAGGAAATTCGCAGGAAACTGAAAAAGAGGAAAGGAAAGTAAGTATGTTGTCTGGAACGCATGAAAACACCCTTTCCTTTCCTATGGAATACTGTAGCCTACAAGAATGGAAAACTCCACTTTGTGCTCTGGCTTTTCTTCTCTTCGCGGAAGCCCGAGGCGTCCAGCATGCAGCCACGAACACACTTGGAGCTTAACTCCACGCTGCCATACCACTTGTAGCTCTGGTAGCAGGTCCCACCATTAAAATAAGAATAAACACAATCAATTACACTTTCCCTTTTAGAAAGATTTGTCATTATGTGTTATAAGTGCCTTTTACCAGTCATGTGCTTTGGAATTCCTGTGTTACAAATTCCTTTTTCCAAACATCTCCTCCTATTTGTTTCCAACGTTTTTCTTTTCCTTAGTTTTACCACTACACTCATCTTCCTTTCCTGTGCGTTTTCCTATTCCTATGTCTTTTATTCCTTTGTTCCAAACTGGCCCTCAATATTTTTCAAATGATCCTGTTAAATAACATTATCACCCTAGAACAATGATATCAATGTCACGAAAACCTCGTTGCCCCGCCCATTGTAAGGATCAGATAGCTTGCATGTCAATAACAAAACCAGGGGAACCGTTTTTGCATTGCCGGTTTACAACTACACTTAGACAGTGCTAGTTAGAATAAACCATGCATTGTAGGTAATGCATAGTTAACAATTCATTTGGATAACACTGTAGTGCAAGCAACCACAAGCAAAGCCTTTTCTCAAAAAAGATTCAAGTATGACACTTTGCTTTGTCATCGGTGCATGCATATGCCTGATTAGAATGGTATCTTTCATCTTAGTTTATATAGTCCTAATAATCTGGTTATTATAATATACATATATCTATGAACCAATGGTCCTTCCACGTTTTGTAAAGTTGGTCGTCACTGTTGTCCCACAGCAACCGATCGTGCATAACAGCTTTCTAACCCCTAACCCACACCGTTGATTTCATTCAAGCACATTCGACAATACATGGCATGGACTTATCTATAACCTATTATTTATATTAAAATACGAAATTTTCTTCCTTCATCCCTTATACAATTTTTTCCGTAAGCGTACCTTATCTATGATCTATGATTTTATATTAAAGTACAAAATTTTCTTCGTTCATCCCCTCAGTCCATGCATTATCTCTCGTTCTTACCATTCCTCCAATGTTATTCACTTCGATCCTTCTTGTTTTCACGGTCATTCTCGCTCCGATTTCTCTTCTTATGTCCATATTGGTTTGCAATCTCTCGTTTGGTTTGGAGTTGCAAAACTCTCACTGGTGCTTTAGTCCCTTGGTTCATCATAACTCACATGATTATATTTGAGGTCAACATACATTGGCAATTCATCTCCTCACATTTATTTTAAGCATGTATGTCGTTACAAAGAACATAAATATTGACAATTTGACAAAGGAGAGAAAATAGTTAAGTATGCATAATGCACAACCAATGCCAAGTGGAGAGGGGTGTCAAGTGGAGAGTACACTAGGCCAATCAAAAAGGAGGAGAAGATTGGATGATTGTATTACAGAAAGTTAGCACCCCAATACATATAAATATGGTTCCCTTTAGAGGCCTAATACACAGTTCCTTTATCAGATTTGACTTGTGCAAGTGGCACGTTTTGTTAAACAATCCAATGAATTTCCATTTGTTTTTTTTCTTTGTTGGGAACTACTCCCTCCATTTTAAATTATAAGACATTTTGGATTTTCTAGATTCATAACTTTTTCTATGCACTTAGATATACATTGTCTACATACGGAGTAAAAACTATGTATCTAGAAACGCCAACGTCTTATTATTTGGAACAGAGAGTAGTATATCTTATCACATTATGTCTCCGATCAAAAGTTGTGTTTAATATCATACTTATTTCACAAAGGATGTGGCATGTATAAGTTGACTTGTGCAGAATTGCTAAAAGTTTAAGCCACTTGCTAGTATCATAGAATGTTCTGCAGTCAAACTCATTCCCTCATTACGTGGTATATGACAATAAACACTTCATATCTGCAGGATTGCAAGTTGCAGCAAGAGTCAATTCTGGCCGTGCATTATTTTTTTTCTCCATAAAACGAATTGCTTGACTAGATAGATATCTGTGAGACCTAACTCATGAGTGCTGGTGACATCAAATCTCTTGCAATCATGCGTGCGAGAGTATCAAATCATTATGAAAGACATGCAACCAACAACTGTACAACTTTCAGGGCATCAGTGCTCCTCCTTTCTGTTTTCGTCAGTTGTGCATACACTGGCAACACTACATCATCATGTATCAAAGCTGTTCATTAGCTCAAGCTCCTTCCTCAGGAGTGCTCGACATCTTCTTCTTTTCGTGAAAAGAGTGCTCGATATCTAAAGTAATGGTTTCAAAGGCGTGTTCTTTTTGGGCATAGACAACTCTATCAAAACCACCTCTAAAAATAGTTCCAAAGATGACTTGTTCTATAAATTGATTTCTAGAGCTTGATGACACAAGCCACCATTAGAAATCCCATTTGTTGACGTAAAATCAATTATAATAGCATTTATACATATTTATGCAAGTAAAAATCGATTATATGAGTATGTATATATATTTATGCATGGAGTAAGAAGAATCAAATATACATATTTATGCATGTAACAAATCAAATATATACTCCCTCCGTTCCAAATTATAAGGCGCTTTGATTTTTTTTGGTACATCCATTTTACTATGCATCTAGAAGAATCAAAGCGACTTATAATTTGGAACGGAAAGAGTACATATTTATGAATATAATAAGGGCACCTGCAGTCGTCGACAAGAGAGAGGGCCACTTAGGCCCAAAACTAAACCATTAAACAGTTGACTCAAACTTCTCTAGTGGTGTAGGCCCATACTCGACTCTTCCTGTCTCGTTTTTCTCTGCCGGCAACCTTTCCCCTTCCTCTGTCCGCTTCTCGCCCAGGGCAATGACACTCCTGCCCGCTCCTCCCCCACGGCTGCGGTCAGCGAGGGTCAGACAGGCTCCCTTGAGCGGTGGCGCGGGTCGTGCCCAGATGAGGTCTCCCGAGCGGTGCTGCGGGTCGCGGACGTGGACCAGCTCCCCCGAGCAGCGCAGGTCGTGGCCGGACGAGCTCCCCTGAGTGGCGGCGCAGGTTGCGCCTAGACAAGGTCCCTGAGCAGGGGCGTGGGTCATGCCCGGACGAGCTCTCCGGAGCAGCGCCACAGTCCTCGAACACCGGTGGCAGAGGGGCCCAAGCAGCGCGGGCAGCGGCGGCAGGCGAGACCGAGGGCCCGCACGGCGTGACCGATGGTGAACTTCGCGGCCAAGGAGGGCCCAACGGCGCGTCCTCGATTCATTTTTTATTCGGATGAACCGATGCAAGATCTTGCATCAATTTCTCTCTGTCTCCTCGACGAGTCGGCGTTCTGCAATGATGAAATCGACTCATTCGAGTTCCACAGAGGAGCATGAGTCGCTTTCTGAAAGCCCACTGGAGAAGCCCTAAACTTGTACACAAATATATGTAGGTAAAACTCAACTGAATTAACCCAGTGTTCATCTAATCAACTGTTTAGCCCGTTTCATACCGTTTGCCTCCGTTCCATTTGTGGCGTTTAGACCATTTTCCTCTGTTTTTTTTACCGTTTAAACGGTCAATGTTGAATTTCCGTTTACCTCGTAAACAAAACAGCTCACCAATGTTTACCATTGAGCGGTCGTTTGGGTGAACACTGGTTCTATTAGTTACGCTTAAAGAACTTCATTTCTGCAGTTACTTATATATATACATGAGAGCATATGTTTAAAGTTAGTCCTTTCGTTGCAAAAGGTTTATGGGAGCTATATGTTATTTAATTTTATTTCTTTCATGACTAGTTTCTTACAGTACTTACCAAAACTATAATTAGTGAAGTTAATCTTGGTTCATTCAGATTCTTTCAAACTAATTAAGCATTGACCAAAAACTATATTCAGATTTTGGATTCCATAAATCTTATTTCTCTGTGTCTTTGCTAACTAGCTTGTATCAAACTTTTAATACTGAATTTAAAGTGTACTCTCAGATAAATTCTATATATTGACTACTTGCTCTGAAGGACCGAAAACGGCGACCAGAGGGAGGGGTGAATAAGAGCCTCAAATTTTTTTCAAAATATTTGGCCGCTGCCCAAAATCAAACCCCAAGAAGCAAATTTCTGAATAAAAAATACCCTATCCAACCCGTGACAAGAGCACCTAGATAAGGCCAAGAGAATGGTAGAAATCCAACCCAAAAGACAGAACCTAAATCGGAGCATAAACGAGCGAAAAACAAATCCAAACAGCAAACACAGCACAGTGGCAGATTGTCAGTGGTCCAGGTTCGGACTGTCTGCGGTAGAAGTCCCAAACAGGGGGTGCGGACTGTCGGTGCCTCTGGAGCAGACTGTCCGCGACTGGAACGAACGAGCGTAGGGACGGAGGGAGCTAGGTCGCGACTCAGGCGATGGGTCATGGGTCTGCTCACCGCTGAGAGGGCACGGGCAGCGAGCGCCACACGACGGTGCGAGCTCGGCCTGGGAAGTGGGAACGACGAAAGGCAGAGCACGGGTCTGCACGTGCTCGGGAGCGCTCGCTCTCGGAAGTGCTCGACCTGATGTCGCACGCAAGCTGAGAACAGAGGGAGAGGCGACGAGCTCCTAGGCGAGCGGCCAGCCACGAGCACCCACGGCAAGTACCGCCGCTCAAGCGAGCTCGCTTGGTGCCTAAGCACCTAGCGCTGGTAGCACTGCCGCTGCGCTACTGGACTGCTGCTCCTGCTTGAAACAGACACGAACACACGACCAGAGAAGAAGCGAGAACGAACAGAAGAAAAAGAACGAGCAGCTGGGGCACCAGATCAAGCAGCCTGCCAGAGACCTCCAGGCTACAGCCAGCGCCGCTCAGGAGAGCTCGCAGGGCGCCTAAGCGCTCTGTGCTGGTAGCGCTGCTGCACGGCACAGCAGCCCCCAAGCTGCACCTCACGAGCAACAAACAGTAACAGAAGTGCTGAGCACTACGAACGGAGAAAAAGGCAAAGCGAAAATCAAAACAAACTCCATCAAAACTCAAAGATTTGCTCTCAAACTTAGTACAGATGAAATTCGACTAGGAGAGATCCTATTCCCAAAAGATCATTGTCTGAAATTGATTCAAACTCTGAGAAATTGAGATCGAACCTAAGAACAAAAAAGGGAAAAACTTAAAAACACACTGATCGAAAATCACAGCTTTAATTAAGAGACCCCGGAGGACAACTGAAGGATTCAGACCTCTATGCTCACTCCAAAATCACAGATTCGTTACACAAATTTGAAATTTGTGGACCTCTCTCAAAAATCCAAAGAGAAAGAGGAAACTAGGGCAAAAATGGATGAAAATAAAAGAGGTAAGAGTGATGGGGCATCCACATCCTATTTAACAGGGCTATTACACCATCTCAGTTTTGTCTCTAGATATTTTTGAGTTGAACTACTGACTCGAGGACGCTATGGTCCAACTATTTTTCAGTCGATCGGACGGCCTTGCTTTCTGCACAGATTTGCTTCGCCTCGACGCAACCTCTGTGATTTCGCCACGTACCGCCTCGTTCCTCCTCGGAACCTCCGTCCGGGTTTTGAGGCCCAAACCCAGAAACCATCCGCCTAATGGTTTTGAGGCCCAAACTATCAAACCGTCCGCGAGTAGTGTACTCCATACGCGTCCCTCGCCACTCAACGCGTGTCACCGCCGTCCTCACCCGTCCGGTCGCTAAGTCTTCTAGAGCCCCGCTCGACTCGCTCAACCACTATCTTGACTCGGTCAACACAGTCACTCCCATATACACTTGCACTTATCGATGTCGCCAGATGTCAGCCACCGCGGCTGGTCACCCGGCCTCCTAGTCCCTCGGTTCAATCCTCACGTCCGTCCTTCATCGCTCCTGGTCCATCGGCGCGGCCTGTCCCTACTTGATCTTCTCCTCGCTGTCGACCACCGCCTCCGAGCTCCACACCTGCGCACCACAAGTCAAGAGACATGTTGCACAACCCAACTCACGCCATGGTTAGTTCACCGACTCAACCAAAGACGCAAGTCACGTTGACAATCACTCGTCACAAATCCGAACTATAAGCGCATATATCAACCTTGTGTTTGCATGCTCATTGGTATATGTTGACGTCAACCCATTATTCTCTAAAAGCCTGAAAAGGAACCACTTGCTCACTGCTATTTTGTCGTAACATATATATGTGCTAGTTGCAGAGCTCCACTCATCCTATAAATAGGGCCAAGTTGCTCGCATTCTCCATCAAACCACACACACACATTCAAACCCACATTTGCCTCTCTCTCTGTCTAGCTCTCACTGAGCAGTCTGCAATGGCTTCTCAAGTGACAACGGTGATCTTCTTCGTTGTCCTCCTAGCATCTTCTTCACCTTGTCTAGCTCGAGATAGGATGATGCTAAATGATCACCATGCACGACCGAAGAGCAAGAGTAGTAGTGTCACCTGTACTAGTCCTGCGGCCAGTTCTATAACTAGCACCACCTCACCTCGGCAGTTGGTACAAGAAGTGGCAGTGCCGTCACCGCCGGCGGCGCCAGGAACCGAGGTCGACCGTCCGGAGAGCAACAGCTGGATACCGGAGGGATCGGTGCCGAGCCCCGGCATCGGCCATCATCCATAAATGACGTTTCGCGTATGCATGTATGTGTATGTGTAAGGTACATACAAGTCTGAATCTAGCTTATACTCTCTCTCTCTGTGTGTGTGAGATCGTTCAAGCGTTTTTTTTCTTGTACTATACTGTGAGAAAAAAGTTGTAAAGTGAATACAAGATGTAAATGTATATGATTCTGCAGACTTGAGTTTTCTATTAGGTGCCCAAAGAGTGCCCGTACGTGTATATTTGCTATACTATAGGTGATAGTGAAATCAACAGATTGCCCTGGATTTGGTTGCTATATTGGAGTCATGTCCCATTGGCACCACTATTAAATAAGTAACGTTTTGGAGTTATCTGAAATTAATAGTGTTAAATTTTGACATACTACTACCTTTTACTATAAGGGGGGCCACAACCATGTAAGCACTTGTTAGTTTCTATAATAACCACGTCAGCAAAAAAGCTCCTTATAGAAACCACACCACACAATGCATAGATTATGGGCCTGATAGGCTGTGCTATTTGTTGTAGTAGACTAGCTAGTAACCAATAAAGCTATATTTGTATGGGTCATCTACTCAACTATCTAATTCCACTATTTCCCCATGTCATCTTCTCTCTCTCCCATCCTGGTCCGAAACCATTTCATACACTGTAGTGAAAGGACCAAATGGTCCAGGAGGGGGTAGGGTGAATCCGGCTTCAAAAATTTAAAGGAACAACTTTTGACTATGCAAATCTTCCTTCTCACCCCCTGCATGGTTACAACCTAGGACTAAAAAGATCACACCAAATCAAGTCCTTAGGGCCACAAAGATAAACATGTCCTTAGTAAAGATCACTCTAAGATAAGGTTTGAAGCCAGTATATGACTAAGCACATAATAACATGGTGAATCTGTTATATTTGCCACACGACATTCTTGTACCTATAAAAGGGAACAAAGCACAAGATAATACAAAAATGGAAATGAAACAAGAGCAAGAAATAACCGGATTTTCCTGTGGTACTAGGTTAATCCACCACCATCTAATCCATGATAACCGGATTTTTCCTATGGCACCAAAACGTCACCAGGATTCAGTTACGGTCCCTTGAGCTGCAGAAAAATTCACCGCTCCAAATCTGTGGGTTTCAAACAGAGTACACCTCTAGGAGCCTCCCCACAAAGTATCCACCAGAAAGCACACTCTCCACAAAGTAGTCTTGAATGCCCTCAAATCTTTCCCAAAGTCCATATATATGTGTAGTGTGTTCTGCAGTTGAAGAGAGCTCCAAATGAGCCAGGGAACACATATATAAAGGGTAGGGATGAGTTGCCAGCCATGGGTAAAAGTCTAAAGATGGAAACATGACTTGATGATTTGCCCGGTGCCACCTAGACACACTAGACATAAGGTGAACCTATCTAGGGAAGTTCTCTAACAATTAGAAAGGAATATTTTGAAATATGCCCCACTAGATGATCCGCCATGGGCCACACAGGCACCACCAGTTCATAATGTGCCTACTCAACCATGGCAACAACTAGAGCATACAACCACTAGTTGGGTGACAAACTAGCATACCGGCCCAACAGCATTTGACTCTCGGATCCTGTCTGCCGAATTTCTGGAATGATGTTAAGCCCTAGCACATGGCTTGAGGACTACCGACTCCCCTCCAAATTAGTGAATGACAACAAATTGTGGCCATCTAGTATCTACCACTATGGCAGACATGATTTAGAATTAGCTCAAAAACCTCTCGATAGGTTCCATCTAGGACTAGGCTGGTCTCAAGTGGCTCATTGTTGACAACTTCCATGGGGCATGGCACCTTGTGCAACAAACTCCTTGATTTCTAAAAAAAAGTGCAACAAACTCCTTGATTTCTCCAAGTCCGACTGCCTCATGGCCTTTAGTCGTGGCACCTTGTGCAAGCACCCCATCCGTTGCTTGAACCACTTCTTCTCTACGTCGCAATGACTACTCAGGTGGTTGGCTCTGCCCAAGTGGTTGAGCGCTTAGAGTTCGGTTATGTTTAGAAGGTCTAATGGACAATCTACTTCATCTTTGAGATGTTCACCAAGTCCAAAATCCAATCTATATCTATATCTACATATCTTATAATCCTAAACCCCACTAAAGCTTCTATCTCGACATGCAAGTTGTCCACCTCAGCACTCCACTATCAGATATGATTAAAATCCACTAGCATCTACAATTATGCCATACATGTCAGCAAGACACGCATCATTCAATAACATACACTTAGTTGTCCGTATCAGCGTGCCATGTCATTCACTAAATATTAATTTATGATAGTTTAATTCCATTCTAATTCATCTGCAATTCCCACAGCAACATGTGGGGTATGCTTCTAGATTTATGAATCAAGTTACCCTTTAATATATTGTGTATTTGCTTAGATGCGAATGAGTCGGTTTTGCATGTGGATCTGTTAGCATCAAGTTAGAGCTGTGAGACTTAAATTGTTTTGAAGGGCCTTATATGAATGTATGTGGATGAGTGAGTCTCGAATGAGTTCTTTGTTCTCTTGAAGAGTTGAACTCTCAGACTGAACTTGTTTTGAAGAGTCTTGGATGTGAATACATCTTCAATGAGTACTCTGTTGCCTTCATGCCTTGAAGACTTGAACTTGTCTTGAACAACTGAGCTAAATCAGTTACTTTTTTATGATAATCTAATGATACTTACTTGATATTATAAATATTGATATCATTTAATATAATAGGTAGTCAAGCTTAAGATACTTTAACTTGGTATTATATTAGAATTGCATTTTTTTAATGGAGGGAGTTGATTTTAAAAGTCTTCTATTTCATTTGCACTAAGCATGCCTGTAGCTTAGCGGACAGAGCGTATAAAAATATAACAAGTCTTTTATTATCCCCTAATCTTTTTAAATATAAATAACATATATTAATTATTTCCAAATTCAAAGCCACATTTGTTCTTATACAAAGAGTTTTTTTAATATAATAAGTGTTTTATTGCCCCCTAATGTTTCCTAAATATAAATAAATATATTAGTTGTTTCTAAATTCAAAGCCATGTCTTCTCTTCACACATATACTTGGACCATGTTATTATTTATTACTATGGTTCCATCATGCAACAAAATGGCTAAAAATAACTAAATCATATATGGCAGATGAAGACAGCAGGGGTGGCATCACCACAGTCATAGACCTTGTTTGATAGAGCGGTGGGGAAATCATATCTGATTAAGCTTTCACTTTTTAAAGCGGTAGAAAAGTGAAATGTTTGGTTGCTAGTGTCAGCTTATTTTAATCATAATCAACGTAAACTGTACCGAACAGGTCCATAGCCTCATAGATGAGAATGTGGGCTCATAGGACTTGAAGGAATGCCAAAAATTGCAAGGAGAAGGTTTAGCCACACTGGTACAAATTATTATTATAGGACAAATCAGCAGCGGTGGTAATACTTTAGGGTTAATTAGATCATAGCATTATCAATGCCACACTTCTAAATTTATAATTCATCATATAGTGACACCGCCATTACAATTCACCATGTACTTGAGATATGCCACTATCTATGCCCATCACGGCCTTGAGCCCACTTGCAGGACGTACTGCGTGCACACCACTGCAGTTTTTATGGCTCAAAATGCCCCCTGTACCTTCCCCCCTCTCTCTCCACCCCCACTTACAAGTGGAACCATGTCACCCTTCTCCCTCTCTAATCCCATGAACATTTTTGATCTGGACTTGAGTGTGTTTGTTCAAATATTTGGCAGCAACATTGCAATAATAATACAACACACACGTGTAGCCATGTACTAGTCATCATGCAATGTACTATGATGAGCTGGGGCCCTTTGTCCATGGAACTGATTCGCCCACATGATGGGGTGTGGCTCAGTGGCTAAACCCAGCAACTCCTGCTACCCTACGAATGTATTGTTCATCTCATAGTACCAAAAGCAGAAGTAATGACTCACATCACATAAAAGAGCCAGAGCTCCAACGACTAGGGGCAAATCTAGTGGTGAGGTTGGGGGGGGGGGGCTTGCGCCCCCTAGTGCCACTAAGCCCATAGAGCCCCAAGAAATATTCTCAATGGATGCACTATGTAGGAGGGGCAGCAGAAGGTTACTCAACTAATAGGCTTGGGAAATTAGACATTAAAATGGCTAATAGTTACTTCATGGAACTAAATAATAGGAGCATGATTTTATCATTTCAGACATTAGTTGACTGTACAAAATCAATGGACTCATCCAAAGTCCAAAATCTCTTAGGTGAAATCACCATCACAAAAGTCATTGCAACAAGACATCATTTTCACATTGGAGGAACACTTGTACCTCATCATCTTGCCATAAGCAATGACTGAAAAGGGCGATTAGAGTGAGTTTGAGAGCATTGTTGACCTTCCACGATTATGATTTCTCTGGTGTTTTGGAGGTGTAATTCACTTTGTATTGTTGAGAACATGCATGTGTTTAGGGTGCTAGACTTAGAAAACACATATGGTCTAGGATATCATGGACTTGATCATATAGTAAAGCTTGTTCATCTTAGATACCTTTCTCGATGAGGATGTGGTGATATTGTTCTCCTACCAGATTTATTAGGCAACCTGAGGCATCTCCAAATGTTAAGCATAAGCGATACATACATCATGGCTCTTATGATAAAATCAATAATTAAGCTTCAGAAGTTGCAGTATATCCATGCTGGCAACAAATCAGAAGTTGTGGCAGAGGAGACAAGTTTAATGTGGAGACATCTAGATATTTTGCTAGTGGGGACGAAGCTATGTGCATTATGTTTGTGTACCAAGTCATCTGGGCATTGACGACCTCACGACATAAGATGGCACTAGGGGGCTCAAGCCCCCCTCTCCACCTCACAACTAGATTCGTCATTACTCGTATCACTAGATATAGAAGCTCCTTTTGCACTATGCTCATCAGTTATCACTAAGTACAAAATGCTCCATGATTTCAAAGGGCATTATATTTGATATCAGTAGTGATGTCATTTCAAATCGCCATTCGCCAAGGTTATCAACAACCATGAAGCTGAGAATTGTCAAGTGGGAAATGGAACTTATGGCATAGAGTTTTGCCTATGTGCCCTGCATGGCAATCAAATCACATATTCTAACTGATTTTATGGCCGAGTGACTAAAATCTGGTTGCCACCCGCTACACTCGACCTTGAATACTAGCTGATGTACTTTGATGGATCTCTTATGCTTAATAGCATGAGGGTTGGCATTCTTCGTTCTCTTCTCACAAAAAGAATAACACTTCAAGTACTTCATATAACTACACTTCAAGGCAACCAATAATTCTGCTGAGTACAAGGCTCTGCTACACGGACTCTACATCGTCATTGGATCGATGGGCTCCTGGTCCTTCGGATCCAACAAGAAGGTTTGTAGAGACCCTCGTGTGTCCCAACAATAAGCTTTAGTATTTTTTATATGTTTAGTTGAAAATCAAGATGTGCATTTTTTTGGATGGACGGAGTATTGTTCAAGTATTATCTTTGTCATGCATAATATTGATCATTTTCTAATACTATGAGCGAAACAATTATGAGTTTATTTTCTGAATTTCAAAATACTATGGTTACAAACTAGTGCACTAATGAAATCTCTGGACCTCATTTACCTTCTTATCTATTTGTAACACCCTAAATTTTGCATTGTTTAAAAATCTCTTTGCTAAAAGGTTTAAAAATCATTTTTGAAATTGGATTTGGAAAATCAATTTAGAAAAAGAAGAAATTCTTTCCTCCCTCTCTCCCTCCAATTCGGCCCGCTGGCCCAGGCAGCCGCGCTAGCCCACGGGATTTCCCGCCGGCCCGCTGACCTCCTTTCCCTTCTCTCCCTTGCGCTTTCTCTTTTGGGCCGGTCCATCTCGGCTAAAGCCGTTGCCACTCCCTCCTCCTTGTCGCTAACCACCCGGGCCCGCTGGCAGCGTCGTCGCCCCCAACCTCCAGCCGTTCCCTTCCACTTCGCACGCACACTTGAACAACCGCCTTCCCCGCGCCCACTAACTCTGCGTCGTGGGAGCGCCTTGCTCCTCGCTCTTTGGATAGAAGAGTACAGACGTCGCCTCCGCACTCCCTCCCCGCTGTCCTTGCCCGAGTCCACCCTTCTCGCGAGCACAGAAACCGCAGTGGCAACCCACTAGAGCCGCCATCGTGGTGACGCCGCTCCACCAACTCATTGCCGAAATTCGTCCGATTTTGAGCTCCTCCACTCGGTATAGAACCTTCCCGACCCATCGTCCTCCTCAATTTCGCTCGACGCTGCTCATGTACTCGGTTCGAATCACCGCAGGGCACCGTCGTCCGCCTCTCGGTCTAATTCGTCGTCCCCGCTTCGCTTTCGCCTCCGTATTCTCCTCGGTGAGCATCCCCGCATTCTCCTCTCCCACCCTGTGCAGTCAATTCGAGAATCGTGACCTCTAGGGCCCTAACCGCTTACTCCGGTGAGCTCCCTTCCACCGCCGGTCATGGCGAGGGCCGTGCAACCCTTCCCCGACCTCCCTATGCCCCGGCGTGAGTACGCCTTTGTCTCCTCTCTCTCCCGGTGTTCTCGGTTCGTCGAACCGTGCCCCGTAGTGCCCGATTGGGAGACTCCGGCGAGCCCTCCGCCGTCGCCAATAGTGACACCGCCGTGTCCTCCCCCAACTCTGGCAATCGGCTCCCCTTTCCCTTTCCTTGCCTAATCTGAGCCGTCCATTTTAAATCTTGTGGCTCAAGATCACCGATACCCCTTCGTGGGTCAGTTTGCTAAAGAGACCCCCAAGAATCTGTAAATCGAACTCGTAGTCCTCAGTTCAAATGAATTTCCTGATTTTTTATTTATTTTAATTCTGAAAATGCTTTCAATCTATTTACAGTTTTGCCACTGCAGTAAAACACTTATAAAATCATCGTTTTAGCTCCGATTCGACCCGTTCAACTTGCGTTAGGTTCGTAATTTCGTAATCTACGCATTAGTGCTACTGTTAGACCAGTTAGAAGCTTTTGAATTTCTCGATTAAGTCTAGTTTAATAGCTAGCTTTTGGAACCCTAAATAATTCGTAACTTTCGCATTATAGCTCCGTTTTTCGTGCACTTCGCGTTGATGTGATCGTAGCGAGACGTAGAATATATTCATAAACTTTTTATATTGTTTTTATACTGCTGGTGTACTATTCTAATTATAGGTTTGTTGGCTATGCATGAATGCTCCTGAAATGTGTATGTTGCCGTGTTGGTCGAGTTCAGACGGTAAGGAGTATGTTGGGAACCAGGAGTACTTCGAAGACTAGGAGGACCAGCAGGAGTTTGTGAACCAAGGCAAGTATAGCATGGGCTTACCTTGATGTCCTATTCAATATATAATCTACTCATTATGCATGTGTCTAATTTTGCTCGACTATAAGGACATCCTAGCCATTGATGACTTGTACCTTGATCCCTATGGGTTTTATTGCACATGGGTAGAATGCTAGTGCTATATTTAAACATGATCAATACTAGGACTAATGGAACAAATAGATAAACATGATGGTGACTATTGAACTATAGGATGAAGGTGCAAATGATGTTGATCATGTTGCCCTAAACCCTCCGTAAGGACTTATCTATAGGGCAAAAGCTGGGACATACAGTGCAACCGTGAGAGTCACATGGCTCTGGCTTTAGCTCAGTAATAGGATCTTTTCTAGCTTGTTAGAGGTTACCCGAAAGGGCGCAAGAGGGGCTTGCCACTTTGGGTATACAACTGCATCTGTTCTGATGTGTATAGCCTGAGGGAATTGTGCCATCGAAAGGGAGGTTCTCTATATCTGCCTGCCGAGGAAACCTCGCGGCCCTAACTTGTTAGAAGAGACCTATGGAAGGCTTCATAGTGTACCCTGCCCGCTCACCTTGGAAGTGTTATGGGAGTAATTAACCCGGGCATATGGGCAACATGACTCACGGGTAAAGATGCACAACCTCTGCAAAGTGTAAAACTGGTATACTAGCCGTGCCCACGGTCACGGGCGGCCCGAAAAACTCACAGAATAAATGGTTACTGGTGATGTTGTTGTTCATGGTGAACTATGATGGTATTATGATGATGATGATATAATGTTGATCAATGACTCTATTTAGTTCTAGTATATGATCATGTGGGTTAATTTGGGAGCTTAAGCATAATTTGATATTGATCGATGACAAAATGTTGATTTACTAAAATGCTAAATGCAGTAAATCGTGTCTGCCTTTTGAGCCTCATGAATCCCCATGTTATGCTTGTGGAGTACGAAATGTACTCACGCTTGTTTATTTTTCAATACTTTGGAAAAATCCCGGATGGGTGCCAGATTGGTAGAGATTGGAGCAGTTAGGCTTGTGATCAACCAGTCAGTTGTCCCTGTGGAGTGGAGTTTTCACCTAAAGACCAAAGTTGTCTTTCCACTGTTTGTTATCTAAGGTTATATCTTTTATAATAAGTACGTTATATATTAAGCATTGTCATTTGATATTACCTTTATTTGTTTCTATATGTGAGATTTGACTTCCTGGGGTCACATATGGTGTGTATCTAGTTTTGTTCTTAAAACCACGTGCTACAAAGTGGTATCAAAGCAATGCTGACTGTAGGACGCAAGCCTAGATAGCACGGGTCGTTTAGAGTGTTTATGCCTCCTCTTATTCCTTGCTTTCTCTCTAACCTTGTTATTTGCTAAAGTTATTCTCACTTTTGTCTCTATTCTGTTATAGAAACTTTGTCTCAATTCTGACCCTCCTCTCTCCATCGAAATCATGAACAGATGGTTCGTAATGAGAAGATCGCTCATGTCAGCTCTGGAAGACCATGCTTGACTAGTGGGTATGGCTTAACGGAACCCCAGTATGGAGAAGCTCTTTCTGTCACATCAAGACACACTTGTTGGCGCAAGGAGTACCTTACCACACCCTTCAGTGGCCAAGCTTTCTTCCATTCTCGACTTGCACGTATATTGCAAGACTACTACCCTGATCAACAAGCCAAGGTGGAATATAAATGCACTAAGTGGACTCATCCCAAGTATGAGAGCCACTGGAGCACAGAAGCACACATCACAAAGTTTAATGAGTTTACTGGTTCACGTGTGGTGGAATCCATTCACTCGTCTTCTGCTGATCGCTTCGACATGCATGCTGGCATATCCGATGCTGCTCATCAAGCTCTTTTGGTATATCATGGGAAACACTATGAAGAGATGAAGGATGACATGCAAAAGTATTTTCCTCGACGCTTACCAGGAAGATTGCAAAGTGTGATGGTTGATCCTTGTACAAAGCGAAATGAACAACTAAAAAAGATGGCCTTGACCATCCAAGCCCTGCATCAGAAGCTGGAAGATAGTCAACTAGAGTTGGCAGAAGTAAGGCAACACTATGAGGAAGCCCTTGATGAGATTGACGAGTGGAGGAGTCGTGCTGGTCTACCCAAGATCAATGAAGTGGAGGACGTGTCCCATTCATCCCCACGTAAGAATGCTACCCCAGATGCCGCTACAGTCACACCGTGTTTAAGAAGTAGAAGTTTATGTCCCTTGTGTAATAAAATCGTTAGTAGCAAAGTTGAGTAGAGTTAGTTAGTCTTAATGTGTGGATTATGAACTTTAAATGCTTAGTTGCTTTGTGCTTATGTTTATGCTTGAGTTGGATTTTGTAATGAGTGTAATGATCTTGTGAGGTTGCCCACAATTTCATTTAGTTTATGTCTAAGGTATAAGGATTTATGAAATAAATAGTGGGTCGTGGTTTTATGTTGTTACCTCCATCATGTCTTTCGGAGCAACCTGTCTTTATCAGTTTATATCTCAGCTTTCGGCAAACCATAAATTATGAAAAAAATTTGGACAATAGTAGACTTCAGTAACTTTCTGTTACCACAAGAATCACCCTGATAGCTATTATGGTTGTGGAATTATGAAAACCACAAGAAGAAGTAACTGTGCTGTCAGCAACCTGGAACAGTTTGTGTTGTGCCCTATTTTCGGCCCACTTAGCTGCCGAGGTTGGAAACCTGTTCTATAAGAAAACTGTAAGGAATTTGATAAGCTTTCCAACGGTGTAAACTACAACCTCATTGGATTTATATAACCAGAGTTATAGCCATTTTACTGCGCTGCTGTTTTCCTGCTCGTGAGAAGTTTCAGGTTATTTGATCATACCCTTGCACATGAGTTTCTTTGAGATGTGAGAAGGCCTTCATGCTAGTTACTTTATCGAGAAGAAGGTGCAACCTACACTTTGGTGTCCTCTGGTTGATCTTTTCTTAAGGGGGTAGCCAAGTTGAAGAAAGTTGCATGATGAAGGTTTCTTATGATGAAATGCTTCACTTAGAAGTATCTGCTGATCCTAGAGATGAGGAGTTAAGTGTAAAGAAGAATCTTGCCTATACTAAGTACCCTGTCAAAGCTTTGGAAATAGATGAGCAAGTTATTTGGAGTAAGTTGTAACGACATGCAAAGCAACGTGGGATGGTAAAATGGAGAATCAAACTACTCGAGAAAGTGGAAAAGATCCAAAGGTGGAGTATCTACATCTCTTTGATCACCGTCTTCCGAATCTCGAGGACGAGATTCCTCTTAAGGGGGGTAGAATTGTAACACCCTAAATTTTGCATTGTTTCAAAATAGATAAATTTGATTTAATTATGTATTTGTTTGTGCATTCAAATTTAGGGAATAATAAAATTTGGTGAAAATAAAATAAATCATAATGATTAGTTACATGTTGATGCACTCATGCCGATGCATTTTATTTATTGTGGTGACTGGTTTTTCTAAAAGGTTTAAAAATCATTTTTGAAATTGGATTTGGAAAATCAATTTAGAAAAAGAAGAAATTCTTTCTTCCCTCTCTCCCTCCAATTCGGCCCGCTGGCCCAGGCTGCCGTGCCAGCCCACTGGATTTCCCTCCGGCCCGCTGACCTCCTTTCCCTTCTCTCCCTTGTGCTTTCTCTTTTGGGCCAGCCCATCTCGGCTAAAGCCGTTGCCACTCCCTCCTCCTTGTGCTGACCACCCGGGCCCGCTGTCAGCGCCGTCGCCCCCAACCTCCAGCTGTTCTCTTCCGCTTCGCACGCACACTCGAACAACCGCCTTCCCCGCGCCCACTAACTCTGCGTCGTGGGAGCGCCTTGTTCCTCGCTCTTCGGATAGAAGAGTGCAGACGTCGCCTCCGCACTCCCTCCCCGCTATCCTTGCCCGAGTCCACCCTTCTCGCGAGCACAGAAACCGCAGTGGCAACACACCGGAGCCACCGTCATGGTGACGCCGCTCCACCGACTCATTGCCAAAATTCGTCCGATTTTGAGCTCCTCCACTCGGTATAGAACCTTCCCGACCCATCGTTCTCCTCAATTTCGCTCGACACTGCTCATGTACTCGGTTCGAATCACCGCAGGGCACCGTCGTCCGCCTCTCGGGCTAATTCATCGTCCCCGCTTCGTTTTCGCCTTCGTATTCTAATCGGTTAGCATCCCCGCATTCTCCTCTCCCACCCTGTGCAGTCAATTCGAGAATCATGACCTCTAGGGCCCTAACCGCTTACTTCGGTAAGCTCCCTTCCGCCGCCGGTCATGGCGAGGGCCATGCAACCCTTCCTCGACCTCCCTATGCCCCGGCGTAGTTCGCCTTTGTCTCCTCTCTCTCCCGGTGTTCTCGGTTCGTCGAACCGTGCCTCGTAGTGCCTGATTGGGAGACTCCGGCGAGCCCTCCGCCGTCGCCAATGGCGACACCACCGTGTCCTCCCCCAACTCCGACGATCGGCTCCCCTTTCCCTTCCCTTGCCTAATCTGAGCCGTCCATTTTAAATCTTGTGGCTCTAGGTCACCGATACCCCTTCGTGGGTCAATTTGCTAATAAGACCCCCAAGAATCTGTAAATTGAACCCGCGGTCCTCAGTTCAAATGAATTTCCTGATTTTTTATTTATTTATTTTAATTCTGAAAATGCTTTCAATCTATTTATAGTTTTGCCACTGCAGTAAAACGCTTATAAAATCGTCGTTTTAGCTCCGATTCGACCCGTTCAACTTGCATTAGGTTCGTAATTTCGTAATCTACGCATTAGTTCTACTGTTAGACCTATTAGAAGCTTTTGAATTTCTCAATTAAGTCTAGTTTAATAGAAAGCTTTTGGAACCCTAAATAATTCGTAACTTTCGCGTTATAGCTCTGTTTTTCGTGCACTTCGCGTTGATGTGATCGTAGCGATACGTAGAATATTTTCATAAACTTTTTATATTGTTTTTATACTACTGGTGTACTGTTCTAATTATAGGTTTGTTTGCTATGCATGAATGCTCCTGAAATGTGTATGTTGCCGTGTTGGTCGAGTTTAGACGGTAAGGAATACGTTGGGAACCAGGAGTACTTCCAAGACTAGCAAGACCAGCAGGAGTTTGTGAACCAAGGCAAGTATAGCATGGGCTTACCTTGATGTCCTATTCAATATATAATCTACTCATTATGCATGTGTCTAATTTTGCTCGACTATAAGAACATCCTAGCCATTGATGACTTGTACCTTGATCCCTATGGGTTTTATTGCACATGGGTAGAATGCTAGTGCTCTATTTAAACATGATCAATACTAGGACTAATGGAACAAACGGATAAACATGGTGGTGACTATTGAACTATAGGGTAAAGGTGCAAATGATGTTGATCATGTTGCCCTAAACCCTCCGTAAGGACTTATCTGTAGGGCAAAAGCTGGGACATACAGTGCAACCATGGGAGTCACATGGCTCTGGCTTTAGCTCAGTAATAGAATCTTTTCTAGCTTGTTAGAGGTTATCCGAAAGGGCGCAAGAGGGGCTTGCCACTTTGGGTATAGAACTGCCTCTGTTCTGATGTGTATAGCCTGCGGGAATTGTGCCATCGAAAGGGAGGTTCTCTATATCTGCCTGCAGAGGAAACCTCACGGCCCTAACTTGTTAGAAGAGACCTATGGAAGGCTTCATAGTGTACCCTGCCCGCTCACCTTGGAAGTGTTATGGGAGTAATTAACCCGGACATATGGGCAACACGACGCACGGGTAAATATGCACAACCTCTGCAGAATGTAAAACTGGTATACTAGCCGTGCCCACGGTCATGGGCGGCCCGAAAAACTCACAGAATAAATGGTTACTGATGATGTTGTTGTTCATGGTGAACTATGATGGTATTATGATTATGATGATGATATAATGTTGATCAATGACTCTATTTAATTCTAGTATATGATCATGTGGGTTAATTTGGGTGCTTAAGCATAATTTGATATTGATCAATGACAGAATGTTGACTTACTAAAATGCTAAATGTAGTAAATCGTGTCTACCTTTTGAGCCTCATGAATCCCCATGTTATGCTTGTGGAGTACAAAATGTACTCACGCTTGTTTATTTTTCAATACTTTGGAAAAATCTCGGATGGGTACCAGATTGCCAGAGATTGGAGTAGTTAGGCTTGTGATCAACCAGTCAGTTGTCCCTGTGGAGTGGAGTTTTCACCTGAAGACCGAAGTTGTCTTTCCACTGTTTGCTATCTATGGTTATATCTTTTATAATAAGTACGTTATATATTAAGCATTGTCATTTGATATTACCTTTATTTGTTGCTATATGTGAGATTTGACTTCCTGGGCTCACATATGGTGTGTATCTGGTTTTGTTCTTAAAACCAGGTGCTACACTATTGTAGGATATGGTGGAGATAGTTTTCATTTTTAGTCCTAATTGATACAAGGATCATCAAGTCATCAGGATTATAAGTACGCCATCATAAACAAACTCAAAATATCATTACAATTTGTGGAACCCATGCCCTGCCATTTATCATGATTGCTTCTAGATTTGTGATCCATAGAACAAAAGTAACAAACGCCTAAGCGAGTTCTGCAGTGAAGAAACTAATGACACCTTGACCCTAGTAATGTATCTATGTCATTTCTATGTAGGAACCTCGCTTATCTGAACCACGATAGGATTGCCATTTATTTTCACCACCTTCTGATATGCACAAATTTAGTTTTAGAAACAAAAAAATAGTGTTGTTGTATACCTCGCTTGAAGATTGGGTACTTCCATACCTTTACCATCTTTTTAATATGCCCTTTTTTACCTACATATTCTTTTTTGTGCAATGTAGCCATATGGAACGACATGTTCTTACTTTTCTGCTATGCCTTATGGAGCTCTATAGGGTTGTTTGGTTGCATGGCAAAATCCTAGCTTGGCTAAGATTGGAGCCAGGTTGGACTTGGCCTGGTTCTATCCAGCCAATGTGGACTTGTTTGGTTGGCTGGCTTTAGTTGGCCCGGTTTATCTCAAATCATGTTTGGTTGGGTGCATGAGCTCCTAGGTGTACTAGTGTAGCCAAGGTGGGGTGTGTTTGGTTTGATGCTCACTGTTGGGTGCATTCACCAAATTCTTCAAGTGGTAGCCTTACCCCCCTCACCTGATCTGTCCTCAATAAATACCAGAGCAAACTGGTCAATCCGCGGTCACCCACTCGCTCACCCCCCGCCCCCTCGTCTCCCTCTCGCAGGCTCCTCGCCTCCTCCGTCCTCCCTCGAAGCCGACACCGATGAACCATCCCCATCGTCGTTGATGAGCGACCATCTCCCCACCGCCGACGACGAGGTGCGCCGTGGCCTGGGCCATTGCCAGGGTGGCTCCGGGTGCATGTGTCTCTTGCACCCAAAGACGATGGTCCACCCTGAGTGCTCCTGTTCCCCGTCGTGGAGCCGCGCGTCGACAAGTGATGGCGGGAGCTCCCGTGACTCATCGGAGAACCACGGCAGCGAGGACGACACCGCGTTGAAGGTAAAGAAACGGTTTTGTGCTGCTCCCCTCTCCCCCTAGGGTTTTAGTTTTAGTGCTAAGAACCCATTGTTTCATTGATGATCGAAAGGATAGGAAACAAATCTTGCATCAATGTTGACCATAAACCATACCCTTGGTGTCGATTTGTGCTAGATTGACCCAAACCCTAAGCAAGGTGGGCAAAATTGCTTGATTTTTAACCAATTATTAGTCCCCCCTTGTTTTTCGTAGGACCAGAGCGACTCCATCATCCCTGATGCTGTCATAGAGCGCGATTGGTCTGGCATGCATGTTGTGAGGCTACCGAAATGCGAACATGGTCACCATAGCATCATGAAGAGAGCTTGAGGGTGGCAAGAACACTGGCAGGCGCTTCTTGGGTTGCCCAATGGAGGTTTCTGCTTCAATTCCTCATTTTCATGATCTGTGAAATGGTTTGATTTGCATCGCAATGCTTACTCAACCTAATTGTATGTCCCTTTCACTAACGTAGGATGAGGGTGAGCAGTGCCAGTTCATCGAATGGCAGGATGAACCCTGGCCAGAGCGCCTTCAGGACTCCTTGAAGAAACTGTGGAAGGAGCTGAAGACCACAAGGCGTTGTGAGGCCACCGCAAACAAAGCTCTGATCGATGCACTCCGCTACAATGACATTGCCAACAATGCAAGGGGCGAGCTGCAGGAAGAGGTGAACCAAACCAAGATAGTTACCGAGCGCGTCTACAAAGAATACCACAAGAAGGCTGCCATGGCTGCTATCGACAAGTTGAAGCTTATGCATCTGGTGTACTACCTGCTCAGAGTGAACGTGTTCCTAGTGGTGACCAACTTCTTCAAGAAGTGATGCTTCTAACATGTTAAAGGGGAAAGGTCTTTTGGTTCTGTTTGATCTCAGTGGTGTTGACGAGTTAGGACTGCACTTCTATGCTAGATGAACTTGGTATGTGGTATCATATCAGGCTTCGATCCTGATCTTTTGATTGTGCCCATGTCAGTAGAACTGCAAACTAAATGGTGCACTTACATTGTATAGCGTAGCTTCTCTGAATGTGTTAGGATGCAGTGGAACTAAGTCAGATGCATGGTACCAATAGTGCTTGGGATAGCACAGATGACATGCCACCTGGTGGCTTCTTTTGATTGTGCCCAATTCTGCAAGATTGGTGCACCAATGCAATTATGTCAGTACTATGTCATGGTTAGCTTGAACTTAGTTGTTTGATTATGCAATGTTCAACTCAATTACTTAGCAATGGTCAGTACTATTTAATGGTTAACATTGCTTAATGTTTTTCATCATGGTGCTCAATGTCCATGTTAGAATGTGTGACAATGAAACTGTTGTTGTCATCAATCGTGAACGAAGTTGTTTCATAAAACTGCTTGGTCATGTTCAACTGCCGCTAATGTTGACAACTTAATTGTTCACAGCCCAAATAGAGTGCACATTGCTACATTATTACATCACACTACAAATTGGCCTCTTAGGCACGGTACAGTAGGTAAGCCTGGATCAGTACCAAAGAACTAGGACAACCAGGAGAAGATCCTTAGCATTCATGCCTATCACTACCTTCTTCTCAATACGCTGTCCAACTTCTTGTCCTCCAAAGTATTTCAGTTTAGGAGCCTTCTTCCTCATTGCCACCTGATACTCTGCTAATGCCTGCTCACCCTCCTCTGTAGAAGGGAAACTTTTGTGCATGTTACCAGGATAGCTAGAAACTTGGGCTTTGCATTACATCCAAGTTTTGTACAAGCCAGGTGTGCGTCCCTCGAAAACGACATACACCTTCACCATCACAACTGCATCAGGGATGAATAAATGATACAATCAGTTCAGTAAAATGACCATATCACATAAATCTTATAAACATATCACAGAAATGAACACATAGATTAGACCATAGTTCGTGCATTTCATAGCTCAAGTAAACGAAGGTAAAGCCACTGAGTTCATCAATGCAAAATGCAGCAGCCAATTATGGTTAGGATCTACTGAGTTCATTTCATATTGTTTGCACACAATCTCAGGCAATGATCTATGTCACAATGAAAGGCATAAAGGTGTTCAGGAATGCACAATGCAGCAATCAGGCTACGATAGCTAACTACATCGCAGTGAACTATCATAATCTACCCAGAATTGGAGTTCAAGTTCTCTATTACATTGTAACACATGTTACAAATGAAAATGGGTTCAACTGCCACACTGTTTGCACACCATCTCTGCTTGTTAGGTTCACTGGAAGGCCATCTGACCTCTCACTTTAGCCAGATGGGTATTGCTCCACAGTTCTTTGTCCTCTGCAGACATCCCCACAAACACCAAAAGCAGTGGCCTTATGATCCATGAGGTAGTTCAAGCAAACCATTAGGTCAGATCTGGCAAAGTCTAGACACCCCATGATAGCTTGGTAAATTCCAGGAGCAGCTTCTACATGGTTCCCTTCACCGATAGCAGAACTGAGTCCCACCACTGCCTCTGTCATTCCAATCAATAGTGCAACAGCATCCTCATTCAGTACCCTCTTCCTCTTTCCCTTGTTGTCTTCCTGCTTCCCCTTGGTGTTGTTTACATGCTTCCCCTTGGTTGAAGGACCAGCCTCCCTTATGTTGGCAGTTGGACACCCGTCAAGGTCAATGGTTTCTGTGGTAGGTGGCTGTCCAAGTGGTTCATTAGAACCTATAGCAAACTTTCCAGTCACCACTCCTGACCCAAACACAGTCTGCATGTAGCTATAGTGCATAATGGGCACATTGAGGAACTCTGCATCCTTGGGATGATCTTGTACAAAGTAATCACAGTTAGATAACAGTTACACAAGCAGTGAGTTGAAAACAGCAGCAAATATGACTAAAAGCATGGCACTAGATGTTACCTTGACATGTCCATGGTAGTGTTCATGATCCAGGGTTATCATGTAAAGGTCTTCATCCCAATTGGCGCCACTCAGCTCCTTCAGCTTGCAAATCCTTTTCCATTTGGCACTCCACTTGCGCAGGTGGTTGTACACTTGTGATGCAGTCACTAGAGCCTGGATGAATGCCTGGAGGTCCTTGGCAACTCCTTGAACATGGATATCTTTGAACCCCTTATCAGTCCTCACCTCCTCTGACACAAGCAACGAAAACTTCTCCAACATTCTTGCAGACATGAGAGTAGTCCAGTTCAGCCTTTGGACCTGAACATTACCTTGCTATGCAGGCAGCACCTCTTGCACCTCATCAGCATTGGGCTCTGGAACTTCCTCCCCAAAAATGTGAAAAGCATCCATTGCTAATAGAACACAAGAACAGTACATCCAATAGTACAATATAGGATGCACAGACAAAATCAGAAACATGAATGAACAATTAAAGGTACCAAATAGCAAATGACAATGAAAGTAAACATTGTTCAAATTATAGATACAATAGCACATGTCATAGCAAACCTACTTAGTTCGAATTACAGACCAAATAGCAAAAGATGTTCAGATAACAAAGTCATCATTGCCTTAGGGAATGGTCTTAGTAGTACACAGTGCTGGCTCAAAGGGTGTACAAGTCATACTGCTGCATAAATATCAACTAGTGCTGCCCATTCATCTCTTTTAGCAACCCAAGTGGTGTTGTCATAGGCATTGTCATGGGGTCCATGATGATGAGGAGGATTGGGCTCCCATTCCTCCTCAAGAGGAATGACCTCATCCTGACCAAACCTAAGTATCCAGTTATGCAGGATACAACATGCTAGCACCAACTTCACTTGGGTTTTGTAAGGATGGAATGGCTTATTGTATAAAATCCTGAATCTATTCTTGAGAGACCCAAATGCTCTTTCAACAGTAACCCTCAGGGATGAATGCCTCAGGTTGAACAGCTCCCTTGGATTTTGGGGGCTTCTAACACCAAACTCCTTAAGATGGTATCTGGTGGCTCTGTATGGTGGAAGGAACCTAGGCTTCACAGCATACCCAACATCAACAAGGTAAAACTTCCCTAAACATAATGAAATTGCAGCATAATATTAGATCTTAGAAGCAGGACCTAATGGACCATGGCTAACAGATTGTGGTAGTAGGAATACTACCTAGTGGCACCCTAAGGCCATCCTCCCTGTCGAGGGCATCAGATAGAATCCTAGCATCATGAGCAGATCCCTCCCAACCAGCCAGCACATAAGTGAATCTTAGATCAAAATCCACTGCTACAAGCACATTTTGTGTGGTGGTATGCTTCCTCCCCATGAAAGCTGCCCTATACTTCTCAGGAACTCTTGCAAGTACATGGGTTCTATCAATAGCACCCACACAATCCTAGAACATTTAGCAAGATTAAGAATATGGAAATCCTAAATGATAGAATGAAATTAGGTGAAGTGTAAGACTCCAACCTTGAAGAAAGGGTTCCACTTCCTACTATTGTTAATTTTTGGATGCACAGCAGTAGAAGGTGGCACAATCATGTCATTCCTCAATTCTTCTACTGCATACAAGACTTCCTGAAAGTATCTGCTGATGGTTTCTAAAGGTCGTCTGAATAGAGGAGTGAGAACCCTAAATCTCTGGTTATGGCCTACAACTAGCAGAAACATTGCAACTTGTTCTTCAATGGTGCTGTGGATGCTGTCTCTGAGGAGGGCCCTGTTGTGAAACAGATCACAGAGCTAGAAGAAGGGGGCTTTCCTCATCCTAAGAAGCTCAACACAACGCCGATCATCGCTATGGTAGATGAACCTAAGGTTCCTATCCCTTTTCCTCATCTCTGGCACTCAAAGGTCCATAGCAAATCCCACGCCTAGAGCTGGACAGCCTCCTAAATCTGACAAAGAGCCACGCAGTGATCACAGCAACCAATGCAGCGCCCCTAGTGATAAGCTGCCGACGCCTACTTGAACGAACCATGGTGCTAAATAAGAAATTGGACATGAATTAGTTCAACATGGACCCCAAATCGAAGGATCAGCTGCATCACCGCATGGTGCGCCACCCAGATCCGAAGAAAAATAACAACTTTAACATCAAATGGACAAATCTAGGGCTTGGGCAACAAAATTAGTGACACTTTGCAGCAGTATGAGTACAACCAAACACATTCATACTAACCACTTCTTGTACCACATTTGTCATCTTATGAAAAACCCCACTAGCTATTTATCTCAACATACAAGCTATCCAGCTAGGCAATGCACTATCACATACAATTAAAATGAGTAAAATACATGGATAGTCCATTAGCTTACGAGGCTATGTCAATCTGGTCCATCAGGTTTGAAAGTGCATTTTTGGTCCAAAATCTTGATTAGTAGTGCATAAAGAGTCCATATCTCTTCGTTTTTTTGTTTATATTTGTAGAAACCCCCTATGTTTATTTTTCTTTCACAGGCTTATCCTTCCTAGTGATGGACGCGCTGTGGGAGATGCTCCGCGTGCACGCATCGTGTACTCCGCCACCGTGTCGCGCCGCCGCAGCACGTTCTTGCGGCGCCGCGTTGTGGAAGCCGGCCACCGGAAGGATGTCCCTGACGCGGTATAGCCCCACGTGTCACCAGCTCGTACTCGCGCCCAGCTTCCACGCGTGATAGGTCCACCAGCTGCGCCATGTCCCCGACAACCGACATAGCCCGAAGTAGCACTTGGAGGACGTGTACATGGTGCACGCCATGGGCAGCCCGCCGCTGTAGCACTCCAGGGTGGGGATGATGCGCGTGACGAAGCTCACCCAGTCGCCCCAGGAGCACTCGGCGCGGACGAAGCGCGCCAGTTCCGGGTCTAGCTAGAGGATGCCCGCGATGGCGTCATGCATGGATCGGACGGGTCGGCCACACGCGGGGTCAGTGACCCGGCCTAGATGTCGTCGGCGAGCTGCTCCCAGTGGAGCTGCAGGAAGCGGATGGCGCGGAGCAGGCCCGACGCGAAGACGGCGCCTACGCGGAGCATGTCGTGGCACTGCCGCACTGGCACAGACCGCACACCATCTGCGTGTACATGCTGTGGAACGCGTCGGCCCAGATCGTCGTGAAGAAGCTCAAGGCCACCAACAACTCCAAGGCGGAGATGGAGTTCGCGATGGAGGTGGATGTGCTGGCCCGCGTGCGCCACAGGAACCTGCTGGGCCTGCGTAGCTACTGCACGAGCGCCGATCAGCGCATGATCATCTACGACTACATGCCCAACCTCAGCCTCCTCTCCCACCTCCACAGCCAGTTTGCCGGCAAGGTGCGGGCGTGAAGCTCGACTGGAAGCAGCGCGTCGCCGTGGCCGTCGGCTCCGCCGAAGGGCTTGTGTACCTGCACCACGAGGTGACGCCGCTCGGACATGTGCACCATCGTCCGCATCCTGCGCGGTGGGCCGTGGTGGCAAAGGGGACCTGGAGCAGATACCAGTGAGGATCGAGAGCGTCAAGTACACGGTCCGATTCACTGGACGCCGCTCGTCCACGCGCAATCGGGCGCGACGGCGTGGCGGTACAGGCGGAGGGGACCATCGGTGTCGAGCGTGGTGGTACAGCGAAGGGTAAGCTTGTGCACGACGCGTGGCTGGCTTCCACAATGCGGCGCTGCAAGAACATGCTGCGGCGGCACGACACGGTGGTGCACGACGCGTGCACACGGAGCATCTCCCGCGGTGCGTCCATCAGCTGGTAAGGGTAAGCTTGTGAGAGAAAAATAAATATAGAGGAGGGTTTCTACAAATATAAACATAAAATAAAGGGGTATAAAATCTTTATGCACCACTCAGATTTTGGACTAAAAAATATACTTTCAATCCTGATAGACCAAATTGATAGAGCCTCACAAGTTAATGGACTATCCATGTATTTTACTTAATTAAAACCCACTAAGCAAAACTCCACTAACTATTTATCTCAACATGCAAGCTGTGCAACTAGACAATACACTATCACATACGATTAAAATCCACTAACACATTCAACTTTAGTGTCCACATCAATAAGACACAAACATTTTGTTGTCCACGTCATCATACCACGCAATCCACTGATCCACAATTCCAAAGCAACGCGTGGGGTATATGCGTTTCCTAAATTCTTGCGCCACATCCTATCCATTTCCTGAACTCTTGCACCAGATCTGTCCATTTCCTGAACTCTTTCCTAGAGACTCCTTACATTAGCAGTACTTTGTCTCAGACTAAATTGGTTGCGCTTCCACTGGATATATCATTGCATTTACTTGATCAAAGATTACGCATGCAGTAAAGTACCCGTAGTGAACAAATATTGAGCTAGGAAACGGCTCATTCAGTGCTTCTCAACATATATAGTACTTAATTAGGCACGCAAAACAATATCTATGTTCTTCATGGATGCAACTTCCCTTTTGCCATCAGACGAACTGTGTTCTACATGGATGCATCTTCCCTTTTGCCATCAGATGAACTGTCCTTTCATTGCGCAGATCCAAGATGCACCCCATGTTATGACTGGGTCAGCGGACCCTCCTTCCTTTGTTGCATTTTCTTTAGCATCAGGGATCCCAGCCTCCCCTCGTGCACAATGGTGCTGCGTTGCACTCCAGTCAGCAGCCTAGGTCATCCGTTGCTCTTCATCCGATTGCTTCACAACACATTTTGTATCATATAAATCAATGGATCATATATACTGTATCAACATCTAAATTTTACCGTACCAAATCCGATTGCTCGTCAGAATGATTGTTACTATTACCATATAAATCCGATTGCTCGTCAGAATGATTGTTACTATTACCATACCATACCAAATCCAAATAGAGTACATTCTGACTTCTGTGCCTGCTAATTTCTCCAATGAGAACCAAGGCCTAAAAGCGGTATGAAAAAACATATGATGCCACTGGAAATAGAAACCACTTTTAATAGAAAAAGCTAAAATAGGCATGTGATGGCGTCGAATATATTACATGAACACGATGACCAGGCACCTGCTGCAGATCGCGCATACCATTCTAGTTAAAAGGATGCAAAGCATTGGGACAAATGTTATCTACCAACAAAATTGCAAATTAACACGACCATTGATATCACCATCAGCACATAATATGAAAACAACCCACAGATAATTCTCAAGACTGGTGAATTGTATGTGCAGTTCTGGCAGTGAACAAAGTGATAAAGCACTTGCAAACAATACTCAGGTAAACAATATGAGACGACAGATAATCAGCCAAAATTTTCACTCAGCCAATTAAAGAGGATGACCCCCTTCTCTAAGCCTTCCTGGTTGCGATCTGGGACTCAGCCTGAAGAAGAAACCATTTACCAAAATAGCACAACAACATTAATACCTTGCTTGGAATCGAATAATCAGGCACAAAGAGTATACAACCACATACCTCTTTCTTCACAGGCTCTTCCTTCTCTGACAAGATGAGCTCAATGTGGCACGGGGAGGACATGTAAGCTGCAACAGGTAGGTACAGGTTGTTAAGCTGCAAATAAAGAACCGTACGTAGCATAGCAAAATTCAACTTCAGATAGACTTACGGTTGATGCGTCCATGAGCGCGGTAGGTCCTGCGCCTCTGCTTCTGAGCCTGGTTCACTTGAATGTGCGACACATAGAGGGTATCCACATCAAGACCTTTTACCTGCAGCGCAGAAATTCACATAATTAGCATAATACTATGAAAGCAAAGATAGGTCTGGCAGGGCACAGTAGAATTGTAGACCTCAGCATTGCTCTCCGCATTCTTGAGAAGGTCTAGAATGAATCTAGCAGACTTGACAGGCCAGCGTCCCTGCCCATTTGAGTGGCGAGACTTAGCCTGAGCAGTACGCCCAACACCACCGCAATATCTGCGGAATGGGATGGCCTGCTTGTGGGCAATCACATCCTCAAGGTATCTTTTGGCCTTGGTGAGGGACAACTTCCTGAGGGCAAAAGCTGTCTCACGGGTGTTCTGCAAGTATGGCAGGACCATTAACAAACACCAAAATGTGTCCACATCATATCCAGGAACAAATAACGTCAGCAACTGAACAATATTGTGCCATCATATGGATTAACATAGAAATTATCACAACCATTATCACACTCTAGCTAAGAAATATGTGAAAAAAAATGTGCCATCATTTACTGAACCAATTGACATGGAGTTATCCAACACATGGACATGACCAACAGTTCACCCAATAACGATGATTATGGTGTTCCTAAAGTTTACGGGGATACTGCTAGTATATAGCACAACATCCTGCTTTTTCTTTAGGGTATTCAACTACAGAAACCAACATTACAAACAGGAATGTCACCAACAAACAATAGAACACTGTGCAACTGTGCTAAGAAATATGTGAAAAAAAACAAATGTGCCATCATTTACTGAACCAATTGACATGGAGTTGTCCAACACATGGACACGACCAACGGTTCACCCAATAACGATGATCATGGTGTTCCTAAAGTTTACGGGGATACTGCTAGTTATAGCACAGCATCCTGCTTTTTTCTTTAGGGTATTCAACTACAGAGACCAACATTACAAACAGGAATGTCACCTACAAACAGTAGAGACTGTGCAACTGTGCTTAATGGATTTATCAATGAGAAAATTTCAATAAAGAGATAGTCTAATTTTCCTTTAGCACACATACATAACCATTTACTTCAACATCAGACAGTTCATTTGGCAGCATATATACCACAGAAGCAGGAAAATGCATGTCATTCAACCACAGAAGCAGGAAAATGCATGCCATTCAACCACAGAGCAGGTTGCATGGCAGCAACAGAGAATTCACCGAAAAAAAACAAGGACAAAATGGCATCATTTACTAATCTAATTGGAGCCAAGTAGCGATGCCTGGTAAGGTTTACCAGTGTATGTAAGCACATTCTTTTGGCGCCTGGTGCCTTAAGCTGCCGTTTACAGAGATTCACTAAAAGAAGAAACTCAAGTAGACATCACTTACTAATCTAATTGGAATCAAGTTGTGAAACCTGGTCCACCCAATAACAAAGAAGACGGGATATGTAAGCACATTCTTTTGGTGCCTGGTGCCTTAACCAAATAAGCTGCCGCAATTGCAGAGATGACTAAAAGAAGAAACTCAAATGGATGAAAATTCTATGAGGGCTTACGAAATACAACATTAGTCAGGTGAATTCACAGTGCCTTACTTCCAAAACCATCTACATATCATACTAAGACAAAGAAGACAACTGAAAACGGCATTACGGAAAGGAATAACAACAATAAACAAAAGGTGGGGCATGATCGGTGATACCAGTGAGTTGAACGGCATACACTACTTGAACAGTAAAGAGGAACTTCTAGATGTACTATACCTAGGCTACAACCGAACGCAGCACAAAAACAACAAACAAATCATGAGATCTCTTGAAACAGGATCTCGGTCGGGAGGCAGGTAGAGGGTTCTCTCACCTTGAAGTGAACACGTAGGTCACGGCCCATGGCCTTGGCGGCTGCAACGAATAAAAGAGAACCACACGCGAATCAGAAAACCTGCTGATGCACAAATGGACATGGAAATCCTCGGTAAAGAAGATTACACTTGGTGGGGTTCGTCGGCTCCCTCGAGTACTTCACCTGGAACCAGAAACAAGAGCCGTCGCACGTCAGCAGTTCGTAAGGGCGAGGCCAAGTCCATGGCTGCAGCGCAGCGAAGATGCAACAAGCGCGAGAGTAAGGGAGAGGGAGATCTCACCATGGCTGCAACCGGCGAGCTGGGGGGCTCGAGGCGGAATTGAGTTGCTCCTGCGGCGGCGGCGCGAGTGGGTGGAAAAGGAAGCGGCGGCGGTAGGAGCGCTAGAGATTGTCTATACGAAGCACGGCAACTACGGGAGGAAACCCTAACGGCTTCGTTATGGGCCGAGCCGCCCGCGCGGCCACAGGCCCACGTTAGTCGTGAAGTTCACCCGGACAACGCCGAATCGGGCCGAATCGTCTAAAAAAAAAACGCGCGCGACGCCGGAAAAAAAACAAGAGCAAATTTCTTAATGCCATCAGAAATTTTAGCTCTTCCTTCCGTACCATCGAAATTTCAGAACTTTCCTCACTGCCATCAAATAAAATTTATATTTCCCTCACTCACTTGCGTCCCGATCACCTACGCCGCTCGCTCCCTCATCGTCCGTACGTCGCCCATCGCCGTCGGGCGCATAGCTAACCCCCGCCATGACCGCGGGGGTGCACGTGTCGTGGCGCCTCATGTTTTTCCCGGCCGAGCCAAAGGCACCCACGAGCGTGGGCAGTGCTGGTGGTGCTCACGTGCTGTCGCTCGTTGCCGGATCCCACCCCGACGACCGGAATTGGCTGGCTCCGGCATTCCCCTCCCTTATGTTGCAAATGTATGTTTCATGTGTTTCAAATGTTTCGGGGGTATGATGCAGTTGTTACAAATGGATGTTGTAAAAGTATATCGGATGTTGCACATGTTGCATATTTTGCAAGTGTTTTCAGTGCTATGTTATAAGCGTTTTGAAAAAAATATTTCATCCATTTCAGGCGTTTGTTGCAGCAAGTGTTTTATCTAGATGTTGCATATGTTTCACACATATGTTGCAAGTGTTTTATCTGGATATTGCATATATATATTTCACACACATGTTGCAAGTGTTTTATTTGTATATTGCATATGTTTCACGCATATGTTGCAATAGCATGTTTCAAATGTTTCATCCGTGTTCGACGTATGTTGCATCCAAGTGTTTCATGTTACAAGTGTTTTACAGGGGCATAATGAGTGATGGACGCACGGCCCGGGCGCCGAGGGATGGGGCGCGACAGAGTTGGGGACCGGCGGACTGGGCGTAGCAAGCTGGGGGCCGGCTCCCGAGTCACACCCACGCGGAGAGAGAGAGGAGGGGGTCAGGGAGAAGGAGCGGGGCGCAGCGGGGGCAGGGTGCGCGGGCGAGGCAGGGGCGGGCTGCGCGGTCGTCCATCCGGACGCGAGGAGCGGCGGGCGCAGCATCAAGGGCAGGATGCACATGTGAGTCGGAGCGAGACGAAGACGTCAGGACGCGCGCGTCCGTCCGGACATCGCCTGTTCGCTTGGGCTGATCTGGCTAGCTGAAAGTACTGCTGGCTAGTTTTTTATGAGAGAAAAACGCTGCTGACTGGCTGGCTGATCTGGCTGATAATCTAAAGCAAACGGGCTGGGGCGGCCAGGATCGTGGCATCGTGCTGAGGTGTCCTACGCGTGTGCAGTGCGTACCCAAAAGCGCACAGAAGAAGGTGGCCCAGTGCTGCGAGAGGACAACGAGTTGCACGCTTATTTTGCCACGATAGGTCATGTTTCCACGTGGCGATTTCATGAGGGTACCAACTCAACATTCCCCCTCTCCCTCTTTTATCGAATCATGCATGCTAAGTTCTTTGAACCAGATCGATCGAACGGATGCATGGAGCGAGGAAGAACAGGAACCGACAGTGCGCCACATCATCAGCAAGCACTTTTAATTATGATGAGTTTTGAAACTTACGGAAAATGTGGTGGTGATGTGCCTCACATATTTGACCAGGTCACAAAAAAGTTCACTCCCGTGCAGCTGGCGCACATAGAGAGATTGCACGCGCTTGCTGGGCGCATCCTGCTGCTTCGTTCTCCCCTCCTCGCCTATAAATACATGGCCAAGCAGCTCACATTCTCATTGCAAACACACAAACACATTCGTCTCTCACAACTAGCACCAGTGACAGGAGTAACTAGCTAGCTAGTCTCTTTTTTTTTTGAAAGAGTAGAACTCTGCTTTTAAGAAAGCAACGTAGCGGTACAAAAGGTTACTGGGGATGCCAGCTTACAATGAACAACAGAAGTTCAAAGCAAAAGACACTACTAGAACTCAACAATATCAGACATTAAATGAGTATTGCTTTTGATCTTGAACTCCTTTAGCCACCTGAGCACATCTTCCTTCATTTGATTAATCCGCTCCCTGTCGTCTTCCTTAAGTAGATAACTCCATTGCTGCATAAAAGAGATGCCAGTATATATTACATCAGTAGGCACCTTAGGGAACTTTTTTTCGATCCTCATTTTATTTCGACAGGTCCACAAGGCCCAGGCAAAACTGGCAAACACAAAAACGATCAAACGTTTAGGCCAAGGCCCTTTGCCCAGTAACCATAAACTGGAGAAATCCCCTAAAGACTTCGGAATATTCTGCAGACAATAGATGTCCTGAAGCATGCCCCATACCAGTCTAGCTAAATGACATGTAAACATAATGTGGTGGATATCCTCAAGACAAGTACAGAGGCAACATCGACTACTCCCATGCCACCCTCGCTTCACTAGACTTTTTGCAACCTGTAGCTTGTTGTTAAAAATCTGCCACAAAAAGAACTTTATTTTCAATGGCAGCCTGCTTTTCCAAATAAAACCAATCACCCTACTAGTAACTCCACTCCCAGAAAGGAATCTGTAAAGGGACTTGGTAGAATACACCCTGTTTTTCTCTAAGGCCCAGAAAACAGAATCAGAGTTATTGGACAGGGAAATGTCTCCCAAGCTCTCCTTGAGCTCAAGCCAACTATTATACTCTTGAAGGGACAAAGTTCTTTTGAAGTCTAACTCCCAACTCTCCTCATCGCAACAGTCAGCCACAGAACAGTTTGGTTCCTGGACCATTCTGTAAAGTTCCTCATACTGAATCTTCAAAGGAACAGTTCCTATCCAAACATCATGCCAAAAACGACAATGTTGCCCATTTTCAACCTTATAAATGGCCCCCCATTTGAAAAGGTGTTTAACTTTGTGTAGCCCCTGCCAAAATTGTGACGAACCCTTACTGTTAGAGTAAAAGAACCCCCTGCTATCCAAATATTTAGCTTTTAAAATTTTGAACCAAAGTGCATTAGGTTCTTGCATAATCTTCCAAATCCATTTAACAACGAGGCACTCATTCATCAATCTGGTATTTATAATACCAAGACCTCCTTGGTCTTTAGGTCTAGCCACCATCTCCCACTTTGCCATGTGATATCTAAACTTTTCCTCAGCCCCTTGCCAAAGGAATCTAGCTCTAATGCTGTCCATTTTCTTATGTATCCCTTCCTGTAAATGATAAAAACCCATATAATACATTGGGATGTTAGTCAAACAAGAGTTTGTTAAAATCTGCTTTCCCCCAGAAGTTAAGAATCTCCCTTTCCAAGGATCCAACCGTTTCAGCATCTTTTGAGTGATTGGTGTAAAGGCATTTATATTCAAGTGTTTATCACTAACCGGAATGCCCAAGTATTTCATAGGTAATTCGCCCAGCACACAGTTCAAGCTGTTGGCCATCTCCTCCTTTTCTATTTGGCTTACCCCAAACGCAAAAACTTCGCTTTTGTGAAAATTAATTTTAAGCCCAGATAACCACTCAAAACAGTAAAGAATAAGCTTGAGAGTTGTAATAGACTTGATGGACCCATCCACCATTATTATAGTATCGTCCGCATACTGTATATGAGTTATGCCCCCAGGGATCAAATGTTCCATCACCCCTTTGAGATGCCCTTTATTTTTGGCCTTATCCAGCATCACGCTAAGCGCATCGGCTACCAGATTAAAAAGGTGGGGGGACAAAGGATCCCCTTGCCTTAGCCCCCTAAAAGTTTTGAAATACGGGCTCCTGATACCATTGATACTCACACAGACCTGACCACCCCTCACAGTGTCCATCACCCACCCTATCCATTCAGTAGGAAAACCTCTTCCTCTCATTATTTTTTCTAAAAAAGACCACCTTACCCTGTCATAAGCTTTTTCAAAGTCAATCTTTAAAATGAGCCCCTTGCTCTTAGATCTCCTAAATTCATGCAGAACTTCATGAAGAACAATCACCCCTTCTAGAATATTACGTCCTTTAATGAAACCCGTTTGGTTCTCCCCCACTATTTTCTTGGCTATAGGCACCAACCTATTAGTCAAAACCTTAGTAAAAATCTTATAATCTACATTCAGCAAACAAATGGGCCTAAATTGCCTAATAGTGTTAGCTTCTTTGATTTTTGGGATCAGAGTTATCACCCCATAATTGAGTCTCCTAGTGTCCAAAAGGCCCGCTTTGAAATCTTTGAACATAGAAAAAATTTCATCCTTCACAATCTCCCAAAAATGTCTAAAAAAAGAGACTCCGTAGCCATTTGGTCCTGGGGCCGAATTGGTTTTCATATCAAAAACAACCCCTTTGATTTCCTCCAGAGTAAAGTCTTTAATTAGAGCTAGCTTGTCACTATCAGAAACCCAGAAATCATGTCCCCAAAAATCCTCGTTTAAGGACAAGTTGCAAAGATCATTGTGCCCAAAGAGATTTTTATAGAAATCCACTATATGATTGGTTAAGTCCTGTTGACCTCTGATTTCCCCATAATCCGAGTCAAGCACAGCAATGGACTTTTTCCTCCTTCTACCGTTAGCGTATTGGTGAAAGAAATGAGTGTTAGCATCCCCTTGTAACACCCAATTCTTATTGGCCCTCTGCTTCCAATGCAGTTCCTCCATAAGCTCAAAGGACTCAAGATCCTTTTCAATCTGGATCCGTTCCTCCCACTCTTGAGAAGACAAGAGCCTAGTTTCAGCTATAATATCAATCTCTTCAATTCTTTTAGCCAACTTTATCTTAGTCGCCCTCTGTTGTCCTATCAACCTCAAATTCCATCCTCTCAAATACTTCCGCAGCAATTGTAGGCACCCATGCCACACATTTAAAGAGTAGGAGTCAGAAGAGTAATTGTGCCTAATATCTACCCATTTTTTCCTAATCATATCTTGAAAACCCACAGTCTGGATCCATTTCTCTTCAAAGAAAAAATAGTTAGGCCTAGAAGCCCCATTTTCCCCAGAATCCAAAATAAGTGGAGTATGATCCGACCCAATCCTTGCCTTGGACCAGGCAAAACAAGTAGGAAACTGGGCTTCCCAAGCCATAGTAACTAGAATTCGATCCAACTTAATAAGAGTAGGAAACCTTTGCTTGTTAGACCAAGTAAACTTGGCACCACTAACAAAAATCTCCCTTAGATGAAAATTACCAATGAAATCATTAAACAACTCCATCAGCCTAGGATCACCCAAACCCTGGTTCCTCTCCCTGTTATTTCTAATGAGATTAAAATCCCCTCCTAAGATCATAGGTAAAGCTTCCCTCTCGCAAAAGACTGACAGGTCAGAAATAAAATCAGCTGAAAAAACATGCTGAGCTGGT
The DNA here is from genome assembly GCA_038087645.1 of Saccharum hybrid cultivar R570. NCBI lineage: Eukaryota > Viridiplantae > Streptophyta > Magnoliopsida > Poales > Poaceae > Saccharum > Saccharum hybrid cultivar. Next base: position 4,128,176 of record JAQSUU010000423.1, read on the forward strand.
CCATACACATTAACCACCCAAAAACGAAAGTTAGTTAACCTGTTCCGGATGAGCATCCCAATAAAAGAGTCAGAAACATCTTGTTGCTCTATCTCAAATTTATCTATCTTTACCCCTAGAATTAAACCACCAGAATGACCTTTCGAGGCAACCCAAACCCAAGAGAAATCCTGGCACCATGCCATCTCTTTTAACTCAGCATCTGTGAAATCTTGCTTGATCGTTTCCTGAATGGCCACAATGTCTAAATCTTCCTGGATAACATGATTTTTAACATAGCCCCTCCTATGCGTCGTGCCCAAACCCCGCACGTTCCAAAACATGACCCTCATGTTGAACTGCTTAGGATGGAAACCTCCAGGAACTCTTCAGGTATGCTACCTGATCCTCCTCCCCTGGAGGATTCAGGTTCATACCCTCTCTGAGAATTAGTGATGGTCCCCATGACCAGGCCATCCACGAAATCTTCCTCTATAGGCTTCTCTTTATCCTTTAATCTTTCTAAGTACTGCTTGTAATTAGCTTCAGCAATAGCCGCCCTGGCTAATTCTTCTACTTTAAACACGCTCACCTGTTCCTCTAAGTTTTCTCCATCTAAATCAAGATCATGTATAATGGAACATAATTCTGATGATGTAACATTATTGAGGACAGTAAACGGGTTAGGAATAGAAGAAGAGTTACCTAAAATCTCATTCCTGGCTTTGGCCCTTTGGGCTGCTTTCTCAGCAATTGACACTCCATCTCTTGGCACCCTGCTGCTGGTCCTGGACGCAACCACTATCTGCTTCCTTGATCCCTTTTTTTTCTTCCTGGACTCATGAATTTGCCATCCTGTTTCTTCTTCATCCCTATCAGTTTCAATACTCTGTATAGACATCCTATCCATCACATCTGTCTCATCAACCATACTAACAGGACCCATTTTGCTATTGTCCTGTGGATCGTTCACCTCAGCCCTGATTGGACTATCCCTCTTGTAGATCAACGAATCTTCCTGAGTTAGACCCTCTGTACAATCTTCCACCACATTTTCAGTCTTTGAAGGCAGCTTGAGACTTGGCCACTTACTTTTCTCCATAAAGTAAGGACCATCTCGGCCATGAACCACAAACTGAGTATCGTCAGAAATTTCCACGACCCCAGATTCTCCTTTGGAGTGGTTCAGTGGAGTTCCTAGAAGATTCTGAGCCCCTGAGTCAATGACACTCTGCCGGTCAGTATCCACAGTATTTTTGTTGATCTGCAGGAAGCCAAGCTCTGGGTGGAAAACAGCAATAGGCTCGATAGCTCTAGGATTTGTATCAACAGATTGAGCTCCTTTAGCACATTTCTCCAACGGTTCCTCCATGGATCCATCATGACTAGAATCAAATTCCCTATCCAGTCTGCCAAACCTATCAAACTTGCTATTACTTTTCTTTTGTTGATCTCCCCTAGAGTGATGGTCCTTATCCTTGTCGAAAGCTCCATCTGGCTTCCCAGGGCCCGGGGGAGGACCTCCCTGCCCCCCTTTGCCAGCACCCCGAATGTCTTCAACTTCAAACCTCAGGAACACTCCTTCTCCATTAAAGAAAAATTCAAGATCCCCATTGATAGCCTCTGGTTTCCTACATCTCACCTTGACCCTTACTGGCTCATCTCTTATCAAGCTTAGCTCATCCACTAAAAGAGGTTCAGCCACCAATGTGGTAATCTCCTTTACAGCCTCCACCTCTCGAGAGATTCCAGGGATATTATGGATACGAATCCACACAGTATGCAGCACTGAGGAGGAGAGCGGATTCAGATTAGATTTTTCCAGCTTGACTTTCAAATTGAACAATGGCAAGTCGAAACCTGAAAGCTTATCAAATGTGTTCAAAGATTGAGGATCAGGGAAAATCACCAAGTATGTCTGACTATCCAGTTGTCTAACCTTGAAGTCCCAATCTTCTCTGACTAAATTCCTCAACTCCCTGTTCAGCTTGTCTTCCGACGCATCCCCCTGCAAGATGTTGATGACCCCAGTTGCCTTACTTGCCTTAACTTTTTCTTCAGGGAAATTCAATGCATAGAAACCTTGTCCAGGAATTCCGAACCCATACATCTTCATCTGCTTACTAAATTTCTTGCAATCTACAGCTAAATGCCCAGTGTCTTTGCATTTGTAACAGACTGGTTCATTCACACACTCAGACTGATGGTGACCATTCTGAAGACAGCGAAAGCACTTAACATCAGCCCCTGAGATAGGTTTCTTGTCAGGGAAGATCCCACGAGTAGGGTCCCTTCGTGCTTCCTGCCCTAGGTTTCGATCTCCTCTATTCCAAGAACCCCCTCCCTGATTCCAGCCCCCTTGCTGAACAGGATTCCTGATACCCTCAAATCGATTCATCTCAAAGCGAGCTTGGAAGTTATCCTTACCACGGACCTGAAGATGATCTTGATCCGCCCCTTGATTTCCTTCCATCCGTCGCCCTCTGAATCCACCGCGATCCCCAACACCTGAACCACGAGGACCCCTCTGCAGCTGACGGCGCAGATCCTGTTCCCGCAGATCCCCCCCTAGCAGATCATCCTCCTCCATCCAGTCCTCATACCGCCAATCCTCCTGTCGCCTCTTCCCCGCCTGCCGCTGCGTCTCACGATGAGCCATGGGGTTTCTTGCGGCCGCCGCAAAGGAAAGGGACAGAGGAGGGGGAAGAGGAGTAGGTCTAATTTTCCTGGCCTGGTAACCGTATCTTCGAATCTCAATCTGATGGGCCGGGTATGTAATATCCATAGTCAGTCTCCCTTTGGGTATCCAGAACCAACCTTTGGTAGGCCCAATTGGTCTCCACGAATGACTGAATCTGTCATCCAGCTCACCCCAAACCTTGTCATCGTCAACCTCCCGCCCAAGCTGCTTTGACCGCTGCTCTTGGCAATGCTCCTGCCCACCAGCAATCAGTGACATACGATTCATGGATTCCTCCAATCTGTCACAAGCCAAAGCTAATTCATCCAATTGCTGGATGGTCGAGGCTGCAAAGATGTGTTGCTTGATATCCTCCGCAATCTGTTCATTCAATCGCTTTTTCCCCCCTTTGGTGGTTGGTTGACAACCTGAATTACCTGTACCACTCAAAAACTGAACACCCGGTGCTAGAGTCAATCTCCTCTTCCTCTCACCCGCAATGCTCTGTTGAATCGAGGGCCAATCCTCTGCCTCCCCGGGTCTCGAATTGTACAGGACCCCTTGTCCTTGAACACTCTGAACCCGCATCCCCTTCCCTGGAGAGCGGAGGTTCTGCATGTCAGCATCCGACCTTTCCTCCCCCACCATGGAGGAATCAGGAGTCCTAGACTCAATCCTAGCATCCCCCGCCACATTCAACCTCCTCCAACTATCCCTTTGCTGGAGTATCACCGACAAATCGCGTGGGGAGCAGGGGAACGCCATACGCCCAACCTAAAACGCTCACCGACCTCCCGGAGAAAGGAAACCAGCGAACTTACCGAGGGTGGAACGACGCGGCGTGGTCCCCTGATCACGTTCTCCTACAAACGCGGCCGGAGAGAGGTCACCGACGCCGGAGAAAAGGTCGGAGGAGCGCCGCCCCTCGCGTCGCCCTCTACCGGCCTGTAAGTTGAGGGTGGCCTAATTTCTGCAAAACTTGTTGTGCTCCTGCAGCTAGCTAGTCTCTCGAGTCTCGATATATAGCTACCTTACCAGCAAGGCTCTCTTTCAGAGTTCTCAGCATGGCTTCCTCGAAAATTGTGTTCGTGCTTCTCTTGTTGACAGCATCGTCGTCCATGCTACAAGCTAGGATGGCGCCAAGTGACCGCCGGCATGCACAAGCAGGTCAAGCGCACGTCGTCAAGGAGAGCTTACCGAGCCCTTCCCAAGATTTGACAAGCAGAGATATGGCACCGCCGATGCCACCAGCACCGCCTGCCAGCAAGACTGAGATCGTCGTCGCCAAGCGTTGGGGGACGACACATGTGGCCGATCGACGGGTCGGTGCCGAGCCCAGGCATAGGCCATCCGCAAATGCTACAATAATCGTCTGCGCAAGCAAATGACTATATAAATCTCAAAAAAAAAGCAATGACTATATATACATATAGATACAAAATAAAGCTAGGTATACCTAGGACCTAGCCATATTGCGGGAATTATGATGCATACCAAAAGGAAGGATGTCTATGTATATCAGTATATCTGTATATGCATGTAAGTTTTTTAAGTTATATATGAATGGACTATTAGTGTAACACCCAAAATTTTCAAACAATTAGAATCAGTGGGTTAAAATAATTTAGATAACAATTAATGGGGATTTAAGATTTAAAATTTTTAGAAAGAATATTCGGTGATGAATTCATGCTGTTGCATTTATTTTATTTTGTGGTGTGGAATTTATTTTATTTGATTTGGTTTAGAAATTCTATTTGAAAAAGGTTTTGGAAAATAAACAAATAAAGAAAAGAAAGAAAAAAAATAAAACAACTCACCTTCTTACCTGTTCGGCCTGGAGGCCCGCTCGGCCTGCTCTCCCGCGCCCGCGCTGGTGGGCTGTGCCGTGCCGGTGGGCTGTGCCGCGTCGGTGGGCCGGCCCATGAAGCCGAGCGCGCGCGCCTTCCTCTCTTGGCCTCGCTGACGAGTGGGGTCGGCTTGTCAGCCGGGTCTTCTACCTCCGGCCGTAACCGGGTAGGACTCGAACATCGGTTCCCAACCGAATCGATCTCCAATCTTTGATTTCCCAACCAAAATAGATGAAGTGACCCTATAAAAGAGTAGCCGGGTATCTCCTCTTTCCGTTTTCCATCTAAAACGCTAGTTCAATCACGTGAAATCGAGCTCTAGGGATTGGGGGAAGTTGGGGGTTGCGGTTGCTCATAGGGGGAGCTCTCGGGTGGATTGGAGGTCGATTTCTTCGCGTTGGTGAGTCCGCACTCGTCTCCTCTACCTTCTTATGCTTTTATTTTGGTTGGAGAGGCTTCGAAGCGAGCTTTTGAAGCTCACCGTCAAATCGGCAATGGCGCCGCCGCTCTCCTCTCGTCGCGTGTCTTGCTCAATCCACCGTAGCAAGTTTTTATCGCATAGATGAATTCGCGTTAAGTTTCTCTTCCGTTTGGAACAAGTCCCGGGCCGATTGGTGGTCTAGTTAGGGAGAACCGCCGTCTCCGGCGAGGTAGGGCACGACGGCCATGGAGGCCACCGGCCGGCGTTGAGGGAGATGGCCGGTCTTTTCTCTCTCTTTCGCCCGGATTAAATAGGAGCCGTTCATCTTGTGATCTACGGCTCAAAATAGAAGATACCCTTTCGGTGGAAAACTTCATAAAGAGTCGTTGTACTTTTACGAATTAGAACCCGCCGTCCCTTGGCGTAAACCCCGAAAGGTGTTTTCATGTTTTGAAAGCGTATTCTCTTGCGGTAAATCAAAAATACGTTTTCGGATATTTACAGTTTTGCCACTAGGATTGTTTTGGCCATAAAATCTTCGTTTTAACTCCGATTTGATCCGTTCAAGTTGCGTTAGGTTCGTGTTTGCGAGCTCTACATGTTAGTATAGTTGTACAGTCAGTTTGGACAATTTAATTTTCGAGTTTATATTTAAGTAATTATTTATCTATAGGAAATCTTAGAAAATTCGTAACTTTCACGTTTTAACTCCGAATTTGGTGATCTTTACGTCTGTGTGATCGTAGGAACGTGTAGAAGAGTTTTATAAACTTTTATTACTGTTTTGTTACTGTTGGTGTACTGTTCTAATTATATCTCTTTGTTTGCTTCCTGTATGTTTGCTTGGATGCATGTATGTTGTTGATTGATGATCGAGTATAGAAGGTTAGCAATTTCTGGACGATTAGGAGTATTGCTTTGAGCCAGATCAGCAGTATCATCCGGAGAGCTTTGATCAAGACAAGTATAACATGGGACTATCCTTGTTACCTATTCACAATAATCAAATTCATATGCATGTGCTCACTTTGATAACCCTAGAGATTATAACATAGAGATTGTTATCCTGATTCCTTGACAACCTTGGGGTATGCATTGGGTAGCTGTTGCTAGTGCTTAACTATGAATAATGATCTTGTAATTTGGTTAATGAAATAAACAACCAACTCTTAAGATGATTTAAATCCTGTTAAAGGGTGCTAGAGCACTATGTTGTTTTATGATGCTCTAGTTACTCTCCATAAGGACTTATCTGTACGTGAACATCCGGGACATACAGTACAGCTGTGGGGGCTATATGGCTCTGGCTTTAGTTGCTCAAGAGATCTTTTCTAGCTTGTTAGTGGTTACCTTAAATGGCGTAAGAACGGCTTGCCACGTTGGGTGTAGGGCGAGCCCCTGTCCTTAGTGTGTATAGGCTGCGAGTTGTGTGCCACTGGGAAGGGGGGTTCTACATCTGCCTGCCGAGTGAATCTAATGGCCCTAACTTGTTAGACGAACTTTTGAGTGGCTTTATATGGTTCTCTGGTGTATGGGTTTGATCTCCCCATGCATTTGGAAATCATGACTCACAGTGAAAGTGTACACCTCTGCGTAGAGTTAAAAACTGGTATACTAGCCGTGCCCACGGTTACGGGCGGCCTTGGAACATCTACATATAGATGATCATAAATGTTATATCATGCTTGATTATTGTTGTTATTGTTATGTTCATGTTAATGTTATTCATTACCATTACTACAATTGATCATTGATTCATTAATGGGAAGTGGATTACCTTGATGCTACTCAATTGTTAATTACATGATAAATAAAAGTTAAACGCAGTCAAACAGTGATAAGCCTTTTGTGCCTCATAAACCCTGTGTTATACTTGTTGAGTTCGACATGGACTCACCCTTGCTATTTCCACCATAACAGATGAAGATTATGAGGAAGATTATCGTAATGAGTACTAGTCTTGGTGTCAACCAGTCAACCATGTCCCTGTGTTTGGAGTTTCCGCCGGAGATCTACTATTAGTCATTTTTATTTATTGTTCAAGACTATGTGTTAAATATTTATTCGCTATGTAATAAGCACTGTGATGATACTATGTAATTTGTCTACTTGTGTGTGCGATCATATCCTGGGGCGCACACGAGTCTTTTATGCATCCTATTTTTGTCCTTAAAAAATAGGTGTGACAAATTTGTATCAGAGCCGTGTTGACTGTAGGACGCAAGCCTAGTTAGAGTGGTCGTTATTAGCATCCATGCTTCACTTATTTCATGCTTATTTCTTTCACCTTGTTAATTACTAAATTTTTATGCTTCCTCTACTTTATTCTATTGCGAAAATACATTGATTCTATCTAATCTATGTCTAAATCTTGTAGATGCCTCCTCATCCCCGTCTGTCCGTTGCACAGTACATTGCCCGTTTCAAACCCCAGGAGCCCCATGTAGATGGTGACCAAGAGCTATCCGATACTGAATCAAGAGTCAGTGACACACCAATGGAGGATGTAATTATGGGATGGACTACGAAGATTCAGATCATGGTTCCTAAAGCTGATGCCTTTTTCTATGACATGCTGACAAGAACCTTGGACAACTACTACGTTGGGAAGCCACGTTGGAGTATCGTTGTGCGGAGTATAGTCATCCATGGATGGATTCTTACTGTGAAACTGAGCTATGGGTCAGTACAAGGGATCCTACTACTAAGGAGTCTAAGGTGGAGTCAAAATTCATCACCCGAGTGAGCCGGGCAACCGTAGAAACAAGCATGGAGGATGTCGCCTACAATGCGTTTGTTTACTACCATGGTCTTCGCTCGGATAAGACATTACAGGGTGCACTCCGACATTTTCCTTGTTTCTTACATGACAAGGGTGTTTGGACCGTGCCGCTTACAGATGATTCATGCTTGACTTTATAAGCTACAGTGGGACTGGTTCGTGAATTGGCGCTCCATGAGGTGGATTTGAAGGATGAGTTGCTAAAGGAAAAAGGACTTAAGGAGCAAGCTTATAAGGAGATTGACCAATTAAGGGCAGAGTTAGGCCGTCCCAAGATTTATGAGAAGCTTAATTAGGAATAGGAAATCCCTATGTAATAAGAACGATAGTAGTTGCGAGTCAATTTGAGTTGGTTGTGTTGAGAGTCAGTTTGTGGTGTGAACAATTGTGTGATTTATGGATTTGTTATTATGAAAATGTGTGATTTGGATCTTTGTAATGTGTGCTGGAGTTTTGTAGACATGTCTACAAGTTCCATAGTTAAGAATATTAAGTTTGATCAAGAATATATTAGTAGGTTGTGAGGTAAACTTGGTTCTATCCTTTGCTGATTTCTGGATCAGTCTGGGATGTTTTAGAAATAACTTAAAATACTTTTGTGGGAAATTTAATAAATTTTACTAGGAATAATTAGACTTCTGTATCTTTCCAACCCCGCAAGAATCACCTTATTATCTTTTGTGAGTTAAGAGATATACCTGTTCCAAGTTGAGGTCACTATGTAGTCTAGAATTCTGGAACGGTTTCGGTTAAGTTCTATTTTTGACTAATTTATTGACAGAATCAGGAAAAGTGTTGTGAATAAAAGTTGTAGATAATTTTGTAAGCTTTCCAACCAAGTAAAGATCATCTTAATTGGATGTCTGTAACTCGAGATATGGCAGTTTTACTGAGCCACTGAAATTGGAATTCGTCCAGAGAAATCAGATTTTGCTTATCTGTTGAATACATCATCTTGGTTAATACTGAACTTCATTTTCTGTGTTTTGAAAACAGATGTCAGGCAGAGGCCGTGGCAGGAGTCGTGGAGGTGCTAACCCACCTATTACTATAGAGGAGCTTATGAATACCCAGAATCAGATGATGCAGATGTTTATCCAACACATGCAGAACAATCCCCCTGCAGGAGGACCACCACCTGTTCAGGTGAGAGACAAACGTGGGGAATTTTTGAAGGGATGCCCTCTAGTGTTCTCTCATGCTGCTGATCCTTTGGAGGTGGATGACTGGGTGAGAGCAGTTGAGAAACAGTTGAACATCGCTCAGTGTAATGATATGGAAAAGGTGTTATTTGCATCTGGTCAGTTACAGGGGACAACTCAGACTTGGTGGGAGTCGTATCAAGCTGCACGTCCTAACAATGCTCCTCCTATCACTTGGAATGAATTTGTTAGAGATTTTCGAGCTCGTCATATTCCTGAGGGTATAATTGAGTTGAAGCAGGAAGAATTCAGAAATCTCAGGATGGGACAGATGAGCGTTAGTGAGTATCATGACAGGTTCACGCAGTTGGCTCGTTATGCTCCTAATGAAGTAAGGGAAGATGCAGATAGGCAGCGTCTTTTCTTAAAAGGCATTTATTATGATCTTCGTTTGCAATTGAAGGGTAATAATTATGCCAGTTTCCAAGAACTTGTGAATAAGGCTATCGTGCTGGATAATGAACGTCGGGAGATGGATAGGAAAAGAAAGATGAAAGGACAAGGTGTTGGAAACAATAACCGTCAGCGTACTAATCCTCAGCATGGCTTTCATCAGAAGTTCCAAGGACCAGTTAGCCAGTGGAATCGCAATCCAAATCAGAAATGGTCTCAGAATTGGCAGAACAGTCAGTCTCAGCAACGTCCTTCATTCCAGCAGCGTCAACAGTATCAGCAGAATGGACAACAGACTTCTCGCACTGGAAATTCCAATGCTACTCCAATGAAGAACAGTGCTCCCAACACGCCTACTAGATGCTATGTCTGCGAAAAAGAGGGATATATGTCTTATCATTGTCCTGAGAAGCTGAACCAGCAGACTCCTCAGAGCCAGAAAAGCAACCAGAGGCAATCCGGTACTGGAAGGGTGAATCATGTGTCTTCAGATACTGCTCATGAGGCACCCGAAGTTATGATCGGTACGTTCAATGTACATTCCACTCCTGCAACCGTTCTTTTTGACTCTGGAGCTTCTCATACATTCATTTCCTACACTTTTGTTAAAATGCATAGTATACCCATGCTTGCCATGAAAGAACCCCTCTTAGTAAACTCACCTGGAGGTACCATGCAAACCAATAATCATTGTCTTCCAGTTAGTATGCTTTTAAGGGGGGTAGAGTTGAAAATAACTCCTATAGTGTTGAGGACATCGGGTATTGATGTGATCTTGGTAATGGATTGGATGAAACAAAATCAGGCAGTGATTCAGTGCCAGCAGAAAGTAGTAGTTGTGAATGCACCTAATGGGGATAAGATCAATGTGGATGTAGCAGTGCAGAAGCAGTCAACCGCCTTGGTGAATCAGCTTGATGAGGATGTTATTAAAGAGAATTCAGTTATTGATGAATTTCCAGATATCTTTCCAGATGATTTGCCAGGTATGCCACCTGACCGAGACATTGAATTTCTTATTGAATTATTACCTGGAACTGCACCCATAGCCAAACGACCATATAGAATGGGAGTAGATGAATTAGAAGAACTTAAGAAACAAATTAAAGAACTACAAGATAAATGTTTTATTCGTCCTAGTTCTTTACCATGGGGTGCACCAGTTATTTTTGTTGATAAGAAAGATGGTGGTCAGAGGATGTGTGTTGATTATCGGTCACTGAATGAGGTAACTATCAAGAACAAGTATCCTTCGCCCAGAATTGATGATTTGTTTGATTAGCTGAGAGGTGCTTGTGTATTCTCTAAAATCGATTTGCGTTCTGGTTATCATCAATTGAAGATTCGTGCTTCTGACATTCCAAAGACAGCTTTTACTACGAGGTATGGGTTGTATGAGTATACTGTTATGTCATTTGGTTTGACTAATGCACCTGCCTACTTTATGTACATGATGAATAAGGTGTTCATGGAATATCTGGATAAATTTGTGGTGGTATTTATTGATGATATACTGGTATTTTCCAAGACGGAGAAAGAGCATGCATAACATTTGAGGTTGGTGTTGCAGAAACTTAGAGAGCATAAACTGTATGCTAAGCGAAGTAAATGTGAGTTTTGGTTGAAGGAAGTCTCTTTTCTTGGTCATATTGTTTCTAATGGAGGAATATCAGTGGATCCAGGCAAAGTAAAGGATGTATTGAATTGAAAACCACCTACTGATGTTAGCGAGATTCGTAGTTTCTTGGGTTTAGCTGGATATTATAGGCGGTTCATTGAAGGGTTTTCTAAACTTGCTAAACCTATGACATCTCTGTTAGAGAAGAATGCCAAGTTTGTGTGGTCTGATAAATGTCAAGCTAGTTTTGAAGAAATGAAGAAGAGGTTGACTACAGCGCCTGTTTTGGTATTGCCAGATTTGAGTAAGAAGTTTTTTATTTATTGTGATGCTTCTCGTCAAGGTTTGGGATGTGTTCTTATGCAAGAAGGCAGAGTTGTTGCTTATGCATCTAGACAGTTGAGAAAGCATGAGTTGAATTACCCTATGCATGATTTGGAGTTGGCAGCCGTAGTTCATGCTTTGAAGATTTGGAGACACTATTTGATTGGGCATAAGAGTGATATATACACCGATCATAAGAGTTTGAAGTATATTTTCACTTAGTCTGATCTGAACTTGAGGCAACGTAGATGGTTAGAATTGATCAAGGACTATGATATAGAGATACACTATCATCCTAGTAAAGCCAATGTAGTAGCTGATGCTCTTAGCCGGAAAAGTTATGCTAACGAGATACGAACGTTGTCCATGACTAGTGAGTTATGTGCTGAATTTGAATATTTGAATTTGGGAATTGTTACTAATACAATGGAATTAGTGATAGAACCTACCTTAGAGCAAGAAATATACAAGGGTCAGTTGAAGGATGAAAAACTAAAGAAGATAGCGGAAGATATAGTGATTGGTAAGTCACCAGGGTTTAGAATGGATGATAGTGGGATTTTGTAGTTTGAAAAGAGGCTGTGTGTACCTGAGGATCAAGCTGTTAGACAGGCAATTCTTCGTGAAGCTCATGAGTCAGCTTATTCTATTCATCCTGGTAGTACTAAGATGTATTTAGATCTTGAACAGAAATATTGGTGGGTTGGACTGAAACGAGATGTTGCTGAGTATGTGGCATTGTGTGACACTTGTCAGAGGGTGAAAGCTGAGCATCAGAGACCTGCTGGATTGTTGCAACCAATGAAGATTCCTGAATGGAAGTGGGAGGAGGTTGGTATGGACTTTATAGTGGGGTTACCTCGTACTCAGAGAGGTTATGATTCTATTTGTGTGATAGTAGATAGGTTGACTAAAGTTGCTCATTTCATACCGGTTAAAACTAAGTACACTGGGGAACAATTAGCTATATTATATATGGAGAAGATAGTGTGTTTACATGGAGTACCAAAGAAAATTGTATCTGATCGAGGTTCGCAGTTTACATCACATTTTTGGAAGGCTGTACATGAATCTTTAGGAACAAAGCTGAATTTTAGTACGGCATATCATCCACAGACAGATGGGCAGACTGAAAGAATCAACCAGATATTAGAAGATATGTTGAGAGTTTGTGCATTGCAGTATGGAACTAGTTGGGATAAGAGTTTACCTTATGCAGAATTCTCTTACAATAATAGTTATCAACAGAGTCTTAATATGGCACTGTTTGAGGCTTTGTATGGACGTAAGTGTAGAACTCCATTGTTTTGGGATCAGACAGGTGAGTCTCAGGTATTTGGTACAGACGTTCTTAGAAACGCAGAAGATCAAGTGCGGGTGATTCGTGAGAATTTGAGAGTGGCACAGTCTCGTCAGAAGAGTTATGCTGACAATAGGAGAAGAGATTTGGTTTTTGAAGTAGGTGATTATGTCTATTTAAAGGTGTCACCAATGAGAAGTGTGAAGAGGTTTAACATGAAAGGAAAGTTAGCACCAAGGTATGTTGGGCCATTTAAAGTTATTGCTAGACGAGGAGAAGTTGCTTATCAATTAGAGTTGCCTGGGAATTTGTCTGGGGTTCATGATGTGTTTCATGTTTCACAACTTAAGAAGTGTTTGCGTGTGCCTGAAGAGCAGATACCTTTAGAGGAATTGACTGTTAAAGAGGATCTTACCTATGAAGAGTTTTCGATCAAGGTTTTAGAAACTGCTGAGAGAGTTACCCGAAGTCGGATTATTAAGATGTGCAAGATTCAGTGGAATCGATATTCAGAGGCAGAGGCAACATGAGAAAGAGAGGATGAATTGAGAAAATCATATCCGCAGTTATTTGAGTAAGCATTCCAATCTCAACGACGAGATTCTTTTAAGGGGGTAGAATTTGTAACACCCAAAATTTTCAAACAATTAGAATTAGTGGGTTAAAATAATTTAGATAACAATTAATGGGGATTTAGGATTTAAAATTTTTAGAAAGAATATTTGGTGATGCATTCATGCTGTTGCATTTATTTTATTTTGTGGTGTGGAATTTATTATATTTGATTTGGTTTAGAAATTCTATTTGAAAAAGATTTTGGAAAACAAACAAATAAAGAAAAGAAAGAAAAAAAAAATAAAACAACTCACCTTCTTACCTGTTCGGCCTGGAGGCCCGCTCGGCCTGCTCTCCCGCGCCCGCGCTGGTGGGCTGTGCCGCGCCGGTGGGCTGTGCCGCGTCGGTGGGCCGGCCCATGAAGCCGAGCGCGCGCGCCTTCCTCTGTTGGCCTCGCTCACGAGTGGGGTCGGCTTGTCAGCCGGGTCTTCTACCTCTGGCCGTAACCGGGTAGGACTCGAACATCGGTTCCCAACCGAATCGATCTCCAATCTTCGATTTCCCAACCAAAATAGATGAAGTGACCCTATAAAAGAGTAGCCGGGTATCTCCTCTTTCTGTTTTCCATCTAAAACGCTAGTTCAATCACGTGAAATCGAGCTCTAGGGATTGGGGGAAGTTGGGGGTTGCGGTTGCTCGTAGGGGGAGCTCTCGGGTGGATTGGAGGTCGATTTCTTTGCGTTGGTGAGTCCACACTCGTCTCCTCTACCTTCTCATGCTTTTATTTTGGTTGGAGAGGCTTCAAAGCGAGCTTTTGAAGCTCACCGTCGAATCGGCAATGGCGCCGCCGCTCTCCTCTCGTCGCGGGTCTTGCTCAATCCACCGTAGCAAGTTTTTATCGCATAGATGAATTCGCGTTAAGTTTCTCTTCCGTTTGGAATAAGTCCCGGGCCGATTGGTGGTCTAGTTAGGGAGAACCACCATCTCCAGCGAGGTAGGGCATGATGGCCGTGGAGGCCGTCGGCCGGCGTTGAGGGAGATGGCCGGTCTTTTCTCTCTCTTTCGCTCGGATTGAATAGGAGCCGTTCATCTTGTGATCTACGGCTCAAAATAGAAGATACCCTTTCGGTGGAAAACTTCATAAAGAGTCCCTGTACTTTTACAAATTAGAACCCGCCGTCCCTTGGTGTAAACCCCGAAAGGTGTTTTCATGTTTTGAAAGCGTATTCTCTTGCGGTAAATCAAAAATACGTTTTCGGATATTTACAGTTTTGCCACTAGGATTGTTTTGGCCATAAAATCTTCGTTTTTAACTCCGATTTGATCCGTTCAAGTTGCGTTAGGTTCATGTTTGCGAGCTCTACATGTTAGTATAGTTGTACAGTCAGTTTGGACAATTTAATTTTCGAGTTTATATTTAAGTAATTATTTAGCTATAGGAAATCTTAGAAAATCCGTAACTTTCACGTTTTAACTCCGAATTTGGTGATCTTTACGTCTGTGTGATCGTAGGAACGTGTAGAAGAGTTTTATAAACTTTTATTACTGTTTTGTTACTGTTGGTGTACTGTTCTAATTATATCTCTTTGTTTGCTTCGTGTATGTTTGCTTGGATGCATGTATGTTGTTGATTGATGATCGAGTATGGAAGGTGAGCAGTTTCTGGACGATCAGGAGTATTGCTTTGAGCCAGATCAGCAGTATCATCCAGAGAGCTTTGATCAAGGCAAGTATAACATGGGACTATCCTTGTTACCTATTCACAATAATCAAATTCATATGCATGTGCTCACTTTGATAACCCTAGAGATTATAACATAGAGATTGTTATCCTGATTCCTTGACAACCTTGGGGTATGCATTGGGTAGCTGTTGCTAGTGCTTAACTATGAACAATGATCTTGTAATTTGGTTAATGAAATAAACAACCAACTCTTAAGATGATTTAAATCCTGTTAAAGGGTGCTAGAGCACTATGTTTTTTTATGATGCTCTAGTTACTCTCCATAAGGACTTATCTGTACGTGAACATCCAGGACATACAGTACAGCTATGGGGGCTATATGGCTCTGGCTTTAGTTGCTCAAGAGACCTTTTCTAGCTTGTTAGTGGTTACCTTAAATGGCGTAAGAACGGCTTGCCACGTTGGGTGTAGGGCGAGCCCCTGTCCTTAGTGTGTATAGGCTGCGAGTTGTGTGCCACTGGGAAGGGGGGTTCTACATCTGCCTGCCGAGTGAATCTAATGGCCCTAACTTGTTAGACGAACTTTTGAGTGGCTTTATATGGTTCTCTGGTGTATGGGTTTGATCTCCCCATGCATTTGGAAATCATGACTCACAGTGAAAGTGTACACCTCTGCACAGAGTTAAAAACTGGTATACTAGCCGTGCCCACGGTTACGGGCGGCCTTGGAACATCTACAGATAGATGATCATAAATGTTATATCATGCTTGATTATTGTTGTTATTGTTATGTTCATGTTAATGTTATTCATTACCATTACTACAATTGATCATTGATTCATTAATGGGAAGTGGATTACCTTGATGCTACTCAATTGCTAATTACATGATAAATAAAAGCTAAACACAGTCAAACAGTGATAAGCCTTTTGTGCCTCATAAACCCTGTGTTATACTTGTTGAGTTCGACATGGACTCACCCTTGCTATTTCCACCATAACAGATGAAGATTATGAGGAAGATTATCGTAATGAGTACTAGTCTTGGTGTCAACCAGTCAACCATGTCCCTGTGTTTGGAGTTTCCGCTGGAGATCTACTATTGGTCATTTTTATTTATTGTTCAAGACTATGTGTTAAATATTTATTCGCTATGTAATAAGCACTGTGATGATACTATGTAATTTGTCTACTTGTGTGTGTGATCATATCCTGGGGCGCACACGAGTCTTTTATGCATCCTATTTTTGTCCTTAAAAAATGGGTGTGACAATTAGCATTTCCTAATAACAAAGATTTTCATGGCATTTATATATAGTACTAGTGTACAACTCACATGAATGGTGAAGTGATGAGTGCCAATATATAAGGTCGATAAGATGCCTCCTTACCTCAGTTTTGGTTTGTTGCATTGAATTCCTTAGATAGATATTTGTAGTACCGTTGGAATTATGTGTGTTTCTTGTAAAAGCAAAAACTCTCTTCTACCTTATGACCACCTTCAAGAAAAATGAGCAGATAAGATCCTGAGATTAATAAAGCTACTGTACCGCAGGGACTTCGTCGGCAACACTAAGTCTTTTTGTTCTTTTCTTTTAAGAACATTATTGCTTTTGGTCTTTTTCTTTTTTTTTTCCTTTTTCATGTGGCGAAACTTTCACCATGCATGGGTAGGCATAAACCCATGATCTCACTCTCGTTCCCTTGGGTCTACACGCTCCCCTAGCGCAATTGTGCAACCAAGTCTCCATGAGTCTTTTCATAAATGTAGAGGATAAAGGAAAATCGCAACATGCCATGCTACTGTTTAATAACATATGGTGGAAAAGAAAATTGGGTATTTTTTGCAATTAAGAAAAATTGCTAGTGAACTAGAAATGACTTGAAGAATGAACACTAGAATATATATATACACTTTACTAAAACGTGATTGGAGGAGTCATCTAGTTAAACTAGGTGAATACCCCGCGCTTTGCCGCAAGAATTTAAAGAAGTTACAAGATTTTATGTGTAACCATATAGATAAAAGAATCAGATGTTAATATAGTAGTACCCTTAGAGCATTGATGAGCCAGCGACATATAGGACATAGCATCATATTTTGTAGTTTTGCTAGGGCTATCTATGCCAACACTAAAATAGATTAATCCCATATACTAGTACACAGAATATTTTTACAGGCAACACTTTTTGCATTTGCACAATGTTAAAGGCTAGTGAAAGTTTTACTGGCGTCACTTGAGAACTGCCTATGCGAATGTTTACATTGGCAGTTGGCTTAAGGTTGTGACCACTGTAAATCATTTTCCAGAATTCATAAATCTGGTGACCAGAATTCATAAATTGTTTTCTAGAATTCATAAATGTTTTTCCAGATTTCATAAATAATTTTCTAGGATTTATAAACTGCCAGCGTAAATCCTTTTCTAGAATTCATAGATTGGATTTACATTGACGGTTGTCTAATGCCTACCGCCAATGTAAAGAGGATTTGTACTTGCGATAACCTTAAGAAAACCGCTAGTAGATATGTATCTCCACTGGCTATTCATAGTTGTGGGCCCACCATTCTGTGGAAACAAATCCCTTGCCCCAACAAAATACTAGTAGAGAACATACTTTCGGTTTAAGTTTCCTGGGCTTCAGAGGACATTTAGTCTCGGTTGGTAACACTAACCCGGACTAAAGGGTCTACATTAGTCCAGGTTGGTATTACCAACCTGGACTAAAGAGCCTTGACCTTTAGTCCCGGTTGGTAACACCAACCCGGACTAAAGGTCCTCCGATGGGCTAGTTCTAAAGAAAAGCATCCCATCTAAGGTCACATGTGCTGTGTAGGTGGGGTGGAAAGGTACGCGCGAGGCCATGCATGAGGTCTTGAGTTCGAATCTCACAAGCCACGCGCAGGGGTGGAAGGCAATATTTTTTAGCCTAGGAGGACCTTTACTCCCGATTGAGACAACTGAGACTAAAGGACAATGCTTTTAGTCCCGGATCCCTAGTCCCGGTTGGAAAAATCAGGACTAAAGCCAGTTCCCAACCGGGACTGTTGCCCACTTCTCTACTAGTGAAAACCGTATCTATACTAGTGATAGACCTTGGTGTAAAATTTTAGGATCACTTGTTTAGAGGGCTTCATATTTTCCCTTTGACTTACTAATGAAAAGATGCCACATAGTAATAATAATACATATCTTCATTTGCACCCAAGATGCTTGAAAGGTCCTAATGGCTAGAGGGGGTGAATAGCCCATAAAAATTTCTACAACAACACTAAACAAAAGTGGTTAGACAAATATGAGGCGAAGCGAATGTTGCACTAGCCTATTAAAAATGCAAGCCACCTACCACAAATCTAGTTGCTATAGTCTTTATCTATACAAAGGCTATGTCACTACAATGAGTGAGGTCTCAAAGACTAACTAAAGAGCCTCACTAACCACTAGACCCAACACAAGCTTGCTCTCAAAACTAATTACACTAAAGAGCGAAACAACACTAGAAATGTAAGTACAAGAGAGGTGATGTGATGATTATACCGCCATCGAGGAATTGAGCCATTCGCAAGATGATGAATCCAATCAATCACAATCAATCAAGAAATCCTCGGACAACGATGACACAAGATTTTTTATTGAGGTTCACTTGCTTGCTGGCAAGCTAGTCCTCGTTGTGGTGATTCACTCACTTGGAGATTCACACACTAATTGGCATCACACGCCAAACCCTCAATAGGATGCCACACAACCAACACAAGATGAGGATCACACAAACCACGAGTAATCCACTAGAGTACCTTTTGGCTCTCCATCAGGAAAAGGTCAAGAACTCCTCACAATCCACGATCGAAGCTAGAGACAATCACCAAACTTCACTCGACGATCCTCGCTGCTCCAAGCCATCTAGGTGGCGGCAACCACCAAGAGTAACAAGCCAAACCCGTAGCGCAACACGAACACCAAGTGCCTCTAGATGCAATCACTCAAGCAATGGACTTGGATTCACTTCCAATCTCACAAAGATGATGAATCAATGATGGAGATGAGAGGGAGGGCTTTGGCTAAGCTCACAAGATTGCTATGTCAATGCAAATGGCCAAGAGAGTGAGCTTGAGCCGACCATGGGGTTTAAATAGGAGCCCCCCCCACAAAATAGAGCTATTGGGCTCTCACAGTAGCCTGTTGTGCATTGATCGGACACGTTGGTCGGGGCGGCCGAACGCACCCAGCCAACGTCCGGTCAACACATGCACGCCACGTGTCCCCTCCTTCAAATGTCAGCCACGTGATCTCAACGGCTAGTAGCCACTCGTGCGCCACTTAAGTGACGATCGAACGCACGCTATGCAGGACCAGACATGCCAATCGCACACGTGCATGCCACCGCCACGCCATGACCGGGCGCGTAGCTCCAACACGAGCCCTAGCATCAGGTCGAGAATACAGAGGGTCTAGAGAGGGAAATCTGTGACCAGACGCACTGCCGAGTCTGGTCCTCCCTCTCTGGCTCAACTCCATGCTTGTGTCAGCGTAGTCTGTTGGCATTTCTTAGCATCACTCTTACTAAGTTGTCATTCCTAGCATGATGTCAGAAATACTTTGTTGGTAAATTATGTATGTCACTTATAAACTCTGAGAAAATAATAAGTATCCGCAAGCGCACAGATAAATTACCATTGTAGCATTTCACCCGGGAGTATTCCGAGTATCGTTATTTATATTTAATCCACAAGGAAGAGCTATGGGGTTGAGTTGACAT
Source organism: Saccharum hybrid cultivar R570 (assembly GCA_038087645.1). Classification (NCBI taxonomy): domain Eukaryota; kingdom Viridiplantae; phylum Streptophyta; class Magnoliopsida; order Poales; family Poaceae; genus Saccharum; species Saccharum hybrid cultivar. The sequence goes on from JAQSUU010000423.1 coordinate 4,147,720, forward strand.
TGAGACATTGACTAATATGCATACTTATGATCCAAACCACTCTTATGCTTTAGCAAGGGTAAGTCAAGTGATAAATAAATAATAAGTAAAGGTAACAAAGGTATTCCAGAGATAGAAACAGAGACTCACAATTGTAGTATGACTAGGCTCGAGATTCGGTAAGAGCAAAAGATTCTTATGTCATTCCTAATTACTAAGTCTTCTATACACTCAAGCATATTTAGTCTCATCTATAGTATAACTAACTTTGGATCTATGCATAATAAACACTACTTAGGGAAGTTCGAGGACAGAGCTTTTTCTTCCTTTGTAACCGAGATTCTACTTGTTCTACATATGGGAAGTGGACTACAAAGGACTCAATGGGAGTGTCACATCCGCGATCTATCATATGACCCAGCATATAGAGTGCATCCGCAGGCAAACAATATCTAAGCACCACGCTTATATAATGACGATCACTTAACTCACTGAGTACTGAATTAAACGCTCTATGAATATATGCATAAATTCATCATCAATCATAACTATATCCAGTAATAAATTAGAGCAAACTAGGAACATAATAAATAGCAACATAATATTAAAGTAACACAAGGTCATAAATAAAGAGATACAATGGCTAATACCAGTCTCCAGACGGCAGATCCGGAATCCTGAGCAGTAGCCCAAACTCTACTTGAACCTTGCTAGAAAGCCTATACTAAGAACTTGAAAAACTAGAGCTCTCTCTAATCTCTGGAAACTCTAATTTCTAGTCTAATCTTGACTTATGGCAGATGTAGATCTCTCTCTAGGGGGCAGGGCCTGGTTATATAGCCGTGGGGGTGCAACATGAGCCCTTAGATCAAATCGACTTGAAGGACCGCGTAGATGCAACCCTAGGACGCGGTGGAGGAAGCTTCTGGAAGCTGATAGGTAGGGGCCACTATGGGGGTCCGGGCGGTGTGGTGTCTTCTAGTGTCCTCCGGAGCCTTCTGGAGTAGTTTTCGTCGCGGTTAAGTTTGGTTCTTTTTGACATTTTGATCCTCCTTTCTTGTTTTCTGGAATAACCCTGCTGAAAATATAACTCATGAAAATTGTTAGTTTAAACCCCTAAGTTTCTATTGGTGATCCATTTTAAGCATTTTTTTAAGTTAAATTGATGGTTTGTGATGAACGATAACTACCATCAACAAGCTCCCCTAAGCTAAACCTTTGCTAGTCCCTGAGCAAAGCTAATCTTAATGATGGATCAGGAGTTTCTATGATGTTTTCACTTCTCAAAAGTGCACATGCATTCAACAGAGAATTCTCCTCTAGATTGAAATTCACCGATCTGACTTCAAACTTACTCTTAATACCTTCAACCATGGGGCTTTTGAGCTTTCACTTGGATCATAAGCAATTGAAAGATAGAATGATCAAATTGAGCACTATGTCTCAAGCTCTTTGCTCAACCATTATTCTAGAGTTTTTATAAGTTTAAAATAAAACTCAGAGATTCATTGCATGACACTCTCAAATCTCTCATATATGTGGTATTTGTGGATCCTCACCAAGACAATAAATGATGTTATGACTTCTTCCTGCACTAAGGCTTATGTGGAGCTCATAGGAATTGATAAGTGCATGAAAGAGCATACTTGCAATACATATATTGTAAAGTCAAACCTCGGATCCAAAGAGAGTTGAGTCGTACATCAAATCAAGATGTCCATGTGCATGGAGTGATGGAAATATATGGTGGCTAAATCAAGATGTCCATGTGTGTGGAGTGATGGAAATATATGGTGGCTATCCTAATTCTACTATGCTCCTTGAAAACATATCTCTCATTTGAAACGGGGAAACATTTGCAAGAAAACATAGGCTATCTTATTCATCCTTTTTCTTTTTTTCTTCTTTCTTTTTTAGGCAGGCATCAAAGTACCCATTATTTTAATCATTCTGACACTTGTTTGTTTTTATTCTTTCTTTCTTTTGTGAATAACTTTTGCATAGCCCATGCCTCTTTTCTGCATAGTAAATATTTGAGAGATAGCACAAGAACTTGGAGCATTTATTTGGTGGAAACCTATATGGAATATTTTTCGTGTTTTCTCCCAGTGTAGGAGTAAAACATTTTTGAGTGGATCTAAATAGAAAGCATGTTTTTGCGCCTACCCCCAATGTAGGAGTAGAGCATATGTGGGTGGTGTGTACGTGATCTTGATTTTAAGAGTATGACAAATCTCTCATAAGGCATCAACAAAGCTTTACCCAACTCAATGCAAAGCAAGTAACATATAAGTAAAAGTTTTTCCTAGCCTAGATAAACATATTTAGCTCTGGTGGAAATTCAAGCTTTGTCACACAGAATCTCAACATGTGGATTTTCAAGGTTTTTTAAAAGAAATCTCTAGAATTCAAGTATCACTTAGAACAAGATAAATAATAGCTTAGACCTTCTCATATCATATATGTCAATCACCTAGACTTAGATCAAGCATATGCAACCCACGAGTTTCAAGTTTAGAGCAAATTCTCATATCAAATTAATTTTATCCAAAACTCGGGAGAACTTAAAGCTGAATACTAGGTATTTGAAAAGAATTATAACAGAGCGACTATTCATCATTTCCATCATGAAAGATTATCTTCAAGTTCTAATTATTTATTCTATTCTTACAAATAAGATGACAAACTAAAACACACCTTAAGCAAACTTAAGTAAATTAAAGCAAACTATATTGCACACTCTCTTTTTGGGTTTTTTTAGCATGTAGAAATTCAAACTAAAAGATAGACACAAACTAACGTAGAGATAATAGCAAATTTTTATTTTGTTTTCCGATTATGCATTTTTCCTAAGATAAACTTAAACATAAAATAAAATACTAGAAAGAAAAACTTACCTCAGGTACAGGGGGTCCTCCCCCAAGCTAGGTGTTGAAGTGGTACTCACTAAGGCGGCGACGGATGGCCAATGTTGAGGCCAACGAACAACCAATCCCAATTGTTCTGTTCTTGCTGCTGGTGCTGACGAATGTCGGCGAGGGTCTGCGTCGTATGTTCAAGGTCCACCGGCTACTCATGGCCCATGGGAGATGGATGATGATGATGATGATGATGATGATGATGATGGCCCATGTATGGACCATAAAAGCCTAGCATATGGTCATGGAAACCCCATGCAGAGAAAGACATGCGTCCTCCCAGGATGTCGCTAGAGATCTCCTCATACTCCTGCTGCTGGTAGTAGTCAAAATTCCCGTGCTCCTACTGTGCACTAGATCCTTGTTGCCATGATGCCTCTGAGTGATGGGGAGAAGGTTGCTCCCAGCCATCATGCCCTAGATGATGTACCACATACGGTCCTGCTTGATTGAATCTGACGTAGCTGGTGAAGGCCGGACCTGCTGGAGTGGTGTCTTCACCATGATACCTCGGCTTTAGGTTACATGTGAATCTAGCAAAGGCAATTCTGCGAGGCTCTTGTCCTTTCTTCTGCAAATCAAAAATAAAAGACTCCACCACATATAGACTGAGATTTCGGTCTAGCATCTCAAATTCATTTATGTAGTCTTTATACATCATCACAGTTTTCCCATTCTTACCCGTCTTGAGCATATGAGCCTTGTTAAATTATATATAATCGATAATCCAGCGAGGGGTAGTAATGTATGTGATAGTGGCATTAGCTAACAGACCCAAATTTCTAGCCAAATGAGTCACCCATGAAGTGCACCAAACTTCCCCCTTAAGCCCAGGAATTGATAACCAATAATGCATCATTCATTTAACAAGAGAAACTTTCTTCTTTTTAATCATAGCATAAAGCAATTTTAGTTCCTCTATCCTGATTACGCGAAAATCTTTCCTGGGAAAAAGAGTGAAACCCAACCACTTATGCAAAAATTGCAAAGTGGGGTGATGCAGTTCGTCAATCCGAGGGCGGTGACACACTACTTCGTTAGAAATGTCTTGCCAAAATCTAGTTCTATCAAAATCATTTATTGCAGCATCTATGTCAATAGCACATTGCTTTGGAAAACCAAAGGAACCTACTAAAGTTCTTCCATGATGGGAAAAATTCTTTATTGAAAAGCCTAAAGGAAACTTCAGTATCTCCGGGTTGTAAGCTGCATGGAAATTCAATGGTTAAGAGCCTACACCCTTGTTCATTTAATTCCCAAGCATTTTCCCATCCAACAATATTAAAAACAAGCTCAAATTTGGAATCCATACCTATCATTTAAAGGAGTGCTGGGTTGAAGGCAGGAGTGTGAGTGAATTCTCGGTCCTTCAACTCTTAGAAAATCTTCTTCTCACGACCATCTTGAAGCTTGATCTGCTTGTCCCTTAGGAGGGTGAAGGTTTCTTCTAGGGCTAAGTGTGAGGACGATCTAACGATAGGGGATGGAGGGTCGACCTCCATGTCAGAACCCGCACGGGACGAAGAATGACTCCTTGATGAGCGGAATGACACCGCACTATTGACCTTGCTAATGAACTTACTCATTCTTCCTGCAAAAACAAACACAAGGCAAAAACAACTCGTGAAGACTGGTTAGGGAAAATAATATGTTAGGGGTTAGCCGTCTAGGAAGTCAGTAGTCTAGGAGTTAGTCATCTGATATAAAAATTTTTATGTTGGCACAACCTCTCCCTAATTCTTTTTAATTATCTTTCTCTAGTTGGATATCACTTTCCCACTAATATTAGATTTCTTTACTCAATTTATAACAACACTTTCTTCTCTCTTTCTTAATTTTCTTGCACTAGCACCTCACTCATATTCTTTCACACCTCTTCTCACTTAAACCCTACTCAAATAAAGAAAATTCTAGCTTCAAATTTTTCTGCTGGAATTTTAGACTTGGAGTGGTTTCTCTAGGTTGCTTGGATGTCGAGAGTAGCAGGTTTGCAAGGGATAGGGTGAAGAGGAGGAGGCCAGTTGACATGGTGGTGGGGCCAGTTGGCCCCACCAGGTAGCCAAATGGCCTCTCCATTTCCTGGTGATTCCTTTGCTTCGTGCTTAAGTAAATGGCTGCTCCCTCGGTGCTCCTTTCAGTGGAGAAGTGACAAAATGGAAGGAAGTGGAGAAGGTGGTGAATTATGGAGATATGGAGAAGATGGAAGTGATGGATGGTGGTTGAGTGGACCCCACATCTCTCGTATTTCTACCATATACATGTATAAGTATGCAATGCAAAAATTACTTTTATGAGACTGCAAAAAATGAGAAAATGAATGATCGTATTTCTATATATCTTTTCTGCCTCCACAGTAAATATTTCTTATGGGGGTTTTTACACTCTACAAAACTTATTTACATGGGGCTTAAATTTTTACTATGCTATGACTATAATTTTTAATTTATTTTTCTAATGCAAGTGTTAAATAGTTAATATGCCAATGAAATGCAGAAAAATAAATATAGATAACTACCGAGTTACCTTCCAGCAAGGGTTCGGGATTTTTAAGTCCGTCGAACCGGACTCTCCATTCGGGTTTAATCTTCTGGTGTGTCTTTTGGTCTTGGAGATGGAGACCTTAATATATTCTTCTCATGATACTCCAAATTGGAGCATTGTTCCGATCTTGGATTGAAAGTGAACCGATCTTCTTTTCCATTAATATTGAATTTAATTTCTCTGGCTCCAACGTTAATGTGGGCATTTGTGGTACTCAAGAAGGGTCTCCCAAGAATGAGAGGAGTCTTCATGTCTTCCTACATATCTAGTACTACAAAATCTACAGGAACAAAAAAGTTTCGGATTTTTACCGAAATATTTTTAGCGATTCCTGCAGGGTAATGGACCGACTGGTCGGCTAGGTGCAGACACATCGATGTTAGTGTGAGTATAGAGTAGTTGAGCTTGTCAAAGACCTTCTTGGGGATGACATTGACGCTTGCTCCAAGATCGCATAAAGCATTTTCAAAGTTCTAGGTTTCGATCGAACAATCAATAGTGGGGCATCCTAGATCCTTCTTCTTGATAGGTGAAGTGTTTAGGATGGCTGCACTACACTCCTTCGTTAACTTTATCATCTCAATGGAGGGCAGTGGTCTTTTGTTGTTGAGGATGTCTCGGAGATACTTCACGTAGGTAGGTACCTGAATGGCATCTAGCAACGGAATATTGATATATAATTTTTGAATTACCTCCACAAACTTACCAAACTGCTCATCCATTTTGGCTTTTCGATTTTTGCATGGGAACTGTAGGAGAGTGGTGTCATGAAAATCTTGTAGCAACTCTTGCTCTTATGGTGTAACTTCTTCAACTTCATCATCCTTCTTATCTTCTTACACTACCACTGGTGTCTTACCTGTCCTTTGTCAGATAAGGTGGATCACGAGTAGACTTGCCACATCTTATGGTTATGGTGTTAACCTTCTCAAGGTTAGTGGCAAAAGGCAGAGCAAAAGCCAACTAGGCTAATTGTGATTCTATCTTTTTATTAAAGCTCAATTGATCTTTCATAGCAGAAGAAAAACTATCCATTTTAGCATTTATACTTTCTAGGACCTTATCATTAAAAGCAAGCCTTTTTAAAATATTATCATTAATCTTGATTTGTTCTAAGATTAAATTCCTCAAGGATGGTTGTTTAGGATTGAAAGAATTATAATAATTACCTTGGTACTTACTTTGGTAGGTAGACCATTGTTGTTGATTCCATCCTTGCCTCTGTTGTTGTGGAGTAGAATTATTGTTGATAGTGCTTATGTCTTCTTGAGATTTAGGAAATTCAACCCCTAAATATTCTCCACACCTGTTTTGAGCATTGAATGAATCTTGAATGGCTTGATGATCTTTCTTATAATTGTCTCGCTATTCGAGCTAATTCAACAGTACATCCATCTTGGTTGACAATGCACACACCACTTCTGGTACTTCTTCGCTTTTATTGCATGATTGAATGTTGCATGATGATCATCCTTGATTAGAGGCTATCCTCTCCATAAGAACTTCAGCTTTCCAAAGGGTGAGTGACATAAATGATCCTTCAGCAGTGGCATCAAGTCGTTCATGAGATTTCTAAGTTAATCCATGGTAGAAAACTCTTCATGAGCAGCCATTCTTCCATTCTATTATGGGGACAATCTGAAACATATTCTTGAAACTCTCCTATGCCTCTAGAATAGTCTCTCCTTTTTGCTGTTGAAAACTTGAAATCTTTCCTCTTAAGGCATTGTTCTTGCCTACTGGGAAAAACTTTTTTAGGAAGGCCTTTGAACATCTTGCTGTCACACCCATTTTTAAGACCAAATGGAATGCATAATCTTATGTGCGCCCAGAGATCAATCACACATAAGCTGACAAATTAAAGGGAGTATCATCACAAATGTTATTACATCATGTTTATTACCACATAGTCTTTACATAAATATTGCGGAAATAAAAAGATAAATCTCTTGTGGTAGCTCCATGCACAGGCACATTGACTGGTTGACCGCAAGACTAGTAATCCTCAGAGAAGTAGGAGTAGTAGTCACTATTTGCACCATCTGTTACCCATCCGGGATTTTTATCCAAATAAGAAAAATAAACAAGCATAAGTACATCTCATACTCAACAAGTGTAACATGGGGTTCATGAGGCTCAAAGGCATGACATTGGTTTAACAGCATGTAGCTTTTAGTTGACAAAATTTTAGCATTTCATTAGCATCAATTTGTCCCAACTTACAATAAACATCTGATCATTGTAAAATGAATAATGACTAGCAAAAACTTATTAATCATTAGTGATCAACTATTCCATAAGGGTCCAAGGCCACTCGTGATCATGAGCATGGCTGATATACCAGTTTTATACTCCGCAGAGGTTGTACACTTTCACTGTGAGTCGTGTAGCCCATATGCCCAGGTTAATTACTCCCAAAACACTTCTAAGGTGAGCAGGCAGGGTAACACTATGAAGTCTTTCAAAGGTTCATCTAACATGTTAGGGCCATTAGATTCACTCGGCAAATAGATGTAGAGCCCCCCTTCCATATGGCACAATGACACGCAGCCTATACACATAAGGACAGAGGCCACACTATACCCGATTCGTCAAGCCATTCTTACACCAAAAAGGTTTCCACTAACAAGCTAGAAAAGGTCCTTCTATATGACTAAAGCTAGAGCCATATAGCCCTCACAGTTGTACTATAAGTCCTGGATGTTCGCTTACAGATGAGTCCTTATGGAGAGAAACTAGAGCACCATAAGATAGCCCAATGCTCTAGCCCCCTTTGAATGTATTACTAAAAAGTCATCTTTTAAGGTTTGTTGCATATTCCATTAATCAAATTACAAGATCATAGTTCATGTTGAGCACTAGCAAAGCTACTCAATGCAGTATCATGGGTGCCAAGGTAATGGATCAAAACTAAGTCATCCTTAGCAAGGGAATACATGCATAATGAATGTAATTGTTTATAGTGAATAGGACAACAAGGATAATCCCATGCTATACTTGCCTTGATCAAACTGGTCCTGATGATCCTGCTCGAAGAAAACCTATTGGTAACCAACGAATTGCTCACCGTCGATACTCGATCAACATAGCAAGAACATTCATCCAAAAGCAATCATGCAAAACAAATAAGACTATCATTAGAACAGTACACCAACAGTAATAAAATAATATAAAAAGTTTTTAAAATGAATCTATAACTCGCTAGGATCACACAGACGCGAAGATCACGAAAAACGAAGCTAAAACGGCGAAGTTATGAATTTACTAAAATTTCCTATAGATAAATAATTACTTTAATACAAACTTGAAATTAAAATGTTATAAACCTACTGTGCAGTAGCACTATCATGTAGAGCTCGCGAATACGAACCTAACGCAATTTGAACGGGTCAAATCGGAGTTAAAACGAAGATTCTATGCATGAATTAACCTAGTGGCAAAACTGTAAATAAGTGAAAATGTATTTTTGAATTTACCGAGATCAAACTATGCTTTATAAAGAGGAAAACGTAATTCGGGAATACGCCATGGAACGCGGGTTATAATCTAGAAAACTGCAGGGTCTCTTTAGCAAGATTCACAGACGAAAGGGTATCCATGAGTTTCGGCCGTTGGATTTAAGATGGATGACCCAGATCATATCAAGAGAGAGGGAGATAGAATTGCTGGCCGTCTATAGTGGCCCGACGGCGGTGCCATGGTCGGAAAAAACAAATCCTCGCTGGAGTTCACCATTTTGGCGATTCCGGCCAACATTTGACAAATGGAAAGCACAGGGAGGGAGTGAAGAACACGGCGAGCTCACCTAGGGTGAAATCAAAGTTGAGGGTAGTCCCAATGCGACGCACGGCTTGGGATGGTGGGTGGCTAGGGTTGTGCGACGTGCGCAGGTGCCACAAGATCAATGCGGTCATGGTGAGGGAGCAAGATGGAAACGGTGGTGCATGGCACCCGGCTTATATAGCCCTGGAATAGCTCCAAGTAAGGAAGGAGGACATTGGGAAGCAGATTTGGTCGGTGGCGACTCTGGAAAGCGCTGACCCGATAGCGTGGGGAGGAAGATGACCCTGATGTGTGGGCCCATGGCGTCAGCGAGAGATAGAGAGGAGAGAGACGTGGGCGCTCGCGCGCGGTATTGGGCTCAGCTCGCGACGCAGTGTGTGGGAAGAGGAAGTGGGCCGAGCGGGTGATGAGGTGAAGGCCGTAGGCGCGATGGTGCTGGGCTGCGACCCGGGCTTGGCCCAAGATGCGGCACTCAGGGCTAAGCTAGCCGAAGAGCAAGGGAGCTGGGCCAGCTCGGGCCAAAAACCGGCAAGAGAGGGATAACCCTTTTCATTTTTTTCCAAATTTTCCAAAGCTATTCTTCAAAAGATTTTTAAATTCTGTTTGAGTTTTCAAATAGAGCACACAATACAAAATATTATGCAGCAGGCCAGCAGCATGAATGCTGAATCATGTAGCTAACCTTATAGTTGCTTTTAATTTGATAAAAGTTATTACTTTTCTAAATTTGCATGCTCACAAAATATATAATTGAATGCAAATTCACCTATTTAATTAATGTGATCTTTATTGGTGTAGAACCACTGCTTTGCTCTTCCTACTAGTGAGAATGGGAATAAACAAAGTAGTATGATGTCGTGAGCAACGTTCTTGATGACGACTGTGCTACTAATCTCCAAAAAATTCTGAAGATGAGCACAAGCATCTTCATGTGCCTTTCCACTGAATAGGGTAGTTTGCACCATGTTGATGAGGCTTGGCTTGAGCTCAAACTCAAGATTGTTAGTTTTGAGTGTTGGTTCAGTGCGAATGTTCTTAGTGCTTGGAACAGAGAACTCACGCAGGGTCTTGTCAGCCATAGCTTGAAAAACTGATGTTGAGCTTCCTCTTGATTTGGTTGATTCTAATTGATGAAAATTGTTGGATCACAACCAATCCTACACTTACCCTATAAAAGATATGAACACAGACAAACAAGGGTAAGCCTGCTAAAGTAAAGGTTATGGTTTTATCAATAAGTAATTATTTGTCAATTCTATTATGTCATAATGCTCTTCCCCGGCAATGGTGCCAGAAATGCTTGTTGGCATTTCTTAGCATCACTCTTACTAAGTTGTCATCCCTAGCATGATGTCAGAAATGCTTTGTTGGTAAATTATGTATGTCACTTATAATCTCTGAGAAAAAATATTAAAGTTAAGTATCCGTAAGCGCACAGATAAATTACCATTGTAGCATTTCATCTGGGAGTATTCCGAGTATCATTATTTATATCTAATCCACAAGGAAGAGCTATGGGGTTGAGTTGACATTGAGACATTGACTAATATGCATACTTATGATCCAAACCACTCTTATGCTTTAGCAGGGGTAAGTCAAGTGATAAATAAATGATAAGTAAAAGGAAACAAAGGTATTTCAGAGATAGAAACAGAGACTCACAATTGTAGTATGACTAAGCTTGAGATTCGGTAAGAGCAAAAGATTCCTATGTCATTCCTAATTACTAAGTCTTGTCATCTCAAGCATATTTACTCTCATCTATAATATAACTAACTTTGGATCTATGCATAAGGAACATTACTTAGGGAAGTTGGAGAACAGAGCTTTCCCTTCCTTTGTAACTGAGATTCTATTTGTTCTACATATGGGGAGTGGACAACAAAGGACTCAACCGGAGTGTCACTTCCGTGATCTACCAGATGACCCAGCATATAGAGTGCATCCACAGGCAAACAATATCTAAGCACCACGCTTACATAATGTCGACCACTTAACTCACTCAAGTACTGAATTAAGCGCTCTACGAACATATGCATAAATTTATCATCAATCATAACTATACCCAGCAATAAACTAAAGCAAACTAGGAACATAATAAATAGCAATATAATATTAAAGTAGCACAAAGTCATAAATAAAGAGATACAATAGCTAATACCAGTTTCTAGACAGCAGATCCAGAATCCTGAGCAGTCGCCCAAACTCTACTTGAACCTTGCTAGAAAGCCTATACTAAGAACTTGAAGAACTAGAGCTCTCTCTCTAATCTCTAGAAACCCTAATTTCTGGTATAATCTTGACTTATGGCAGATGTAGATCTCTCTCTAGGGGGCAGGGCCTAGTTATATAGCCCTGGGGGTGCAATGTGAGCCCTTGGATCAAACCGACTTGAGGGACGGCGTAGATGCAACCCTAGGAGATGGTGGAGGAAGCTTCTGGAAGCTGACAGGCAGGGGCCACTATGGGGGACCGGGCGGCACCATGGTAGGGCTGGCCGGCCCCACCTGGCAGCCTCTAGGGGTCTGTCATGGTGTGGTGTCTTTTGGTATCCTCTGGAACCTTCTGGAGTAGTTTTTGTCATAGTTAAGTTTGGTTCATTTTGACGTTTTGATCCTCCTTTTCTGTTTTTTGGAATAACCCTGCTAAAAATATAGATTCACCAAAACTCATGGAAATTGTTAGTTTAAACCCCCTAAGTTTCTATTGGTGATCCATTTCAAGCATTTCTTCAAGTTAAATTGACGGTTTGTGTTGAACGATAACTACTGTCAACAACGTCACATGTGACGGACGCACCTCTGTCGAGTCCGATCACCACTTGAACTTGAGTCCGGTCAGCCAGCTCAGCACCCCTTCTGTGCGCCTACTGACTGGATCCTGCAGCCGAGTCTAGTCACTACCAAAGCAGCATCCAGTGACCTCAGGACAACACCTCCAAGTCACTAACTTTGCCACCCTTGATCAAATGTGCCAACCACCAAGTGTATCATCTTGTGCATGTGTATTAGCATATTTTCACAAACATTTTCAAGGGTGTTAGCTCTCCACTAGATCCTAAATGCATATGCAATGAGTTAGAGCATTTAGTGGCACTTTGATAACCACATTTCGATGCAAGTTTCACCCCTCTTAATAGTACGGCTATCAATCCTAAATGTGATCACACTCGCTAAGTGTCTTGATCACCAAACTAAAAAGCTCCTATGGAAATCACCTTTTCCTTGAGCTTTTTGTTTTTCTCTTTCTTCTTTTCCAAGTCCAAGCAATCGATCATCATGGCCATCACCACCACCACCATCATGATTTTCACATTTGCTTCACCACTTGGAATATACCACCTATCTCATAATCACTTTGATAAACTAGGTTAGCACATAGGGTTTCATCAATTCACCAAAACCAAACTAGAGCCTTCAATCTCCCCCTATTTGGTAATTGGTGACAACCCTTTCATAAAGAAATGAATTGAAATTCATTTGAATCCATGTTGCTTGCCCAAGCATATTTACCATGTGTAAAAGGATATAGACAAGTTTTATGAACCCCTATTGGTAGCATTAGCTCCCCTACATATGTGCTAAGAGTTTGCATTGAAGCTTGCACACATGCATGGATTTGAGTTGTGGAGAGTAAGTCTACCAAATGATGCTAAGGTATAAGAGATGTGTCGACAAAACATGGTCAACAGTCTACCAAGGGGTATGCCCAAGGTAGTGATTTGTCGGTAGACAGGTGTGCAAGCTACGAACTAGATGGTGACGCAAGACACGACAAGGTTTTATCCAGGTTCGACCGCCGTGAGGGCGTAATAACTATGTCCTACGTCTGGTTTGTATTGCTGTGTATAATGAGATGTGTTTTGAGGGGGTCCCCTGCCCGCCTTATATAGTCCGGGGGGTAGGGTTACAAATCTAGAAACTAATCCTGCTCGGTTATAATTGCCATAGCTAGCCGGATAAGGATTCCTATTCTAACCGACCAGGATCTTGTTTGATCTCCAAGTTTGCTTTTCTTCCTTGCGTGGGACGCCGAGCAGATCGACTGGGCCATGCGTCGTCTTCTGATGGGCTGGGCCCACTGGTCTGGGCTAGCCCAAGTCTAGCCATAGGGGTATAGGGGTTAATACCCCCACAGCTAGTCCCCGAGCACTATGCATTGTGAGGCGACACGCCGTCTTGACCTTCTCCGAACAGTGAGGCTTGAGTTCTTGACGTCTCCGACCAGTCAAAACACCATCCGAGCAGCTGTTGCAGGCGTCTGACTAGCTTATAATACAGCCGACCACCATTGTTGCCGGAGAAAGTAGGTTGTCCGAAGAATGTATGGTGCTCTTGAGAAAAAGAAGATTTCCTTCCTGGTCAAGTGTGCCCACTTGTATTTCTAAAAAGAAATGTAAGCAGGGTAAACAAAGCGTAGGGGTCAAAAAATAAACACATTCACCACCAGGTGGAGTGTGCCCACTTAGTCCCTGAGCCTGGTAGTAGGTGACGTAGGCACATGGTGCCAGGGTCTAAAATAAAACTCTATGGAAACTTGACACTGAGATGCACTGACAGGTGCATCGTACCAATGTAGTCCCTGAGCTTGCTGGAAGGCGAAGTATGAGCCTTGTAGCAAGGTCTAAAAAGTAATGATCTCTCGACTGTATGTGAGTCTAATTTCACATGTAACCGAGGAAAGCAGGAGTCGAGCTGTGGTCGGAGAATGGTCGGGGCAGTCCTCGAGCACAGCGTGAGGTATGGTTGACGAGTCCCCAAGCAGCATGTGACATGGTCGACGAGTCCCCGAGCCTAGTCGAGGAATATAACGTGCTCGGTGGCCGATGACAATCTATGGCCAGACCAGTCCCTGAGCATCGCTTACTATCTTTCCTTTACCGATAATATTTAGTTTGTATTTCTCTTTCTTCCTTGCTCTGACATGATATCACAAAAAGTTGACTGATGTGACATTATTGTCACGCTCGTCTACCTTGTCAGTGTCACAATGAACCGACTGTCAGACGTAGCATGCTAGTGTGGGCCCTCCCGCAGAGGAAACGAGGGGCGCATTTACTAGCGTAGTAACTAGGAAAAAAGTGGAAACCGAAGGGATCATGCCATGTTTCTTGCACACGTATCCCAAGAATCTTAGGGAGGTGGAACAGCATAGTCAATGAGATAAATAGCCGCAGTGTGGCCATTCCCCATGTACACCAAACAGTCGCATTTGCAAACCAACCATCTTCTTCCTCTAGCCCGCGTGCCCTAGCCCGATTCCACCGCCGCCATTAGCACACCTCACTGCCATTAGGAGCGACACGCTCTCTGTACACTAGCAGAGCCAAGGCAAAGAGGTGAGAGAGGTAGAAGATGGCCAAGACGGAGGTGGCAAAAAGGGCCGAAATGATGAGGAAGGAGTGGTGGAAGTCAAAGTCCACCGAATCAACCATCAACGATCTCGTCGGCCTGGGCGTGCTTCACAACCGGGAGCTTGCTGGATGGTGGCCAACGGGCAGCGACAGCTACCCCAATCCCGAGCCTGGTGAGATAGTTGTCTTCGAAGATTTCTTCAAGCGAGGTTTTGGGGTTCCTGTCCATCTATTCCTCCAAGGTCTATGTTTGTATTATGAGATTGGGATTTGCAATCTACATCCCAACTCGATCTTCCTTGTTTCTGTCTTTATCCACCTTTGTGAGGTGTATGGGGGAATCCAACCCCATTTTGACCTCTTTCAATATCTGTTTTGCTTGAGGAAGAAGGGGTCCCAAGATGGCTCCAAAATTACCGGTGGAGTGTACCTGACCCTCCGGGATGGGATGAAGCAAGAGTACCTTAACTGCCCCTAGAACACCTCTCTCAGAGATTGGTACAAGAAGTGGTTTTACATTCGCAAAGAGCCCGATAGTGCTACGTTGTGCAACATCGGATATATTTCGGACAAGAGAGTGACCTGGAATGAGCGACCAGAGCTGTCCGGGCAGGTTGAGGAGTTGATGGCGCTGCTCTCGTGGAATCGCCTGGACGGACCGCCTGTGGCCGGGAACTTCATTAGCCGGCGTGTGCAGCCTTGCTAGAGGAGGGTGCACGCCAGGTACGAGTACCAAGGCTCAGTCAACCAGACGAGGATGTGTTCAGAGGATCTAGACCATGATGAAGTCATACGCCCGATTGGAGAGTTGTTCAATCTGGCAGACCAAAGCTACTCTCCCCCAAGCAGGATCTAGCATGCATATAAACTCATCCGACCAGACCAGCCCCGAAGGTAAACAACCAAAGTCTTGTGCTATGAGAAATGCTTCCAATCACCGTAGAGGAAGAATAATTCTTGATGTGCTTGTCTTGCGTGTATATAGGTGCACGGCGTGGAGAGACACAACCTGTTCATGTCATTGGCGCCTGTAGTCGAGCACCCACAGAGCGTGGAGCCACCACCATTGAACGTGCAACAGTGCTATGTGCACGTTGAGGATGACCACGAATCCGGGGCTCGGACAGGGGCTGGGAAGAGTTCAGCCGCTGCCAACCAATTAAAGAAAAGGGCCGGAAGCTCCCGGGCAAACGAGAGCCCAGAAGACTCGACCACAAAACTCCGGCGCATGGTGCAAGACTGGTCAGAGGACGAAGTGGAGGAGGACGTGAGCACCTATATGCTCAATCCACGAAGGAAGAGGAGCAAGCAGACAATGTAGGGGGGATTGACCCCACCAGTAAATTGGCAGCAAGAGGGCCAGACGCCGCCAGTGGGGCCGACACCCAGCGTTGTGACAGCAGAAGAGCAAGCCAGGTCGCCACCACAGGATGGAGGCCAGGGTTCCTCCACCCAGCACGCATGCCATGGGCAACCGCGTCATCGTGCCTTCACTACCATACATCGGAGCTCAGATCTATAAGTTCCTGAAAACTCATTAAATAGTGCGTCAATAGCAATAGCGAGTGTATAATTAGTAAAGATAACTGTTCTGTTATCACGTGCTAGCTCGGCATCAACGGAGACCCGAGCAACTGGCCACCGCTGGGGCAACTGTGTCGACCACCACCACGACACCCTCCAAGCAACCGGGGGGGTCAGACCACTAGGGTGGTGGAGCCGACAACGAGCAAGGATGCGGTTAACGTGGCGACCACGGAAGTGACCAAGTAGGTGCTTGAGCAGGTGCCCGAGTAGGAGGCACCGGAGCAGGTGGCGCCCGAGCAAAATCTTCTGGATACACTGAGTGAAGGGCAAGTCAACGAGACCAATCGGAGCATGCCCGAGCAGACCATGGCCACCATGAGCTCGACGCAAGGTGGTCTACCTGACGTCGCAGCCAGGGGAAAATCAGCGGCGATATCATTGATCACTGGGCTGAACCAAGAGCGAAAGCAAGCCAGTGCCGAGCAGGTGGTAGAGTCTGATGATGGCGTCATCAAGGAAATCTAGGGGCACCCAAAAGACGGGCGTCAACATGTATACATCTACCGTGAACGTGGAGACCATTACGTCTGCCACGAGGAGATCTCCTTCGATGAGGAGATGGAGAGAGTGGAGCAGGCGGCAAGATAACTCATCAGAGAAGTATAGGTAGGAGGACTCCTTGATAAGTGTTGTAGACCAGCCTTAGTATGTGGACATGCATAAATGATATTATATGTGATTTGCAGGGCCTCGTGAAGACTGCAAAGTAATGAAAAATGGTGCTTTGACAAGATTCAAGGCATCTCTGATGATACCAAGGAGCTGACGACTGAAGTAGATCGTCTGCGCAAGCGGCTCAAGACCGCTTAAAAGGACCAAACAGAGCTTGAGTCACAAAGGCTCAATGCTGTCTTTCAGCTTGGTCAGAAAGAGCGGGAAAGGGCAGGTAACTTATCTTAGCCGCCCACCTCCAAACACTAAAAAATACTGTTGATATGTACTTATGTGTCTCCCGGAGCTTGTTGTAGACCTGGCGGAGGAAGTCACCAGGCTTCGAACAGAAAACACGCGCATGGCCGAGGAGGGTGCCCGATTATCAGCGAAGAATACCCGGCTGGTAGAGGACCACGCATGGCTCCGAGACCAGTCGATGAAGATGACCGAGGAGGTGAAGACTAGAAACCAAGAGATAACTAGTAAGTGGCCGCTTTCCTGATCATGGTTTCACAACTCAATGTATGTCCTTTGGAGTTGTTTTGACCAAAATACCCTGCTGCAGCATTAAAGACCAATGCCAAGAAGCATATTGTAGAGATCCAGAAGGACCGCGACCTCTGGAAGGATCGTTGTTCGCAGATGGTGCGGGGGATAGGGCCAGTGCTTGACTTGCTCAATCTAGGACTGCCACCAACCGAACCATGAGCCCAGCAGCTCGGAGTAATAGACAAGTGTCAGCTTGCCTGGGGTTGGCTTCAGCAGTTCATGAAGGAGGCCGAAGAGTTTGCGGGCGCCCATGTGCTAAGCATGGTGCGTGCGTATTATCCCCTGATCGACTTCACGCGTCTTGCCAAGGGCTACCCCAAGGAAGTTGGAGTGCAGGAAGCGGGAGAGCTGGGGGGCCAGTTGGCTGAGCTGGCGACGACGATCATCGATGATATAAACCTTTGTGGAACATCAACACCGCCGTCGCAAGGAATACCGACAACATCTCCTCTGAGGTCTTCGAGCTGACCACCTGGAACTGTGGTCTCAACCAGCCAGTCCCAGGCTAGGCAATCTTCAAGCAAGGAGCAGCTGGAGCCTGCGGTCACGACCAGCCAGACTCCTGTGGCTCAGGCTCAATCAGCGGAGGCAGCACCACAGCCGTAGATGGGCGGTAAACATGAGCCAAGCCTAGCTCGAGCACCGACCTTCGAGTAGCTGGTTACCTGTAGCTGTAGAGCAGACAATAGTTTAGTCTATTGTAAACTTGTACCTCATTAGGCAAGCTTGTAATAAAGTACTATTGCAACAATGTAAGCTTGTGTTGTTTTTTGTCTAAAAAACATGTTAAGCTTGTATATTGTGTTTGATCGATAACTAAGTTAGAACGTACAAGTGTTCTAGTTTAGTTGTAACAATTGGTAGGCACATCATCTTGTGAATTTGTACGGCCCTGGTCAGACATGTGGTATGAGAGTGAAGCGCGGAGCTTGTACACTCGTAAGAGCACACAGACCCGATCAGAGAGCACCTACCGACCACCTAGAGCATAGAGAGCGGGTCCCGTGCATGTGTGGGGTGAGCCTAGAGATAGGGCTGGCTCCGAGAACTCAAGAAGAAATGATGGTCTATCAACTAGCTATTTGTGAAATATTAGTTGGGGAGTAGTCTCCAAACAAACATATTAAAGTGATCGGGAAAGAACATAACTGCTTTATTGAAATAATCAAAGTACAAGAAGGGTACATATCTTTATTTATGCGCTCTATGGGTAGAAACGCCTAAGCTTGTGCATGCCTTCTTGGTTCGTTTTCCACTTCAAGACTAGGTCCCCGACCATGAAGAAACGTTCCTTGACATTCCTATTATGGTATCTGTGTAATACGGGGAGGTACTTGGTTGTTCGTACACAAGAGTCAAGCCGTCATTCTTCAGAGCAGTTGATCTCGAGTTCACGTACTTCATCAGACCTATCTTCATCAAAGTTTCCAACACACAGTGATCTGAAAGTGATATCGGCAGGGAGTACTGCTTCTGCGCCGTAGACCATGAAGTATGGGGAGGCGCCTGTATTGTGACTGGACTGGGTTCGCAGTCCCTAAACCATAGCCGGCAATTCTTTGAGCCATCTTCAAGGAGCTTTGCCATTTTCCCTGTACAACCTCTTCTTAAGCGCGTTGAGCATCATGCCGTTAGCCCGTTCAACCTACCCATTAGCTCTGGGATGCGCCACTGACACGTATTTCACAACTATGCTCCTTTCATCGTAGAAGTCCTAGAATGCACTGCCAGTGAACTGAGTCCCCAGGTCTGTAATTATACTGTTAGGGAGGCCAAAATAGTGTATAATCTGATCGAGGAATTTGACCGCTTTTCTAAAGATTCCTTGGTTAAAGGCATGTACTCTATCCATTTGGAGAACTTATCAATCAACACGAAGACACATTTGAAGTTGCTAGGGGCCGGTTTGAAGGGTCCGATCATATCCAGTCCCCAGCATGTAAAGGGCCAGGAGGCTGGTATGGTCTGGATCTCATGTGCTGGTATGTGTATACGTTTGGCGAAAAACTGACATTCGTCGCAGAGGTGGACCAGCTTCTCTGCATTGGCCACGGTAGACGACTGGTAGAAACCTGCTCGAAAAGCTTTGCCGACCAGGGTCCGAGAGGCGACGTGATTGCCACAAGTACCACTGTGAATTTCATGGAGCAGTTGAATACCTTCTTCTCGAGTGATATACTTCATCAAAACTTCCTCCTTTGCATTTTTGTGCATCAGGACACCATCAACCAGTAGGTACTGCTTACTGCGGTGCATAAGCCGCTCGTTCTCCGTTCGATCAGCATAACCGGTCCCATCCTGCAAAAATTTGATAAAGGGTACTCTCCAATCATCAGTGTTAGTGGTCAGAGGTATTGCAGGTGTTGTCAGAGAGGATTCCATAGTGCTCGAAGGGGGAACCATAGCCACCAGAGGCTGGTCTGGAGGCTTCTTGACCACCTGATCTGCTTCTTCCTTGATGGATGGTTTAACAAGGTCTTGGACGAACACACCATGTGGTACTTGAGCTCGGGATGATCCTAACTTAGACAACTCGTCGGCTGCTTGATTTTTATCTCAGACCATATGTGTGTACTTGATGCCATAAAATTTGCCTTCCATCTTTCTGATTTCTTTACAATAAGCATAATTCCATTGCCCACTTGACGATAAAGTCCACCAGAGCCTGAGACTTGATGGATGTGCGACCCTGGAACTCGATTGAATAAGGGCATAATTCCATTGCCCACTTGACAATGCGTCCGTTAGCGTCCTTATTTCAAATGATGTCTCCCAATGGGAAATTAGTCTTGACCACCACCCGATATCCGTCAAAGTAATATTTCAACTTTTGGGATGTAATAGTATGGCATAGATTAGCTTTTGAACTTACGGGTACCTAGCTTTGGACTCATTGAGCACCTTGCTAATGAAGTAAACAGGGCGCTGGACTTTGTACACGTGGCTGGGTTCCTCACACTCGACCACGATGACTGTGGAGACCACGTGATCGGTGGCCGCAATGTAAAGAAGAAGAACATCGTCTTTCTAAGGGGCTATAAGGACTAGAGGAGAGGTTAAGAATTCTTTGAGCTGCGTGAAGGCAGTGTCAGCCTCCTTCAACCAGATGAACTTCTCTGAAGCCTTGAGTAGCTTGAAGAAAGGCAGGCCCTTTTCGCCGAGTCGTGAGATGAAATGGCTTAAGGCAGCCATACATCCAGTGAGCTTCTAGATATCCTTGACTTTTTGGGTGGCTGCATATCCAAAACGGCCTTTACCTTTGTCAGGTTGGGGCGTATGCCATCGTGGCTAACGACGTTGCCCAATAATATACTAGATGTGACTCCAAAGATACACTTCTTTGGATTAAGCTTCCATTGGTACTTGTTGAGAGTCGTGAAGGTACGCTGGAGATTGTCAACCAGGGTGTGAGCCTCCCTGGTTTTCATGACCACATCATCAACATAGGCTTCGACTAGGTCATCCTTGATCTCATCAGCAAGGCATTGCTGGATAGCGCGCTGGTATGTGGCCCTCGCGTTCTTAAGCCCAAACGACAAAGTCGTGTAGCAGTAGGCGCCGAACGGTGTAATGAAGGATGTCTTGATCTGATCATCCTTGTTGAGAGCGATCTAGTGATAACCAGAGTAGCAATCGAGAAAGGACAGCAGCTCACAACCGGCTGTGGAATCAATGACTTCGTCTATGCGAGGTAAGCCAAAGGGGTCTTTGGGGCAGTGTTTGTTGAGATCAGTATAATCAACACACATTCTCCATTCATTATTCTTTTTGCGTACAAGGACCGGGTTGGCTAACCAATCTGGATGATACACTTCTTTAATAAATCTAGCTGCTAAAAGCCAGGTAACTTCTGCCCTAATAGCCTCCTTTTTGTCATGAGCGAACCAACGTAGCTTTCGCTTAATAGGTCTTGCGGTCTTCGAGACGTTCAAGGAGTGCTCGATCAGGTGCCAAGGAACACCGGGCATGTCAGCCGTTTTCCACGCGAACACGCTTACGTTGTCCCTCAGAAACCTGACGAGCGCGTCTTCCTATTTATGATCTAGGTTGGCCCCGATAAGGGCCGTCTTGCTGGGATCATCATCGACCAGCTGAATCTCCTTGTGCTCGTTGGACTTTATGTGCTTCCGTGGTGCTTGGTGCTCTAGGATCTCTAGCTGGCTGGCGGGAATCCTGGAGGTGTCGACCAGGGTTTGCTCCATGCGGATTGAGAGCTCGGTGGCCTCTGCTACCTTAAAGCTTTCCTCTTCATAGGTATAGGCAGTGTAAATATTGCCTCTGAGAGTAAGGACACCCTGCTCGGTAGGCATTTTGAGCACCAAGTAAGAGTAGTGCGATACAACCATGAACTTGGTGAGCGCTGGTCGACCAAGGATGGCGTGGTAAGTACCCTCGAAGTCCGTGACCACAAAGTTGATGTAGTCAGTGCAGAAGTGGTTTGGATTGCCGAACTGCAAAGGGAGCGTGATCTGCCCGAGAGGTATGGAGCTCTGTCCGGGAAGGATGCCCCAGAACTGTGCATCGTAAGGCTTGAGATCAGCCTCAGTTAGTTTAAGGGCAGGCAAACTGCTGCGAAATAGGATGTCGATGGAACTGCCACCGTCCACGAGTACCCTCTCAAACTGGACGCTATTGATGCAGGGGTTGAGGACGAGGGGAAAATGACCAGGTTCTGGAATTGCCACCCACCAGTCTGCTCGGTTGAAGGAGATTTCACGATGGGACCAGGCTGGGAACCTGGGATCGAAGATGAGGTTGTCGGCATTGACGACGCTCAAGCAGGCCCGCTTCAGCAGCTTGTGCTCGCGCTTGAACTCTAAAGACACCTTTCTGCCAAAGATGGAGTGGACGGTTTTGGTGGGATTGACATATTGGTGACGAGGATTTCTATCCTGTTCGTCATCATCGTCGTCATCACCGTCACACCGCGGTCCATCGTCGATGGCCTTTGGAGCATCATCATTAGCAGGTTGCTTAGCGTAGATGTTCTTGAGGAAGCGGTAGTTCTCCCTGGTGTGATTAGACTTGGGATGGATCTGGCAAGGACCCTTCAAAGCTTTGTTGTAATCCTCTTGATAGTCACGGCGACCAGCAGGTTTCTTGACCGCATTGACCTCATGGACGTCTTCGTAGGGACGCTTGCCTCTGTAATCACCGCGATTATCGGGCCACCGATCACTATTATCTCGGCAGTCATGATTATTATTGTTGCGCCGGTCGTGACGTTTGCGGTTGTTGTTTCGACCACGATCATCGAGTTTATCGTCCTAGTGTAGTGGGTGCTCGGGGCATGATGACCCACCCACGTCTTCCTTAATGATCTTCTCGGCGTCATCGGCATCCGTGTAGTTCTTGGCAGTAGCGAGGAGCTCAGAGACCGTAGACGGTCATTTTCGGAGCAGCTTGCTTCTGAGGGCGTCGTGGTGGTGAAGGCCTTTGATGAAAGCCGAAACTACTTTGTCATGAGTGATTCTTGGGATCTTGAGGCGCATATCTAAGAAGCGTCGGATGTAGTTGCGCAGCGGCTCACCTGCTCAGTCATGTATGCGCTCGAGGTCACACTTGTTGCCCGGCTAATCACATGTGGCGATGAAATTGTCGATGAAGGCTTGCTGAAGATCCGACCAACTATCGAACTGGTTCTCCGGGAGGCTGAGAAGCCATTGATGACCTGTCTGATTAAGAACAACTGGAAGATAGTTAGCCTTTACGTGCTCATCACCTGCGGCGGACCAGACGGTGATCTCGTAGAGCATGATCTAGCTTTCAGGGTTCTCCTTGTCGTCATATTTCCTGAGCTTCTCAAGCTTGAAATTCCTTGGCCAGACGACTTGTCGGAGATGAGGAGTAAACTGTTTGAGGCCCGAGGGGTTGTGTTCGGTGTCATACTAGACACGACGCATGTTCTCGTGGGCCTGGCGGTCATTAGCACGACTAGTGATGTGGCTACGGACATCACGAGGAGAAGACGATGATGGAGATCGCGAGGAGGGTTCTAGTCGACCTCTTGATCCTGATTGCCACGATGATTGTAGTTGTTGTCATGATGACCTCGACCACCTTCTTGTCCGCCCTCGTCATCGCCACCACTACCACCACCGCCGCTGCCACCGCCACCTCCACGTGGGGGATTGGGTTGGGGCGGATTGTTGCGATGTTGGTGACTTGGATGTTCTGAAGCACGAGAATGACGGCTCTGCTAGATGCAACGAACATGCTTGCAGCAGCTCGGGCTCGCTAGGTGAGCTCGACGGTTTGGCCCATGGTAGTGGTCAGATATGCTTTGATGTCTTCGCGGACCGCGTGGTTCTCTGGCGTGTCTGGTAATCGGTCCAGATTGGCCATAGAGATGGCCACGTTGGCACTGGGAGTCCTGAAAACTTGCCGATCACCTACTCTGTTGAAGGCATTGGCTAGATCTCTTGGTCGGGGTCCTCCCCGATGCTCTTCTTCTTTAGCCTCCTGATGATGGCGTTCAGCGCGATTGGCGTTACGCTGTTCGCGAAGCTGCCATTGCTCATCAGTTTCTCCCACGACTGTGGGCTCGTCATTGCTGACGTTGAGCACCATATCGCCACGTCTTGGTGGAAACCTTGGGATCGGAGAGAAACCTGGAGGGTATGATAGTGGATCTAGATCATATTCGTCGTGTTTGAGGTGTTCAGCCTCAGTGTGGACAGAGCGTGTAGATCCAGTGCTGGAGTCGCCATCCTCAGGCAGTGTATGAACTGAGCCTTCATTATGCTCTCGGACACCGACCATGTTAATAGCGTTGCCTGGCGATGGTCAAGGTATATCCAAGAAGTATAGATCTGAAACATGGTCACGCTCCATGGGACCCATGAACAGATGAGGTGTACGATACGCGTACTCGGAAGCAGTGTTTTTCAGGCCGTATGGGAGGGCCTGGCAATCCTCCGTAGGGACTTGGTACTCAGAGAGCCTGAGGCTGGGTGTAGGAACCGGGCAAAGGCATACTGTACGTCCTTTAGGAGTAGCCCAAACTGGTCGGGTAGATCTGTTGTGGTGAAGTCGTACCTGCTCGGTAGATTGATTTTGAATTGAATCTACTAAAGTTAGGGTTTGCGAGAGCTTGTGGCCGACCTGGTCGATAGCCTCGATTAGGTCGGTGTTGTCGATCATCTTTCCTTTGTAGCAAGGGAGTGGTCAATGAGTTGTTGGCGTGGTCGGAGCCGTTGCTGGGGTGGTCGGAGCCGTAGCCAATGAAGACGTGGTCGACGCAGATCGGATCTGTGCCTCCTCCATGGCAGTGGTGGTGAAGCTGTTGACGCCGGTGGTCTAGGTGATCTGGCCGACGGTGAATGAGAGACCGTCCCCGACGGCCATGGAGTCACGGATGATAACCATCTTGCTCGCCTAGGAAGCTGTACGCACACCCCCTACCTGGCGCGTCACTATCGATGAAACCTGGTCGGCAGTCTACCAAGGGGTATGCCCAAGGTAGTGATTTGTCGGTAGACAAGTGTGCAAGCTATGAACTAGATGGTGATGCAAGACACAACAAGGTTTTATCCAGATTTGGCCGCCATGAGGGTGTAATACCTACATCCTGTGTCTGGATTGTATAGCTGTGTATAATGAGATGTGTTTTGAGGGGGTCCCCTGCCCACCTTATATAGTCCGGGGGGCAGGGTTACAAATCTGGAAACTAATCCTGCCCGGTTACAATTGCCATAGCTGGCCGGATAAGGATTCCTATTCTAACCGACCAGGATCTTGCTTGACTGGGCCATGCGTCGTCTTCTGATGGGCTAGGCCCACTGGTCTGGGCTAGCCCAAGTCTAGCCATAGGGGTATAGGTGTTAATACCCCCACGAGATGGACCTTTGAAGTGTGATAACAATCGGAGTGCATCAAGTATACCATCCTTAGCATCATTAGTAACTAGACTTACACAAAAACTAGAATACTCTGTGAGATCAACATTAGCAGCAAGGGTCTAATTTTCACAATATAAGCAAATGTCTAGTTACTCACCCTATGCATGCTAGTTTCTCATTTCATCATTCAAACCTACAACTAGCATTCACCACACAAAGCATAAAATTTTAATTTAAAACTTGTGCCATGCAAGCAAACATATGAAATGCACATTCAAACGCATCAATCAAGTTTATAAGCTTGCTCCCTCGACTTGTGTGCTCCAACTTTTAATTGATCCCCTTCCTTTGTCATATCTCTCTCCCTATGTCAAAGTTCTCCCTTTTGTTATCTTTCCCCTTCCTTTGTCATATCTCTCCCCTTATGTCAAAGTTCTCTCTTTTGTTATCTTTTCACTATCTTTGTGCACTATTTCTTCCCCTTTGTCATCAATGACCACAAAGGTTCAATTTTAGATAGGTTAAGATTATCAATGTCAATCAATGGGGTGAGGATCATTTTCTCAAATTTGGTTCAATCTAGAACACTTACCAAAGATATTTAACTTGGTTTGATCCAAGGACAAGCTTCTTCACACCTCATTTTGAAGGGTTATCTTGTACCATGTTGAGTTAAATACTTATAGCTCATTTTCTAGGACAAACACTAAGTTCACAAGCCCACAAATTTGTCATATGCTACCACTAGATTAAGTCAAACATAGAAGCAATAGTGGTAACATACAAGCATCAAATTCGTTTGATTTTAATGAATGAGCCTATAAGACATGAGGCATGACTAGATGCACTAAACATGTCCTTAGCAAAGGATGTATGCATGCCAATCAACTTTTACCTTGGATTGCTCAAAGTAGAGGCATGTCATATTAGTGGGGGGGTGCATCAACACATATTTGAGAAATCCAATATGTTCAACTCATTCCTTAGCTTGCAAAACCTTTTCTCATCTAAGAGCTTGGTGAATATATCGGCAAGTTGATCTTCAGTGCCCACACTCTCTGTGCAAATGTCCCCTTTTTGTTGATGATCATTTATGAAATGGTGGTGGACATCAATGTGCTTTGTTCTTGCATGTTGAACTGGATTGTTGGTAAGCTTGATAGCACTCTCATTGTCACATACCAATGGCACTTTCTTGAACTTGATTGCAAAGTCATTCAAGGTGGCCTTCATCCAAAGAATTTGTGCACAACAACTACAGGTGGATATGTATTTGGCTTCGGCGGTTGATAATGCAACACTATTTTACTTCTTTGATGACCATGAAATAAGTGATCTTCCCAAAAATTGACAAGTGCCCAAGGTACCCTTCCTTTCAACCTTGCATCCCACATAATTCGAGTTGGAGTAACCAACTAGCTCAAACTTTGCTCCTTTGGGATACTCAAACCAACATTTTGTGTATGCTTCAAGTAACTCAATATTCTCTTTGTATCCTTCAAATGACTTTCTCTTGGCGAGGCTTGGAATCTTGTATACATGCACATACTAAACATGACATCCGGTCTTGATGCGGTCACATAGAGTAGGCTTCCAATCATAGACCAATACAACTTTTGATTCACCATGTTGCCACTTGCATCACTATCCAAATCACCATTTGTTCCCATTAGTGTACTTATGGCCTTTGCTTCATTCATGCCAAACTTCTTGAGCATGTCTTTGATGTACTTGCCTTGACTCACAAATGTACCATTCTTCAATTACTTGATTTGAAGTCCAAGAAAGTAACTTAACTCCCCAATCATGGGCATCTCAAACTCATTAGCCATCATCTTCCCAAACTCTTCACATAAATCTTGATTGGTTGATCCAAATATGATGTCATCAACATAGATTTGCAATACAAATAAGTCCTTACAACTCTTCTTGGTGAAAAGAGTTGTGTCAACCTTGCTCATCATGAACCCTTTAGAGAGTAGGAAGTCCCTCAACCTCTCATATCATGCTCTAGGTACTTGCTTCAAGCCATACAATGCCTTCTTCAACTTATACACATGGTCCGGCTTCTTGTCATCTTCAAAACCGGGAGGTTGCTCAACATATACTTCTTCATTGATGTAGCCATTGAGAAATGCACTCTTGACATCCATTTGATATAGCTTGATGTTGTGGGCACAAGCATAGGCTAGCAAGATTCTAATTGCTTCCAATCTAGCAACTGGGGCATATGTTTCTCTAAGTCAAGACCTTCCACTTGAGTGTAACATTGTGCTACCAATCTTGCTTTATTCCTTACTACTATTCCATCTTGATCTTGCTTGTTTCTATATACCCATTTGGTTCCAATCACATTGTGTCCCTTTGGTCTTTCCACTAACTCCCATACTTGATTTCTTGTGAAGTTGTTCAATTCTTCATGCATAGCATTCACCCAATCAACATCCTTCAATGCTTCATCTATCTTCTTTGGTTCAATGGATGACACAAATGAGAAATGCTCATAAAATGAAGCCAATTTTGATCTAGTTTGCACACCTCTAGAAATATCTCTAACTATAGTGTCCAATGGATGATCCCTTGCAACGTGAGTTGGTTGGAGTATTGGAACTTGATTGCTTGCACTTGCTTGATTATTGGGTTGAGATGATGTACTATCCACTTGATCTTACACATTGTCATGAGAGCCACTTGTACTAGCTTGATTAGTGTTAACTTGCACATTTGAGTTAGGGAGCACTTGCACTTGATCATCTTCTTCATCAATCACTTGCCGTATAATAAGACAGTTAATTATGACAAAAATGTAGAAGGTTTAAGGTGGGCCTATACTCTTGCTATTAGTGAACCATCCATGCTATTGTCACAGTTTCTGTAGGGTTTACCAAGATTAAAAAAATCTATGGTTGAAAACATTTTTCTCCCTTTATTTTTTGTTTTGACTTTCTAGGTTAAAATGTTTTTCTTTCTTTGCAGAGATAACCATGCCTTTGTTTAGACATTTTGTTCTGGCAGTCTACTAAATTCATATATGCATGAAGAACAATATGCGAGTTAAGAAATTATGATGTATAATAACACTCGTAGCATACGAGTTGTTCTTTTTTGGCGAAGTATGACATGTTCAACACCAATATATAATTATTACGTCCTAGCATATTATGCAGATACATATAGCTAATAAAATTCGTTAAACAAGGCATCATTTATTGCATAAAACATTATTTCCATATATTTGATGGAATATTTTACCAGTTAACAAATTTAAGAGAATAATACGACAAAAATTCTGATTAGAGAATAATAAGACAAAAATTGTATGCTACGGTGGCAATGCAAGTTCTTGTTCAGAATATAAGTGGCAAATTATGCATATGGTCAAAAGTGCATGCATGGTCCACAAATTGCTACAAGAGTTAACTGACTCGGTGCAGACACTTGCCAACGCACCAGCAGGCCCCTGAGAAATCACTATCTGTCAATCATAGCTGCCGAACTCGGGCCGTCCAAATTGGCAACCAATTGCCAGGTTTCGGTCTCCTATGAAGTGCCTTACATCCAGACTTTATCTAGCGGACATCACATATTGATCGCCCATTTCACATTAGATCATCCCTTTAACTAATTTTAACATTAAGCATGTGTGCAGCATCACTTAGTTTTATTTCTTTTTATTTTTTTCAGTGATTTTGTGGGGGATGCTGCTAACCGTTGGAGGTGGGCCGCGCCTTTTGTGCTCTGCTCACTATATAGTCCGCGTGCTTTCTAGCGGATGATTGAAAGGCGCACGTCATCTCAGAGAATTATTCCATTCCTAGTGTCCTAGTGACAACATGGTGGCCATTATCTCTCATCTCTAGCTTGTGGCTTATGCAATGACGGTTACAGTAAGAACTTCTCCTTCTTTGTGTTTAATAATTTTAACTGAGGCATTTGGCAATGCAATGATTGTTACAATAAAATGACATTTACACTTCCCAGTATATTTTTACATATTTGTCCAATGAATAGGAAGAATATTTGTCTCTGAAGGGATTGTAACGCCTGAGATAGGAAGGGGTACGTGAAATAGACTTTCTAAAAAAACAGTTGACCTCTAATTTTAAAATATCAAAATCTATGTAAGATTTCTATCTAAATGTTCACTACAGTTTTGTTGAGTATTGCTTTCTCTATCACAAAAGAGTTACGCAATATAGGTTCCAATCCTGTTAACTATCCTAGGAACCTAAACTAGAAAAGTAAGCATAAAACCTAGGAAAACAAGTAAATGTGGAAGCTTAAATGAAGTAGAGAATGCAAACACCTATTCACGGTCGATTTTTCTCGAGGTATCGAGAAAGTTGGAATGATCTAGCATGATTTACAAGCTCCTAGAGTACAACAATAATGGTGAGTGCAAGCACCGACTGGCAAGAGGTGTGCAAACCTAACTAAACACTAAGCCTAAGCCCAGAGCAAAGCATAAATATGCTGATCTAAATAGCCTCACCTAATATTTTCTTAAGCACTTTTGGTGGCTAGATCACTTGGAATGGAGCCTCAACCCCCTGACAACTTCAGCATACTATGACACCATTCATCTGGCTGGCCAAAGGGTATATAGCCTCTCCCACATTAAAACTAATTGTTTGTGGTGAGATATGATGCACTTTTTGTAGAGGTATCGAAATGCTTCGGTGACCCCACTGGGAGGTTTCCGGTGATTGTCGAATAGACTAGCCGTTGTCAACCGTTGGGCCTTTCTCTGGTGCCTTCTCCAGTGCCATCATTGGAGATTTCCAGTGGCCTTCAAACCTTCTGTTGAAATGCTAGGCAATGTCGCTTCTCTGGTGCCTCATCCTAAAATTTACAGGAGAATTCTGGTGAATAATAAAACCTTGTGCATAACTGTCTTTGCCCGACCCTAAGCTCTAGTGCTTGATCCACTAAAGCACCGGACATTTCCGGTGCGCACTCTGACGATGTCTATCTTATGCTAATCCAACCTATTCTCCGGTGACCCTCTCTAGTATACACTGGATCTTTCTGGTGCATGTTGTGTGTAGCTTGTCTCAACTTGTTTTTCTTCATATCTTCTCATCCCAGCTTCTTCCACTTGATTTCTTCGAATTCTAGCATTCTTCTATGATGTTCAACAATGCTCCTTGGTCTTCCTTGAGATGTTGATCATTTGATCTTCATGTTTCCTTTGTCCAAGCCATCCTTGCATCCAAATGAACTAAGTACCTTGTATACTAGCAAAAAATATTAGTCCATTTGATCATGTTGTCAATCAACCACCAAAACCATTCATGACCCTTGCTAGGTGCTATTTTCCTTACAATCTCCACCTTTTGGTAATTGATGACAACATAACTAAAGCTAACAAATAATAGATACCAAAAGTAAAACCTATCTACTTGCTTGCACATACATAAAGGATTTTGCGAGACAGCGCCCTATGATTTTCACTAGGCATCTCCAAAAATACACAGCGATTTTCGAAGGCAGATAGACCATTTTTAGAGGCACTAAAAATGACCACCTTGGTAAATCCATGCATTAACAGACCAAAACGGAGACCATTTTCGGAGGCAGAATTCTTATGAGTCCTCCTGGGAAAAAAAGGCTGAGGCCCAAGAGATCCAGAAGGCCCAATAGCTATGTTCACATATAAATACTCAAAGTTAGGGTCTCGACACTCATTCTCTGTAACACCCTAAAAATTTGAAAAGAAGAAAAATAGGAAAAATATGATTTTTGTATATTTTTGTGAGCATGCAAATTTAGAATAAGAATAATTTTTATAAATTTAAAATCAAATATAAGTGTAGAAACATGATTGAGCATTCATGCTGCTGCATTTGAAGTTTTGTATTGAGTGGTTTAAATCAAATTCAAATTTGATTTGAAAATCTTTTGAAAATTTGCTTGGAAAAATTGGAAAAAGAAAAAAAAGAAGAGAAATTCATTTCATCTGGTTTTCGGCCCGTCTCGGCCTGCCTTGGCGCGCGGCCCACATTCCCCTCTCCCTCCCGCGCCCCGCTCCCGCGTGGGCCGAGTCCAGGCGCGGCCTGCCGGCCCAACTCGCGTGCGCGCTGCTTCACCGAGTCGCCGACACGAGGGACCCACCTGTCAGCGTCTCTTTCCACCTTCCTTTCTTCTTCCTCCCGACGTCGGCCGGATTTTCCTTCCTTCTTTCCACCGATCGAATCCGCGGCTCAATCTCCCTCTTTCCTTTCTTGGGGCCGCCTTCGGGCTATAAAAACGGGGTCTCCGCACCTCCCCGCTCCACATCCACCCGCAAATCGCAGCTCCATCGTCCCGTGGTAGCTACATCCGAAGCACCGCCCTTGCCGCCCGCCCCTCCGAGCCGCACGCGTTCCTCGCTTCATCCTCGGCTACGGTTTTACCCTAGGTGAGTTCGCGTTCGAGTTGTCTACCCGCAGGTGCTCTCCGTTCGCGTTTTCATGCACCGTAGAGCGAGATGGGCCACTCCGGCCATGGCGCCGCCGCGGGGAGTTGCCGTCGGGCTGTTTCCGGTCGGAGCGCCGCCGGCCTCACCCCGATTCAATCTGAACCGTCCAAATCCGGATCTACGGTCTAGAAAAGAAGATACCGGTTCGCTTGAACTTTTTGTAAAAGAGACCCTGAACTTTTGTTTTATCGAACCCGTGGTCCAAAGCGTAAACCAGAAAATTCGCTTTGATTAATTGAAAACGTAATTCGTTTCGGAAAAAGAAAAATACGCTTTCTGATATTTACAGTTTTGCCATTCAATTTGTTTTAGTCGTAGAATCTTCGTTTTAACTCCGATTTGGTCCATTCAAATTGCGTTAGATTCATATTTGCGAGCTCTATGTAATGATACAACTGTACAGTAGGTTTGGATTAATTTATTTTCGAGTTTTAATTAAAGTATTTATTTTTCTATAGGAAATCTTTGGAAATTCATAACTTTGTCGTTTTAGCTCCGTTTTTCGTGATCTTCGCGTCTGTGTGATCCTAGTGAGTTGTAGATTCGTTTTAAAGACTTTTTATCTTATTTTCTTACTGTTGGTGTATTGTTCTAATTATAGTCTTGTTTGTCTATGCATGATTGCCTCTGGATGTGTGTTGTTGCTATTGGTTGATCGAGTATAGACGGTGAGCAATTCGTTGGGGATCAAGAGCCTTACTACGAGCAAGATCTTCAGGACCAGTTTGAGCAAGGCAAGTATAGCATGGGATTATCCTTGTTGTCCTATTCACATTATGCAATTAATATCATTATGCATTTATTCCTTGTTAAGGATGACTTAGTGATTGATCCTACACCTTGATACCTATTGTGGTGCATTGAGTAGTATGGCTAGTGCTTAAACATGGACTATGATCATGTAATTTGATTAGAGGAATATGCAACAAACATTATAAGATGATTTTGATTAATGTTTAAAGGGGATTAGAGCATGGGGGTTACTTTTGATGCTCTAATTGCTCTCCATAAGGACTCATCTATAAGCGACAATCCGGGATTTACAGTACAACTGTGGGGACTATATGGCTCTGGCTTTAGTCATATAGAAGGACCTTTTCTAGCTTGTTAGAGGTAACCTTTTTTGGTGTAAGAACGACTTGACGAATCGGGTATAGTGCGGCCTCTGTCCTTATGTGTATAGGCTGCGGGTTATTGTGCCATTTGGAAGGGGGGCTCTACATCTGTTTGCCGAGTGAATCTAATGGCCCTAACTTGTTAGACGAACCTTCGAAAGACTTCATAGTGTTTACCCTGCCTGCTCACCTTGGTAGTGTTTTGGGAGTAATTAACCCGGGCATTTGGGTAACACGACTCACAGTGAAAGTGTACAACCTCTGCAGAGTGTAAAACTGTTATAACAGCCGTGCTCACGGTCACGAGTGGCCTTGGACCCTTATGGAATAGTTGATAATTGTTAATGGTTATGTTTTTGTTATTCATCAATCATTTCACATGGATCATATGTTTATTGTTTACATTGAGACATTTTGATGCTATTGATATGCTAAAATCATGCTAATTAAAAGCTACATGCTGACAAACCAATGTTATGCCTTTTTGAGCCTCATGAACCCCATGTTACACTTGTTGAGTACGAGATGTACTTACGCTTGTTTATTTTTCTTATTTGGATAAAAATCCCAGATGGGTAACAGATAGAGGTAATAGTGACTACTACGCCTACTTCCCTGAAGATTACTAGTCTTGCTGTCAACCAGTCAATGTACCTGTGACTGGAGCTATCACGAGAGTTATTTATTTATACTTCCGCTACATTTGTGTTAAGACTATATGTTAAATATCGTGATGTAATAACATTTGTGATGATACTTCCGTTATAATTTGTGAACTTATGTGTGATTGATCTCTGGGCGCACATAAGGGTATGCACTCCATTTGGTCGTTAAATGGGTGTGACAAATTAGTATCGGAGCTCTTGTTGACTGTAGGACGCAAGCCTAGCTAGAAATGGTCGATTTAGTATCATCTTTACACTATTTTTATGCTCACTATCTTGCTCTTGTTATTTGATAAATTTTTATGCTTCTTATGTCTCATTCTATTACAAAATTTTGCCTCTATTCTAACTTCATCTAAAAATTCTGTAGATGGCCCGTGACCGTAAGACTGCCCGCATCAGCTCTGGAGGATACTACCCACCTCGTGCCCTGCTTGCAACTGAAGAGCCACAAGAGCCAGAACCCCAGAAACAGGAGCAGGCCCCTGAAGCACCAGTTCAAGCACCAGCACCTCCCCAGGAAGAGCCTGAGCCTGAAGAAGATCCAGAAATCATCGAGGTTGAAGATGATGAAGAGGAAGCTAATGGAGGAGGACAACCCCCGTCTCCACCACATGAAGCTCCTGGAGATATGCCACCTCCTCCAATAGGGTGGACTGTGAGGATCTACCACAGGAATGGAGGGAATGCTGTCTCTCATCTTCGCCTGGTGGGGATGCTCACTGCTTACTTCGCTGATTGGCATCCAGCTATGGAGTACGTCTGCTGGGAGTACACTCATCCACTGGAGGATACATACTGGAAGGCAAGGGCAAGCATCTTTGCACATAAGCAAGACAAGGGGGCATATCAGCTGGACAGGATGTTCTCTCACATGGGACATCGAGCTACTATAGAGGATAGCATTGAAGATGCTGCTTTTGAAGCATGTATGGGTCTCCGCTATCTTCGCTTTAACCTTATAAAGCATGACATCCATCGCTTCTTTCCTCGTGCATACCCCGACCTTGGATGGGCTATGACAGATCCAGTGCAGCTAGAGCCACTACCTCGGGTGATGGTGAACCTTGTCTATGATATGATGGATAGGAAGCTGCAGCTAGAAGAGATGGTGAAGGCACAAGGGAAGACTATCAAGAGGTGCCAGGCAACCATTGATGAGCTCCGAGCAAACCAAGGCATGCCCAAGATTTATGAGACATTAGAGCATGAGCCACTTCCTTAGGAAGTAGGAGTCCTTTATGTAATAAGAACGTTCTTAGTAACGTCAGTTGAGTCAGTCGAGTCTGTCGTGTGGTTTGAACCTTGGTGTGCTAGTTGCTTTATTATTATGCTTATGTGTGAGTTGGATCTTTGTTTGAGTGTCGGGACTTGTAGACATGTCTAGAAGTTCCATTCTTAAGAATAATAAGTTTAATAGTCAAGGGAATAATAGTTGGGTTTGGTATTATCACGTTTTTGTCCTTGCTGTTTTCTGGAGCACTCTTCAATGTTTCTGCTATAGTTTAAAAATGGTTCATGCAACATTTATGAAATTTTTATGAGAGAAACTAGACCCAAGCATCTTTTAAATTCCACTGGAATTACCTTTTTATCTGATCTGGTTCGAGAGATATAATTTTCACAAGTTAAAGTTTCTGCACAGTCTGGAATCTGGAACAGTTTCTGTTACGCCTTATTTTTCATAGATTTAACGACAGAATCTGATCTTGAGGTCTGAATAGAAATTGTGGATAATTTCATAAGCTTTCAACCATATAAAGCACGCCTCTTTTGGATTTCTGTAGCTCGAGATATGATTGAAATACTGAACTGTCAACATTGCTACTCGTCCAGAAAACTTTCAGATCTCATTCTTAATCTTATAAGTGGTTGATAACATGGAATTCTTAAAGTTTGCATGTTTATGGGTGGCAGATGGCCGGAAGAGGAAGAGGCAGGGGTCGTGGAAACATTCCCCCAAATTCACCACCACCACCGCCACCAACTATCGAGCAACTGTTGGCAGTACAAACGCAGTTGATGCAACAACTAGTGCAAAACCAGCAAAATCAGCCAGTTGCTGGGGCTCAACCACGTGATAAGCGTGGTGAATTTTTAAAGGGTCGTCCCCCAGTGTTCACACATGCTGTTGATCCTTTGGAGGCCGATGATTGGCTTCGTGCTGTGGAGAAACAACTCAATATTGCACAATGTGATGACCGACAGAAGGTGTTGTTCGCTTCTGGGCAACTTCAGGGAGAAGCTCAGGATTGGTGGGAGTCATATGAGTATGGTCGTCCTGCCAATGCTCCTGCAGTCACCTGGCAGGAGTTTAGAGAGAACTTCAGGGCTTACCATATACCTGAAGGAATGATAGAGTTGAAGGCGGAGGAATTCAGGAACCTGACCCAAGGGTCAATGACTGTAGCTGAGTACCGTGACAAGTTTGCTCAATTGTCACGATATGCTCCACATGAGGTGGCCAATGACAATGATAAGCAGCGCCGCTTCTTGAAAGGATTATATGATGGACTACAGTTGCAGTTGATGTCCAATACCTACCCTAACTTTCAGACGCTTGTGAACCGCGCTATCGTGGTGGATAACAAGCGCAAGGAAATGGATGCAAAGAGGAAGAGGTTACAGGGACAAGCCTCCAATAGCAACACCCGTCCGTGTACTGGCTTTCAACAGAATAATCAGCAGAGGCCTCCTTCTGGACAGTGGAATCATGGTCAGGCCCCATTCTATGGACAGTTCCCCCAACGTCCCCCATTCCAGCCATAGAATAGCAACCAACGTCCTCCGCAGCAGAATGGGAATCAAGCACAGCGTCAGGGTCCTTCCAACAACACTCCTACAAAGACTAGTGCTCCCAATACTCCCAACAGGTGTTTTCGATGTGGAAAAGAAGGTCACTTGTCCTACAATTGCCTGGAGAAGCCCAACCAGCAAACTCCCCAGAGACAGAGCAGCCACCAGAAGCCCGCACCTAACTCTGGAAGGGTGAATCACTTGTCCCAAGAAACTGCAGTGGAGGAGCCAGAAGTTATGCTTGGTACGCTCGATGTCCACTCTACTCCCGCCACTGTTCTTTTTGATTCTGGAGCATCACATTCTTTCATATCACAATCATTTGTTAGAATACATAGAATCCATTTGTGTGCCATGAAGAACCCTATCTTAGTAAACTCACCTGGTGGAAGCATGCCAGCATCTTATCGCTGTCTTCCGATTAGTCTCAACTTAAGGGGGGTAGAGTTTACAGTTAGCCCTATAGTATTGAGAACAGCTGGGATTGATCTTATATTGGGAATGGATTGGATGATGCAACAACAAGCAGAGATTCAGTGTAAGGATAAATCGGTTGTACTGACAACACCAAAGGGTGATAGAATCAAGGTTGAGGTAAAAGTGCAGAAACAAGAGACCGCTACAGTGAACCAGCTCAATGATGGTGCCAACCAGGAAGATCCAATTATGGAGGAGTTCCCAGATGTGTTTCCGGAGGAATTGCCAGGTATGCCACCAGACCGTGACATTGAATTTATTATTGAATTATTACCTGGAACTGCACCTATAGCTAAGCGTCCATATAGAATGGGAGTAAATGAATTAGAAGAACTTAAGAAAAAAATTAAGGAGTTGCAGGATAAGGGTTTTATTCGTCCTAGTTCTTCACCATGGGGAGCACCAGTGATTTTTGTGGATAAGAAAGATGGAACTCAGAGGATGTGTGTAGATTATCGGTCTCTTAATGAGGTTACTATTAAGAACAAGTACCCATTACCTAGAATTGATGACCTGTTTGATCAGTTGAGAGGAGCTTGTGTATTTTCCAAGATTGATCTTCGCTCTGGATATCATCAATTGAAGATTCGTGCCAGAGATATACCCAAGACAGCATTTACCACACGGTATGGGTTATATGAGTATACAGTGATGTCCTTTGGTTTGACTAATGCCCCTGCATACTTCATGTACTTAATGAATAAGGTGTTCATGGAATATCTGGACAAGTTTGTAGTGGTATTCATTGATGATATTCTAGTATTTTCTAAGACTGAGGAAGAACATGCTGAACATTTGAGGTTGGTCTTGCAAAAGCTCAGAGAACACCAACTATATGCAAAACAGAGTAAATGTGAGTTTTGGTTGAAGGAAGTTTCTTTTCTGGGTCACATTGTTTCAAATGGAGGAATATCAGTAGATCCTGGCAAGGTGAAAGATGTATTGAACTGGAAATCACCCATCAATGTGAGTGAGATCCGTAGCTTCTTGGGATTGGCTGGTTATTATAGGAGATTTATAGAGGGGTTTTCAAAGCTTGCAAAACCAATGACTGCATTATTGGAGAAGAATGCCAAGTTTGTGTGGTCCGAGAAGTGTCAGGCTAATTTTGAGGAATTAAAGAAAAGATTGACTACTGCACCCGTCTTAGTTTTACCAGATCTGAATAAACCTTTCTCTATCTATTGTGATGCATCTCGATTGGGTTTGGGATGTGTTCTTATGCAAGAAGGTAGAGTTGTGGCATATGCATCGAGGCAGTTGAGGAAGCATGAGTTGAATTACCCTACTCATGATTTGGAATTAGCTGCAGTGGTCCATGCATTAAAGATATGGAGACATTATTTGATTGGACACAAGAGTGATATATACACTGATCACAAGAGTTTAAGGTATATCTTCACTCAAACGGATCTGAACTTGAGGCAGCGTAGATGGTTGGAATTGATAAAAGACTATGATCTAGAGGTGCATTATCACCCAGGAAAGGCCAACGTTGTTGCTGATGCTCTTAGTAGAAAAAGTTATGCAAATGAAATACAAGTAATGCCTATGCCAAAAGAATTGTGTGCTGAGTGCAAGCATCTGAACTTAGGATTTACTACCAATGCAGTGGAATTAGTATTAGAGCCTACTTTGGAGCAAGAAATCCGTAAAGGTCAGCAGAAGGATGAAAAGTTGAGAGAGATAGCTGAAAACATAGCGAAGGGTAAATCTCCAGGATTTCATAAGGATGATAATGGTACGCTATGGTTTGGAAAAAGGCTGTGTGTGCCTGAGGATAAGGATATCAGAAGGGCAATTCTGCGTGAAGCTCATGAGTCAGCTTATTCCATACATCCGGGGAGTACTAAGATGTACTTGGATCTGAAAGAGAAATATTGGTGGTATGGTTTAAAGAGAGACGTTGCTGAGTATGTTGCTTTGTGTGACACTTGTCAAAGGGTGAAAGCTGAACATCAGAGACCTGCAGAATTGTTACAGCCTATGCAGATACCCGAGTGGAAATGGGAAGAGGTTGGTATGGACTTTATAGTTGGGTTGCCACGGACTCAAAGAGGATATGATTCAATTTGGGTGATAGTGGATCGTCTGACTAAGGTTGCTCATTTTCTGCCCGTAAAGACTACATATAGCAGTGCGAAGTTGGCAGAGTTGTATATGGAAAGAATAGTGAGTCTACATGGAGTACCTAAGAAGATTGTGTCTGATCGAGGTACTCAGTTTACATCTCATTATTGGCAAAAGATACATGAATCATTGGGAACCAAACTGAATTTTAGTACAGCTTATCATCCCCAGACAGATGGTCAAATGGAGAGAATTAATCAGATATTGGAAGATATGTTGAGAGCTTGTGCTTTACAATATGGTACTAGCTGGGATAAGAGCTTGCCTTATGCAGAGTTCTCTTATAACAAAAGTTATCAGAAGAGTCTTCAAATGGCACCGTTTGAGGCTCTGTATGGACGAAAGTGTAGGACCCCGTTGTTCTGGAATCAGACAGGGGAGAGTCAAGTGTTTGGGCCTGATGTATTAAAGGATGCTAAAAAGAAAGTGAGAATGATTAGAGATAATCTAAAAATAGCACAGTCCCGACAGAAAAGATATGCTGATACTCGTAGAAGAGAGTTGACTTTTGAGGTAGGGGATTATGTTTACTTGAAAGTGTCACCCATGAGGAGTGTGAAGAGGTTCAACATGAAGGGTAAATTGGCACCAAGATATATTGGACCTTTTAAGATCATAGAGAGACGTGGTGAAGTGGCATATCAGTTGGAATTACCTGAAAGTTTGGCAGGTGTACATGATGTGTTCCATGTGTCTCAATTGAAGAAATGTTTACGAGTACCAGAGGAACAGATTCCATTAGAGGAGCTCACTGTTAAGGAGGATCTTACATATGAAGAGTTTTCGGTTAAAATTTTGGAGACTGCTGACAGAGTCACAAGAAGTAGGACAATCAAAATGTGTAAAGTACAGTGGAATCGGTACACAGCAGAAGAGGCTACTTGGGAACGAGAAGAGGATCTGAGAAAAACCTACCCGCAACTGTTTGAGTAAGCATCGGTCGAATCTCGGGACGAGATTCATCTTAAGGGGGGTAGAATTGTAACACCCTAAAAATTTGAAAAGAAGAAAAATAGGAAAAATATGATTTTTGTATATTTTTGTGAGCATGCAAATTTAGAATAAGAATAATTTTTATAAATTTAAAATCAAACATAAGTGTAGAAACATGATTGAGCATTCATGCTGCTGCATTTGAAGTTTTGTATTGAGTGGTTTAAATCAAATTCAAATTTGATTTGAAAATCTTTTGAAAATTTGCTTTGAAAAATTGGAAAAAGAAAAAAAAAGAAGAGAAATTCATTTCATCTGGTTTTCGGCCCGTCTCGGCCTACCTTGGCGCGCGGCCCACATTCCCCTCTCCCTCCCGCGCCCCGCTCCCGCGTGGGCCGAGTCCAGGCGTGGCCTGCCGGCCCAACTCGCGTGCGCGCTGCTTCACCGAGTCGCCGACACGAGGGACCCACCTGTCAGCGTCTCTTTCCACCTTCCTTTCTTCTTCCTCCCGACGTCGGCCGGATTTTCCTTCCTTCTTTCCACCGATCGAATCCGCGGCTCAATCTCCCTCTTTCCTTTCTTGGGGCCGCCTTCGGGCTATAAAAACGGGGTCTCCGCACCTCCCCGCTCCACATCCACCCGCAAATCGCAGCTCCATCGTCCCGTGGTAGCTACATCCGAAGCACCGCCCTAGCCGCCCGCCCCTCCGAGCTGCACGCGTTCCTCGCTTCATCCTCGGCTACGGTTTTACCCTAGGTGAGTTCGCGTTCGAGTTGTCTACCCGCAGGTGCTCTCCGTTCGCGTTTTCGTGCACCGTAGAGCGAGATGGGCCACTCCGGCCATGGCGCCGCCGCGGGGAGTCGCCGTCGGGCTGTTTCCGATCGGAGCGCCGCCGGCCTCACCCCGATTCAATCTGAACCGTCCAAATCCGGATCTACGGTCTAGAAAAGAAGATACCGGTTCGCTTGAACTTTTTATAAAAGAGACCCTGAACTTTTGTTTTATCGAACCCGCGGTCCAAAGCGTAAACCGGAAAATATGCTTTGATTAATTGAAAACGTAATTCGTTTCGGAAAAAGAAAAATATGCTTTCTGATATTTACAGTTTTGCCATTCAATTTGTTTTAGTCGTAGAATCTTCGTTTTAACTCCGATTTGGTCCATTCAAATTGCGTTAGATTCATATTTGCGAGCTCTATGTAATTATACAACTGTACAGTAGGTTTGGATTAATTTATTTTCGTGTTTTAATTAAAGTATTTATTTTTCTATAGGAAATCTTTGGAAATTCATAACTTTGTCGTTTTAGCTCCGTTTTTCGTGATCTTCGCGTCTGTGTGATCCTAGTGAGTTGTAGATTCGTTTTAAAGACTTTTTATCTTATTTTCTTACTGTTGGTGTATTGTTCTAATTATAGTCTTGTTTGTCTATGCATGATTGCCTCTGGATGTGTGTTGTTGCTATTGGTTGATCGAGTATAGACGGTGAGCAATTCGTTGGGGATCAAGAGCCTTACTACGAGCAAGATCTTCAGGACCAGTTTGAGCAAGGCAAGTATAGCATGGGATTATCCTTGTTGTCCTATTCACATTATGCAATTAATATCATTATGCATTTATTCCTTGTTAAGGATGACTTAGTGATTGATCCTACACCTTGATACCTATTGTGGTGCATTGAGTAGTATGGCTAGTGCTTAAACATGGACTATGATCATGTAATTTGATTAGAGGAATATGCAACAAACATTATAAGATGATTTTGATTAATGTTTAAAGGGGATTAGAGCATGGGGGTTACTTTTGATGCTCTAATTGCTCTCCATAAGGACTCATCTATAAGCGACAATCTGGGATTTATAGTACAACTATGGGGGCTATATGGCTCTGGCTTTAGTCATATAGAAGGACCTTTTCTAGCTTGTTAGAGGTAACCTTTTTGGCGTAAGAACGGCTTGACGAATCGGGTATAGTGCAGCCTCTGTCCTTATGTGTATAGGCTGTGGGTTATTGTGCCATTTGGAAGGGGGGCTCTACATCTGTTTGCCGAGTGAATCTAATGGCCCTAACTTGTTAGACGAACCTTCGAAAGGCTTCATAGTGTTTACCCTGCCTGCTCACCTTGGTAGTATTTTGGGAGTAATTAACCCGGGCATTTGGGTAACACGACTCACAGTGAAAGTGTACAACCTCTGCAGAGTGTAAAACTGTTATAACAGCCGTGCTCACGGTCACGAGTGGCCTTGGACCCTTATGGAATAGTTGATAATTGTTAATGGTTATGTTTTTGTTATTCATCAATCATTTCACATGGATCATATGTTTATTGTTTACATTGAGACATTTTGATGCTATTGATATGCTAAAATCATGCTAATTAAAAGCTACATGCTGACAAACCAATGTTATGCCTTTTTGAGCCTCATGAACCCCATGTTACACTTGTTGAGTACGAGATGTACTTACGCTTGTTTATTTTTTTTATTTGGATAAAAATCCTGGATGGGTAACAGATGGAGGTAATAGTGACTACTACGCCTACTTCCCTGAAGATTACTAGTCTTGCTGTCAACCAGTCAATGTACCTGTGACTGGAGCTATCACGAGAGTTATTTATTTATACTTCCGCTACATTTGTGTTAAGACTATGTGTTAAATATCGTGATGTAATAACATTTGTGATGATACTTCCGTTATAATTTGTGAACTTATGTGTGATTGATCTCTGGGCGCACATAAGGGTATGCACTCCATTTGGTCGTTAAATGGGTGTGACATTCTCTCTCAACCGGCTCCCTCAGCCTTGCCCTTTCCCTCTCTCTCCCTCAACCAGCCTCCTCTCCCTCTGCATGGTGGGTCCATGGTGGCAGCGCGAATCTACCTCTCCCCCTCCCTCTCCTAGCCCCAGCGGATCCATGATGGTGGCGCTCCTTGGCGGCAGCGCGCATGGCGGTGCCCGTGCACCCCCTGGCTGCTGCTCATGCGCGGTGGTGCCCATGCACCCCCGGCTACGGTGCACGAGTGGTGGCTCCGGCGAGCCCCAGATCTAACGACGATGACTTTGGTGGGCCCTAGATCCGGCGTTGGTAGCTCTGGCGAGCCCCGGATCCAGAGGCGGTGCCCCTCCATGTGAGTCTGCCAGATCCAGTTGAGGGTGGCCGGATCTAGTGAGCGGCGGCAGCGCACGCGCGGACCCGATGAGCTGCAGCGCGCACGATCTGGCAGCAGTAGCAGTGGGCTTGGCGGGCTCGTTGACAGGCTTTTATTTTTTTGTTTTTAATTCTATTTTTGGAGGCAGGTATTTGGCCGCCTCCATTGATTCGGATTAACACAGGCGTTTATGCTCAGGTGGACTACGTGCTCGCCTCGGGAAACTAATTTTGATCGCCTCGATTAAGTTTTCTGCAGTAGTGTTGGATGACATTCAAGAGCAAGATACCAATTGAAAGAAAAGGAAGAATGCATGATACCAAATCAATACCTTACCTTGCTCTTACCATTTAAAATGCCGCCTCTATATGGCATTATGGAGTTAAGCCTCCCCATAACTCCGTAATCCACTCCTCCCTTTCTAGGACCAATTCTCACCCACAAAAATTGTAGAGTTTGATTTTGGTATTTATTTTTTGTTGGGCATGCTTTTGGTCCATAAAATTCTTCCTTTGGAATCAAACACCAATAAGAAGACATTAGTAGCAAAAGGGAGGGTAAATTTTTATGATCCTTCAGGTGTGGAGTGGAATTGAGTACAAAACTTGACTCTCACATTACATAGACTAAGCTCCCTCTAGTTTCTACATATACATATCCTGGATAACAAAGCACATGCATAAACTATCAATTAAGCACAAAGGGATTTTAATCTATATAATACATGGATTACTTGTATAAGAGATACTAATTGAAAAGACAACAAATTTATACCGAATTAAAGGTAGTACCAATTGAAGCATTCTGATTGAGGTTGATACCACTTAAAAGATATGCCATATATCCATGCTTTTCACTAGGGACTCCATTTTCCTTACAATGAGACTACACACATGATAGTCTTGAAAAAGTAGTTAGTCTCAAAGATCACAAATTATAGAGTAACTGAAAGGATCTCTAGATAGATGGCTAGAGGGGGGCAGTGATGCCTTCGTGGCTGCCCAATTTCAACATAAATGTAGACACTTTAGTGATGGCCAGTGATGCGTTCTAGCAGCCTCACATCGTTAGACTAGCCATGATCTGATGGAGGAGTATGTTGCTCTCTTGATCAACCACTAGACTATATCGTGAGGTGGACAAAATTCCCAGAAGTTGATGTATACAGTCATCCTGTGCTTGAGTTTCAGTGGCCTTAACACTTTGAAGATGACTACTCATTTTTTTTCATATGCTGAGCACGCCACTGAAGAGATATATCATATACTGCCAAGGAGGATAAGGCTAAGATCTCGGCTCTAGGGCGATGCCACTTGAATCAGGTGTTCAATGCTCTTGGGATCTCTTATGAAGATCTGAGTCTTTAACCTGAAATCCGCTCTGAGGGAACAAGAAGCTCGCCCGAAGCGGGAGGAGGGAAAG
This sequence comes from Saccharum hybrid cultivar R570, assembly GCA_038087645.1. Taxonomy (NCBI): domain Eukaryota; kingdom Viridiplantae; phylum Streptophyta; class Magnoliopsida; order Poales; family Poaceae; genus Saccharum; species Saccharum hybrid cultivar. Next base: position 4,192,072 of record JAQSUU010000423.1, read on the forward strand.
GTTGCGCACCAATTGGTGAGGTCTCTAAAGAGCAAGGTCGAGCCGTTCAGAACAGGCCAAGAGAGAGGCCACAAAGATTGAAGAAGCATGAAAGAAGAAATAGCATCGCATACGCACGGCCATTGATGAAATGGAGGAGTTTCTCATTAGTACCTAGGATGGCGATGATCACCTTCAGTCTAGTGTTTGGTGTTGTGTACTAAAAATGTTGTAGATGATTTTGGTTTCGATGATACATGTGGTACTGTGTAGTACTAGCAAAACATATCTATATTTTGCAATATAACATACACTTTGTTGCACAATCATCTGGATGACTTATGGAAGATTTATATAACGACCGCGTAGATACACGACGTGGTCTCCAAATAAAAAAAAAGAAACACACAATTGGTTCACACATAGTATTATGCATGGAGCGGCCAGGATCGTGGCATCGTTCTGAGGGGGTCCTACACATGTGCAGTGTGCCCAGGCCAGAAGCTTAGAGGTAGCCGCCAAGTGCGAGAGGACAACGAGTTGCACGCTTCACGCTTGTGCCCATGTTTCCACGTGGCGATTTCATGAGGGTACCAGCTCAATATGTCCCCTCTCTCTCTTATGGAATCATGCAAGTTCTTTGAACCAGATCGAACGGATGCATGGATTGAGGAAGAACAGGAACCGACAGTGCAGCACGTCATCAGCACTGTTATTATATACATGGACAGCAGCTAGCACTTTTCATTATGAGTTTTGAAACTTAGGGAAAATGTGATGGTGATGTGCCTCACATATTTGACCAGGTCACAAAAGTTCACTCCCGTGCAGCTGGCGCACACAGAGAGATTGCACGCGCTTGCTGGCCGCATATCCTGCTGCTGCTTCTCCTCCCCTCCTCGCCTATAAATACATGGCCAAGCCGCTCACATTCTCATTGCAAAACACACAAACACATTCGTCTCTCACAACATCTAGCACCACCAAAAGAAGTGTAACTAGCTAGCTAGCTAGTTGCTCGATATATAGCTAGCTTAGTAGCAAGAGTCTCTTTCAGAGTTAATTAGTTCTTAATTATGGCTTCCTCACACAAAATTGTGTTCGTGCTCCTTTTGTTGATAGCGTCGTCTTCCATGCCAGTACAAGCAAGGATGGCGCCAAGCGACCGCCGGCGTGCACGAGCAGATCAAGCGCACGTCAAGGTGAGCGTACCGAGTCCTTCGGAAGATGTGACAAGAGATGTGGCACCGCCGATGCCACCCGCACCACCTGCCACTCCCAGCAAGACTGAGGTCGCCGTCACCAAGCGTTGGGGGACGACGCAGGCCGACGGGTCGGTGCCGAGCCCAGGCGTAGGCCATCAGCAAATGTTACAATAATCTACACAAGCAAATGACTATGTATACATATATAGATACAAAATAAAGCTAGGTTGTACCTAGGACCTAGCCATATTATTGTGGGAAAATTATATGCATATACCAAAAGCAATAATGCCTATGTATATCATCAGTATATGCATGTAAGTTTTTTAGTCATATATATTAAATGGACTATATATTAACATTTCCTAATAACATAGATTCTCATGGCATATATATAGTACAACTGTACAAGTGTACACCTCACAAGAATGGTGAAGTGATGAGTACCAATATATAATGTCGTTATTAGGATGCCTAGAGATCCTTACCTCGGTTCTAAGGTGTTGGATTAGAGTTCCTTAGACAGATGTTTGTAGTACCGTTGGAAATTATGTGTGTGTTTCGTGTAAAAACAAAACTCTCCGCTTCTACCCTATGACCACCTTCAAGAAAATGAGCAGATGAGATCCCGAGATTAATAAAGACACTGTAGGGATTTCATCAACAACACTAAGGTTTTTTTTTGTTCTTTTCTTTTAAGAACATTATAGTTTTTTGTCTTTTTCTCTTTTTTTTCCTTTTTCACATGGAAAAACTTTCACCATACATGGGTAGCATAAACTAATGATCTCACTCTCGTTCCCTTGACTCTACACGCTCCCTAGCGCAATTATGCAACCCAGTCTCCATGAGTCTTTTCATAATCGTAGATGATAAAAAGGAAAATCGCAAGATGATCCATGCAATTGTTTGATAATACATGGTGGAAAAGAAATTTGGGTATTTTTTGCGATTAAGAAGAATTGCTAGTGAACTAGAAATGACTTGAAGAATGAACACTAGAATATATGCTTTACTAAAACATGGTTTCAGGAGTCATCTAGTTAAACTAGGTGAATACCCCGCGCGTTGTAGCAGAAATTTAAGGAAGTTAGAAGATTTTATGTTGTGTAACCATAGATGTCGTCATTCCCTTTGAGCTCTCTTGTCATTTTGTTGTATTTACATTCTTTGGTGACATGTTCGGCGTTTTCGCCGCACACAAAGCAATAAGGCACTCTTTGGACTCTTCCTCTTCCCTGCCCTTCGCAACCACCACGGAAACCTCGGCCTCCTCTACCACCACGCGTAGCTTACTCGAAGTTGCGGTGTTGTGGGGTATGCTAATTGTTGAATTGAGTCGGGGCTTCTTCTAAATTGGGATGATTTGTCTCTTCTTGCAAGTTGTTTATGATGTAAAATGGTCTCACGTTCCGTTGGGGTTGGGTTGAGTTGGTCTAGGCATCTTGGCGGCCTGTCTGGTCGAATTGCATGTAACCTTTCACCTTCGATAATCAGCATTTGACCTAGCTTATTGGTTCATGATTTGGAACAATTCACTTACAATGTCCAATGGTGACCTAGCGACAAAATGATGCACACTGATCAGTGGCTAAACCTTCGACGGCCGCCACTATGACTGTTGAATGTTTGATGCTTGTGCCTTGAGTTGGATGAATCTTTTTGTGTAGTCAGATAAGGGCTCGTCATCTCGCTACACACGGTTCATTAGGTCTCGTGTTGTTTTAGTCTCTGGCTGATATCCTTGCAATGTTGCTAGGAGCTCTGTCTTGATCTGATCCTAGGATTGGATGGAAAGGGGCTTTAAAGAGATATACCAATTGTGGGTGATGCCTTAGACCTCCAATGCCTAGGTGTCTCCTATAGTGGAGATGACTGCCATCTCATAGCTGGCTAGGAATTATTTGGGGTTGGACTGTCCATCAAAAGGCGAAATGCAAGGCTTGTAGTTCTGTGGCCAAGGATGTTGTTGCAACTCTCTTGACAATGGCAAACTTTGATCATATCTCGCTAGGTTTTCGCCTCGTTGACGGGGATATGCTTGATCGAAACCCTCATAGTCCAGTTCGGCGTCTTCGATGTTTGCTCTCTAGAATTGCTGAACTTCTCTGTTGAGCTTTTTTCGCAATTGTTCAACTTGTATTGTTGAGTTTTGTACTTGATTGGCTCTGTTTCTAGATGTTGCTTGCTGCAAAAGTTGTTGCTTTTGCTGCTCCAATCTTTGGATTTCCTACTAGTATTCGTCTAGCCTCCTCAATGCCCTAGCCTACTGATGTATTTCATCGTCCTTGTGTTTTGCCCTCTTGGAGCCCTAGATCCTCCATGTACCCATTTGGGGTGTCTTCTCTAGTGCTGCTGCTTTGTTGATCGGGGCTTGAGGTGCTGTCGATTCGGTTAACAGTGAGTTGGGAGCACCAGGGAGGACTGTTGCATTCGTGGGTGGCTGCCTTGCTACGGCGGTGTCTTTCGCTGTAGTTGCACCCCTAGCTGTTGTCATAGCTTCCGCTTCCTATGATGTTTTGGACACATCGCTCCCACCTTTCGCTCCTTTCTTTGGGGCCATGACAAGCTCGAGCAAAAACCACCGTGGACGCCAATGTTGTTCTAGGCCTTAGCCTCCGAACTGTGGTAGTCATTGAACTAACAAAATCCCTCAAAGTGAACACAATGGAACGAGGGGGGCGATGGGCAAACAACAAAGTGAGTCATTGGATTCTCAATTTCATTATTCACCATCCTTTACAGTAACCCTTGCGGCAGGTATTTATACATGCCTGTAGGCTTTTACAAGACCAAAATACCCTTATTCCTGCCCCAGATCCTAGGCATACCCTATGACAGCTGGGTCCAACGGCATCCACCGCTCCTGGTTACCACCGCCCTTAGTCCGCGCCTAGGCTTCTTCTGACACCAAGTGGGGACCATTCTTGGCTGACCCTTCCTTCGCTTACCTCGGTCAGCGTTTCCAACCATCGCCTAGCACTGCCCAATTAACCTCCCTTCGTCATTCCTCCTTTCACCATGACAAAATCTAGAGGACCACCTGCAGATGACAAGCACTAAGGTAGCTACACAAAAAGGGTTGTTGATTACATATACACCCAATATAGAACATCCTTCGAAAATCAATAGCCTTCACTAGTGTGGTGGTCACCAAAAATGGTGGAGGAGCCGTGGCTGAAGAAAAGTTAACCGAGTGAAGAAGAAGAAGATGAGGGAAATGGGGTTTTCATTGCTCTTGTAGCCCTTTATCACTGCCAGGTTAATTGGACAGCCAGTGATTCTGCCGGATCATAGATTATGGTATTCAGTGTCCGAACAAAACGGCGGTAAAACTTTCTTATCACTACCGACATGAAAGGACAGAAAGACGTCTTCAATTATTGTGATTTCCATCGTCGGACCATATGATCAAACGACGGTGCTACATAAGCATCACCGCCGGATCTTACGGCGTAGGGCCCATCAATCTTGGCACCGGCAGTGAAATAAAACTTGTTATCTCTGACGCCTTCTTTGCGCATCGTGCATCGGATCAATGGCTGGCAGTGGTAAGCGTTGCACAACCGGTTCAACATATGATACGGTGGTGATGCCCGGCATTTTGTTCACCACTGGATCATAAGCCGAGCCGGCAGCGAAAATGTTCATCACCGCCGGTTATTTGGCCAGGAGGGACCCCATAGGTCATAAGCCAGCAGTGATACGTATCATCATCGGTTATCTCAAAACTATTGGTGAAGTTCCTAGTGGTAAATAGACTTTCTGTAGTAGTGTTGCGACAAAAGGCGAACTTAGGATTAAGAGTGGCAAAATGAGGATTGTGAAGGTCAGGAACAACGAAAGGTGGGTCGTTGCTCGTGCCTGTGAGCTGCTCAGTCATCGCCTCTTAGTTCTTGGCCCTGGGCTTCTCCACCATTTTGCTTCTTGGCTCATTGGTATCCTTTACCTGAGCAAAAAAATGAAATCGACAAAACTCATGGACTGCGGATGGCGAAAGGGGGTGTTGAAAGGGTGTAATAACTCCCCCCAACAACCATCTTCACCATGGTTGCCACCTTGCTAAACCCCATTTTGTGGACCTAGCTCAATCATCTCCATTGAAAGCATTAGTACACTAGTTGCCATTAAATTACCAAACCAAACTAGGGCTTTCACCCAGTCGAGGCACCTTTACTCTCCAGTGACCCACACTCGAGAGTTCCAGTGAGTGTAAAAATGCTCCACCAAGCGCCTATCTCAAACCTTTTTCAAATGCGCTAACTTCAAATGGATTCCCATACACCTTTAGCTTTGATTTAGCATTTTCAAAATGTTTTGTAACGGTTTGCACTTGCTTACTCACCATGGCACTCGACCTAACACATGTGCATTGTTAGACCTCACCTAGTGGCACTTAAACAACCGTATTATCCAAAGAAATACTCTTTTCATAGTACGATTATCTATCCTAAACACAGCCATTCACTTCTCTACATAACCACTTCTACATACCGCGATCGGTAAAAGCAAAACCTTATTTGGTTCTACCTTTGCCTTCGGGCTTCCACTCATCCGTCTCATCCATCCATCATCTTCATCTCTTCAACATCACCATGTTGACCACTTGTGTCTTATTGTCATCACCATCTCCACCATGCTTCATGCATAAGCATTAGTCCACTAGCTATCACTCAATTACCACAATCGAACTAGAGCTTTCACTTGGATATTTATAGGAATGGTTTCTTATGTCAATTGTGTGTAAAAAATGTAGGCGCACTAAAAAAATCATTTGTGTAGCAGTGATATTTCTATCTGCTATTTGTAGCGCACATACTATTTATTATCTTTTTTTGTGTAGCCTCAATTATTGTTCCACAACACGCTTGCTAAATATGAATATGCCCCCAAAAAATAGAGGAAGCACGAATTGCATATAATATATATGCACACGCGGCATTGGCTGAGCGTTGCTAGGGAGCACGAAGCTTCCACGCGGCGTGTTGTGGTAGCTCGAGACAGCAACACTCACAAAAATCTTTGGCCAAAAACTAAAGAGACAAAAATAAGTAACAGAGTAGTGCTCAAAATAGTACACTTTGGTAGGACAACTTTATAGGGCGAATGTAACGGTGACGTGTGTACTCCACTAATTTTGACCAAGCCATAAAACATGCCACCGCCACGCAACAAACTTGCTGGGCACCGCCGGCCCTTCCGTCCTCGATCACCTATAAATACATGGCTCCGCTGCTCGCATTCTCATTGCATCCAAGCTCATAGTTCCTTCACCAACTCATATATAAAATCTCTCGCCTCTCACAAGCAACCAATACGCTCCCTTGTAACCTCTGCCAATCTGCCTAAATATTAATCACTTTAACTTGCATTGCATCCTCACCCATGGCTACTACCTCACACGCTGCCATTGTTGTGATCCTATCCTTGCTTCTGTTGGCATCAGCGCAGTCATCTCTCGTGCACGCAAGGATGATGCCAAGTGATCATCCACATGTGTATGCGGAGGACAGCACTGCTAGCACTGGTAGTGCTTCTTCATCGTCGATCTCCCGAGATATGCTACGAGCGTTCATGTCTTCAATGACTCCTGAGGTCGAGATCGCCACTGCTAATCGTAGGCGGATAATCCAGGTCGTGGAGGGATCGGTTCCGAGCCCCGGCATCGGCCACCAAGGCTAATTAGCTCGCCTTCTGCCATATATAATACATGCACGTCTCATATACATAAATTAAATTAAATGACATGCGAGCTACTAGATTGCTAGCTAGCTGTACACATGTATATGATGTATACTTATAGGAGATCGAGTTACTTATTTCCTCAGTTGCTAGTACTTGATTTGTATGAACCTTACTACGAGATGAATAAATGAATATATATGTATGCAATCCTTTGAGTTTGTATAGTTAGAGTTCAGGGACGAGGCAAGTCCCTTCGTTGTAATGGGATTATATTGATATTGATGTGGTGGGCGAATTACCATCACTACTACAGAATTAAATTGTAGCAACGTCTCCTTTTTGTAGAAGCGGCTCTATATTGAGCCACCCTACAAATAGTTCCAAAACGAGCCATCCTTACAAATCCATTTGTAAGGATGGCTGATGTTATTAGCCGCCCCTACAAATGACCCTATTTGTAGAGGCGGTTCTATATCCTCTGGCGCTTGTTTTTTGGCCCAAATTTGAGAAGCCGCCCCTACAAATCCGATTTGCAGGGGCGGCTGGCCAACCGTCCCTACAAATCGCCCATTTGTAGCAATGCTTTGGTAGGAGCGGCTGGCCAAACCGCCGCTACAGATCCGTTTGAGTCACCACTACTAATCTTCACTACCAAAATGGTGGAATTCTCCTAGTGTTTTTACACTACCACTAGTCATATCACATGAAAAACCTCACTAGGAGGCATTTGGTAGGAAAAATTTATACTAAATTTTGAATACCAAAACACTAGGAGAATCCCATCTCACTAGGAGAAGTAGAAAAATCTGGTTGTGTTTGATTGTAGCAGTGCATTGATATGTTTCCTCGAGGGTGTCGCCGGTGACAATGAGTGTGCAGTAACCACCTGATGGTCCTGATTGGATTGCTGCTGCGTTGAAAATCTCAAATGGTGCCAAAAACATTCCCTAATTTAACTAGATTTTAGTAGGTTACTTATTTGAACTTGCATCAGCTTCCTCGCCTTCTTGATTATGTCTTTGTTGCGTGCTTGGATTGTAAGTACTTAGCTTGGTTGTGTTCAGATTGATATATAGTGAGTGATACGGTTCATGAGCTGGCGTTAACAACATGGTGATGTTTTGACTAAAAGACAAGATTCTTTCTTTCTTTCTTCTTTTTGGGAGGGGGTGTTATGTTAAAATATATAACAATCTTGTTTGGCTGGCTACTTCGAAGACACCAACAATAAACAACACATTATATTGTTCCGTACTAGTTTATAAAATACTTCATGACCATGAATACAATTACATGTTTTTCCTAACTCAATCTTTTCTAAACATTGACCGCCAATATCGATAGTTTATATAGGTAGACAACACAATGTTGTCATGCATTAATTATGAAAAACACATTCATAGTGTGTACATAACTCTTCCTGTTGTAGATATTTTTTGTAGTGTATGATGAATGAATGTAGATCGTTTATATATGCATGCTGGATGTTCATTAATTGCAATGCGCGAATCTTGGCATCGCCACGTGATGTCATATTTCCCAAAATATGGTGCAACAAAAGTCAAAAAATTATATATTTGTGTACACCAATTGGTGTGTACAGTTTGCATATATGGGCTCACCCAAACTAGTCACTGACACATATGTAGAGGTGGTATTCTATAAATTAATTGCTTTATTCTCCAATAGTATAATAAGCCAGTAAATTATGACAATAGTGTAATAAGCCAATAAATTATGACAAAAACACTGTAGGTTTAAGGCAGATATATTCTTGCTATTTGTGACCCATCCATGCTATTGTCTCTGTTTCTGTAGGGTTTACGGATTAAAAAAATAAGGTTGAAAAATATCCATGCTATTTTTTCCTTTCTAGGGATAACCATGCCTTTCTTTTGATTTTTTTGTTAGGGAAGTCCACTAAATTCATATATATGTGTGTGTGTGTCTATATATATATATATATATATATATATATATATATATATACTACGACATGATCTTTTTGTTTTTTTTTAGGAAAACAGGAGGGCGCAAAGCCCCTACTGTGCTTTTATTATAAATACTAAGAGCTTACAACAGAGTTTCATGAAACATAAAAGCTTACAAAGAAAATCAAGAAGATTACACATATGCATCTAGCCATAGACTAATACTAGGTACATATGAACTCTTTGTTCTAAGGATAACCTGAGCAAAATCAATTCTGAAGTGATGTCGAACATGGAAAATTTTGGGCTGAATATTTCTGAAAATTGCATCATTTCTGAGAGACCAAATTGCCCAACACATGGATATGATTATCTCCATGAAGAATGGCACTGCAAGCTGGAGTCTGAAGGAGGAAATTATCTCAAAAGGGTCATCTGAATGTTGAATAGTTAAGCCCAAAGTCTGCCAACATTCAACTGCAAAAAGGCAATCCAAGAAAAGATGCAGGAGAGTCTCTTTAGTGCAATGAGCATAGATAGCACAGTTATAATCCTCTAGGAACATATTTTTCCTTCTCAACAAATTTCTAGTACTCAGCCTAATCCTTCATGAGTAACCAAAAGAACATTTTCCTCTTATTCTAACAACAACTCTTCCAAAGCCATGAGTAAGCTTGATGAACCTGTCTTCGACCAATTAAATGAGCATAAGCTTTCTTGGTTGAGAATATACTGTTATTCCAAATGTAGCACCAAGTATCAGATTCCTCAGAGATATGTAAGCTATCAATTAAAACTGAAAGTTCCTGGAATTGTTGATAGGCCTCAGCAAATAAAAAAGATCATGAAGTTTCTGAATTTGATAGGCTTGTCTGACTGAAATAGATTTATGCTTACCGAAGGAAAAAAGCTTTGGGTATGCCTGCACTAAAATATGTTCAGTCTAAAGATCTTGCCATAAAAATAGGTTTTGCCATCCCTTAAAATAACTCTAGATAAACCTTTAAAAGAAGATAATAGCTTTAAGACATCTCTCCACCAAAATGAGCCAAGCCTAGAAGTACCTGGTAATCTGCCATTTGCATAGTATTTTCCCCAGATCATATGCACCCATGGTATGTCAACTTCGTTAAAGAACTTGTGTAGATGCTTTAAGAGGAGACTCTCATTTTGAGTGGATAAATTCAAAACACCCGGACCTCCACTAACTTTTGGAATGCAAACCATTTTCCTCCAAGTAGCCTTTGGTGGGGCTTTATTGTTAACATCAAAGCCTCTCTAGAGGCAATGTTTTCTGAACTTATCAATTTGATCAATCACAGTCTTTGGCAGGAGGAAGGTACTCATTGTGAAAGTTAGCAAAGCAGAAAAAACTGCATTTGTTAACTCTAATCTTCCAGCTTGACTTAGAAAGGCTAAAATATTACTCAATCTTCTTTCACATTTTGATACAAGGGACCAGAAATATGCAACTGTTGGTTTAGTCAAGCAAAGTGGCAAACCCAAATAAGTAAAAGGTAGGGAGCCTTTAGAACAACCAAATATGTTGGCCAAAATATCAAACCTATCTTCAGCAATATTGATAGGAACCATGAATGACTTGCTATAATTAACCTTTAACCTAGTGCTCTTGGCAAAAGAATTGAGTAGGGCCTTGAGAAAGAAAAGTTGTCTTGCATCCCCTTCCATAAAAATAAGTGTATCATTAGCATATTGCAGTATTGGGAAATCTTGATTGTGACTCATGTTAATTGGTAGTGAAAGCAACCCTTGTAGCTTTGCTGAATTAAGAAGTGACTACAAGAAGTTTGCTGCCAAAACAAAAAGAAGATGAGATAAAGGGTCTCCTTGTCTGACACCCCTTCTGCAATGGAAAACTTTCCCAGGAACCCCATTTAAAAGTACAGATGAAGTCCCTAAACTGAAAATCAAATTCATCCACTAGATCCATCTATCAGGAAAGCCCTTTTGCTGCATGATTTGAATCATCAGTTGATGTTCAACCTTGTTAAAAGCCTTTTCAAAATCAAGCTTGAGAATAATGATTTCTTTTCTGGATTAATGACAGAGGTGAACATATTCTAGAGCCCAAGCCAAACAATCTTGGATGCATCTTGCTTTGACAAACCCATATTGATTTTGATGAATAAGAGCTGGTAGAAGTAAATGTAGCCCGTTAGCTAAAATCTTTGTCAGGATCTTGACAGAAGTGTTAAGTACAAATATGGGCCTATAATCTAAAATTTTAACTGCATTGTCATGCTTTGGAACCAGGGTGATGTGGGATCCGTTGATACTTTTCAAGTAGACATTAACATCATAAAAAGCATTGCACAAATTATAGAAATCTTAACAAATAATAGGCCAGCACTTCTTGACAAAATCAGTATTGAACTCATCTGGTCCTTATGCTTTGTTAGAGGGCAAAGACTTAACGACTTGATCAATTTCTTGATTGGTGAAAGGAGCAACAAGAGCAGAGATATTAGTATTTGCATTCAAAAGATTGTCAAGATTGAAAATAATACCAGTGAAGCCATTAACACCCAGCCTTTCCTTGAAAGATTGCCATATCATGTTTTCTTTTTGCTAATAATCAGTTACTAGAACACCTGAATCATCCTCCAAGTGTGTGATAAAATTTCTCCTAAATTGAATTGTAGCATGTGGATGGAAGAACTTTGTACTTGCTATTGGCAGTGCTTAACTCATATAATTAACCGCCAGCACTCTCATAAAATCCTAGCAAACAAATACCAAACTTAGAAATAGGGCTTTAAAGCTAACAATTTTCACAACTTTTGGTGTTTGACCATTTGCAATAAGGCATTTATGGAAGTACACATAAAGGGCTAAGAATGTGCAAAGAAATAGAGCATAGATATCATTCTACACAAGCCCAAAGAGAGAGGCCCAATCACCAGAAGAATCAGGGCCCAGACAAAGAAGAGAACGAGCCAAAACCGTAGCATAACAACTCATCTCTGCACAAAAACCAACACAGGCCCACTCTAGAAGAACATAGAATATCTCCCAACAAAATCAGAGTCAAGCTGGCCCACTTAAGGTGTGGGCGCACCTGTGGTGGTTCACCTCAAGCCCAACCTTGTCAGGGCAGTGAGTTATGGGCCAAGGAAGTCAGTTCAATTGGTGAGGCGGTACAATCAATGAGGTATAGGGCAGTTTGCACCATCCATGAGGGGATGATGCATTTTCCAGTTGACCCCTCCTCTCCACCTATAAAAGAAGACCTCCCCCTCCTCATTCAACAACACACAAGGGAGCACAAGTGCATCAAAGAGCAAGAGCAAGAGCATCACTCCATGGGCTTAGGCCCTAGCTAGCTCTAGAAGAGAAATATGGAGAGATGTGAGGGAAGAGTACAGGGAAGAGCCGGGCTTGTCGATTTCTCCCCGCCTAGTACCTCGATGAATACATGTGCCTCAATGAGATTTCCCGCTAAGTGAGTATTCATGATTCTTTTGGTATAAAGTCTTTGAGTAGTTAAGCTATCCTCTTACTTGTTTGCGGGTTCATCATCTGTCCCCGTGGTGGATGCTCTAGTAGAGGACTCCTGATAAAGACGGATGTTCCTAGCTAACGCTAGAGTAGTAGTCCATAGCATAGACGAGGTGTCTAGGCTAGAGGATACCTTCATTTGCCTTGTACTCTCCGGTTGAGGGGTAAGCAATAGGTGGTGATAGCCCTGTCCGTTCCTTGTAATCCCCCATGTTCAGGTATGGCATAGAGCTGGAGGCCGACATCGCCTGGCAGACCAGGTGCAACCTGGTGCCCGAAGTAAGCAAGTATAAGTAGAGATTATCTATCCTTAGACCCTAAGCCTTTGGAATCCTTCTTCACCCTTACCTGCTATCCTTGTGTTATCCTTGGATGAATTAGTTAAAAGAATACCTTCGTTCCCTGTCGAAATATGATACCTTGAATACTTTCGGGTGAAAGCTACAACAGTAATTCCGTATGCTTGCAGATTAACTTCTGCAGACGTTAAGAAATACCAACAAGCTTTTTAGCGCCATTGCTGGAGAATGGTTACTATTTTCTTTGAACCTAGTTTGTCCTTGAATTTGTATCCTTTATCTTTATAAAAATAAAATAGTTTTCTTTTATCTTTTTCACCATGAAGCCATCACAATTCCAAAATCTTTCTGCTTCAAAGGGGGGTTCCGTGATCCACCACCAAAACCAAACCTTTCATCTGGCTATGAACTCCACCCTAGTTTAAAAGCTATGGTTCGGGCACAACCCTTCTCAGGGCATGAAAATGAAAACCCTTGCAATCACCTGCTAGAGTTTGAGGAGATGTGTTCATGCCTGAGCATTTCAGGTATGACATAGGAAACACTAAGGTGGAAATTGTTTCCCTTTTCTCTCACGGGGAAGGCGAAGCAATGGTACACACAATGCCATAGAAAGTATGAATGGGGACTGGGATGAACTTAAGGACAAGTTTTATCTTGCATTTTTCCCCATGCCCTGTATCGTCTCTCTACCAAGGGTGATCCTCGACTTTGAGCAGCGAGAGAAAGGAGTCTATAGGTGCAGCTTGGGCTAGGTTCTCAGCATTAATACAAGCTGGCCCAGATCGGTCTTTACCCGATGGTGTGATCTTGCATCTCTTTTGTTTGGGTCTTGACATAGATGCTGACCTATGCCTAGACATGACTGCCAAAGGTCGGTTTACACATAAACCTATGATAGAACAAGTAAAATTCCTTAAAAACTTCATAGACAGACACACTTCTTCTGTCATAAGAACCAAATCCCTCCAGGCCAAAGTCATGTCGAGTATTGAGGAGTCTTCATTAGTCGAATCCAAACCCATATCATCCATAGATTCGACTAATGAGCCCTCACCCAAATCATGAACATTGAAGGAAAGAGTACTTCATCCTTCAGAGTTCCCCGTCAAATTTGAGGATTATGGCAGTATCTCAAAGATATCACAGCATGAAAAGCACACAAAGGAAGTTCCCCTAGAGTGAAACCGTCAAAGGAATGGTTAATGGAAGTGAAACATTCTTCTGAAGCAATTCAAATTTTTTCACCTTCCATGACCATACCTTGCTCATTAAGGGGAGCAAACATAGAAGCCCTACATAACCCAGCAATCGGGACTAGTATCATGTCAGAATTCCTAACGAAAAACCTTTTGGGTAACATGATGCTAGTCTCGACCAATAAACTCTTCAGAAGTCCTTTGGGACTATTTTTGAGTGTTGTAGAATCGCAAGGGACGTGCGAGTCATAATTGACAAAATTGAGGTTTCCATAGACTTTCATATCTATTCCATCCATGAGTTTGATATTCTCATAGGCTGCCCTTTGAAAAAATCTTATCTAAGAAAAACCTTCCCATGGGGGCCTTGATGAAAAGTTAGGAACAACTGCTTCTGCCACTCCTACCCTTGTCCCAAAAGTCCAAAGGCAAAGCAGCAACCCAACCATAACCTATTCAAGGAGGTGAAGTTTATATCTTCATTCGTTTCACCTAGGCTTGCTTATGAAATTGAACGATCATCGTCACCGTCACTCGAACCCAAGCCATATCCCTCTAGCCATCCAAACATTGTTTTCAATAGTCGAGATTCAACATTGATAGTACATGATGTATCCTTCAAGAAAGAAAACTTTTGTGACAAGGACATCGTGCTTAGTACCGCGTGCAACTACGAGGATCCCAACCATCTCTCAATTCTCATTTCAAAACTTTTCAAGAGGATGGTTGTGGATGCTTTTGTTTATCACGAGTATTGCAAATCCCATAGTAGCACTGTGGTACTAATAATAATATAATAATACAAAAAATATCATAACAACAATAATAAAATGATTTAGGCCCCTCGGTGCTCAAACCAGTAGAGCTTTTGTTTGTTTCCTTCTTTGTTCTTCTTTGTTAAATAAACAGGCACAAGAATAAGTGTGGGGGAGATCTCTCATGCATTATGAACACACATCTGAGACCTCCCACCAACACATTGCACCACCTCGGATGAGCATCATACAGAAGGACAGGACATATAGCTTTAGAGAGGAATGATTAAACATCTTGTTCAGCCAAATCACCTCTAATCCCTAAACTTCTTCCTCTTTAAATGATAGTTTGTGCAAACTCTACACTCAACTCCCTATAATTTTGAGTTTAAAACAAACATAAACTTAATCATTAAAATTAAACTCAATGAACCAATAATGCTCCTATGCAATTTTACAAACCACACTTTGTTTACAAGTTTGAAAAGTGCCTTGTTCATGACATCTTTAAAGCACACATAAAGTCTGTTCCATATACATACACTTATGCTCGTGGGAAAAAAATCTAAACTAAGTTGTTGTGAGGTGTGATATAGTTCTGACTTAGAAATCCTACTGTTTCTATTCAATGTACTTGGGGAATTTGTTTTGATAAAAATGTTATAAAACCATAGTATCGCATACTCCTCGTTTGGTGAGAAATTTGTACCAAAGCAAAATATAACATCTTGCAAGCTTCAAGCCCTCTACATACACTGCTTGTTATTGTATTGAGTTTGGTCAAGTCTTTTTGACCCTTGTTGAGAGATTTATCATGCTCTCAAGATCAAGATCACGTACATCCACATACACTTTTGCTCCTACACTAGGATTACACAAAAACATGCTTCCATCCACAAAAAATTCTGCTCCTACACTGGGAGTAGACACAAAAAATGTTTGATAGCCAAATACTCCATGTTCTAAAAGATAGTGATCTCTTTCTAAATAAGTGGTTTAGAAAAAAGAACCTAGGCTATTCAAAAAGCTTAAAAAATATGGACACATGAAGGTCCAAGTACAAAAAAAATGATGATGAGCACATGAAGGCTCATGTATTGAAAAAAAGAAACAAAGAGAAAGATAGCCATGTTTCAACACACTAAGTTATAGAGAGATCATATCTACAAAAGGAGTATAGTTTTAGTTCACCTTTTTTCACACACATGCACACCTTGATCTAAGAGTATGACACTTCTCTCCTTGAATTCTTGATTTGACTTTACAACATGTGCAATAGAAGTATGTTATTTTATTTATCCCTACCTAAAGCTCCACATAAACCTTTTAGAAGTAGGAGAAAACAAAAGAAGGCAAAACTTTGCTATGCATTGGTGAGAAAATATACACCATTGAGTGATTTGAGAGTGCCATTTGAGGAGTATAAAGTGAACTATGCTTTTGCTTGAAGAAAAACTTTCAAAACTCCAAGTTGCTAAGATGTGAAATTAGAAAGATGACTTTGTTTCTAGAACTGTTCCACTTTTCAACAACCCAAGGAAACATGTTAGCTAACGCCATAAATCCCACTTGTATAAAGAATGTGTTAGAATAACTTTCATGAAAGCCATATATCTTAGGATGTTATGCTCATGATTACTTTTATCTCTAAGCTTTACTAGAGGACAAGCAAAGGAATAAGTGTGGGGGAGTTTGTTGGTGGTGCTTAACACACATAATTAACCACCAACACTCTCATAAAATTCTAGCAAACAAATACCAAACTTAGAAATAGGGCTTTAAAGCTAACAATTTCCATAAGTTTTGGTGTTTGACCATTTGCAGGAAGGCATTTATGGAAGTACACATAAAGGGCTAAGGATGTGCAAAGAAATAGAGCATAGACACCATTCTACATAAGCCCAAAGAGAGAGGTCGAATCACTAGAAGAATCAGGGCCCAAACAAAGAAAAGAACAAGCCAAAACTGAAGCATAACAATTCATCTCTGCACAAAACCAACACAGGCCCACTCTAGAAGAACATATAATATCTCCCAACAAAATCAGAGTTAAGCTAGCCCATTTAGGGTCAAGCGCACCCCTATCACCTCTAATCCCTAAACTTCTTCCTCTTTAAATGATAGTTTGTGCAAACTCTACACTCAACTCCCTATAATTTTGAGTTTAAAACAAACATAAACTTAATCATTAAAATTAAACTCAATGAACCAATAATGCTCCTATGCAATTTTACAAACCACACTTTGTTTACAAGTTTCAAAAGTGCCTTGTTCATGACATCTTTAAGGCACACATAAAGTCTGTTCCATATACATACACTTATGCTCGTGGGAAAAAAATCTAAACTAAGTTGTTGTGAGGTGTGATATAGTTCTGACTTAGAAATCCTACTGTTTCTATTCAATGTACTTGGGGAATTTGTTTTGATAAAAATGTTATAAAACCATAGTATCGCATACTCCTCATTTGGTGAGAAATTTGTACCAAAGCAAAATATAACATCTTGCAAGCTTCAAGCCCTCTACATACACTGCTTGTTATTGTATTGAGTTTGGTCAAGTCTTGTTGACCCTTGTTGAGAGATTTATCATGCTCTCAAGATCAAGATCACGTACATCCACATACACTTTTGCTCCTACACTAGGATTACACAAAAACATGCTTCCATCCACAAAAAATTCTGCTCCTACACTGGGAGTAGACACAAAAAATGTTTGATAGGCAAATACTCCATGTTCTAAAAGATAGTGATCTCTTTCTAAATAAGTGGTTTAGAAAAAAGAACCTAGGCTATTCAAAAAGCTTAAAAAATATGGACACATGAAGGTCCAAGTACAAAAAAAATGATGATGAGCACATGAAGGCTCATGTATTGAAAAAAAGAAACAAAGAGAAAGATAGCCATGTTTCAACACACTAAGTTATAGAGAGGTCATATCTACAAAAGGAGTATAGTTTTAGTTCACCTTTTTTCACACACATGCACACCTTGATCTAAGAGTGTGACACTTCTCTCCTTGAATCCTTGATTTGACTTTACAACATGTGCAATAGAAGTATGTTATTTTATTTATCCCTACCTAAAGCTCCACATAAACCTTTTAGAAGTAGGAGAAAACAAAAGAAGGCAAAACTTTGCTATGCATTGGTGAGAAAATATACACCATTGAGTGATTTGAGAGTGCCATTTGAGGAGTATAAAGTGAACTATGCTTTTGCTTGAAGAAAAACTTTCAAAACTCCAAGTTGCTAAGATGTGAAATTAGAAAGATGACTTTGTTTCTAGAACTGTTCCACTTTTCAACAACCCAAGGAAACATGTTAGCTAACGCCATAAATCCCACTTGTATAAAGAATGTGTTAGAATAACTTTCATGAAAGCCATATATCTTAGGATGTTATGCTCATGATTACTTTTATCTCTAAGCTTTACTAGAGGACAAGCAAAGGAATAAGTGTGGGGGAGTTTGTTGGTGGTGCTTAACACACATAATTAACCACCAACACTCTCATAAAATTCTAGCAAACAAATACCAAACTTAGAAATAGGGCTTTAAAGCTAACAATTTCCATAAGTTTTGGTGTTTGACCATTTGCAGGAAGGCATTTATGGAAGTACACATAAAGGGCTAAGGATGTGCAAAGAAATAGAGCATAGACACCATTCTACATAAGCCCAAAGAGAGAGGTCGAATCACTAGAAGAATTAGGGCCCAAACAAAGAAAAGAACAAGCCAAAACTGAAGCATAACAATTCATCTCTGCACAAAACCAACACAGGCCCACTCTAGAAGAACATATAATATCTCCCAACAAAATCAGAGTTAAGCTAGCCCATTTAGGGTCAAGCGCACCCCTGGTGGTTCGCCTCATGCCCAACCTTGTCAGGGCGGTGAGTTATGGGCCAGGGAAGTCGGTTCAATTGGTGAGGCGGTACAATCAATGTGGTACAAGGCGGTTTGCACCTTCCATGAGGGGATGAGGCATGTAACACCCTAAAATTTTGAAAATAAAAAAATAGGAAAATATGATTTTTATGTATTTTTGTGAGCATGCAAATTTAGAATAATAATAATTTTTATTAATTTAAAGTCAAATATAAGGATAGAAACATGTTTGAGCATTCATGCTGCTGCATATTAATTTGCATTGTGTGTACTTTTTTTTACAAAAGGCAATTCAAAATTGATTTGAAAATCTGCTTTGAAAAATTAGAAAAGAAAAAGAAAATAGAAAATCAGCTCATCTCGGTTTCGGCCCGTTTCTTTCCGCAGCCCGCAGCGCCGGCCCGCTTACCCCGCGTCCGCCTCGGCCTGCTCAGCGCGCGGCCCGTTTCCTCCTCCCGATCGCCCGCGTGGGCCGAGCCGCGGCCGCCGGCCCAGAACGCGCACGCGCCTTCCTTCTCCCGTTCCAGCCGCTGACTTCGTGGGCCCACGCGTCAGTCGCGTCCCCTTCCCCAAGCCGCCGGCACGGAGCTTTCCAAAAGCACTCACCGATCGAATCCGCGGCTCAATCTCCTCTTTCCATCTTTAGCGCCACCTCCGGACTATAAAAACGGAGCCGCCGCCCTTCCCCGCTCCACATCCGACCCCAAATCGCAGCTACATCGCCCCGGGGTGGCTACGCCCGAAGCACCGCCTCCACCGTCCGCCCCTCCGAGCCGTATGAGCTCTTTGCTTCATCTCCGGCCACGATTTTGCCCTAGGTGAGCTCGCCATGTCATTCTCTCTCTCCCTGTGTTTTCCGTTCGCAAGCTAGTGCTCCGTAGCGCGAGATAGGACACTCCGGCCATGGCGCCGCCGCGGGAGGTCGCCGTCGGGACCAAACCCGGCCGGAGCGCCGCCGGTTCCCTCTCCGATCCCATCCGAGCCATTCACTTTAGATCTAACGGCTGAGAATAGCCGATAACGGTTCGGCCGGCATTTTTGCTAAAGAGACCCTGGATTTCTTTAAAGTTTAACCCGCGGTCCTTGGCGTATTATCCGAAATCCGTTTCTTTGTTTTGAAAGCGTATTTCTTCTCGGTAAATCAAAAATACGTTTTCTGATATTTACAGTTTTGCCATTCAACTTGTTTTAGTCGTAGAATCTCCGTTTTAACTCCGATTTGATCCATTCAAATTGCGTTAGATTCATATTTGCGAGCTCTACATGATGATAGAACTGTACAGTAGATTTGTGACAATTTATTTTTGAGTTTATATTAAAGTAATTATTTATCTATAGGAAATCTTAGAAAACTCATAATTTTTACGTTTTAAATCCGAATTTCGTGATCTTTACGTCTGTGTGATCGTAGAAACGTGTAGAAGAGTTTTACAAACTTTTTATATTGTTAGTGCTACTGTTGGTTAGGTTTTCTATCTTTAAGTTCCGATGTTAGATTTAATCTATTACTTTACTAAAGAAAATCTCATTTAATTCATAACTTATTTGTTTTAATTCCGAATTAGTCCGTTCAAATTTCAATGGATTTATAACA
Organism: Saccharum hybrid cultivar R570; assembly: GCA_038087645.1. Classification (NCBI taxonomy): domain Eukaryota; kingdom Viridiplantae; phylum Streptophyta; class Magnoliopsida; order Poales; family Poaceae; genus Saccharum; species Saccharum hybrid cultivar. The sequence continues at coordinate 4,212,126 of JAQSUU010000423.1, forward strand.
ATATGAACTATGTAATAGTATTAATGTTTTCTTTATCAAAATCTCTGGAATTTCAATGTTTAGATCTAATTTGATTATTAACTGTGCAACTAGATTTATAAATAAAATATTATTGATTTCTCCTTTACTTTTCTAAATTTAAATGTAGCTTAACCTAAGTCACTTTTGAATATCTATAAAAAGTATTTTATCCTATATATATGATTTTATATAGTTAAAACAAATGAGACCTATAATTTTCCGTTTTAAACAACAAAATCTTTCGGTGTATGTATTTCTTTCACCGTAGCTCCGATTAGCGTGTTTTTCGTGTCTGTGTGTTCGTAGCAATGCGTAGAACATCTTTAAAACCTTTTCACTTATTGTTTCATATGTTTGGTGTACTATTCTAATTATTATTCATTGTTGCTTCGTGTATGATTGCTCGATGTGTGTGTGGTGATTTATTGATCAAGTCCAGTCGGTGAGATTTACGTGGAGATTCAAGAAGCTATTAATTGAAGATTTGGATCAGAGAAAGGATCTCAATTTAAGGCAAGTATAACATGGGATCATCCTTGTTTCCTATTCACCTTTAATAAACTTAATTCATGTGCATGTGTCTACCTTGTTACCACTAAGGATATCCTAGTTTTTGTATCTTGTACCTTGACACCGTGGGACATTGCATTGGGTAGTATTTATGCTAGTGCTCAAGATAAATAACCATGATCTGTAACTTGATTAATGGTATATGCAATAAACATTTAAAAGATGCTTTATAGCAACATGGCTCAAGGGGGCTAGAGCATTGGGTTGTTTTTATGGTGCTCTAGTTTCTCTCCTTAAGGACTTATCTGTAAGCGAACATCCGGGACTTACAGTACAACTGTGAGGGCTATATGGCTCTGGCTTTAGTCAAGTATGAGGACCTTTTCTAGCTTGTTAGTGGTAACCTTTTTGGCATAAGAACGGCTTGACGAATCGGGTATAGTGCGGCCTCTGTCCTTATGTGTATAGGCTGCGTGTCATTGTGCCATTTGGAAGGGGGGCTCTACATCTGTTTGCCGAGTGAATCTAATGGCCCTAACTTGTTAGACGAATCTTTAAAAGACTTCATAGTGAACCCTGCCGACCTTCCTTGGAAGTGGGTCAAGAGATTAGCTACCTCGGGCGAAAGGGTAAATCACGACTCACAGTGAAAGTGTACAACCTCTGCAGAGTGTAAAACTGTTATAACAGCCGTGCTCACGGTCACGAGTGGCCTTGGACCCTTATAGAATAAATAATGAACACTGATGATAATGATAACACTGATGATATTGATGTTCACTAATGATTATTGTTTCTTGCTATACATTATTCTCGTTTACATGATCATGAGGTTATTTGAGTTTGTGGTAAACTTGTTGCTACTCAAATGTTAAAAAGTTGACTCACTAAAAGCTATTGCAGTAAACCCGTGTCAAATCTTTTGAGCCTCATGAACCCCATGATATATTTGCTGAGTTCGACATGGACTCACTCTTGCTATTTTCCCCACATCTCAGGAAGGGTACCAGACTGCTAGATTCTGGAATTGTTAGGCTTGTGATCAACCAGTTAGTTTGTTCCTGGAGTGAAGTCTACACCCGGTGTTCGGAGTTATCTTTCCGCTGTGTTGCTCTTTAAGGTATATTTTATACTATTGCGTTATGTATATTAAACATTTGTCTCTTGATATTACACTTATCTGTGGCTATATCTGAGATTTGACTTCTTTATTTCACATATGGTATATGTCTGGTTTTGTCCTTAAAACCAGGTGTGACAAGGCATTTTCCAATTGACCCCCTCCTCTCCACCTATAAAAGGAGGCCTCGCCCTCCTCATTCAACAACACACAAGAGAGCACAAGAGCATCAAAGAGCAAGAGCAAGAGCATCACTCCATGGGCTTAGGCCCTAGCTAGCTCTAGAAGAGAAATAGGGAGAGATGTGAGGGAAGAGTACGGGAAAAAGCCAGACTTGTTGATTTCTCCCCGACTAGTACCTCGAAAAATACATGTGCCTCAACGGGATTTCCCGCTAAGTGAGTATTTGTGATTCTTTTGGTATAGAGTCTTTGAGTAGTTAAGCTATACTCTTACTTGTTTGCGGGTTCATCATCTGTCCTGTGGTGGATGCTCTAGTAGAAGACTCCTGATAAAGACGATGTTCCAAGCTAACGCTAGAGTAGTAGTCGATAGTGTAGATGAGGTGTCTAGGCTAGAGGCTACCTTCGTTTGCCTCGTACCCTTACCAGCTATCCTTGTGTTGTCCTTGGATGAATTAGTTAGAAGAAATACCTTCGTTCAGTACGAAAATACAATACCCTGAATAATTTCGAGTGAAAGCTACAACGGTAATTTCGTACGCTTGCAAATTAGCTTCTGTAGACGTTAAGAAATACCAACACACTTGCATCTTCTAATTTGACCAATTTAATTTGCCCTCTTTGTTTCCAATAGGTTTTTTGTTGTTTTAGCAAGCTTTGCAATTTTTCCTACAAGTTGATCTTAAAATTCCACTCACATATAGTAAGATCCCTAAATTCCTCAATCAAATTCATCAATGAGAGAATAAGCTTGACATTAGCAATGGTTGATTTCAAATTAGACAAAGTACTTTTCTAAATTTTCAAAGATCATCTCAAATTCTAAACTTGGCAGTTAAGGTTAAACCTGAAATATGGGCAGGAGCTACCCAACTTTGCTGGACCACATTGTGGAAATTGGCATGTTCTACCCAATAATTTTCAAATCTGAAAATAGACTTTCTTGGGATCTTGGTTGAGATGGAAACGAGGCAAGGAACATGGTCAGAAGTTTCCATGGTTAGGGGTGTAACAAAGGAATTGGGATAAGTTGTCCAAGAAAAGGAGGTGAAAACCCAATCCAAACGTTATAACAATGGAGTAATTTGCTTGTCGGTCCAGGTAAAATGCCTACCTTTAAGAGGCAACTCAACAAAATCCAAAGAGCTGATAGCTTCATTGAACAAATACATATCCATGTGATTACCCCCTAGTATATTTCTATCACGAGGGCTTACAAAGGTTAAAATCTCAAGCACTAGCCAATCCATAGTATCAGACATCTGAATATTGCTAAACCACTGAAGGAACTCCCTTTTACCATTAGGGGTACAAGGAGTATAAATATTTGTCACAACCTAGCTAGCACCATTGTGGAGGGAGGTAAATTCAATAGATAGAGCATAATCATTATGGAAAAGGAGCTCACCCTGAAAGATAGAAGACTTTTAGACTCCAGAAGCACCCATAGAAGGAAGAAACTCAAATTTATCAAAAGTTAGGGGGCAAAAATTTCTAATAAACATGAGATCAAAAAGTTCCTTCTTAGTTTCCTATAAACACACAATAGCAGAGTAACTTTCAGAGATTATGTCTTTGATTGCATTCCATTTTTTATCAGAGTTAACACCTCTGATATTCCAACAAAATACATTCCAAGTTCTATTATTCGTAGTGATAAAAAAGGGAACACAAGAGGGACTGAACAAAGAAAAGTACAATCCAATCACTCAGTGGCCCTTTTCTTGCTAGAGGAGGGCCCAGGTCCATCAGAAGACTTCTTGTTTGCCTTCCTAGAAGCTTGGGGTGAAGAAGGAGCAGAGCTTGCAGATTTCTTCTTAATGGGCTTCTTAGCTGCTTTTCCTTTAAGGCTTGTTCAGAATCTGCTCAGAAGATTCCTCAGAGTCAATGTTGCAGAAAGTGGCTCCCAAGTCCCTGATGATGGATACATAGATGGTTGGAGGGGTGGCAAAGCAACCCACACAGTTTTTATCTTTGCATGCTGAAGATTTGAACCCCTTATGCATCTTTTTGAGTCTAGTACTCCTCCTGAGCTCCTCTTCAGAGATGACAAGCTTAGGCTTGGAGTTTCTTTGCCTTTTTGAAGGTGTGGCAGGAGCTTGATTGGAGGCCTCACCAGGAATAGACTCAAGATCATCCAGATCTTCAAGAAAAATAGAGTAGGAAGGTTGAAAAAGAGAGCAAGAGTGAACATTAAGAGAAGGGCAATAAGAAGGAAGATGAAAAAGGCTAGAGTTACCTTGGAGATTATTGGTAAAGGAATTCCAGGCTGGGGACTGAAGGAAATCTTTAGCCCAAGAGAATGTGGGGCTCTGTAGAAGCATGAAAACAAAGAAAGCCATCCAATTATCAGGAATAATAAAAGAATTGGAAGATCCTACATTTTGAGTGTAGTACTTTACCCATAGCCTAAGAGCCTCAGGTGAAGGCTTTGGGAATGAAGAAGATTGGAGCTTCTAGAAAAGATAGGGTCAACTATCACCTCAGGTATCTAAACCATCCCAACATGTAAATGATCAAACTGTTTCCCATCATTTAGTGGATAAACATATCCAAGTAGGTCACCATATGGAACTACATCCTCTGGTGGATCAATCATTGGCTGCAACAGATCAAAATTCAGCATTGGCACAATCTGGATAGGCTCAATGGGCAAAAGAGGAGCCTAAAATGCATTGGGTCCCTCAGAAGCATCAGTGCCATTATCCATGGCTAGGATCCCTAAATCTGAAAAAGCATCCATCTCCTCAGCATATCAGAGATTACCAAGGGGATTAGCAGGCACATTTATTACTTCTAGTTCGGGCTCTTGGACAGGCTGCTGAACATTCTGAACCTCAGGCTCTTGCTCTAGCTTGAAAATTCTGATCAAAATCATTGACAGGCTCCAAACCAGCCCTAATATTTCCTTGATTAGGCCAAAAGTCCTAGCCCAAGGCCTGCTGGTTCTATGGGTTAGGATTGAGTGTAGCAAAAGGATTGAAAGGGGAGGAGGTGGAGGTGGCACTAGAGGCCCATTGCCAGGTTGACCATATCCAAAGAAAGCAAAATGATTAGGATAAAAATGATCATGGTCATCACCAGGCCTAGGTGGAATATCTTCATTATGGGGCAGCCCACCAATAAGAGTAGCCTCAAATATTTCGCATTGCACTGACCAGCTTCTGATGTTGGATCAAGCCCCTCTTTGAAGGTGAAAAACCAAGGAATGGAATCCAAACCACTGACCCTTATTGACGGTCATTAAACTCTAAATATAACCAACAACTATTGCATAAAGTGATATGAAATGAATTACAAAGCATAGTTGTAGGGTTCGATTCTAACAAGTTTCATGAGTTTTGGTGCTCTCATTTGTCTTGTAGGATATGCAATTTTTCATAGAATAAAAGTATCTCAAATGATGAATTGGAGTGCACCATTGCGAAGGGCTCATCGAGATGATCGAAACGGATATATTACTTGCTATATTTGGAGTTCAGAATAAAAAGATATCAATCCGTGACCACGCATGCACTAGAAGGTTCCAGAGAACACGAGAAGACACCAGACCAAAGCGGACCCCGATTGGCTAATAGGTGGGGCCGGCCAGCCCCACCCCTATGCCGGCTGGACCTTGGTTGTGTTGCCTCATCCTAAGCTTCTAGAATGTTCCTCTATGCCTCTTAAGGTCCCATCTACGTCCAATTAAAGTCGGTTTATCCAACGGTGGTCGAGGGAGGTCACACGGATTGATGATGTGGCAGTTACTTGGCCTCTACTCCACCTCGCCCTATATAAGGACGCCCCCTACCCCCTCCAGGAGGCCATCTCTCATTCGAAATCAAGGCACTGTTGACGGTAGATAAGTATCATTTTTAACCATCAACATAACATGAGAAATGATCTAAATATAATTATCTTTTAGATATAGGGGGTCTACTAACATAATTCCACGAGTTTTGGTGAATCTATGTTTTGTAGGAGTTAAACTGGAAATGGACTAGAATCACCAAATAGAAGTATCTCAAATGATGATATAAAGTGAACCATTACGTAGAGCTCTTTGAGACACATGAAATAGAGTTTTGGTTCATCCAAATCGGAGTCCAGACGACAAAGTTACGCCTTCCGAAAGATTGCAAATGGGCTCCAAGAGCAGTCCGGAGTAAAACGGGCATATCTCCATCATTCGAACTCCGTTTTAGGTGATCCACCAGGTGAATCGAAGCTAACAAAAAGATCTATCAGTCCACACTAAATATGAGCCCATTTGGGCCAAGGGATGGGGCAGCCGCCCAGCCCTTTGGGCGGGCGCCCAGGTCCTGTAGCCAATCAGGCTCCGTCTCGCGGATAGCCCCACCACCACCTTTGAGGATCAATAATAATCATTGATCTCGGTCGGTTTGATCCAAGCACTATGGTGCTTCCTAGAGGGCCATATAAACAGCCCCCAGGACCCCCCCTAGGCGCCATCTCCTTCTCATTAGCTACCTCAAGAGCAAAAGTTAGGGTTTCACCCCTCCATCCAAGTAGAAGAAGTAGAGGTCCCTCTAGATCTTCTAGTTCTAGTTCTTCTAGTTCTAGTTCTAGTTCATCTAGTTGTAAACTAGAGAAGAGGGAGAGAGAAGAGGAGAGAGCCAAGGAGGAGCCGGATCTGTCAGATCTTCCTCAACATTGTACTTTTGCTACAATCGGTTCGTCTTTGAGCAATCTCCGCGTTCTTCAATTTATAATTCCTGAGTTCTTTACTTAATTTCTATATTTACTTTTTAGTTATTTATTGGATTACCACTTGCATAAAGTGCTCTAGTCTTTATAATGTTAGAGTAGTAATTAATAGGTTAAGCGTGGCGCTTAGTCTTGCGATTACCTAGAATTGCACCCAATCCAGCGGATTGTTGTGGTAGCCCTAAGGTAGTGACAACCCTAACAGCCGACGTATTCCACCATGTTTGGATCGGTGTTTGTAGGACCGTAGTCAGAGCTTCCTAGCCCCTTTCTCATCCCTTTCTGTGGTTAGTGTTTTGATGTCCCAAAATAATTAACCCTAAAGTAAACCCTGATTCCAAGATCACTCTATAGAACTCTTAGGAAAATTCCTCTCTCCCCACAAAAACATATAGTTATCCCTGGGCGATCTAAACCTCAACTAGTGCACTTCACATTCCCCATGGAAAATCGATACCTTAGAATACTCCTGGGTGAAAGCTACATCAGTATCCGTGCGCTTGTGGATTTATCTGTTTGTGTTTAAAATACCCAACAAGCTTTCTGATGTCGTTGCCGGGGAACGGTAGCTGTGCTAGTTTTGAGCCAAAGCTTGTCCTTTTCTTTTTCTTTTTACCACCTTTTTATCACCACCATCATACCACGTGGATTTCACGCCTATTTATAAATTTTTTGCTCCAAAGGGCGACTTGTTGGAGCCTCCACCATCATCGCACCCCATTCTTACAGATGGCTATGAGCTTCACCATGCTTTCATACCCTTGGTTGAGGAAAAATCCTTCTCTGGGTTAGCAGACGAAGATCCATACACCCACCTTAGGGAATTTGAGCAGTTGTGTTCTTGCCGGTCTATAGCTGGCATGACACAAGAGACCCTTAAATGGAAATTATTTCCGTTCTCCCTATTGGGAAGAGCAGAAAAGTGGTATGCTCATTTTGTAAGAGACGTAAATGGAAATTGGGATGAACTCCGAGACAAATTTTGTCTTGCATTCTTCCCTCTTTTTCAAATCGCTAATCTTAGAATAGAAGTTCTTACATTTAAACAAAAAGAGAAGGAAACTCTAGGAGCAGCTTGGGCTAGGTTCACAAGCCTTACCAATTCTGGTCCAAACCTTTCCTTGCCTGACCATGTCCTACACTATCACTTTTATCGTGGTCTCAACAAGGAAGCTGCTCTACATCTCGACATTGCCTCAGGAGGATCATTCTCACATAAAATCGTTAGTGAAGGGAAAGCCATTCTTGAGAAGATCCTTGAAAACACCCCTTACACTGGCATCTTTGATGAGTTTCCTGAATAAGAAAAAAAGTTGAGCCCAGCCCTGAACTGATGAGGACATGGCCTCCACACATATGACCATGCTTGGAGAATTACATGGAGGCCAAGGAGATCAGCAAGGGCATCCAAATCAAGAAGGCCCAAAGCTTATCCGGTTCGAGTCACCAAGGTGGAGGCCCAAATCAAGTTTGAGTCCACCTCGGAATCCAGGACCAGTCTGCCTTGAACTGGTCACCTAGGACGATGATGAGGACATGGCCTCCACACATATGACCATGCTTGGAGAATTACATGGAGGCCAAGGAGATCAGCAAGGGCATCCAAATCGAGAAGAAGGCCCAAAGCTTATGCCCATATGGAACTTATGCATACCGACAAATGTCATTTGGGTTATGCAATGCTCCATCTTCTTTCCAATGGTGCATGATGTCTATTTTCTCTGACATGATCGAGAAAATCATGGAGGTGTTCATGGATGATTTTACCGCTATGGCAAAACCTTTGATGATTGCTTGGAGAATTTAGATAGAGTCTTACAATGGTGTGAAGAAAAGCACTTAGTCCTGAACTAGGAGAAATGTCATTTTATGGTTCAGGAAGGAATAGTGCTAGGACACAAAGTGTCTGAACATGGTATAGAGGTGGATAGAGCAAAGATTGAAGTTATTGAAAAACTTCCACCTCCCATAAATGTGAAAGGAATCCGTAGCTTCCTAGGACATGCAGGGTTCTATAGGCGATTCATCAAGAACTTCTCTCAAATTGCTAGACCCCTGACTAGTCTCTTAGCTAAGGATGCACCTTTCATCTTCTCAGATGAGTGTTATGAATCTTTTCAAATTCTTAAGAAGGCACTCATCTAAGCTCCAATCATCCAACCACCTGATTGGAATCTTCCTTTCGAGATCATGTGTGATGCTAGCGATTTTGCGGTTGGTGCTGCTTTAGGCCAAACCAAGGATAAGATGCATTATGCCATATCCTATGCTAGCAAAACCTCGAGTGGACCACAACTCAATTATGCTACAACTGAAAAAGAACTATTGGCTATTGTCTTTGCTGTGGACAAGTTTAGATCTTACTTAGTGGGGGCAAAGGTGATTGTCTATACAGATCATGCTGCTCTAAAATACCTCCTCACTAAGAAAGATGCTAAGCCTCGGCTAATCTGAAGGATTCTTCTACTCCAAGAGTTTGACATAGAAATCCGAGATAGAAAGGGAGTAGAGAATTCTGTAGCCGACCACTTATCTAGGCTTCATTTCAAGGAAACACATGAACTTCCCATCAATACTACCTAAGAGATGACACCCTGCTCAAGATATCAGACTCCGATCCTTGGTATGCAGACATCGTGAACTTTATAGTAAAAGGCTATGTCCCACCGGGTGCAAATAAGAGAAAATTAGTACACTATAGTCGTTTGCACCTATGGGATGAGCCATATCTTTTCCGAATCTGCTTCGATGGATTATTGAGAAGATGTGTCCCTATGGCTGAGGCTATTCAAATAATGGAAAGATGCCATGCCTCGCCATATGGAGGACACTATGGGGCATTCTGGACATATGCTAAGGTCTGGCAAAGTGGTTTTTCTGACCAACAATGTATGAAGATACAAAGGACTTTGTCAGGAGATGCCACCGATGTCAGAAACATGGGAATATCAACTCACGAAATGCAATGCCTCTCACAAACAATCTCCAAGTTGAACTTTTCGACGTTTGGGGCATTGATTTCATGGGGGGGCATTCCCTATGTCTGGGAATTGTGAGTACATCTTGGTAGCAGTGGACTATGTGTCCAAATGGGTAGAAGCAATGCCATGTCAAACATGTGATTCAAAACATGCCAAGAGAATGTTCCATGAAGTGATATTTCCTCGATTTGGTATACCACGGATGGTCATAAGTGATGGAGGTTCCCACTTCATCTATAAAGTTTTCTGAAAGTACCTAGCAGATCATGGAGTTCGTCATAACATCGCAACAGCATGCCATCCTCAGACCAGCGGTCAAGCAGAAACATCTAACAAACAAATCAAGAATATTTTGCAAAAGATCGTAGATGAAATGGGGAAGGGATGGGAGGACAAACTCCCTAATGCACTTTGGGCTTATCGAACTGCCTACAAGACACCCATAGGCATGTCACCCTATCAACTTGAATATGGGAAAACATGTCATTTGCTTGTGGAAGTGGAGTTCAAGGCTCATTGGGCAATCAAGAAATGGAACATGGATCTCCACCTAGCTGGTAAGAATTGTCAGATGTAACTCTCTAAGCTAGAAGAGTGTAGAGAAAAGGCCTATCACAATTCTAAGATCTACAAAGAGAGAACAAAAAGATGGCATGATAAGAGAATCAAGCACGAGGAGTTTAACCCTAGAGATAAGGTTCTACTATTCAATTCAAGAGTTAAGCTCTTTGGACATGGTAAGTTGTGAAGTAAGAGGGATGGGCCATACAAAGTCATTGACACTTCAACCCACGGGGCCATTACCATCCAAGATGATAGAGGTAATACTTTTAAGGTAAATGGCCAATGCTTTAAGGTTTACCTTCAGCCACAAATCAACACGGTTGAGGAACTTGATGTAATTGAGTTCATCGAACTCTTACATTAAAATTCAATCTACCTAAACTCTAGACAACTAATGCTCGAACGACTAACTCTTAATATGCTCCACGAGTTTTGTTGTCTATTTGAGTCTGCAGGATTTTAAGGATCGAGAAGATAAGACCTGAAATGCAAGACATTGGATTGAAAGACTATGTCAACATCTAGCTTGGGGGAGGGGCATCCCCCATGTATCCAGGTAAGTATCTTTTCTCCTTTTGTTATGGGATATATATAATTTAAAAAAGATACATAACCATAAAACTAAATAAATTTCCTTTGTGTTATATATTAGTCTTAAAGTTTGAATAAAATAAATAGGGAGTATGTTTAAAAGTTTGATTTTCTTCTTAAATAAAAAGAACCTAGTCAAATCTCTATGCATGGAAATGATGAATAGTTGCTCTGCCGTAATTCCTTTCAAGTACCTAGTTTTCAATCGCGAACTCTCCCAAGTTTTGGACACAATGGTTTTGATTTAAGATTTTCTCTAAACTTGAACTTATGGGTAACAAATGCTTGATCTAAGTCTAGGTAGTTGACGGATATGATATGGGAAGGTTTTGAGTTGTTGTCTATCATGTTTCTAGAGATACTAGAGTTCTGGAGAATTTATCATTTGAAAATTAACTTGCTACATGATGAGTTCCTGTATGATGAGAGTTTGAATTCCTACCACAACCATATACATGTTTATAGATTAGGAAGCCTTACATTCATATTTACTATTTGTGAGCATTGAGTATGATCAGGCTGTGTCGATCCTTAGGAACTGGTCATGCCGTTAAAATCGAGATCCATCTATACACTCTACCTATATATTCTGCTTTTACCCTGGAAGTACGAATCCACATATATTCCATTCAGATCCACCCAGAAAATAGTTCTACTCTTACACTGGGAGTGAACTGCCCAAAAATATTCCTATCATCCATTTTATCCTTTGCTAGCTAATAAAGCTCCAAACATCCAGTTATGCTACCTCTTGTTATTATGTTCCAAAATGAGCTTGGGTATTCTATTAAAAAAAGAGAAAGAGGACAAATGTCCCACTCAAAATAAAGAGAGATTTAGCAGCCCAAGTTCCTTCTCAAAATCTTCAAGTTTCTAAGAGAGGTATATGAAATTTCTCAAAGGAGCTAAGTATTCACCATCATCATCCCTTTACCCCCTTATAACCACTTCTACCCTATTCTCTATTCATCCATTTACCATATAGCCCATACACATGCATATCTTGATTTGACTTTATGACTCGTTGAAAGGTCTTGATGGCTAGAGGGGGGTGAATAGCCTTTTAAAAATTTCTACAAAGACAAGCTAAACAAGTTTATCAATATAACAAATAGCGAGATGCGTGTTTTGCTTAGCCTACGGGGTGTTTGCAAGCCACCTATCCAATTCACAATTCTAGTATATTTGCACTCAACCGCACAAGTCAAACCGAGATGGAAACTACAACTACAACTAGCAAGCTACACAAAAGAGCTACTCTAGCAAAGCTAACTAGCTAGCAAAGGTAACTAAGAAGGTAATACGGAGTTGAGTTAGGAGAGTTTCACCAAGGGGCGAAGTATTGAGCCAACCAATATGATCAACAATGAATACCAAGACAACCGAACACCGGGATCAATCAATCACAATATGAAAGTGATGACACAAGATTTATCCCGAGGTTCACGTGCTTGCCGGCACGCTAGTCCCCGTTGTGTCCCTCTTCACCACGTGGTTCGGTGGCTAATCGGTCACACACCGAGCCTCTCAAAAGGCGCCACAAGAACCTACCAAATGGCAAGAGGTTGCAATGACACGAGCAATTAACTAACGTTGCCTTTGGCGCTTCACCGAGGTAGGCACAAACCCCTCACAATCACCGGAGGTGGCCAAGAACAGTCACCAACTCTTGCCAACGCCTCCAAGCTACTCCAAGCCGTCTAGGTGGCGGCAACCACCAAGAGAAACAAGAATCATGCAGCAAATCAACCACCAAGTGCCAACTAGATGCAATCTCACGATGCAAATGCACTTGGATCACTCAATCTCACTTCGAATATGCAAAGAAGTGTCACACCCCAAAATTTTTAATTTTGGGTTGTGCATAGGAAACACTAAATAAAATAAATGTTTTAATATTCGGATAAAATTTCCTAAGTTTAGTTTATGATGGCATCAATTAGTTATAAAAAAATAATAAAAAAATAAATAATAAGAATCTTTAAATTTTTCTAAACTAATTTGACGGGCTATTGTTTGATGTGATGTTTGCTCGTTAACTCTTGTGTGTTAAGAGCGAACAAAGTCTTTCAAAATGCGTTTAGTGGATCGATCTTTCTTCTCTGGCAAGCCTTTATCATTTTCTGCAATCAAATTCCTTGTTTCTCAGCTCAAGTTTTCGTTTGGAGCCTCTCAAAATCTTTTCTTTGTAACCCGAATCGCTTCTTTCAGTTTCTCGTCCATCAATCAATCTCTACAAACTTCTCGGGAATTTTTCCGGTTTTTCCTGGAAACTTGTTCTCACTTTTCTGTGAGCACAATCTAATTTTTAGATGCTATAAATTATCTCATCGTGAGCCCTAAATACTTTATTTGTGTTTCTCATATTCCATAGTGTCTCTGAGAATTTTCCCCGAATTTTTGGAGATTTCGGAGTATTTTTCGCAGCTTAAATAATAATTCTGGACTTTTCTAGAATTATTTTATCCACGAAATTAATTAATTCCGAAAATAATAAATATCTCATTTTCCACCAAAACTCGTGTGCAATAATCCTAAATGCCCATTCATTTATTTACTAATGGGCTTTAATGATTACTTAGGCCTATTAGCGGAGATGGATGGTGCAACGTCAATTAGCACCATATCGCTAGTTGATATGGAGGTGGAGAGTTTTCCTCCCTATATATACGTACCTACCCTTTGGGTAAAAGCACACCAAAACTACCGTGGAGGAGCCCCTAGTTTGGGAAATCTCTCGTGTAGTAAATTAGATTTTTCTCCTCCTTCTCATGCCGCCACCGGAGAATCGTCGCGTGCACCTTCCTACATTCAATGTCGTTGTTGCAAATTTCAGGGCGCCCGATCTGTTCCGAGTTCATCATCACCATGCTTTGGTAAGAAACACCCACACGATGGCCGCTCTTGTCTATTATCTGTTAGCTTCTTCGGCTGCTGATCCTATTGCTTACGATGATCACGTACACTAACCATGGAGCCTGCATATCTGTCCACATACGTGATATACATGCTGAGTATCTATCTCCATCTGCATGACTGCCGTCGCCCAGTGATGGACCATCGCCGATCTGTCATTGGAGGAGCCCGCTTGTGAAACCCGATCTCGTCGCTCTCTGCTTCAACGCCGGCATCGCTGTTCCTCGTCTGACATCGGTGGGGGACCTCTGCACGTCCCCTGTTAGTCTCCCCTCCCTAACCTGCACCCTGCTGGTTCTGTTAAGCCTATACGATCATCAGTTGTTCCGGTCTGTGCAGTTGCCCAATAAAAACAATCGGCCATGAAGAGGCAAGCCATGCTGGCCGCTGGTCATCCTCGACATAGATGCATATATCTTCTTTTTCTTGCATGAAGAGTCATTTGCCGGGAACATGTCTTCATCTATGTCTATTCGTGAGGTCTGTGCGACCTATGCCCTGTTGCTTTATCAGCTAAATATAAATACACTCCGCTGATGTCATCCCTTCATCATACGTGTGCAATATTTTGGCTTTGTTTTTGGACACGTGGAATTTCCTTTGCCAATATATTCATCACGTATACATAGGACCTTGTGTCTCACGTTGCATGTGTGGAGCAAACCCTCCTGTGTAAATAATATAGTTTCAGCTTTTGCATCTTAAATCTTCCACTGATTCATCATCCTAGCTCTGTTCAGTCTGGTTGCGTTAGTTTTGTGTTGACGTAATTTAAACGTTAGAAGTGACCTTTACCATGCTAAATATTTCTGAATTTAAATTGTAATGTGATTAATGTTTATGTACAACTCTAATTTTTTTTAAAAAAAGCCATATAGGTAAACATATATACTGTGATGCTTTTTACACAAATATTAATATGGTTAATAGCTATCACCAATATGTTTTTAAATTATAACTTGTTTAGTTTAAACCATCTCATATGCAGTTCGAGTAGGTGCCTCACGTGCCCTTTTATTTTTGTAAAGTAAAGTTAAACTTGATTAAATTATATGACATTGTTTATAAATAAAGTATAACTAAGGTTTAACTTTGGCTTTATAATTTGATTAATGATTATGAGAAAAGGTAACATAGGATAATATATTATGTTTTGCTTAGTTTATAATTTCATATAAGGTCATCTTAGATGTGATTTGGTTAATGTTTAGAAGCAACTAGGGTTTATAACTCTGGTATTTCATAACTGAATGTTAATAAGATTCATATCCACATAAATGTTTTCTTTTAAATTACAAGATGTTTAGTTCAACCTTGATTTGTAAATGTTTTCATTTAGCTTTTGCCACATGTTCCATGATTATCTAAATTATAAAATATTTACATGACTTAAAATACTATGATATGATATATTTATAAATAAAATATGGCTAAGGTATAATGTTAGCTTTTACAATTCAACATAATTTGGTTAGTTCCACTTTAGTATATTTCTCCAAAAAGTCCAACACTTTAATTCACTAACTAAAATGAATCCAGCATATAGTTTTCTCTTTTAGTATGTTGCAAGCTTATCGATAGTCGTGTCCTATTAACGGTAGCTCCGTTCTCCGTCGTTCTTGCGCTAGCATCAAGTCGTGTCGATTAGTGTGCTCTTTTTTGTTTTCTCTTGTGTGGTGTATTGTTCATAGTTGTCCCTATTTGTTTGCTTGTATGTCTGTTATTGTACTGGGTTGCTATGATCTACGAGTAGAAGAAAGACTATCCGTGAGCGCCGAAGATCCGAAGATGAAGACCAGAAGCTGAGTGCCAGAAGTTGCAAATGAAAGATTAAGTTGAGGTTTTTCAGAGCAAGTTGCTTTGGGCATAAAGCAAGTTCTAAGGCAAGTATAACATGGGACCATTCTTGTTGTCCTATTCACAATAAGCAAATAATATCATTATGCATATATTCCCTTGATAAGGATGACTTAGTTTTGATCTTATACCTTGATACCTATTATATTGCATTAAGTAGCATTGCTAGTGCTTAACATGAACTATGATCATGTAATTTGACTAATGGAATATGCAATAAACATTAAAAGATGACTTTTGATTACTGTTTAAAGGGGGCTAGAGCATGGGGTCTTGGTGCTCTAGTTTCTCTCCATAAGGACTCATCTGTAAGCGAACATCCGGGACTTACAGTACAACTGTGAGGGCTATATGGCTCTGGCTTTAGTCAAGTATGAGGACCTTTTCTAGCTTGTTAGTGGTAACCTTCATGGCGTAAGAACGGCTTGACGAATCGGGTATAGTGCGGCCTCTGTCCTTATGTGTATAGGCTGCGCGTCATTGTGCCATTTGGAAGGGGGGGCTCTACATCTGTTTGCCGAGTGAATCTAATGGCCCTAACTTGTTAGACGAACCTTTGAAAGATTTCATAGTGAACCCTGCCGACCTTCCTTGGTAGTGGGTCAAGAGGCTGATCACCTCGGGCGAAAGGGTAAATCACGACTCATAGTGAAAGTATACAACCTCTGCAGAGTGTAAAACTGGTATATCAGCCGTGCTCACGGTCACGAGTGGCCTTGGACCCTTATGGAATAGTTGATAATTATTAATGGTTATGTTTTTGCTATTCATTATTCATCTTTACATTGATCATATGTTTATTGTGGGATTAATGCAAACCTGATTCTACTCATATGATAAAACTGTGGTAATTAAAAGCTAAATGCAGTAAACCAGTGTCTATCCTTTTGAGCCTCATGAACCCCGTGTTATATTTGTTGAGTTCGACATGGACTCACTCTTGCTATTTCCCTACACTCCAGTGTGTAGTAAGGTGCTACTTAGAAGAAGGACGAAGGTGTAGTAGAGTTTTCAGAAGTGCTTGGCATATGGAGCCACAAGTCAGCCGTCCCTGTGACGTTGGAGCCTGAAGAAAAGATTAATGACCGTTCTGCGACACTCTGATAGTTGTAAGTGTTAATATAATAAGTATTCCGCTTTATATAAACATTGTTTTGATATCTCTATTCTGTTGTTGTATGTGTGGACTTCCTGGGCACACATATAACGAGTGCTTGGTCTTCTTTGGAAAACCGGGCGTGACAAGAAGCAAGAGAGATGAGTGGGAGGGGAGTTACTTAGCTCAAAGTGCTCACAAGTATGTCAAAGAATGCAAGAGGGAGAGCTTTGAGCCGGCCAACGAGTATTTATAGACGTACCCCTTCGAATAGAGCCGTTAGGCACAGGATTCAGCAGCAGTCGCGCTGACCGGACGCGCTGGTCGCAGAGACCGGACGCGTAGGTGCATACACCACCCATGCGCGAAGCACGACAGGACGCGCTGGTTGAAATGACCAAACGCGCAAAGCTTGACCGGACGCGCTGGTCCCGTAACTGACCGGACGCGCTGGTCAAGCCAGAGCAGCGCTCCAACGAAACAACGACTGGACGCGCTGTAGAACTAACTGGACGCCACAGTGCCAGCATCCGGTTGGAGTCTAGTAAGCTCCCACAACGACCGGACGCGTCCGGTCGATCATGACCGGACGCGCCACTGCATCCGATCAGATAACCGAGACACAGACACACGCTGAGCACTGACCGGACGCGTCCGGTCAAACAGAGACCGCGTCCGGTCCAGCGTCCGGTCACCTCTGTGACCTCCATTCGCCTCCGTTTGATTCACCCTTTCACATATGAGCTAGACTAAGTGTGTGTGTCACTTTAGCAACGCCATCGCAAATGTGCTAACACCACCAAGTGATCACGTCATGTGTGAGTGTGTTAGCATTTTCACAATCATTTTTCGAGGCATTATTGGTTCTATCCAAATGCATATGATTATGAAATGCACACCTAGAGGCACTTAGGAGTTCAATAGCCGCGTCATTCCCCTCTTTATAGTACGGCTATCTATCCTATAATGTAACCACACCCACTAGGTATCTTGGTTACTAAAACACAACCCTTAAGCATATACCTTTGCCTTGATCATGTAGAGTTGCATCCAAATCCAAGTGTGGCCATCATGATCACCATGTCCATCTTGCCACCAACCTTGGAATGTACTAATCCTCATATGCTATATACAACTTAGGCATAGGATTAGTACTTAGGCATTGTCACTAATTACCAACACCAAACATAGAGCTTTCACTCGTTCCTTTGGATCCATAGTTTTGATTATGCAATATATGTTTCACTGTATCCCCACCTATGAGCTCCACATAAGCCTATTAGAAGTAGGGTGAGAGAGAGAAGGCATAATGTTACTATGCTACCAAAAATACCACATATTTTGAGAGGAGAGAAAAGGCATACACCATAATTGCCTTGGAGAGGATCCAGAAATACCACAAAGGAGAGACTTGGAAGGGTCATACCTAGGAATCTCTGAGTTTTATTTTGAAAATCTTGCAAAACTCCAGAATAATAGTTGATCAAAGAGCTTGAAACATGGCGCTTGACTTGACTGTTCTGTCTTTCAACTACTCAAGACCCAAGTGACGGCTACAAGCCCCATTGTGGAAGGTAACATGAGTGAGTTTTTCATCAGAATAGTTCACTTTAATCCAGAGGAGAGTTCTTGTTTGAATGCATGTGTACCTGTAAGGCGTGAAAGTAATGTAGCAACTCCTGATCCATCACTGAGTTTATCTTTGCTCAGGGACGAACAAAAGGTAAGCTTGGGGAGTTTATTGATGGTAGATAAGTATCATTTTTAACCGTCAACATAGCATGAAAAATGATCTAAACATAATCATCTCTTAGATATAGGGGGTCTACTAACATAATTCCATGAGTTTTTGTGAATCTATGTTTTGCAAGGGTTAAACTAGAAAAGGACTAGAATCACCAAATAGAAGTATCTCAAATGATGATATAAAGTGAACCATTGTGTAGAGCTCATTGAGACACATGAAATAGAGTTTTGGTTCACCCAAATCGGAGTCCAGACGACAAAGTTACGCCTTCCGAAAGATTGCAAATGGGCTCCAAGAGCAGTCCAGAGTAAAACGGGCATATCTCCCTCATTCGAACTCCATTTTAGGTGATCCACTAGGCGAATCGAAGCTAACGAAAAGATCTAT
Source organism: Saccharum hybrid cultivar R570 (assembly GCA_038087645.1). NCBI lineage: Eukaryota > Viridiplantae > Streptophyta > Magnoliopsida > Poales > Poaceae > Saccharum > Saccharum hybrid cultivar. The sequence goes on from JAQSUU010000423.1 coordinate 4,230,808, forward strand.
CAGACCACACTAAATATGAGCCCATTTGTGCCAAGGGATGGGGCAGGCACCCAGGTCCTACAGCCAATCAGGCTCTGTCTCGCAGATCGCCCCTCCACCGCCTTTGAGGATCAATAATAATCATTGATCTAGGTCGGTTTGATCTAAAGGCTATGGTGCTTCCTAGAGGGCTATATAAGCAGCCCCCAGGACCCCCCTAAGTGTCATCTCCTTCTCATTAGCTACCTCCAGAGCAAAAGTTAGGGTTTTACCCCTCCATCTAAGTAGAAGAAGTAGAGGTCCCTCTAGATCTTCTAGTTCTAGTTCAAGTTCATCTAGTTGTAAACTAGAGAAGAGGGAGACAGAAGAGGAGAGAGCCAAGGAGGAGTCAGATCTGTCAGATCTTCCTCAACATTGTACTTTTGCTACAAGTGATTCGTCTTTGAGCAATCTCTAAGTTCTTCAATTTATAATTCTTGAGTTCTTTACTTAATTTCTGTATTTACTTTTTATTTATTTATTGGATTACTGCTTGCATCAAGTGTTATAGTCTTTATAATGTTAGAGTAGTAATTAATAGGTTAAGCGTGGCGCTTAGTCTTGAGATTACCTAGAATTGCACCCAACCCAGTGGATTGTTGTGGTAGCCCTAGGGTAGTGACATCCCTAACGGCCAACGTATTCCACCACGTTCAGATCGGTGTTTGTAGGACCGTAGTCAGAGCTTCCTAGTCCCCTTCTTATCCCTTTTCTATGGTTAGTGTTTTGATGTCCCAAAATAAGTAACCCTAAAGTAAACCCTGATTCCTAGATTACTCTATAGAACTCTTAGGAAAATTCCTCTCTCCCCACAAAAACATATAGTTATCCCTGGGCAATCTAAACCTCAACTTGTGCATTTCTCGTTCCCCATGGAAAATTGATACCTTGGAATACTCCCGGGTGAAAGCTACATCGGTATCCGTGCGCTTGCAGATTTATCTGTTTGCATTTAAAATACCCAGCAGGCATAACACCAGAGAATTAGGGCTACACTCTCCAATGTAGTAGATTAGTTCTAGTTGAGAGTTAGGGAGAGTCAGGCTACACTCAGGTTCTGGAGAATTCTTTGGAGGTCTAGTATATCTTTCTATCTTATCTTTGCAAGACTTATGCTTTAATATATTTATTTTCTCTATTTACTTTTATGCCTTCATATATGTGGTTAGTATAGTTGTTATACTTTTGCATGGGATCTCCACTCATATTGAGTGCGTTAGTTATCACGTGTGACTAGAGTAGTAATCGCTGGTGTAGACATGGTGTGTAGACTATAGGTTACCTAAGATTGCGTCCAGTTCCATAGATAGTTATGGTAACCCCAAAGGTGACAGCTCTAACCAGGCCTTTGTAAACCACACCATGTTCGGATGGTGTTCGTAGGGCATTTTGGTAGTCTTTCCCTGACTACCCCTTCTCAGTCTTTTCGAGAGTCGAAAAGGTACTATTGCTTCAAAGTGTTATTGTGTGATTGTTATATCTACCTATATTTCAGTTATCATAGAACCAAAGTAATATAGAAGTATTTAGGAACCTTGAACTCTTCCGCTATCCTCTCAATTTAGCTATGCTACTCTTTTGGAATTCTCCTATGTGTGTGTCATTATGCATAACTCCTATCATTTATCATTTACCCCTACTTTAGTCTAGTTGGTATATTAAGTTAGTAGATGCATGATGGTGAATTATTAGCTTCTTTAACCATTATTTCTTTGTGGATAAATACGATACCCTAGAATACTCCCAGGTAAAAGCTATAACGGTATCCGTGAGCTTGCAGAATTTTCTGTGTGCGTTAACAATTACCAACAAGCTTTTTGGCACCATTGCTAGGGACGCAATTAGCATAAAGATTTTGATCTTGATGTCTACAAATTTAGTGTACCACTTGCTTTAGTAGGATTACCCCTGTTCTGTTGAGTTGTGGAATAGACAGGACAATAGTCGACGTTTCAACCTTTCGGCAAACTTCCACAAGAAAAGATGAGAGAAACATTGGAACCCTGTCATCTCATAGGTTTGTGTATATATATATTATTCTAACCATGTGTAGATTGGAGAAAAGGTCGTCGTCACAAGAATTCAAATCACATCTCAAGTGACAGGAACATAGATGTTGCATCACTCACAAATTCCATCATCTGAGACATGGTATGTATGATCAAGAAAGGTGAGATAGTCTTGCTCATAGACTTTAAACTTTATGAGTAGTTACCTTTTTAATTCTTGCATTCCACTGCATGTTTACGTTGAATAATCCATGCATCTACCCTCTTTAGTTTATGTTTTCTCGTATCAAATCCATAACATGTCTAGTTCCTTGCACTCATCCATGTCGCTTGCATAAAAAAGAAAAAAGCCTCACCATGATCATGCTCTTTCAACTCTATTTGAGTAAATCTCTATAATGCTTTAATGCTACTTTTGTTTGCTATAGTATGCTTTGGTTTGGAAGTACTACTATAGGGTACTTCTAAAGGCTTTTAAATTGAGTGTGGTGCTTAGATTAAAATGCTTTCCTGAATCGAATTAGACATAGTGTCTAGGTTGATTTTTGAACTGATAGTATGCTTTAGTAGATCCTGGTTATTTTGTCGGATTAACCCCTATAGGAAATTTTTAAATTCAATCTGGGTAAGTCAAGAGATGATTTCACGTTGGAGAAGAATCAAGGCAAGTGAACTCCAATAACTTTACACAAAGAAGACCCAGCTCATTCCTCATAGAAGGAAGGACTGTGAGTATCAAAGTTCATTCACTAATCTTTTATTGCTAGTTATCTTTGCCTTGAACCATGTTAGAATACAGCAACCACATAACACATGCTAGAAAAAATCTATGCTAAAGTAATTCTAAAAAACATCATTTCATTAGCATAGAGAAAAGTCACAAAAAGTACGGACAACAAAACTTGTATTTCAAATCTGCTATATTCTCTTGGGTATGTGTCCATTAACATTTTGTAGGAAAGAATGAATATAAGTTGTGCCTATCCATGGTTTGGTATGAGTCTATGAACAGCCGAACCACCACTTCAACAATGGAATAAATAAGAGAAAATGAGACAAGTGCCACAAGAAGGATTCACAATAGAAGCACTTACTCATAAGAAGTGGACAGACGAATCAACCGGTCATGAGTAACAATGAAGGCAACCTAGGATTGAGCCTTTCCAGGACTCAAGACTAGGAGGTTGATGAGAAGCAGGGAGCAATTCATTTCATATCAGCAAATCAATGTCCTATCTTCATCACCCTCGAAGACACCATCTCACATGTCGGCAAAAAGGACCAAGTTGACAATGCCACCATACATTCTAGATCAATGGTCTGCCTATGGTGTCTCAAAAGGCCTTACTTAATGGACCACGAACTCACACCAATTGGTAAACTTTCTCGTTCAGGTAAGTTTGTCACTACTTACTTCAAAAGAAGGAAAGATAAAGGTAAGTTCATCCAAGCATTATGCAACATTAAAATACATTCAACATCTTATACTATGTTGCTAATTTGTCTTGGTTATCTTTACCTTTATGCCATGCTTAACTTGCTAAATTATATGCTTCTTTAGTTCACCATACATATCATTGTTTCTACTTGAATGATTCCCCTTTAGTCTTGCATCTTCCGTGTTCTGTGATAAGTATGCTTTGGAACATTACTTGAACATAACTATTAAATCATAACATGCTTATATAGAATTTGGTTGCACATGTGGACTAGCCCTTATAGGAAAATATTCAAATTCATTAGGAATGTCAGAGATCATTTGTAGAAATAAATCAAGGTTAGAGGTGTTCTTCAAAACAATTACACACATCCTTGCTATTAACCTTGTTGAAAAGTTGAAGTAGTGGTGAACAATAAAAGCATATGATGGGCTATAGATAAATCCTTGATAACACTATCCTTATTTTGAATCATTTGTATACTCCTTTGGGTATGTGTTGTCTACTAATACCTTGCAGAGAAGAAATGATTAACGAGAGAAGAAGGTCTGAAGAGTGAGAAAGGAGTGCAACATATGAGACAAGATGCTCATGAACAACCCAAGATACAAGAAAGGAAAGGACCACCGAAAGTCATCTACCCTTCATCACATGATGCCATTATGCTTCCATAATGAAGGTAACATCTTAAGGTAAGTGGTCATCATTTTCCTCTTGATCTTGATATGCACATAAATGAAGATACAAACATGTTAGAGTTACAACTTTAATTGATTCAACCTGATTAACTCAACATGATTTGTACTTTAAGTTTGTTCATAGCACCATTCTCTTGATCTCAATCTTAACCAAACGAGCTAAAATATTGCATATCTTATCTTTGGAAGATGATAGTCATAATCATATAAACATTGATACATTAAATAAGATGAACAATCCTTCCATAGATTAAAGCAACTCCAATATTTTGTCTGAAATGTTAAATGCTACATTTATACTTCTGATCTTCTCACCCATATTATAAAGGAACCATGTACACATCATCAATCGTATCATGCCTAAAGATAGAGAAGAATGAATAATTTTCTAGTTCTATTGGTGTTTTCCCACCAATAGAACACATGCACTTGATCTCTACCTTGTCCTTATGAGCAGAACACACTTCAAGTGAAGTGTGGAGAGAAGACGATCCCTATTTCTAAGAAGGGAAGAAGATGGCACCACCATAAATCCTTATCCTTAAGAGTGAACCACTACAAGGAGGAGTCCTTTTCGGAGGACTAAAAACAATGAACTCTCGCCAGGAGGTAAACTTGGTAGTTATCCATATTTACTTTTTTGCATTGCATTAATTATTTTCACTTTAGCATATTTACTTTTCTGCATTAGCATTGCATTAGAAAAGAAAATAAAAATCTTTATTACATTCATCATTGCATCATAAAAATCTTAAGCCCCATGTGAATAACCTATGGTAACCCTGAAGGAATATTCACTGTGGTGGCATAAAAATAAAAATATCATGCATATGTATTTCCATTTGCATTATAAAAGAGAAAATCCTGAAAAGACATGAAAGTCAACATCTTGCCAAAAAGTCTTCAAACTATGAAATCAATCTTAAGCAATAGGAACAATCAATTTCTCAACAGCTGACCACTAACCCCTTGTTATAATCAAGGCTTTGAGTTTTTGGTGTTCTTGTTGGAGTATATTTTGAAGAATGACATTTTGATCAAGAGTAAGTTCACTCAGTGGTAGTCACTACACTCTGCCTAAATAAGAAGGAACACCGCTGGCGAGCTCACTGCGAAGATTTCTCAATTTCCAACCACGACAACATCTAGCTTGGGGGAGGAGCATCCCCTGTGTATCTAGCTAAGTATTTCTTTCCCTTTTTAGTTTATATTTGAGTTTGCTTCTGTCAGTCAAAAGAAATAAAAAGATGAATAACAAATCAAAACCAAATAAAAGTTTATCTAGTTAGTTATATATATTAAGGTGTGATCTTAAACACTGAAAACAAAATAAAGAGTGTGTTTAGAATTTTTGTTTTTAAGAGTCATAAAATAATGAATAGAGCTCAACTATAATTCCCTTACCTAGCATTTAGACTTGAATTCTCCTGAGTTTTGGATTGGGTTTGATAGAAGAATTTGCTCTGAACCTGAAACTTGTGGGTAGCATATGTTTGAGCTAAGTCTAGGTAATTGACGGATATGATATAAGAAAGTCTGAGCTGCTATTTATCTTGTTCCTAGCGATACTAGAGTTCTGGAGTTTATCTTTTGAAAACTTAAAATTTTACATGATGAGCTCCTGTATGACAAAGCTTGAATTTCTACCAAAGCTATATATGATATTTAGAATAGGAAACCTTCCACACTTATATGTTGCTTGCTTTGCATTGAGTTTGGTCAAGCTCTGTTGATGCCTTATGAGAGGTTTGTCATGCTCTTAAAATCAAGATCACGTACACACCACCCACATATGCACTATTCCTACACTGGGAGTAGGCGCAATCATTTTCCATTCCATCTAGATCCACCTGAAAATGTTTTACTCTTACACGGAGAGTAAACACCCAAAAATATACCCTATAGGACAACCCCAATAAATGCTTCAAGTTCTTGTTGATATCTATCCAAAGTTTTGTTACAGAAAGAGACATAGGGCTATGCAAAAGTTATTCATGAAAAGAGAAGAAAAAAAGAGTATTGGAAAAAATGGACAAGTGTCCAAGAGAATAAAACAATGGGTACTCTGATGCCCACCTAAAAAGAAAAAAAATGCTGATGAATAAGATAGCCCATGTTTTATTTGCAAGTGTTCTTCAAATTTTAAAAGAGAGGTATATTTCAAGGAGCATACCATATACACCTATCATATATCCATCATACTCCATACACATGCATATCTTGACTTGATTGTATTACTTAACTCTCTTTGGATCCATTGCTTGACTTTACAATACATGAAAAGGCATGCTTGCAACTATTATTATGTTTTCTCCACTCCTATGAGCTCCACATAAGCTTTAGTTATAGGAAGGGAAAGGCATAACATTATTAATGCCTTGGTAAGGATCCACAAATACTACATATATTGAGAAATCTAAGAGTGTCATACAATAGAAGCTCTGAGTTTTATTTTAAAAACATGCAAAACTCTGGAATAACGGTTGAGCAAAGAGCTAGAGACATAGCGCTTAACTTGATTGTTCTGTCTTTCAATTGCTCAAGACCCAAGTGAAGTCTAAGAAGCTCTATAGTTAAAGGTAATATGGGTAAGTTTAAAAGTTAGATCAGAATCCGGAGGAGAATTTTTGTTTGAATGCATGTGTACTTTCTAGGAGTTATTTCAAAATTTCCAAAAGCCTCAAAACTTTCCAAGTTTGCTGAGTTTAGCTTTGCTAAGGGACTAGCAAAGGGTAAACTTGGGAGAACTTGTTGACGGTCATTAAACTCCAAATATAACCATCAACTATTACATAAAGTGATATGAAATGAATTACAAAGCATAGTTGTAGGGTTTGATTCTAACAAGTTTCATGAGTTATGGTGCTCTCATTTGTCTTATAGGATATGCAATTTTTCACAGAATAAAAGCATCTCAAATGATGAATTGGAGTGCACCATTGTGAAGGGCTCGTCGAGACGATCGAAACGGATATATTACTTACTATATTTGGAGTTTGAAATAAAAAGATATCAATCCACGACCACACATGCACTAGAAGATTCCAGAGGACACGAGAAGACACCAAACCGAAGCAGACCCCGATTGGCTGACAGGTGGGGCCGGCCGGCCCCACCCCTATGCCGGCCAGCCCTTGGCTACGCCGCCTCGCCCCGAGCTTCTAGAATGTTCCTCCTACGCCTCCTAAGGTCACACAGATTGATGATGTGGCAGTTACTTGGCCTCTACTCCACCTCAGCCTACATAAGGACGCCCCCTACCCTCTCTAGGAGGCCATCTCTCATTCGGATCAAGGCACAACACCAGAGAATTTGGGCTAGACTCTTCAATGTAGTAGATTAGTTCTAGTTGAGAGTTAGGGAGAGTCGGGCTACGCTCAGGTTCTAGAGAATTCTTCAGAGATCTGGTATATCTTTGTATCTTACCTTTGCAAGACTTATGTATATTTATCTTCTCTATTTACTTTTATGCCTTCATATATGTGGTTAGTATAGTTGTTATACTTTTGCATGGGATCTCCGCTCGTATTGAGTGCGCTAGTTATCACATGTGACTAGAGTAGTAATCGTTGGTGTAGACATAGTGTCTAGACTATAGGTTACCTGAGATTGCGCCCAGTTCCATAGATAGTTGTGATAGCCCCAAAGGTGACAACTTTGACTGTAATGCACACCACGTTCGGATTGGTGTTCGTAGGGCTTTTTGGCAGCCTTCCCCTGACTACCCCTTCCTAGTCTTTTCAAGAGTCGGAAAGGTATTGTTGCTCCAAAGTGTTATTGTATGATTGCTATATATACCTATATTTCAGTTATCATAGAACTAAAGTAATAGAGAAGTATTTATGAACCTTGAACTCTCCCACTGTCCTCTCAATTTAGCTATGCTACTCTTTTATCATGGAATTCTCCTATGTGTGTGTCATTATGCTTAACTCCTATCATTTATCATTTACCCCTACTTTAGTCTAGTTGGTATATTAAGTTAGTAGATGCATGATGGTGAATTATTAGCTTCTTTAACCATTATTTCCCTATGGATAAATACGATACCCTGGAATACTCCCGGGTAAAAGCTATAATGGTATTTGTGCGATTGCGGAATTTTCTGTGTGCGTAACAATTACCAACAACCCTTGCTCTGACCATCACTTTGGCCATGTTGTTGAAGTCTTCCTCCCAAACTATGAGCTTACCAAATTCTGAGACTACCTTATCAACCAAAGCATGGGTCCAAAGATCCATATTTAAGCTAATGAGCATCAACCAAACCTCATGTGTCATGACTACAGTCCTGTTATTCCAAGCTCTATCATGTGGAATGAATGTGATAGATCCATTACCAAAGGGCAAAGGTCTGTTGTGGATGAGCAAGTCTCTCTGATGCATATATGTGAATTTAACATAAGCTTGACCAAAGGGACAGGGTTGGATGGTCTCATAAGAAAGTGCATGAGCATTTAGGAAATCAACAATAGTAGCATGGATGAGATTGAAATTAAATTGATGTTGAGGAAGAGGATTAAAGGTAGCAATGGCCAGATCATTATTCTACCTATGAACATGGCCAATAACAGCACGCTTCATCAGAGGGCGTCCAGGTACCATGATCCGCTAAGCACCATCAGGTAAGAACGGCCAAGGATCAATAAATTGAAAAGCCATGGTTTCCTGAACATCAGAAATCAAGGGAGGAATAGTGACTGGTGTTTTCTCAGACCAAGAAACATGAATAGGAGGCAGAGGGTAGAGAATGCCAAGGAGACCACGAGCGCACTCACCAAAGGAAGAGAATACCGGAGCTTGATGACGCGAAGTTTGCAACGGTGATGGAGATGCAGGATCATCGGCGAACTCCAGCGCCGTGATCCTCCAGGTGCGGCTCCAAGGGATGATGCGAAGTGGAGGGGCATGAGGTGAAGGCAGTGAATAGAAAAATCAGCAAATGAAGCAACACATGCTTCTTTGTAGGCGGAAATCAGTCGTGGTCCACCTGGCAGAGAAACATTAATCGGCCGACGACTGGTGGGCGGCGTGACATTACCGGCAGGTGTACTCGGCAAGCATGTCAATCGAGGAGTGAAGGTGAACTCTCTAGTGTGGAAGCTAGTTTTTCCGCAGACCTTGCAATGCCAATGATGGGCTGAGCCAGAATAACGCTGGCATAAATTGCCCTGCACTGAAGATGGGAGCGGGCCAAGAATTCCTTTATAGGCCGTGTTTAAAACTTTAGAAACAGTCGGCACTTGAATGCGATTAAAAACCGATTGCCGCGCTTTATGATCAGGGTTTTGAAAACAAGAGTTATGACCATTAGGATGCCGAAGAACAAAGGATGATCCAACAAGAACTAAGTTGGCACCCGAGAGGGAAATAGATTTAGAATTCTTGTTGATCACTTCAACCCATTGAGCAAATTGTTCATTCTGCCAAAGCTTATATTCATATTGAAAATTAGGCCCCCCGCCATGCCAGAGATGAAAAAAGATCTTGAAATTAGAGCATTCGAAAGAACGAAGTCTAAAAATGTGGAATCCCACAGGTTGAGAATGAACAGAGAATCTGAACACACGATCGCTTAGAGCAAAAACTCTGAAAGCATCAGGACATCCTCTAATGACAGAGTTGAGAATAAGAGCAACCGAGAGTTCAGTGAGACGAAATTTGCAACGTCCTACCGAGACCACGAGAAAGAACTCCCGAGCAGAGAGATTAGGATCAAAACTGACCAGGGAGTTGTAGCGACGCAGGATCTCAGCCTCCACAACACGCCCGGGCCGACGATCAAGCTAGGGGAGATCCATGGCGGAGGAGATCAGCAGGTCCAACCATCATCACCAGGGGAGGAGAGGGAGGAGCGCTAAGGGAGAGCGGTCATACATGACCTTTTTGTGAGGTATTAGATGTTGTGAGGTATTAGAAGTTTCCTATGTCGACTATGACATGATCATCCTGCTCAATACTAATAATGATGATGTTCTAGTGTGTATTATGCAGATACATAGGCTGTGTTTGGTTTGGCTTCTGGAATATACTTCTGCTGCCAAAATACAGATTGCGAACCAAACGGTATTCGAACTAGAAGCAGCTGCTTTCAGCTTTCAGCTTTTCCAAATGAGTGAAAATAGAGACATTTTACAGCTGTTCTAGGGGATCTAAAGAGAAGGGTAGGTTTCATAGTTGTTTTAATTAAACAGCTTACAACTTTTTCATGGCACATAACTCATAACAACTTTTCCACATCTCATAGCTCAAAACTACTTTTTCAAAGCTCATAGCTGAACCGAACAAATCCTAGCCGAGAAAATCTATTAAAAAAGGCATATCATTTATTGCATAAAAACATTATTCCCCTATATTTTATGCAATATTTTACCAGTTAATAGTGGATCACCAAATTTAATTAACTATTGCAATTAATAAGAAATATCCTGATTAGAGAATAGGACAACAACTGTATGCTACGGTGGCAATATATGCAAGTTCTTGTCCAGAAATAAGTGGCAAATTATGCATGGTCAAAAGTGCATGGTCCACAAACTGCTACAAGAGTTAACTGATTGGATGCAAATACTTGCCAAGTGCCAACGCGTCAGGCCAGCTTAGAGATCACTGTCTCTCAATCATAGCAACCAAACTCTGCAGGCCGTCCAAATTGGCAACCAATCGCCAGGTTTCGCTCTCCTATATATGAAGTGCCTCCAGGCTTTAGCTAGCCGACATGACATACTGATCGCCCATTTCACACATTAGATCATCCCTTCAAGCTTTAACTAATTTAAGCATTAAGCATGTGCGTCACTAATTAGTTTTTTATTGTTTTTTGTTTTTTTTCAGTGATTTTGTGGGATGCTGCTAACCGTCGGAGGTGGGCCTTTTGTACTCTGCTCACTATAGTCGGCGTGCTTTCTAGCGGATGATTGAAAGGCGTCATCTCAGAGAATAATTCCATTCCTAGTGCCAATGGCGACCACGCTTGTACTGTGCAAAAGTTTCGGTTACATGTTGATGCACCAGAACTTGGCTGACACATGTAATGCAATTTTTGAGTAGCTATGGCATGAGCCACATAAATTAGCTCCACTAATATATTTTGTTCTCAGATCGAACTCCACTGAACGCTGAGGATCAAAAGGCAATCAGATATCTATTATTGTATCACTACGTTGATATGCAATGCGCACTTGATCTGTGTGTGTTATGATGTACTCCCTCCGTCCCAAATTACAAGTCATTTCAACTTTTTTAAGTTTAACCAAAATTATAGAGAAAATTATAAAAATTTATGACATCAAATAGATATACTATGAAAATATAATTAATGAAGAATCTAATAATCCTTATTTGGTATCATAATGTTAGTATTTTATTACATAAATTTGATCAAACTTAAGATTTTTTTGACTCTACAAGAAAATTAGAATGACTTATAATTTGGGACGGAGAGAGTACAAGCTAGTTAGGGACCTTTCCATGTCTGGTCTTTGAAATAATTAATGTAATCGAATCAGCTTGAAAAATAATAGGGCATTGTAACACCCTAAAATTTTGAAAGAATGAAAAATAGAAAAATATGATTTTTATGTATTTTTGTGAGCATACAAACTTAGAATAATAATAATTTTTATAAATTTAAAATCAAATATAAGGGTAGAAACATGATTGAGCATTCATGCTGCTGCATATTATTTTGTATTGTGTGCACTTTTTGAAAATACAAAAGGCAATTCAAAATTTATTTGAAAATCTGCTTTGAAAAATTAGAAAAAAGAAAAGGAAATGAAAAATCATCTTCTCTTGGTTTTTGGCCCAGCTCAGCCCACCAGCGCCGCCTCGGCCTGCCCACGTGCACGGCCCGTCTCCCTTTTCCCCCTCCCACGCCCCGCTTTGCTTCGTGGGCCGAGCCCAGCCGCGGTCGCCGGCCCAGTATCACGCGCGCGTCTCCTTTCCTAGCTTTCGGTCGCTGACGTCGTGGGCCCAGACGTCAGGGTTGCCTCCTTCCCACGCCACCGCCGGATTCCCTTTCCGAGAATCACCGCCGCCGAATCCACCTCCCAATCTCCCCTTTCCTTTCTTGGAGCCGCCTCCGGGCTATAAAAACGGGATGCCGCACCCCCTCCGCATCCATCTCATCCCATCGCAGCGTCGGCCAAGCTCCCGAGGTGTCACCGCGAGCTCGGGGTTTCTTCTCGCCTCCACCGTCCGCCTCTTCAAGCCAAGCTTCGCCCTCGGCCGCCATACGGTCTCAATCTTGCGCGGGGTGAGTTCACCATGTTCCGCGCTACCTCCCGGTGTTTCCCGCTCGCTGAATGATGCCCGCACGCGAGAATCGCGTTTTCCGGCCATGGCGCCGCCGGGTGGCTCGCCGTCGGCGACTGGAGTGCCATCGTCATCCTCCCCAACTCATTTGGACCGTCGGATCGGAGATCGACTGTTGAAAACAGAAGATACCGTTTCGCCTGTGAATTTTGCTAAAGAGTCCCTGTACTTTTCATTTATATAACCTGCAGTCCAAAGCGTATTACCGATTTACATTTTCTTTTCCGTAAAGCGTATTTTGATCGCGTAACTTCAGAAAATATGTTTTCACTTATTTACAGAATTGCCATTATGTTAATTTGTGCGTAGAATCTCCGTTTTAACTCCGATTTGACCCGTTCAAATTGCGTTAGGTTCGTATTTGCGAGCTCTACATGTTGGTAGTACTGTACAGTAGGTTTGTGATAATTTATTTTCGAGTTTACATTAAAGTAATTATTTTTCTATAGAAAATCTTCGTAAATTCATAACTTCGTCGTTTTAGCTCCGTTTTTCATGATCTTTGCGTCTGTGTGATCCTAGCGAGTTGTAGATTCGTTTTAAAAACTTTTTATCTTATTTTCTTACTGTTAGTGTCCGTTCTAATTATAGTCTTGTTTGTTTATGCATGATTGCCTCTGGATGTATGTTATTGTTGTCGTTGATCGAGTATAGACGGTGAGCAATTCATTGGGGATCAAGAGTCTTTCTACGAGCAAGATCTTCAGGACCAGTTTGAGCAAGGCAAGTATAGCATGGGATTATCCTTGTTGTCCTATTCACAATATGCAAATAATATCATTATGCATCTATTCCCTTGTTAAGGATGACTTAGTGTTGATCTTATACCTTGATACCCATTATATTGCATTGAGTAGTATGGCTAGTGCTTAAACATGGACTATGATCATGTAAATTGATTAATGGAATATGCAACAAACATTAAAAGATGATTTTGATTAATGTTTAAAGGGGATTAGAGCATGGGGTTATTTTTGATGCTCTAGTTACTCTCCATAAGAACTTATCTATAAGCGAACATCCGGGATTTACAGTACAACTGTGGGGGCTATATGGCTCTGGCTTTAGTCATATAGAAGGACATTTTCTAGCTTGTTAGTGGTAACCTTTTTGGCATAAGAATGGCTTGACGAATCGGGTATAGTGCGGCCTCTGTCCTTATGTGTATAGGCTGCGTGTTGTTGTGCCATTTGGAAGGGAGGCTCTACATCTGTTTGCCGAGTGAATCTAATGACCCTAACTTGTTAGACGAACCTTCGAAAGACTTCATAGTGTTTCCCTGTCTGCTCACCTTGGGAGTGTTTTGGGAGTAATTAACCCGGGCATATGGGCAACACGACTCACAGTGAAAGTGTACAACCTCTGCAGAGTGTAAAACTGTTATAATAGCCGTGCTCATGGTCACGAGTGGCCTTGGACCCTTATGGAATAGTTGATAATTATTAATGGTTATGTTTTTGCTATTCGTTAATCATTTCACATGGATCATATGTTTATTGTTTATGTTGAGACATCTTGATGCTATTGATATGATAAAATTATGCTAACTAAAAGCTACATGCTGATAAACCAATGTTATGCCTTTGAGCTTCATGAACCCCATGTTACACTTGTTGAGTACGAGATGTACTTACGCTTGTTTATTTTTCTTACTTGGATAAAAATCCCGGATGGGTAACAGATGGGGCAAATAGTGACTACTACTCCTACTTCCCTGAAGATTACTAGACTTGCAGTCAACCAGTCAATGTGCCTGTGATTGGAGCTACCACGAGAGATTTATATTTTTATACTTCCGCTATATTTGTGTAAAGACTATGTGTTAATTATCGTGATGTAATAACATATGTGATGATACTTCCGTTATAATTTGTTAACTTATGTGTGATTGATCTCTGGGCACACATAAGAGTATGCATTCCATTTGGTCTTTAAATGGGTGTAACAGGCATACGTACATATGTAATCAAATCAATAAAAAGATCTCAACTGATAATGGAGTTTTGCATTGCTGAGCAACTGAGCATAGCTAGCGCAGCAATAGTCATCACTTACGTATGCATGCATGCATATTATGTAAGTAAAATTGGTGGTCGAAACTATATTATTTTCTAAACTTTTTTCTTTCTTTTTTCTATGAGAAAAGAGAACATTGTCTTTTATATAAAAAAAATCCAAGACTTATGCTGTATTACATGCAAGATGCATGCCATTTGAACATTTACAAACAAATACCACGCAAGAATAAGATTTATTTATTTTGCGATGAGTTTATGCTGAGTTATCAGCCATGTCTTCTGAATATATATAGTTGCATTGTCATTTAAATAATTGTGAATTTATTTTTGTAGACATAGAACACCGATCTGCATATAGCACATATGGTCATGGTCAGTAGAATAATGTCATTTGCACATTGACAAGATTTACTAAAATCATAATATCATAAAATTACTAGTTGAGATAATAATAAAAAGGCTATATATAGACATGGATTCTGCCAGAGCTTAAAGGCATTTTTTATGAAATGTTTTAGAAGCACCTCCACACAAGACGATGATCCTTAACCCGTATAGTAGATGTACTATACAGTGTTTTATATATAGACATAAGATGGAATACATACATACATAGATGCATTTTCATACATACATTTGCATGACACACATCTATAGTCTCAACACGCTGTATAGCAGTGCTTTGTTGTGTGTTAAGAAATAAGGAGACGGTTTATACCTAGACACATTATCATAATGCATTGTTCTAACTGTCACTATCTTTCAGTTTTGATCTCCTAACTAAAACAATATACAGCTAAAGTAATTATTAATCTATTTATATTACATGTCTATTAGTTTCCACACATTATATGATGGTGTTTTGTTGCGTGCTAAGAAATGTCGACATGTTTTATAGACTCTAGTTGTGTTTGTTGTAACTGCCACTACCTTTTCTGAAAATTTATGAAATTAAATTAATTATTAGCCTTGGTTCTTTCAATTAATTTTCCATCATATATAACCGAGCATACTCTCACAAAAGTTAATTTGGCGGTTCAGCAATTAGGTCATTAGATTTTGTGGTTTGTCCTTGAGTACCCTTTATGAGTGGACAATCAGCTATAGGGCAGGACATCATCGAGTGATCTTAGAGAATCTGAATAATAGAGAGCCGCCATGGTTGACTGTCTTATCTTGGCAGCTGGAGCAAAAACTGAAGTCAGCATAAGACTATGTTCTTGAACTCAGTTTTCCCTTTTCTACTTGCTCTCTACTAATTCGTGTGAGTGATAGAGTTTATTTTCATGAGCTGCAAGAGTTCTTGAGATTTTATTATTCCTGATCTGAAATCTGTTCTCTATGTCATCTACCAAAACCATAAAGCTCCAACCTTTTTGAATTTTCAGTAAAGTCTACATTACCACCCAAGAATCCACCATGTTCTATGTTTGACCCTTGAGTAAAATGTCAGGTAATTTTCTCTCCCCAATTATATTGGTTCAATCTCATTCTTAGCCTCTAATAAAATTTATCTTATTTTGGTTCTCTTCATACCAATTGAGTTTTGAGTTCTAATTTTATACGGTGACAGAGGATCTTATCTTAGAAAAATACTTAAAGAATTTCTGGTCACTATAATTTTTCATCAATTTTGGTATCACTAGGGTTAATTTAGTATTAGAATTGAAGCTTCTAACCTATGAAAGTATAACTGTGAAAATTTATAACATAGAAATAAGTTATGATGTCCCTACTTGCTCCACAATATTTAATTAAGATTCAACTCGTATGCAGGGATACAAGAAAACGAAAAACTTAGAAGAGCAAGGTTAGCTTAGATTGAACCAATTGAAATGATTTGGACAGTAGATCGAACCGAAATTTAGTCTAAAACTGACACTTCTTTTCTTTTATTTATAGGTAGTAGTGTACCGCTTGATTTTCAATTTATCCCATGTTTTCTGTTGCTGGTATTATTACTTTCTAGATCACTTTTCGCATACTTATACTTATTTTTAAAACGTGTCATGCAATTTGTGAAACCTGTATTATAAAACGCGTAGTTAAGAAAAGAACTAACTAAAATTTGTTAATATTTTAATCCTGTGTTTTACATGCGTCATTCACAAAAAAGGCACCGACTTTGAGCACCTGAACTGTCCTAATCAGCAAGCCGGCCGTAGCTTGTGATTTGGAAGTGTGGTGAGGTGCATGTGACACCAAAATCGTGTCGCATCAAAATTTGGTCAGTGTCGAAAGCATCATCGTTTCGTGGTTATTATTTCCACTAACTGAAAGAGATATGATGTGTGATTTAATAAATTAGTTCTATTTACCATGCGCATGCAATATATCATATTAATTTGCCCATCACCGAAGTTGGGTTTTTTTTTGAGATTTCCGAAGTGGTTTTCTAGTAGTGGTAGGGAAGCACTAATTGATATCCAGAGCCGGCCATCACTAATGACTATTTTGTACTCTCTTCATTCCAAACTATTAGACGTTTTTGTTTTTTTAGGTACATAGTTTTTGCTATGCACTTAAATATATACTATATCTAGATACCATAGTAAAAGTAATGTACACTATAAGCCACAACGTCTTATAATTTAGAATTGAAGGAGTAACTTGTATCTATTGTAAACTGGTTGATCCTACGTAGTGTTCTCAAGCATGTAATAACTTCTATGTACAACCTAATTTAAATTTAAATATTCCCTCCGTCCTGAAATATAATAAGGTATCCTAGAAATTATAGGACAAATTATGTGGTAATGCAAATGTCGCATATATAACCCTCCCTTAACTATAAAGAGACTTTGTGCTTGCCATATTTTAAGTCTAAAAGTAGACTACTCTCAAAAAAAAAGTCTAAAAGAAGACACTAATGGCAAGTTCGCATGTGATTGAGACTTTGAGGGAGCTACTTTACCTAAAATGCCTTATAATATGAGACAAATTTGAATGCTTTAATATCTTATATTTGAGGACAAAAGAGTATTTAGATAGGAATACTATGAACATTTGATCCCTCAACCAATTCCAGAAAAATAATAATAGTAAATAAATAAACAATTATTTCGTCAAATATTTTTTGTCAAATGGTTTTATCTTTACCAGAGAAATATAGTGCCAAAGCCTTTCCAATAGGACTATTATTTCAAATACTTCATGCATCAACTAATCTAGGGATCCATTATTTTTAATTACACAATACAACGTAAACACTCACAACATGCACGTACATTCACCCCTATGAATACACTTACACAAACCCTACGCTATGAAAACCTCTGAATGACTGAGCCGGCAGATCACGAGATTCACTCGGCTCGCTTCATTTTTAGTCAACCACACCGTGAACCACAGTACGTGCGTACTAGGGATGTAGCTAGGCGGGGCAAGTAATTACGGCAACCTCTAAGTCCGTTCCACAAAAATGTTCCTATCCACGGTCCAGCAGCAAATCTCTTGTGGATCAGCCTATTAAGCCCACCAAAAAAAAAAACCCATAACGATCCACAATAGTTCCACGAGAGCTTACCAACCGTTGCTCAAAAAAAAAAACGAGAGCTTACCAACCGCAAGTCAAAAGAAAAAAAAAACAACCGCAAGTCCACATTACTCTTTCGTTCCAATGGCCGCAATCAGGATATGGAATTATGGATTACAATGCTACAGAATTGAATTTTACTTGGCGTGAAAAAAAGAATTGATTTTCACTTTTTCAGCAACAGACGTCTTTTTTTTTAGAGCAGCTCTATTTCCAGTCTCCTCTAAAATCAACTTTTAGGGATGCTCTATTTTCAGCCATCTCTAATAGCAGATGTGACTTTATTTCCAGCCGCATCTAGAAATCGGAGTTGTATTATAATATTTGAATTTTTTAAACGACCTTGGATGGAGAAATGACCAAAACAGAAGTTGTAGATCTTGAAGAGTTATACAACTTGTAGTTGACAACTTTTCCATTTGAAATCATCTATGCAAGGAAAATTACGTTTGGATTTCTCACATCTGAAATTCCAAATTTTCAAACGACCTCGGATGGAAAAACGACCAGAACCAAAGTTGTAGATCCCAAAATGTTATAGAACATTGTAATTGACAACTTTTTCATTTGAATTTATTTAGGGTCTCAAATACTCATTTCAAAATTGATCAAGATAAAATGAGAAAGACGAATATCCCGACTAGACACAAATGTCTTATGGATGGAGTGGTTAACGGAGGAAGGCGCGAGGCCTAAGGTCGTCGTGGGCTCAAGCCCCTGCAGGCACGAAGTGCGCTACGCAAACAATCACATGCCTTACAGAGCATTTTGTGTAGTAGTGTTATGCAATTGCTACTGCCCATGCTCTAGCGAATTTTTTTTTATTTTTAGCCCAAATTTGAAACAAATTTTAAATTTAACCCTTGTTTCAAAAAATTTTTAAATCTAACCCGTTTGGCCCCGCCACCATGCATGGCGGGGCAAATGCACTGAACCCCGCCATGCATGGTGGCGGGGTACACATCCCACGTGGCAGGGGTGGCAGAGCACCTCGCCAGTGTGGCAGGGGTGTACCCCGCCATGATGCATGGCGGGGTAGGCCTAACCCGCCATGATGCATGGCGGGGTACACCCCCGGCCATTTAAAAGCCCGGGCACTTCTTGTTTGTGGCCATTCATCCATTTCATTTCCCGCAGCGTCCCTCTCCGCCCCAGGACCGAGCTCCCCTACCCTCAGCGGCCTTCTCCGGCGTCCCTCCCTCCTCCCCGTCAGGTATCGGTCCATCGTCGTTCCTTGTTCCGGCAACCCCTTCTCTGCGTGTATCGTTGCAGTATGTTTGGTTAATGTAGTTAGTAAAGTTTTTTGTGTTGAAATCGTTTCGTGTTATTAGATGGAGGACTCGTATCGTGAGTCGATTTGGAGGAAAAAGGGTCGTCCTAGAGAGATGTACCCCGACGTGTCTTGCAAGGATGCGCCCGTTCCTCCCGAGGAACCTATACCTAACTGTGACTGTGGTCATCCGGCACACGTGGGTCAGTCGAGACATCCGGATACTGCGGCTCGTTGCTTCTACACATGTTATAGTTGTAGCGTAAGTAATTGTGCCCTTTGTTGTTCTCATTGGTTGCTGATGTTGTATTCGCGATGAGATAATTGAAACTTTTGTATAGCCCTACTTCCGGTGCTTTTTCTTCCAATGGATCGACGGCCCGGACAAGTTTGATCCAAGGATTCTCCTTTTCTACCCCGGCATTGATCATTGCAAGCGTGAGGTGTTTACTCGCTGGGTTCCGCCCCCTCCAAACCCTCCTCCTATGACGGACGAAGAGAAGGCCGTAGCATCGGCACGGCGGCTCGAGGATCCTCCAAAGTGCCTTTGCGGAGAGCAAGCCGTGATAAACCCACGCAATGAACAAGAGTTCATTTGTCCTCTACGACATGAGGTAAGGTTTGAGTGAACCTTGGAATGTCATGTCGTATATGTGTGTTTTACTGTTTTGATTTTGTAGGATCATGATTTTCCAAAGTGTCGTTTCAAGGAATGGATCTATGGTCCAAAGAGCCATTGGCCGGAGCCGGAGAAGAATGTGGAGGTGCCAGACTGGAAGAAGAAGAGGAGGTCTATTGCGCCTCCTGTGATGTGCAAATGTGGTGTTGAAGCTAGCTACGGCCTTGTCCCTTTGAAGACACAATTGAAAGACTCAGAGGAGTTTGTTGTCATGATGCCGTACCGGAAGCCGCCCTCATCAAATGCTAATGCCCACTTGGCTTTATTTTCCATCTGCTGGTCTAACCATGCCTTGCCAGCTTGGTTAAGCATCTTCTCTAGTTCTACCATAGTCTCGTTGAACTCGCGTTCCGTACGTTTATTACAAAGCTCCTTTAACTTGTCAGCCACATCCTTCTTGCGTTGACGCCGCCAGAAATTGGCGGCAAAATGTCGCATGCACCAACGGTGCACTAGAGCCGGGTGACCATCAATGTGTTCATCGGCTGCATTTAGAATTCCAATGTGACGGTCCGAAATCAGACAAATGGTGCGAGAAGGGCCAAGCACATGAACACGGAGCAGACGCATAAACCATGACCATGAATCGTTGTTTTCCCCCTCCGCCAAAGCAAAAGCCATTGGTACTATCTGGTTCTCTGGGTCTACAGCAGCAGCCATCATCAATGTGCCCCTGTATTTGCCGGTGAGGAACGTGCCATCAACAAGAACAACTGGCCTACAATACTGAAATGCATGTTTGCACTGATCGAAATACCAGAACACACGGTACAGAATATGCCTCAACGGGTTCTGAAGATAGAACCCTCCTGTGTATATGAACGATCTCATGCCAGGGTTGAAGTGTTCCATCGCACGCAAAATGCGTGGAACCCTGTTATAGGCTTCCTCCCAGCTACCCCAACGAATTGCCAGGGCAATTTGCTTTGCCCGCCAAGCCTTTCCATACGTGACCTCATACCCAACAAATGTGACTATGGTCTCTTGCAAGAAAGACACTGATACGTCGTTGTCCTTATCTACAAGACCCAATATACGACGGGCTAGATACTGAGCCGTTAACTGGGGATGGTACCTTTTACCCTCATTAGTCTGGCATCTGTGCGGCTGTTCCACCGAAGTTACCTTCCACTTACCATCACTCCGCCTCTTTCGTGCATTCAACTTCCACGAGCACGGGAATCCAACCTTACATAATATGTGGAATTTTACCTCCTTGTCAGAATGTCGAACCATGTAAGGCCTATGATGATACACAGCATAGTCCTGAAGGAACAACTTCATCTCCGACATCGTATTAAAAAGCATTCCCTTCCTCAGTATTAAATTTTTATGGTTGTACAATGATTCCTTACACATCTGCAAACCCGTGTCACAAACTGCCATATGCGACATACTTACATCGATATAATTTGGCACACCGGTAAAAGGCAAGCCAGCCTCCCTCAGCTGTGTAAGCTCTGCCGATGTATAAGAGGGTGGTGCAACGAATTGTTGTGGCTCCCTAACTCTGCTCCATCCTTCATATTGCACTCCATCATCTGGATAACCGGTGGCTAATGTGCCCTGACTCTGCATGCCATGAAGTACCTCAAGCGGTACTCCTGAGGGCATGCCACGAACTGGTGTACACATGGCAGGTGCACCTCCAGAGGGCATGGCTTCAACCGATGCTCGCATGGCATGTGGACCTCCTTCCTCATTTCCTGAATCGTCCGAATCAGTGCTAACATCATCACCAATTATTTCCTCCGCTGCCGCCCCCTCCTCCTCCTGTTCAAACTCGTCTACATCAAAATCATTGCTTATATGACCAACTGGAGGAGAATGAACCCGCTCCTGCGTCAAATTACCATCCAAGTCCATACTATCCATAGTTTGTTGCATCTGCACACCACAATCTCCTAGAGTATCACTGTCCAAGGACGGCTCCTCATTCTCAACATTCTCCAGCACCAACTCAGCCATGCCGACATTCGAACCTTGGATGACCCTATTGTATCGGGACCACTCTGCTTGGTTGCACAAGTCCATCATCACATAGTGTGCCCTATTCTTTCCAACATCGAACCTACCCTTTAGTGTGAAAGCCTCGCCAAACTTCAAACTCAAACGGTCACATAGATCGCGGAAACTAGGGGTGCCATCAAACCATTCCAATTCTTCATACATATCCTCAAACTGGCAATCCTCTCTCCTAACACTTCCTCCGTAAAAAACTCTTACACCGTAATCCATCTACAAAACGATTTGACATCTGATTATCAACTGACCATTATGGTACCACTAATTACTACATAACTAACTAAATAACTAATATTACCTAATAAAATCCAAATAACTATTATTCATTAACTAATTAACTAATAATTAAATAACTAATACGAACCCATTATCTACAAACCAATAATAACTAACTATCAATAATATCGTCAATAACAAATCATCGTTACCAAACTAAATAACTTAATAACTAATATTACCTAATAACTAAATAACTAATAGGTACGTAACTAAATAACTAATATTACCTAATAAAATCCGAATAACTAATACTCGTTAACTAATTAACTAATAACTAAACAACTAATAATCGTAAAAACTAATAATTCAATAACTAAACAACTAATAAAAACTAAATAACTAATAAAAACTAATAAATAACTAAACAACTAATAATTCAATAACTAAACAACTAATAAAAACTAAACAACTAATAACTAAACAACTAATAATCGTAATAATTCAATAACTAAATAATCGTTTAATACAATGAATAATAAATAAATAACTAAATAAATAATAAAAACTTATTAATATTTACTACAAATAAATAATTGAAACGACAAAGTAAAAAAAATAACCGTAAAAATTACCGGGGTGGCGGCGCGGGAACGAATGCCGGACACGCGGCCAAGGGCGCGGTCGCCGGGGGCGCGGGAGACGGCGCGGTGGAGCGGACGGCGGTTGCGGGCAGCGGCGTCGCGGCAGCGGGGTCGCGGCGGGGGGCGGCGGGGCGCGGCCGGGGCGCCCGGGGGGCGGTGGGGCGCGGCCGGGGCAGCCGGGGGGCGGTGGGGCGCGGCCGGGGCGGCCGGGGCGCGGGGGAGGTCCTCCGGCGGCGGCGGCAAGGCGCGGGGACGGCGGAGGCGGCGGAGGCAAGTGACAGGCGGGCAGGCGGGCGGGCGGGCGGGGCGCGGCTTTTATTTACGCCGCGCCCCGCCATGACGGGTGGCGGGGTATACCCCGCCATGATGGGTGGCGGGTTAGGCGTACCCCGCCACCCATCATGGCGGGGTACGCCCCGGGTGGCGCCACGTCACCCTGCCACGTCGGCCATGCACCCCGCCACCATGCATGGCGGGGTTCAGTGCATTTGCCCCGCCATGCATGGTGGCGGGGCCAAACGGGTTAGATTTAAAAAATTTTTGAAACAAGGGTTGAATTTAAAATTTGTTTCAAATTTGGGCTAAAAATAAAAAAAATTCGCTCTAGCTCACTACTAGCTGTTAGGGATGGATTCAGACGTGGATCCGCATGGAATGGAATACGTATAGTACTATTTACCATATTTTAATTCAAAACTAGATATAAATACGGATATTATCAAATGTCTTGAATTCAGATTCTCATTCGGATATCTACTTAGACTTTAATGATAACATATATATGTATTTGTATATCGATAGAACAAAATCATTATTATACACATAGAGAATATGATTATATAACACCTATATATAATGACATATCATAACATATATGGGAAATTATTTCCTACTCCTAGGGAGTAGTACTCCCATGTGTATATCTCTAGATTTAGGGCGTATATGACCCGACGAAGTGCATGTAGACGGAGTATATGATCATACTAAACCATCTAGGGTAGTATGTATGTCAAGTATGCAAATATACATAGAGTATATGGTTATACTTATTTTATATAGTACTGCAGTAGTATTTTAGTAATATATTAAAAAGTATGGGCTCTTGTGAAAAAATTCGTGTGTCTAAGATTTGAAGTATCTTAAATTGAGTATATAAACATACTCAAACTAGTATGCACACATACGTAATGTGGTTTATTGAATATGGGAGTAACTACTCCTGGAAGTAGCAAAAATGCACCCAACATATATAATAAATACTTCAATAATTAAATATTTTAAAATCAATAAAATTATAAATAATATTTATCAATAAATAGTTTAAAATATATAAATGATTTATCAATATATGAATTACTAAAGTACTTAAAAAAAATTTGATTAACCATATTAAAACTAACCTTTATATGTTGTTAATAATAATAATGTTATTAGCCACATAAATAAGTTTTAAATATTTTAAATAATGCATATCATTTTTTATATAAAGTTGTTATCATTTACATTACTAATTAGTTATAGATTTAAGTTTTAGATGGTTTTACCGGGTACTTTGTTATTTACGGATACGGATAATATCAGATATTCTATATTTTTTCGAATACGAGTGTGGAATCGGATAGAGAAAATTATAAAAAACAAATACAGATACATCCACATAGTATCTATCTAAATTAAAATTGAATACGATACGAACATCCATATTTACTGACTGAAACAAATATGAATGACAGATATTTTAGATATTTTAGCATCGGCGTCTCTCAGTCTCACCCACCTTCGTTGCCACCGTCGTGAGAGACCGCATGGGTGCACGCGCGCCCGGCCTGTGCCTGTGCAGACGACGTAGGCCTCTCAACCCGTTCCCCTTGCATGCACTGTATTCATTGATGCATCATTATCCACAAACTAATGTTCCCACAGTCCCACTTCCCCTCTACAGAGGATCCGTGTCCTCAGATGGCACACAGGCCGCCTGCCCGAGCGGAGCGCGCGGGAAGGAACCGGCGTCGATGCCGCAACCTTGTCTTTTGCTTTCTGTGCAACCCACACGCACGCTTGCGCTTGCGCGGCCGGTCGGTGGGTGGATTGCGTTGTGGGTATGCATGAGTTGGGCGGCTGGCAGTTGGCACGCCCGGCGCCACGCGGTCCGTACCGCTATATGATTCAAACAGCTGTCGTCTATCCCTATCCGGCCGACCGGCCCCTGCTATCCTCAGCCGACCCAATGTCCCACGCTAATCGCGTGTGGATTTGGCATTGATTTGCCATTGCGAAGGCATGTGGACCCTCAATGCCACCAATTGCCAACGGTGTCAGAGGCACAGAGCTGATGGGACAGAGGTCGGAGGGGCTCCAGTTTCCGACCGTTGGTCCAACAAGTCCCCATTTCTAGAAAGTTGATGATTTTTTTTATCTCTCGGTAGAATATCCATTTGGTTGGTCGTATATATACTCTTAAACGGCTGACAGAGAATGTGCATAATAATAATACTAATCAGCTCATAGTATCACTACCGCAGAAAACTTAATCAAGACAAGTAAAATAGATTAACGGAGGCGGGCAAGCCGTCCGCCTCCATCAAAAGGTTGTTAATCCGGCCTTAACGGAGGCGGTTGGCCGCCCGCCTCGGTTAATCAAATAAAAAACAAAAAAAAGAAAGCCCGTGGACAAGCCCAGCGGGTCCATCCACGGGCCCTCCGAGCCCGTCCACGTGCCACCGCCACCAAGATCTACCACCACAGCCGGGATCCGGCCTTCGGCCGCCTGATCTGCGCTTGCATTATCCCCGCCGCCGAGATCCAGACTCCAGCCGCCGGATCTAGACCTGCACACTCCCCGTCGCCGGATCCAGGCGCTCCTCACCCAGATCCACGCCGTCAGAGGAGCTTGAGTGAGAGGGAGGAGCTCCTCGCCCAAATCCACGCCGCCACAGCTTGAGGGAGAGGGAGGAGCCACCTTCGCCGACGCATCTTGAGGGAGGGAGCCTCCGCCGCAGCAACAGCAGCAGCACGGGCTCGGGAGCCACCTCTGTGGGGGAGAGGGAAAGGAGAGGAGGGGCGCCGTGGGGGAGAGTGTAACACCCCGGTGTTACGCAAGCATTTAGGCACTACAAATCATGCATATTATGCATCATCAAGCAACATAATCATACATGCCTAATCATGTTAAATAATAACTGAAACGATGCTTTGAAACATATGAAACATGCTCGTGAAACATGAACGTTGCATACACTTGTTTAGAGTTATTTTTGTCCTAATTATGCTTGCCAGGCTAATAAAACATTTGTGACTATAATTGTGAATCATCTAGAATTATTTTGCACAATTTTTGGAGCAAAGTTTGTATTCGAACTTTTGACAAAATTGGCTTTTGAAAATATTATTGAAAAAGGTCAAAAATCCTCCCTATTTAGCTTTTACTTTCCAATTCAAAATATGTTGGGAATTTTGAGTTGGTCCCTTAATAAAAGTTGTAGAGAATTAAATTCTAAGCAACTTTTATTTTTGGACCATTTTCAGAAAAGGTCATTTTCTTGCTCAAAATGGGATTTGAAAATCATTGTTTGAAAATTTATTGAAAATAGAATTGGAAAAATCAATTTCTCACCTAGCGGGCCGCCGCCTCCCTTTCGGCCCGCTGGCCAAAGCGGTCCAGCTCTCCCGCGCGCGCCCGTAGCCGCTCCCGCTCGCCCGCGCGCTGCCACGGCCCAGCCCATGCCGCGCCTCCTCTTCCTTCTCCCGCGCGCGACACGCGCTCCGACCACGCGCAGACGTCCGTCGCCGCGTGGCGGCCGCATGCTGCCGTCGCTAGCCGCGTGGACGACGGTGAATCCACGCGCCCGACCTCAAGACGCCACACTCGCGTCTCTGCCTCCACTTTTCTCTACGCTCACTCCCTTTCTCATTCCCTTGGAGAACCGAGCGGAAGGAGCCGCTCGCCACCGCTCGCCATCACCTCCGCCGCCGCGTTCCGACGCCGGCAAAGCACCTCCGTCCGATTGCCCGTGCACAGTGCTCCGCCACCTTCCCTTCTCCTCCGAACGGGCTTCTGTGGCTCCTTGCTCGCGTAGGTAGGGCTCAATCGCGCGGTTCCCGCCCGCGCCGCCGTGGACGGAGCCGCCGAGCTCGCGCTCCGACCACCGGTGCTCTCGCTCCTCCTCTCTTCTTCCGAAGTTCATCACCACGTTCGCCTTTTCCTCGCGGTCCTCGTGCGCGCCGCGTCTCGCCCGCTCGCGACCGGAGACGGCCGCTGGCCGTTGGCGGCCGCTGGCCGTTGGCGGCCGCCGCGCTGCCGCGGTCCAGGGCGCCGGCATGGCGTGGCCACGGCCGTTCCCCGGCCTTGCTGGGCCGACTACGCTGTGGGCCGAAGCCCTGAGCCAGGCCGGCTCGCCCCTCCCCACGCGCGCGCTGCTCAGGCCGAATGCGGCCGTGGGCCGGTCGTTCCCGTGGGCCGGCCCAGTGGGGAATGAAAAATTGGTTTTATATTTTTCTTTTTGTTATTTGAGAAAAGAATTAGTTGGAAAAATGTTTGTGTACACATTTTAGCTCCAAAAATTGTGAAACAAATATTGGTATACTTCTTAGAACTAGATCTATGATGTAAAAATATTGCATGTCAAGTTTGAAATACTTTTCTGTAGAGTTTTTATTTAATCATTAAAATCATTGAAACAAATTTCTTGATAAATGCTTAATAAATCATATAAAGCTCAGAAAAATATGGTTCCAATTTTATTAATCTTTTTGTGCAATGTACTTTCTAGGAAAACTATGTGCCATGCATGTTCTGTAGAAAAATTATGATGTGTAGTTCAAGTGCTTTTATTTGATGGTTTTTATTTTTGATAGAGAGCAAAAATTGTATAAAACATGTATAGGATAATTTTTATATATAGTGATTGTTTACTGTGTAGAATGTGGGAAAAATTCTAAATCTGTTGTTTGATACTTTTCATAATACAAAGTATTTTCATGCTCATATTTAGGCCCTAGCTTGTTATTTTTGTGTAGGCAGTTCTAGTAATCCAAATGCAATGAAATTTTTGTGGCATGGTAGATTAGATGATAGTAAGCCACTGTAATTTTCTCAGATTTTTCTGTGCTACCAAAAGAGGTGTTGTCATTCAAACCTAGTTTCAACTAGGGTTTAATTAACCTTTTTAATGCATGATTAGTTAATAAGATTTGCTTTGGTGTATCTTTGAAGCATCTTAGATTGCTGTGGTGACTTGGCATGGTAGAAGAGTGATTGTAGTAGTAGTAATATACTAGTACATGTTCTTGGATGATGTGGACTACGTTGTAGAAGAGTTGTATTTCTACTCTATCCAATAAAGTAAACATGTTCATCTACATTCCATGCATCATGACCATTTCATGTCATCTCTCCAATGCACCTATGCATGAGCACTTATACATCTGCATCATACAGGATCACAGGAAGGAATTCCGGTAGCAGTTCCAGAGGAGCCGGAAGAGCAGCACGAGGTGCAAGAGCAGGAGGTGCCCGAAGCCGACGAGGAGGTCGGTGAGGATCTTCCGGAGTGCCCCGATCATCGCCCGAGCTCTTTCGAAAGAGGCAAGCCCCGGAGCATTTCTCTCCCAGTTTGCAAATATTTATTAATGCTTTACCTTAATTGATGCATTACGTTTAGGAGTTGTTTACAACCGTTGCTGCATTATACCTTGTTTACCCTTCTTATACCCTATCCTTGTTACACTGGTATTCGTAGTCAAGGAAATGCTTAGCTTGCTTAGACCGGTAAAAGTCGGGTGATTTCCTGTCACCTGCGAGCTATAGGTGGTTACCTGGATCTGCTTGAATAAGTATGTCATCTTAGGATAACTAAGTGTTAATTTGAAGTTGAGACCGGACGGAGACTTACAGGGTTTCGGACTGTAGTGTTTTTCGTCTGTGTCGGTTAAGGACCGACCGTTGTTGGGCCTCGAGTCATGTTGAACGCATGCCTTACATTTAGCTGGCCGAATAATGTACCTTTCGACCACGAAGCTGGGAGATTATTCGGGCCGAGTGGATTGCCCGCAGCGCACTGTACCGGAGCAGGTGTGGTAGGACACGGGGGCGCGATGATAAGGCCAAAGAGCAGTCGGGCGGCCCCCGGGTACATGTGGTTCCTGGCAAACTCGAGACTTTACCTGGATAGTTGACTCGGTGACCAATATCTCACTTTAGCGGGTGAGTGAGGTTTGTGTGAGAAATAAATTACTAGCTGGTTAATAATCGATTCGAATCGCCATTGTTCACTGGATAGTGAACACTTGACTTGAGTTACTTCATCGTAGTAATGTTGATGAAACACTTGGACAGTTATATGAAATATGACACTATGGAAGTTGTTAATGATCTTTGGTTATCATTATTTGAATAATCACATGTTTGCTCTAGTATAGGTGAAATTGTAGTCGACAGGTTAATAATAATTAACTTGACAACAATGCTTTTGGAAAGGTTCTTGAAATGATAAAAATGTCTTTTTGCAAATGAGTAAGCTACCCTACTATAAAGCCTTTCATAATCCTTGGTGTCATTTTATTTTCGGTTATGTCGGGTAAGTCTAGCTGAGTACCTTCTCGTACTCAGGGCTTTGTTCCCACTTGTTGCAGATGGGCAGATGTATTACGGCTACTGTATCAACTGCCTTTATCCTACGATGGGTGAAGCTTAGGACCATGGGCAGTGGTCGTTCCCTACGTCTTATCTAATACTTTTGTTGGAGATGATCATCAGCTGACACTGTACTTGAACTCTATGTGAGTGTGTGGGTGAATTTGAACTAAAGGCTTCCGCTACTTTTATTTGAACTTGGTTTGTAATAACTATGTTTAAACTCCGATGTATCTGTGATGTGAACTTTTATGGAATTTGTGATGGTGACCGCTAAACTTATTACGATCTTGGCTGGTATGCGAGTTGGTTTGAAATCCCTCGAGATTTCACGGACTACCGGGTTATACGGGCTTAAGTTTGCTAAATCGTCTGCTCCGGTGGATGATTTTCTTACTTAATTTCGTATAATTAGTCGGTTCTGTTACAGCTAGCATCGGAGCAAGGTTTAGTGTGTTTACTGTTCACAAGTGTATTTAAAACAAAAATATGTTTGAAAAACGTGATTTCCAAACTACAGAGTGTGCCAGTGGTCATATCCTTTATGCCCAGTTAAGGACTCTAGGTGGTTTATTTAAGTACTGACTTGGGGTTCTTGCATCATATTTCTCTTTCGTTGCTCATACGACGTGCTATTGTATGAGTGCCACTTGTTTAAGTGGTAGTGTATGGATCAATTGCCTCTACGCCTCGGTAAGTGTGAGTTGTGAGAGCATGATCGGATACACCGCCGATCTAGGGAGAGTGCTTATATGATGCTGGAGTAAATACATGTTCTACGCATGTTTTATAAAGGTGTCGCATGTGTGGTTGTTCCATCCCTAGAGGCGATGCCGTCAATAGGACGATGGTTCGGGTAGTTACTACCGTTGTACGCGTATCTAGGGATTTGTGTAGAGCGTGTAGATAAATTTACTGCTTTCATGCATTCATGGGGATTTGGGCTAAAATGAATTTTCTGCAGGTACATAACAACGTTTCTCGTGTAGAACGTATTAGTTACGTACATGAGAGATCGTCTGTATGCCACCAAATTCATCGCTAGAGATTATTTATTTCATAAGTTTGTGAGAACGTAAGAAACGTACATACATCATGTTACTTGTGCATTTCATTCATGTCATACATTCCTCCCCTTATAAATTGATTATCTCATTTTGATAAAAGTTGTATCACCTAAAATATGTTCTCACGGGGTAATCAAAACCTTTGCTACAGATGGCCCACACGAAGCAGACTGCTCGTAAGTCCACAGGCGGAAGAGCACCCGACACCAGTTGGCCCCGCGGGAGCGCCGCAGCACGGACACCTTTCTGAGCGAGTTTGGCATGCCAACCTTACTTTGGAGAGTGCTCCATGATGTGGGGTACCCAGAGGGTCAGGAGCCGGTGTACTCTTGGAGTGAGAGCCAGTTAGCCGATGTAACAACCCAGAAATTTGCAAGAAACAAAAATCACAACTACAAATTTTTTCTAAAATAACCTATGAATGGTGGGGTGTCATATAGGAAACCAACCCTAGTTGCACAAGTAGCACCTAGTCTAGTTAATTACATTTTGCATTTAATTATATATTCATGAGTTGCTTCTTATGATCTTTGTATTGATAATTAAAATTAGTCACATTTATTTAATGAGTTGCTTAAATTAAATAAATATGTAATTATAACCTTGGCAAATAATTGAAACCCTAAACGACCTCTAGTGGACCCCACTAGGGTATACACATGTGGGCAACACAAGTGTATGCACATAGGAACAAGGACTAGTTAGTAAAAGAGAAGAAATAAAATGGAAAAGCCTTTCCAAATAAACAGAAAAGAAGAAACCCTATGTGGCCCAGCCAACCCCGCCGAACCGGCCTACCAAGCCAGCCTGCTCATCTTCGAGCCGGCCCAGCCAGCCCAAATCGCACAGCAGCCGGCCTAGCTCAGCGAGCTGGCCCAACTCGTGGCCGAGCCTGCTTAGCACGCCGCTCACGCCTGCCCGCGCGTGGGCCGGCCCAGCCAGGACCCGCCTCGCCACAGCCACTGAACGGAGGGACCTAGGCGTCATCGCCTTCCTCCTGATTCCCCCATGCTCTCTGTTTCGATCGAAGAAGGGAAGGGGAGGGAGCAGGGTCATGCAATTGGCATGGGAGAGATTCTCCCTGTCCCCGCTACCGCCTTGCTGAAAGCTCTATATTTGGTGTTGGTAATTAGTGACAATGCCTAAGTACTAATCCTATGCCTAAGTTGTATGTAGCATATGAGGATTAGTACATTCCAAGGTTGGTGGCAAGATGGACATGGTGATCATGATGGCCACACTTGGATTTGGATGCAACCCTACGTGATCAAGGCAAAGGTATATGCTTAAGGGTTGTGTTTTAGTAACCAAGACACCTAGTGGGTGTGGTTACATTATAGGATAGATAGCCATACTATAAAGAGGGGAATGACGCGGCTATTGAACTCCTAAGTGCCTCTAGGTGTGCATTTCATAATCATGTGCATTTGGATAGAACTAATAACGCCTCGAAAAATGATTGTGAAAATGCTAACACACTCACACATGACGTGATCACTTGGTGGTGTTAGCACATTTGTGATGGCGTTGGAGTTTGAGCGGTAGAGAGGGTTTGGGGTCCTCTCTCCCGCCGAGCTTGCGAGGCGGGATTCAGGCGTTTTCGAGGAGTTGAAACGACTATTTTCCACTACGCCGAAAGTCAGAAAAGAAACGGAAGCGAACGGAGGTCACAGTGGTGACCGGACGCTGGACCGGACGCGTCCGGTCAATGTTCAGCGTCTGCGCGTGTTTCGGTTTTTTGATCGGACGCGGTGGCACGTCCGGTCGATTAGGGAGTTTACTAGACTCCAACCGGATGCTGGCACTGTGGCGTCCGATCAGTTCTCCAGCACGTCCGGTCGCTATTTCGTTGTGCGCTACTCAGGCTTGACCAGCGCGTCCGGTCCGTCACGGGACCAGCGCGTCCGGTCGAGCTTCGCGCGTCCGGTCGTTGCGTGCAGCACGTCCGGTCGGTGGTTCGCGAATGTAGCCATTGTGCGATCGACGCGTCCGGTCAGTTTGACCAGCGCATCCGGTCAGCGCGACTTCGGCTGTTTCAAGTGCGTAACGGCTATATTCGAAGGGGTACGTCTATAAATACTCGTTGGCCAGCTCAAGGCTCCACCTCTTGGACTTTTGACATACTTGTGAGCACTTTGAGCTAAGCAACTCCCCTCCCACTCATCTCTCTTGCTTCTTTGCTTATTCGAAGTGAGATTGAGTGATCCAAGTGCATTTGCATTGTGAGATTGCATCTAGTTGGCACTTGGAGGTTGATTTGCTGCGGGATTCTTATTTCTCTTGGTGGTTGCCGCCACCTAGACGGCTTGGAGCAGCTTGGAGGCGTTGGCAAGAGTTGGTGATTGTTCTTGGCCACCTCCGTTGATTGTGAGGGGTTTGTGCCTACCTCGGCGAAGCGCCAAAGGCAACGTTAGTAAATTGCTCGTGTCATTGCAACCTTTTGCCATTTGGTAGGTTCTTGTGGCGCCTTTTGAGAGGCTCGGTGTGAGACCGATTAGCCACCGAACCACGTGGTGAAGAGGGACACAACGGGGACTAGCGTGCCGGCAAGCACGTGAACCTTGGGATAAATCTTCGTGTCATCACTTTCATATTGTGATTGATTGATCCCGGTGTTCGATTGTCTTGGTATTCATTGTTGATCATATTGGTTGGCTCAATACTTCGCCCCTCGGTGAAACTCTACTAACTCAACTCCGCATTACTTTCTTAGTTATCTTTGCTAGCTAGTTAGCTTTGCTAGAGTAGATCTTTAGTGTAGCTTGCTAGTTGTAGTTGTAGTTACCTTCTCGGTTTGACTTGTGTGGTTGAGTGCCAATATACTAGAATTGTGAATTGGATAGGTGGCTTGCAAACACCCCGTAGGCTAAGCAAAACTCGCATCTCGCTATTTGTTGTATTGATAAACTTGTTTAGCTTGTCTTTGTAGAAAATTTTAAAAGGCTATTCACCCCCCCTCTAGCCATCAAGACCTTTCACTTGCGTGCCAAGGTACTACGTCAGCTACGCGAGCGCGCTATCACAGCCAATCGCGCGCCCGCTCTACCCATCAGGCACCGCATGGTGCCTGCCATGGCCCGCGGCCGCAACCACCTCTGACGCCACCGTACCGCGCCAGGCCAGCCGTGGTGAGAAATCGAGCGCACCATGACGCCATCGTGATCGCGCCGCGCCCTAAACCCTACCACAACATCTTTGATTGCCCCCCACGTGTCTCCCTTGCCGTATCCGCCGTTCGCCCGCCATAGGCGAGCTCGGCTATAAAAATAGAGCTTCCCAGCCGCCCTAGCCTTCCACCCCCCCAAGCCGCTGCACTGGTGGCACCGTAGCCGCCCCACACCGCCAGAGAGAGGGAGAAGAGAAGAGGGTGGAAGAGAAGGGAAGAAGGGGAGAGCAGAGGACGCGAAGCCACCGCTGTTCGGAACGTCGGAGATGGAGGCGACGCCGGACTTCCTCTTCTCCACCAACGGTCTGCACTGCACGGCAACGGCTCATCACTGCTCTGAATCACCACCGCACCGCCATCCTACTGCCGCAAGCCCAAGGTGAGCCGCTCCGCTTACCACCCTCCTCTGCTCACCACCGTATGCACACCGGCGAGGCCGCGGCATCTCCATACCGGAGGTGGCCAAGGCTAAGCCTTGAGCATCACCACGCACGCTTAGGAAGGCTTAGCCGTAGTGGCATCGCGCACCTAGGGCCGGAGAACGCTGAGAGCGGTGCGACGTGGGACATGCCCGCCATGGCTAGAGCTCGCCGTGGCAAGGTCAAGACACCGCGGTGTGAGCACGGTAGATGTAACACCCCTGGTGTTAGTTAGCCTCATGATGCATTCATAATGCATGATCATGGCATGGCATTACCATAAGCATCGTCATTTCATGTGCATCATTGCTTAAAACATGACCTTGCAACATTGTGATTTCTATGTGCTTCTTTTATGTGTTGCTAGGGTTTTGTATAGATGATAGATGTGATAATATTGTGTGACTTGGCGGCTTGAAAACATCTTTGATATGTTAGTGGAGCAAAATGAGCTAAGGTCTATATTCATGTTTTGACCAAAATCCAATTTGACTAGGTTTGACCCCAGTTTGACCATAGCACTGATCTGCTTTGACCGATTTAAAAGTGGTATATAGAGACCTTGCATGGAGGTGCACCCTTTACCAAAGTTGTAGGAAATTTATCAAGGAACAAAAGTCTCAATATACCCATCTCATGAAAATGGCTAGAAAATCCTCAAACAGGGCCCACAAGTCAGTGTGAAGTGCTGTTCTAACACTTAGAAAATTTTCCTAAGCCCTAATGCAGTCACAGTTTCAATGAACACCACTTTAGGGCTCTATAGTTACTAATCTAGGCCGAATTAGCTCAAGTTCTTATTGACATATTTATAGTACTCACATAGTTCTATGATTTTGTCAATAGCACCATCACCTAATTCTCACTGGTTTAGGAAATATAGAGCGAGGAAAAATCGGGTTCAGTCGGGGTTTCACTGAAATTTAGTTTCAGTTTCATTGTGACCTACTTTGGGACGTTGTATCTCACTAACTAAGCCAAACCAGTCCATGATCCTATTGGCAAACTTGGAGATTTTACTTAGAACTACAATTTTGTAATTAACACCTTGGCCCAATTCGAAATCGTTTGTGAGATCTTGAGCTCCAAGCTTGGTCTGACAGTCACCTCTATCGGCTTCCATTCAGGCGGTTTCAGTTCGTCAGAGTTCAAAACGCCGAACTCCTTCACGTCGTGGCCGACCGGCCACAGAGCGGCGCTGCCGCGTGGCTGCTACGCGTCGAAATCATGTCGAGCTCGCGAGGTTGAATTGCCACGCCGCCTAGAGGCCCAGCTCACTCGCATTCGCGCTCCCCCTCTCCTACCTCGCTCCGCTCTGGCGACATCGCCGCCGCGAGCTCATCGCGTCCAGCTCCGCCACCACAATGCTGCAGCGCAATTTCTCTCGCATAGCACCTCGCCACCACTCCAGCCCCCTCTAGCGCCGATTGGTGGAGTGATTCGACAACCACCGTGGCCAAATTTTGAGTTCGTCGCCACCGCACCCCTCCGGACTTCACCGGAGCAGCTCCGTCTCCGTGGCCAGTCCAAAATGGAGCTTCTCCGAACCGTGCTCGCCTTGTCCTCCCGCCAGCGTGTCCTGTGAAACGTGGAGAACCCACCGGTGCCACCTCTACTGCAGTAGGTATGCCGGGACGGCTCCAACCGTGAGCACGCTCCGCCATGGCCGCCATGGCCGGCGAGCCCTCTCTCTCTGTGTTCGCTCATCCTTTCTCCCTTCTTGCTAGCGCGTCGGGTGTCCTAGGTCTAGGTCTTCTCTCCTGCATGATGTCACCACCAATCATGCCCTCGTTTTCGAGGAACACCATGGCGCCGGAGACCTCGCCGTCGCCGCCATGTCGGCTTGCACGCGACTAGGCCCGTCTGGCCTCTCCCTTGCCCCAACTTTCACCTAGACCTCTCCGTCGTGTCACCAGGAAGCTAAATCGCTCCTTGGGGGAGCTTGCGTCGCGTGGGGGTGGTCGGCGCACCACCGGACCTCCTCTGCCGCCCGCCATGGTCGGCGGCGACCCATCCGCAGTGCCTCTTATGCCCACCTGAGCACACCAGCAGGTGCGGGAGACCTTGAGGTGCACGTTGGTGCTACCTTCGTCACCGGTCACCATGTCGCCGGCGAGATTTTGGCCGCCGGTCCCCTCCCCTGCAGCTATTCCTATGGCAAGCGGGCCCCAGTTGT
This sequence comes from Saccharum hybrid cultivar R570, assembly GCA_038087645.1. NCBI lineage: Eukaryota > Viridiplantae > Streptophyta > Magnoliopsida > Poales > Poaceae > Saccharum > Saccharum hybrid cultivar. Next base: position 4,267,134 of record JAQSUU010000423.1, read on the forward strand.
CAGCGTGACTCCTCCTCTGTCTTTGTCTCTGTCTCGCTGCCGAGTGGGCCCAGGCGTCAGCGCCATTGGGTTGGTTCCAGCAGAGCGGTCCAAGCCGTGTGCTGGGCCAAGCCGTGCACTGGGCCGAGCTGGCGTGGTTGGGCCGGCTAGGGTTTTGTTTTCTGTTTTATTCATTTATTTGATTAGTGTGCAAACTTCAAAAATATGTATGTCATGTTCTAGAAGTCTAAATCAGTTGGTTCAAGTGGTGTTGTGCTCTATGTGAGGTCTAGTTTATTATAAAAATATAATGTGTGCCATGTTTTGTGATGAATTAAATAGTTATTAATTATATCTTTTATTCATGAAGAAAAAGGAGAAAATGATATCTCTTTCTGTGAAGCTCCAAATGACATGAAATTTTTATAGAGACCTGCTCATACCATGAATAGCTTATGGTTAAATTTTTATGTAATTTGGATGTGGTTTGGTAGAGTTATATAATTATCTTGTTTGCTTGATTGGATCTTGTGTGAATTTTCATAATTTTTCTATAGATCCAGTAAGGGTGAAACTTGGTGAATGTTGTTCTTATGTTAGAAGGATGCTAGGAAAAATATGAAATCTGTTGTTTGATACTTTTCAATAGGGTTTCCTATTTATGCTAGAAATAGACATGCCATCTGTTATTTTTGATATCTCCTTATATGCTTGGCAAAATGAAGTGAAATTTTTATGGTAGCCTATGTGAAGCATTAGGTGGCTACTGTAATTTTTGTAGATTTTTATATATAGTTTTACTATATGTTTCTTTAATCACCTAATTAACTAAATAAATTACAAAAGAATATTAAATAATTTATTTAGAAGTTGGCACTATATTTTCTGATGTTCCTTTCATATGCACAACAGGTTGGTAAACTTAGTTTAGTCTAATTGTGCTTTTGAATCGTCAGCAATTATTTAATTTAGTGATTCTGCCATTTCTGGACAGAATTTCTAGTTAAAAGAATTAACCTATGATAATGATGTTTTCATGCTTGGTGATCTATAGCAAAGTTGTTGAGAATTTCATAAACTAGTTGCTGGTAAATTTTGGTAGCATTTGGACTTATAGTTTAGAAATGACAGCTGTTCCAAGTTGGGTTCAGTTTTAGAAGTACTCTTTGTCTTTTAGAACAGATTCTGTATGTATGCTATTTTAACTTGGTAAATGGTGAAATCATGCTTAGATGTTTATATATGAAATGTAGACAATTTCATAAGCTTTCCAGAATGTCCTCTTTCAGGTCATTTGGATTAGTAGAACTCCAGTTGTGAGTTTTCTTAGCTACTGTTGATAATATGTTGGAAACACTAAATTTCTGGAATCTTGTTATGTGTGTGTTTAGTCTTAACCTTGTGGAACTTAGTGGTTTCTTAGAGGTGTTCAAATGTGTTAATACCGGAGAGGAAATTTACACCTAAGCTTGAAGTGATTTGATTAGAGCACCACATAACTTGGTTTTGTGCTTACAACGTTGCAATGTCATTGCATTCATCTTCACATCATTCATGCACGTCCATAAATCATCATGTCATTTTTGGATGCATACATGAAATTCATTGGATGCATATACATGCAATAGGTGTGCCAAGAATCGTGTTACGAGCGAAGTCCCGCTGGGCGTGGGACCCGAAGTTGAAGTCCGTTCGAGAGCCGGAGGTCCAGTCCGACGAAGCCGGAGAAGACGTGAGAATCGTTCTTGAAGCCGAACCTTGATCTCTCTTCTTTCGGTTAAGGCAAGCCCCGGAGCATTATAAGCCTCCTACTTTCAAAGCAATTATCTATCTATACATGTTCTATGTATTGTTGCATTACGTGATAGGAGTTGGTTGAAAACCCTTGCTGCATTGATAACACTCCTTGTCCAGCAATTCGAACCTTGAATCCTAAGTAGACATGATCGTATCTATGCTTAGCCCTGCTAAATTAGACCGGTAGAAGTCGGGTGATTTCCTGTCACCTGCGAGATATAGGGCTTTATCAGGTCACGGTTGGCTATACTTGCTATCGTGGAAGTGAACCATGTGTTAATAAAATGAAATGAGACCGGGCGGGATGACGATAGTGAAGCAACAAGGCATGGAGGTCTTGGGTGTGGATCTATCCCCGTCTGTGTCGATTAAGGACCGAGACCTGGAGCCTTCTATGTCATTTTGAACGCATGCCTGACATTTAGCTGGCCGGCCTGAGGTTGCCGACCGCGAAGCCTAGTAGCTCAACTCAGGCTGCGAAGTCGAAAAGTGAAAGTCGCCTCGGAAGGGAGCCAGAGGGTCCAAGGGCAGGTGAGTTAAAAGTCCTGAGCATCCTGGCCACTGGTATCCCCGAGAACGCGGCGCTGTTCGGGCCCACCCTGAGTTGTACCAAAGGTTATCTACGGCTGCCTTTAGCGGGGTTTGCCGGGTGAGTGTCAGGAATACCCCCTCAGCTGAGTTGGAATCGATTCGAGTCGCCGTCTCTCCCGGATAGTGAGAAACTTGACTGGTTATCTCCAGCGTAGATACACTAATTATAATGATGGTTCGGAATTGATGATAATGATGATGATAGCCTTATTATACCTGCTATGGTTAATATTGTTTGATCTTAATAAAGTGAGTGCTCTAGTACAGGTGCTAATCTAGTTTTCAGGTTAATGATGATCAACTTGATACTTAAAGCATATATTGGTTACTTATCTGTATTAAGCTTTTCTGCAAATGAGTCAAGCTAGCCCCACTTATATAAGCCTTGCATAATCCTTGGTGTCACTTTATTTCTGGTTTTTGACGGGTAAGTCTAGCTGAGTACCTTCTCGTACTCAGGGTTTATTCCCACCTGTTGCAGGTAGCAGATTCGTACTTGTTGCTGCAAGTATTGTCTTCGCCATGTGGGCGTGAAGACTAGACCATATGGGCATGGTCTCTGTAGTATCTCTTCTGGTATGCTTTTGCAGGATGTGACTATGTACTGGCAGTAATTGACTTCAAATGATTTCAGAAATTATGTTGCTTCCGCTAATCTTTACTTTGGTTTTGTAATAAAAATATTTGTACTCCGATGTATGAGATTATTTTTGAACTGTGTAACAAGTGTTGTGTTATGTTGAATCATTACGATCCGGTTGCTCTCGGTTTGGTTTGAAATCCCTCGCGATTTCATGGACTACCGGAGTTATATGGGCTCAAGTGTGAGAATTTGATCACTTCGGTGATTGTTTTTATACTTGTGCTCTTATAATTTGGACGGTTCCGTTACAGCTGGTATCAGAGCAAGATTCAACAGTAAACACATCATTTGTGTATTTAAACAAAAGCTTTTGTGAAAAATCTTAATTCTAATCTAAAGAGTGCCAGTGGTCATATCCTATATGCCCAAATAAGGACTATTAGGTGGCTTACTAAGGTACTAACTTGGGGGTCTTGCTTGTTTCTATTTCGTTGTCCATACGGCGTGCTATTGTATGGATGCCATCCGCTTGGGTGGTAATGTATGGATCAAAATACCTCTACGCCCTGGTAAGTGGGAGTTGTGAGAGCATGACCGTCCAACCGTCGGTCTAGGGGAGAGTAGTTGTGGTTACTAGCATACTTACATGTTTAATCATGTGATTATGAGAGTACTTAATTATGGGTATATCTGTCGGGTAGCTTTGATACTGAAGTATATACATCGGGGGATGTATGTGTGGAAAGTATTTAGTTTACTGCTTTCTTGTGTGCTATATTGGGAATTGTTGGGCTGAAATGTAATTTTCTGCAGGTACACTAACAACGTTTCCTGTAGAGCGACTAGTTATCGTTATTGAGAGAACGTGTGTATGCCACTGAACTATACGCTAGAATTTTGAAATTCTTCCTAGGTTTGTGAGGACGTACGGTTTGTGCATGCACCATGTTCGCATCATACATTGCATTCTGCATTACTCCCTCCCTTATAAATTGCTTATCCTATTCTTTTAAAATTTTCTTCCCTCCAAATAGTGGTCTCGTAAATAGTTGCATTTCTTTCGTGAAGGAAAGCAAGACACAATTTCAAGATGTACCTCCTCGAGTTGGGATGTGTTTTGATCTGCAATTCGCCTCTCCATTGCTTCTAACCTTGTATCCATCCTTGTTTGCTACCACTCTTTGGATAATACGGTTTCTATCCGCCTAATTCTTAGCACGTGAGGATTCCTCATGGTTGTGTGTTCGGTAATGGTGTTGCGATTAGTACTCCCTGGTGCCGCGACGAAACCGGGAGCCTCCTGTGGCGCGCGACACAAGGTTGTGCTGCTCGGCACGCGCAGGTATCAAGGATTGCTAGTCATGATCCATTATGGAGCTACACCAATATGTTATCTTCTCGTGAACCTTTTCCCTTGGATGTCATTCCCTATCTTGTCAGAAGATCAGTACCTCAAACCAAGAGATTTCCTTCTTCTGAGATTGGAATTTGGATAGTTGGATATAATCTCTTCCTCCTGCCTATATAATTCGTCAGCAGCCTTCCGACGTCATCAACGCTTACTAGTTTCAACTACTTGCAGATGTCTCATCAGCTTCGCTCTAGCAGTCGGAGTCGTGGCAATACAGGACTGTCATCGTCTCCTCCGCAACCTACCTCTGCTGAGTTGCTGCAAATGCTTGCCAAAAGTCAGCATGCCTTGGATGAGAGTGTCAGAAACCATGTCCATCAGGAACCTGAGCCTGCCCAGTACAGCAACTATAAAGATTTCTTGGATACTGAGCCTCCTATTTTTCGAGAAGCAGAAGAACCACTTCAAGCAGACGAATGGTTAAACACTATTGAACAGAAGTTTCATGTGCTCAAGGTGGCAGATGATATGAAAACAGAATATGCTTCGCAACAGTTGCAAGGACCTGCAGGTGTTTGGTGGTGTCACCATCGGAGTACTCTGCCTGAGAATATGGAAGTAGTTTGGGATCAGTTCAAGGAAGCATTTCGGGGACATTACATTCCTGCTGGCCTCATGGCAATCAAGCACACCGAGTTTATGAAGCTCACCCAAGGAGACAAAAGCGTAACAGAATATCTGCATGTTTTCATCAACTTGTCAAGATATGCTCTAGAATTTGTTAATACGGAGGTTAAGAAGATCGCAAGTTTTAAAAGAGGGTTGTGTCCCAAATTGATGAAGGCCATGTGTAATAGCAAGTGTGTCACTTTCAACGAGTTTGTTAGTGATACTATCCTTCAAGAGAACTGTAATGCTGTGTATGCTGCTTCTAAGAGCCACGAGAAATCTCATGAATCTAATGCACCTACGACTAATACTCTTGTGGTGATTACACCTCAGTATTATTCGCCTGGCATATCTACCAGATATCACCCATATCAGAAACAGGATCTGGGCAAGAGGAGCAGTATTAAGAAAGGAAAGCCTAAGGCACCGCCAAGTGACCGACCATGTTGGAATTGCAAGATGTCAGGTCATTGGGCCAAAGATTGTCCTGTTCCGCAGAAGAAATCAAATGATAATAATGTAGATGTATGTAAAGGATGGGTTCGATACACCACTGTGGAATCTATCCCTACGGGTGAGATTATTACTGCCGGTGCATTTTTAGTAAACCAACATCCTGCGATTGTGCTGTTTGATTCAGGTGCTTCCCACTCTTTTATCAGTTCAACGTTTGCAGCCAAGCATGGTATGAAGGTCGTTACTTTAGATAATAGTGGTTATAATATTAGTGCTGCTGGAAATAATATTTCAACCAACCAGTTGGTCTTAGGAGCAAGGATTGAGATAGAAGGACGTCTGTATGATCTAGATCTCGTGGTATTACCAGGATTGGGCCTAGATGTAATCTTAGGCATGAAGTGGATGAGTGGAAACGGTGTTCTGATCGATACCTCTACGAGAGTGGTTATGTTGAGGGATCCAAAAGATCAACAAGCTTTTCTAGTGCAACTTCCTAGAGACATTAGTCCTCAGACTACAGTTAACGCTATGATAGCAAAAGCAAAAGAGATTGCAGAAGTTCCGGTAGTGTGTGAATTTCCAGATGTTTTTCCCGATGAATTGCCAGGATTACCTCCAGATCGTGATGTAGAGTTTAAGATTGAGTTAATTCCGGGTACCGCACCAATTTCCAAAAGACCGTATAGAATGCCGCCAAATGAGTTAGCTGAACTCAAGACCCAACTTAGTGACCTTTTATTAAAAGGGCTGATCCGTCCTAGTTCTTCTCCGTGGGGTTGTCCTGCTATCTTTGTGAAGAAGAAAGACCAGTCTCTGCGTATGTGTGTAGACTATCGACCACTCAATGCAGTCACTATCAAGAACAAGTATCCGTTGCCTCGTATTGATATCTTGTTTGATCAATTGTCTAAAGCAAAGGTATTCTCGAAGATTGATCTGAGATCTGGTTATCACCAAATTAAAATCCGTCCAGAAGACATACCAAAGACCGCTTTCTCTACCAGATACGGGTTATATGAATATCTTGTCATGTCTTTTGGTCTGACCAATGCTCCTGCACATTTCATGTACCTGATGAATTCAGTATTCATGCAAGAGCTGGACAAGTTTGTGGTGATATTCATTGATGATATTCTCATCTATTCTGAAAATGAAGAAGAACATGCCGAGCATCTGAGAATTGTTTTATCCAGATTACGTGAACATAAACTTTACGCCAAATTCAGTAAATGTGAATTCTGGTTAAAGAAGGTACCTTTCCTCGGTCATGTATTGTCTGGTGAGGGAATTTCGGTAGACCCGACTAAGATACAGGAAGTTATGGACTGGAAGGCGCCAACTACAGTACATGAAGTTCGGAGTTTTCTTGGATTGGCTGGCTACTATCGTCGTTTTATTCAGGATTTCTCTAAGATAGCTAAGCCTATGACTCGACTACTTGAGAAGGATAGGAAGTTTGATTGGACTCCAGAGTGTGAACAAGCTTTCCGCACTCTACGGACTTTGTTGACATCAGCTCCTGTATTAGCGCAACCTGACATTGAGAAACCGTTTGATGTGTATTGTGATGCATCGGGTACTGGTTTAGGTGGCGTACTGATGCAGGGAGGCCGAGTTATTCCGTATGCTTCACGTCAGTTAAGAAAACATGAAGTTAACTATCCGACTCATGACTTGGAGTTAGCTGCTGTAGTGCATGCTCTAAAAATCTGGAGACACTATTTGCTTGGAAATATATGCAATATTTATACAGATCATAAGAGTCTTAAGTACATATTTACTCAACCTGAGTTAAATATGCGCCAGAGAAGATGGTTAGAGTTGATCAAGGATTATAACCTCCAAGTGCATTACCATCCGGGTAAAGCAAATGTGGTTGCCGATGCCTTGAGTAGAAAATCTCATTGCAACTCTTTGATAGAAGAAGATTTTCATTTGTCTCATCTCTTACATCCTATTGTAATCTATCATATCACTATAGATTGTTCTTTGAGAAGTAGAATCATTGAGTTACAAAAGACTGATACTGGTGTATTTCACATTAAGAGAAAAATGAAAGAGCAAGAAACTAAGCACTTTCGAGTGGATGACAAAGGAATTCTCTGGTTCAAAGATAGACTCGTTGTGCCCAAAAGATAGAGAGCTCAGAAATCAAATCCTATCTGAAGCCCATTCTTCTAAGCTGTCCATCCATCCTGGTAGTAGTAAGATGTATCAGGACCTCAAGCCGTACTATTGGTGGACCAAGATGAAAAAGGAAATTGCAGCCTACGTCGCTAGGTGTGATAATTGTTGTAGAGTTAAGGCCATTCACATGAAGCCTGGTTTACTCCAGCCTTTGTCTGTTCCAGGTTGGAAGTGGGATGACATTGTTATGGACTTTATTGTCGGATTACCAACCACCCAAAAAGGTTTTGACTCTATTTGGGTTATAGTTGATCGTTTGACAAAGTCTGCTCACTTTATCCCTGTGAAGAGTAACTATCATCCACACCAATATGCTGACATTTACTTCCAAGAAGTCGTACGTCTTCATGGAGTGCCTGGATCTATTGTCTCTGACAGAGGACCACAGTTTACTGCTCGTTTCTGGGAGCGCCTACATCAGAATCTTGGAACTAATTTGGTTCGTAGTTCTGCTTATCATCCACAGACGTCGGGGCAGACTGAGCGTGCGAATCAGATTCTTGAAGACATGCTTAGAGCTTGCATCATCTCTTGTAATGGCTCCTGGGAGAAATGGTTGCCTCTCGCTGAATTCTCTTACAACAACAGTTATCAAGAGAGTATCCAAATGGCTCCTTTTGAAGCCTTATATGGTCGCAAGTGTAGAACTCCTTTGAACTGGGTGGAACCAGGAGAAAGAAGATTCTATGGTATTGACTTTGTAAAAGAAGCCGAGGAGCAAGTTCGTGCTATACAGAAAAATATATCAGCTGCTCAGGCTAGACAAAAGAGCTACGCAGATAAGAGGAGGAAACCTATTGAGTTTGAAGTAGGTGACCATGTCTATCTGAAGGTGTCGCCTATGAGAGGAGTAAAACGTTTTGGGATCAAAAGAAAGCTTGAGCCTCGATATGTTGGACCTTATCGGATTATTGAGAAAAGTGGAAGAGTAGTGTATAAGCTCAATCTACCTCGTGATATGGGAGCTATCTTTCCAGTATTCCATGTTTCCCAATTAAAGAAATGTCTCCGTCTTCCCGAAGAAAGAGTAGATGTGAGACGCATCAAGTTGAAATCCGATCTTTCTTATGAGGAGAAACCGGTATATGTTCTGGATACTCTGGAAAGGGTGACTCGAAATCGAGTAGTCAAATTATACAAGGTGGTTTGGAGTAATCACGGTGAATGTGAGGCAACTTGGGAAAAAGAGGATTATTTAAAGGACAACCATTCCGCTTTCTATGAAAAATGGTACGACTTTCAAATCTCGGGACGAGATTTTTATAAGGGGGGAGGGCTGTAACACCCCTGGTGTTAGTTAGCCTCATGATGCATTCATAATGCATGATCATGGCATGGCATTACCATAAGCATCGTCATTTCATGTGCATCATTGCTTAAAACATGACCTTGCAACATTGTGATTTCTATGTGCTTCTTTTATGTGTTGCTAGGGTTTTGTATAGATGATAGATGTGATAATATTGTGTGACTTGGCGGCTTGAAAACATCTTTGATATGTTAGTGGAGCAAAATGAGCTAAGGTCTATATTCATGTTTTGACCAAAATCCAATTTGACTAGGTTTGACCCCAGTTTGACCATAGCACTGATCTGCTTTGACCGATTTAAAAGTGGTATCTAGAGACCTTGCATGGAGGTGCACCCTTTACCAAAGTTGTAGGAAATTTATCAAGGAACAAAAGTCTCAATATACCCATCTCATGAAAATGGCTAGAAAATCCTCAAACAGGGCCCACAAGTCAGTGTGAAGTGCTGTTCTAACACTTAGAAAATTTTCCTAAGCCCTAATGCAGTCACAGTTTCAATGAACACCACTTTAGGGCTCTATAGTTACTAATCTAGGCCGAATTAGCTCAAGTTCTTATTGACATATTTATAGTACTCACATAGTTCTATGATTTTGTCAATAGCACCATCACCTAATTCTCACTGGTTTAGGAAATATAGAGCGAGGAAAAATCGGGTTCAGTCGGGGTTTCACTGAAATTTAGTTTCAGTTTCATTGTGACCTACTTTGGGACGTTGTATCTCACTAACTAAGCCAAACCAGTCCATGATCCTATTGGCAAACTTGGAGATCTTACTTAGAACTACAATTTTGTAATTAACACCTTGGCCCAATTCGAAATCGTTTGTGAGATCTTGAGCTCCAAGCTTGGTCTGACAGTCACCTCTATCGGCTTCCATTCAGGCGGTTTCAGTTCGTCAGAGTTCAAAATGCCAAACTCCTTCACGTCGTGGCCGACCGGCCACAGAGCGGCGCTGCCGCGTGGCTGCTACGCGTTGAAATCATGTCGAGCTCGCGAGGTTGAATTGCCACGCCGCCTAGAGGCCCAGCTCACTCGCATTCGCGCTCCCCCTCTCCTACCTCGCTCCGCTCTGGCGACATCGCCGCCGCGAGCTCATCGCGTCCAGCTCCGCCACCACAATGCTGCAGCGCAATTTCTCTCGCATAGCACCTCGCCACCACTCCAGCCCCCTCTAGCGCCGATTGGTGGAGTGATTCGACAACCACCGTGGCCAAATTTTGAGTTCGTCGCCACCGCACCCCTCCGGACTTCACCGGAGCAGCTCCGTCTCCGTGGCCAGTCCAAAATGGAGCTTCTCCGAACCGTGCTCGCCTTGTCCTCCCGCCAGCGTGTCCTGTGAAACGTGGAGAACCCACCGGTGCCACCTCTACTGCAGTAGGTATGCCGGAACGGCTCCAACCGTGAGCACGCTCCGCCATGGCCGCCATGGCCGGCGAGCCCTCTCTCTCTGTGTTCGCTCATCCTTTCTCCCTTCTTGCTAGCGCGTCGGGTGTCCTAGGTCTAGGTCTTCTCTCCTGCATGATGTCACCGCCAATCATGCCCTCGTTTTCGAGGAACACCATGGCGCCGGAGACCTCGCCGTCGCCGCCATGTCGGCTTGCACGCGACTAGGCCCGTCTGGCCTCTCCCTTGCCCTAACTTTCACCTAGACCTCTCCGTCGTGTCACCAGGAAGCTAAATCGCTCCTTGGGGGAGCTTGCGTCACGTGGGGGTGGTCGGCGCACCACCGGACCTCCTCTGCCGCCCGCCATGGTCGGCGGCGACCCATCCGCAGTGCCTCTTATGCCCACCTGAGCACACCAGCAGGTGCGGGAGACCTTGAGGTGCACGTTGGTGCTACCTTCGTCGCCGGTCACCATGTCGCCGGCGAGATTTTGGCCGCCGGTCCCCTCCCCTGCAGCTGTTCCTATGGCAAGCGGGCCCCAGTTGTCAGCGTGACTCCTCCTCTGTCTTTGTCTCTGTCTCGCTGCCGAGTGGGCCCAGGCGTCAGCGCCATTGGGCTGGTTCCAGCAGAGCGGGCCAAGCCGTGTGCTGGGCCAAGCCGTGCACTGGGCCGAGCTGGCGTGGTTGGGCCGGCTAGGGTTTTGTTTTCTGTTTTATTCATTTATTTGATTAGTGTGCAAACTTCAAAAATATGTATGTCATGTTCTAGAAGTCTAAATCAGTTGGTTCAAGTGGTGTTGTGCTCTATGTGAGGTCTAGTTTATTATAAAAATATAATGTGTGCCATGTTTTGTGATGAATTAAATAGTTATTAATTATATCTTTTATTCATGAAGAAAAAGGAGAAAATGATATCTCTTTCTGTGAAGCTCCAAATGACATGAAATTTTTATAGTGACCTGCTCATACCATGAATAGCTTATGGTTAAATTTTTATGCAATTTGGATGTGGTTTGGTAGAGTTATATAATTATCTTGTTTGCTTGATTGGATCTTGTGTGAATTTTCATAATTTTTCTATAGATCCAGTAAGGGTGAAACTTGGTGAATGTTGTTCTTATGTTAGAAGGATGCTAGGAAAAATATGAAATCTGTTGTTTGATACTTTTCAATAGGGTTTCCTATTTATGCTAGAAATAGACATGCCATCTGTTATTTTTGATATCTCCTTATATGCTTGGCAAAATGAAGTGAAATTTTTATGGTAGCCTATGTGAAGCATTAGGTGGCTACTGTAATTTTTGTAGATTTTTATATATAGTTTTACTATATGTTTCTTTAATCACCTAATTAACTAAATAAATTACAAAAGAATATTAAATAATTTATTTAGAAGTTGGCACTATATTTTCTGATGTTCCTTTGATATGCACAACAGGTTGGTAAACTTAGTTTAGTCTAATTGTGCTTTTGAATCGTCAGCAATTATTTAATTTAGTGATTCTGCCATTTCTGGACAGAATTTCTAGTTAAAAGAATTAACCTATGATAATGATGTTTTCATGCTTGGTGATATATAGCAAAGTTGTTGAGAATTTCATGAACTAGTTGCTGGTAAATTTTGGTAGCATTTGGACTTATAGTTTAGAAATGACAGCTGTTCCAAGTTGGGTTCAGTTTTAGAAGTACTCTTTGTCTTTTAGAACAGATTCTGTATGTATGCTATTTTAACTTGGTAAATGGTGAAATCATGCTTAGATGTTTATATATGAAATGTAGACAATTTCATAAGCTTTCCAGAATGTCCTCTTTCAGGTCATTTGGATTAGTAGAACTCCAGTTGTGAGTTTTCTTAGCTACTGTTGATAATATGTTGGAAACACTAAATTTCTGGAATCTTGTTATGTGTGTGTTTAGTCTTAACCTTGTGGAACTTAGTGGTTTCTTAGAGGTGTTCAAATGTGTTAATACCGGAGAGGAAATTTGCACCTAAGCTTGAAGTGATTTGATTAGAGCACCACATAACTTGGTTTTGTGCTTACAACGTTGCAATGTCATTGCATTCATCTTCACATCATTCATGCACGTCCATAAATCATCATGTCATTTTTGGATGCATACATGAAATTCATTGGATGCATATACATGCAATAGGTGTGCCAAGAATCGTGTTACGAGCGAAGTCCCGCTGGGCGTGGGACCCGAAGTTGAAGTCCGTTCGAGAGCCGGAGGTCCAGTCCGACGAAGCCGGAGAAGACGTGAGAATCGTTCTTGAAGCCGAACCTTGATCTCTCTTCTTTCGGTTAAGGCAAGCCCCGGAGCATTATAAGCCTCCTACTTTCAAAGCAATTATCTATCTATACATGTTCTATGTATTGTTGCATTACGTGATAGGAGTTGGTTGAAAACCCTTGCTGCATTGATAACACTCCTTGTCCAGCAATTCGAACCTTGAATCCTAAGTAGACAGGATCGTATCTATGCTTAGCCCTGCTAAATTAGACCGGTAGAAGTCGGGTGATTTCCTGTCACCTGCGAGATATAGGGCTTTATCAGGTCACGGTTGGCTATACTTGCAATCGTGGAAGTGAACCATGTGTTAATAAAATGAAATGAGACCGGGCGGGATGACGATAGTGAAGCAACAAGGCATGGAGGTCTTGGGTGTGGATCTATCCCCGTCTGTGTCGATTAAGGACCGAGACCTAGAGCCTTCTATGTCATTTTGAACGCATGCCTGACATTTAGCTGGCCGGCCTGAGGTTGCCGACCGCGAAGCCTAGTAGCTCAACTCAGGCTGCGAAGTCGAAAAGTGAAAGTCGCCTCGGAAGGGAGCCAGAGGGTCCAAGGGCAGGTGAGTTAAAAGTCCTGAGCATCCTGGCCACTGGTATCCCCGAGAACGCGGCGCTGTTCGGGCCCACCCTGAGTTGTACCAAAGGTTATCTACGGCTGCCTTTAGCGGGGTTTGCCGGGTGAGTGTCAGGAATACCCCCTCAGCTGAGTTGGAATCGATTCGAGTCGCCGTCTCTCCCGGATAGTGAGAAACTTGACTAGTTATCTCCAGCGTAGATACACTAATTATAATGATGGTTCGAAATTGATGATAATGATGATGATAGCCTTATTATACCTGCTATGGTTAATATTGTTTGATCTTAATAAAGTGAGTGCTCTAGTACAGGTGCTAATCTAGTTTTCAGGTTAATGATGATCAACTTGATACTTAAAGCATATATTGGTTACTTATCTGTATTAAGCTTTTCTGCAAATGAGTCAAGCTAGCCCCACTTATATAAGCCTTGCATAATCCTTGGTGTCACTTTATTTCTGGTTTTTGACGGGTAAGTCTAGCTGAGTACCTTCTCGTACTCAGGGTTTATTCCCACCTGTTGCAGGTAGCAGATTCGTACTTGTTGCTGCAAGTATTGTCTTCGCCATGTGGGCGTGAAGACTAGACCATATGGGCATGGTCTCTGTAGTATCTCTTCTGGTATGCTTTTGCAGGATGTGACTATGTACTGGCAGTAATTGACTTCAAATGATTTCAGAAATTATGTTGCTTCCGCTAATCTTTACTTTGGTTTTGTAATAAAAATATTTGTACTCCGATGTATGAGATTATTTTTGAACTGTGTAACAAGTGTTGTGTTATGTTGAATCATTACGATCCGGCTGCTCTCGGTTTGGTTTGAAATCCCACGCGATTTCGTGGACTACCGGAGTTATATGGGCTCAAGTGTGAGAATTTGATCACTTCGGTGATTGTTTTTATACTTGTGCTCTTATAATTTGGACGGTTCCGTTACAGTAGAGGCAGGATTAAGGGGTCCAACAGGTTCGCCTTGGCGAAGGACACACCATGCGCACCTTAAGAGGAGGAGGGATCCCCGGTGGCATGGCAAGTGGTGTTCCGCCCAGTCGGAGCCGTCAAGCCGCCACCACCGCGGGAGGTTCTGTTGGAGCCCAATTTCGTCGTTTTGACCCCACCTTCGTACTCCTTTTGCGGCCACGAATTAGTAGGAGACCATACCACCCGAGCCAAGTCACCGTGGAGGCCTTGCCGTCGCTCACCGCACCGGCCGAGCCACCACCACCATGAACAAGCCCCCTAGACACTCTAATCTGCAACGTTGACCCCTCTATTGAGTTCCTTGAGACCACGCGGTGCTCTCGAGCCTACGAGTATTGCCCTTGAGCCCCTAGAGCGTGAGCTCGGCCGCTCGCCACCGGTGAGAGTGCGGCCGAGCAGAGGAAGGAAGGAAAGAGGAGCAGAGAAACGACTAGGTGCACTCGGTGCACCATGAGCTGAGGGGGAAGAGAAGAGGGTGGACTGGGTCCATCGTGGACCGCGTTCAAAATCCATGGACCATCCTTGCGAGACCACCGTGAGCCAAGCTCACCAGCCTGAGCCTGATATTTGAATCCATTTAGGTGACGTGGTGGCACCAGCGCCTGACATGTGGCGGGCCCAGCCCGGCCCGGTCCGGCCCAAATCTGGCCCAGCCCAGGCCCAACCGAGCCCGGTCACGGCCCGGTCAACGTTGACCATTGACTGGTCAACGCTGACCGTTGACCTGGACCCACATGTCAGTGACTCACTCTGTTTCGGCCAATTAGAGCTTGACACATGTCACTCCTGGGTTTTTCAGTTCTTTTTCCTTTTTCAGAAATTCTTTTAATCTTTAGAAATTCATAACTAATTTATTTTAACTCAGAAAAATACCAAACCAATTTCTAAATTTTTCTAAAAATGAGCTCTACGTCTTAGGCTTGTGTTTGAGTGCATTTGGATCTTTTGAATTTCTATTGCTTCTTTGTGCACCTCTATAGGAGTCGTTAATGCGACTCTACGTTACGTTTAACAGAGCCGGCGGACCTGCCGACTGAGCAGTACGACCCCGACTACAGCGAGGACTTGGGTGATGACCTGCCAGGTGCCACGCCCCACCCACTTCCGTAGAACCTATTACGCATGCAAATATAGAATTGCTAGCGCTTTACTTTTTGTGCAATAATATGATGATAGGCTGCATGGTAGATGCTTTACTTTGAGCCCTTTACCTTGTTGCAACCTTACTCCTGCTCACCCTGCTGTTAGGCTAGATGCTTGCATATTACATATTACTACTTTTACTCTTACTCGCATTATATCTGTGATGTGATGCCGGTGAGTGAGAGACGTATATATAAGGCACGTAGTGCCGAGAACTTGGTAAACCTAATAAAAGAACTGGGGAGATCTTGGCGTGCGTCCTGGGTGAGTGGTGAGGGTTGAGTCGATCGGACAGGATCCTAAGACGAGTCTTTGGGGCAAGTCTTGCTGGAGGGGTGCGACCTGGGCATCCCTCACGAGAGTTACCTGTGGCTGGTATATTGTGAGGTGAATTGGGGTGTTGGTTATCCCTGGTGGAGGTGCTGTCGTGGCATGGGGAAGACGGTGTTTCCCCTTTGAGAAGATATCCTGTCTGGTCCCCCTAAGGACTAGTATGTCTTGAGAACCGAAACCATGGGACCTTCGTGCACACCACTCGCTCCCGATGGGCGGGAGATGATTACTCGACTGACTAGTGTGGTACCACTACTACTAGGTTGGAAGGTGATAGTGTAGGGAGGTACGGGCATGGGGACCCACACCCTCCTAAGACAGCGTAGTGACTTTGGGGGCCCGGTACTACGTCTCATAGTCTCAGCGTTTCGGTGGACACCGGGGTGGCCCAAGGCTGAGTGGTAGGGTGGTACTGTACCAGTTGGGAGGCAGTCGAAATCAGCCTAGACGGGCCGGATCATCGAGGATGGCGATCTTGTGGATTACCAGGTGTACACACTCTGCAGAGTTGATCGATCTATACGTATAGCCGCGTCCGCAGATATGGACATTCCCATGACCTACGCTTCACTTGATTAGAGAGAGGAGTCCTTTCTACCTTTCCCCGGGTTTTGTGTTGGATTCCGGCTTTGGCCGTTGAGACAAGATCTGAGCGGGAGTCAATCTCATCGCCTAGAGAGAGAGTGAGATGAGATGTGTTGTGTGTGATGGGATTAGGAAAATGTGTGACTAAGATGGGTTTAAAACTGATGAATATCTTATTAAAATGTTAACTACTTGCATAGGAAACCCACAGCCTAAATAGGTCTCTTCCTACTTCCCTCAATGCATTCCACTTTCCACAAAGCATTGCAAGCATAGGGTGGGTGATGCGTGGCCAGTACCAAGTGTACTGATAGATTTTTGACAGGTTCAGAGCCCGAGTACGACTACGAGGGCGATGATTGGGAGGACTAGAGGGTCTGTTCTACGCTCGAGCTGGTTCCAGGAGATCGTTTTCCGCTGCTATCTATGTCGGATGCTGTTCCGGATGCTTGTGTGAGTGTGTTCCGCCCTGCGAGGCGAAGAGATTAAATTATGTAAAACTCTCTATTGTACTCTGATATTCGTGCATGACTTTATGTATCACTGAGATTTGGGTAAATTGACGGAATGTTTCGTCATTTTACACTTCGTTTCTGTGGATTTCCCTTCGTGGAAATCAAGGACGTTTCAGTTGGTACCAGAGCCATGCTGACCCTAGGACGGACCCATAGGATTGGACAATAGAATTAGGAAAGATCTTGACACTTTCGGTTATATTACTGACCGTGCTGCATTTTCGTGCACGGCTTATCTCAATTTCACACTCTCTTACCTACATTTCATTCTACCTTACCTATCACATCGCTCTGTTCCACCCTGAATCACCCTGTTTCACTTAAGAATTCATCAAGTATCACTTTGAGTTACATTGATTCGCCTTGTCTTACCAAGTTTCACTCTATAATACTCAAGTTACTACATACACAACAAGGTACTGACTCCGTCTTATGGTTAATTTGTAGATGGCCCCTGTTGTCGAGCTCCCTGTGGACGGACTGGCCTACCGTGGGTTCGCCACGATCCTGTACGACGTGCTGGACTCACTAGGCGTTCCCACAGAGCAGATCGAGTACGTGTGCCGGGGTGAGTCTGGACCCGACGGGTTCAAGGGCCACATCGTGGTCCACCTCAAGGTCCCCGCCAGCGAGTTCATACCCGTGCTGCGTGCCTTCGAGACACTGGAGGTGGAGAACTCTATTGCTTCGTGCATACAGTCCGTCTCACGCACAGCTCTTCGCAGTGTGATGCGTGACGCACACGACTACCTCAAGACGGGACCGTACCGCCTGCTACCTGCCACTCTGGACCTCAATAGGTTCTCAGAGCCGCAGATCACTACTGCAGACCGTGCTGCGCGTGACGAGGTTGACCCCTGTCTGAGGGCCTCCGCACAGTACATCATCGCCCAGGATCGCTACATCATGGATGTAGAGATGCAGAACCGCCGCTATCGAGACCTCCTATTCCGTTGCGATGAGGAGTTCCTCAAGGTGGAGCGCAAGGAGGGGGAGATGGTCGGCAAGCTCGAGGAGGAGCGCATGGGCTATGATAGGATGAAGACCTTCTATGAGAACCATGAGCAGTCACTTCAGAAGGAGATCGCCAATCTCAAGGACAAGGTTGGTGAGGCTGAGCTTTGCCATGACTATCTTGAGTCCAAGGTGCTTGAGTGCGAGGATCGGATTGAGCATCAGAGGGTTACCCTAAGGGAGTTCCACAAGAAGGAGAAGCAGCGTGGCATCAGGAAGCTTGCCCTGGAGGCCCGTTGCAACACAATGGAGAAGCTAGTCGTGGAGGCTGCCGTCACCACCACCTACAACATGCACCACCTGGTTCACTACATCAAGAGCACCGAGTACCTTCAGGACAAGGTGAACCGCATCAGTCAGGCTTGGATCGACGCTGATCGCAAGCACGTCCAGGAGATCGGGAAGGTCCAGGACATCCTCTTACCTGGGATGCGCAAGAAACCACGCAGACAGCCTTTCCACGTTGAGGCCACCAAGCTCAACTTCAAGGCTTGCCCAACTGAGGGTTACTCAGAGGTTCCGAGGACTGAGATGCTGGACTACGCTCTCACCTACGTCGCGAGGATCCACCACTCTGACGACGAGCTTCGTGCCATGGAGGGCACTCCCGAGGCTTCCACTTCTGGTCCTTCTACACCACCCGCCACTCCCGGACAGGAGTAGTTACCTTTTTCACATAATCATGTAGTAGTAGACATGTTGAGCCCTGTGTGGCCAGAGATATGATGATGCACTTATGGAGTAATGTAGTATGTCCCACTTTTGGAGCTGCCTGCGAGTAGCATGATTCCTGCGAATCTGTCAGTGTAGCTACTAGAGATATCGCTATGTAATAAATTAATGTAATGGATGTTTTGGATCTTATCGCATCTTATGGTTCTTATTTGCATCTTTGTATGAGTGTTGGATAGTTATCTCTTTTTAAATTGATAAATCACTTAACCATGCATCTAACGAAAATGTTAAACAACGAACTGACCCTGCAGAAAGATGTCTTGCCACCGATCCGCTCGTCTGAACAACCGCTCGCTTTCCCCCGCGCCTATTGTAACACCCTGGTGTTAGTTAGCCTCTTAATGCATTCCTAATGCATGATCATGGCATGGCATTACCATAAGCATCGTCATTTCATGTGCATCATGGCTTGAAACATGACCTTGCGACATTGTGGTTTATATGTGCTTCTTTTAGGTGATTGCTAGGGTTTTGTATAGATGACATGTGTGATGTTATTGTGTGACTTGGGAGCTTGAAAACATCTTTGATATGTTAGTGGAGCAAAATGAGCTAGGGTCTATATTCATGTTTGGACCAAAATCCAATTTGACTAGGTTTGACTCCAGTTTGACCATAGCATTGATCTGCTTTGACCAATTTAAAAGTGGTACCTAGAGACCTTGCATGGAGGTGCACCCTTTACCAAAGTTGTAGGAAATTTATCAAGGAACAAAAGTCTCAATATAACCATCTCATGAAAATGGCTAGAACATCCTCAAACAGGGCCCACAAGTCAGGTTTCCATGTTGTTTCAACACTTAGCAAATTTTCTAAGTCAAAAGGTGACATTCAGTTTCATGTGCCCACCTTTGGAGCATTGTAAATCTCAAACTGTGCTGAACTAGCTCTAACCCATATTGACACTTTTGTAGCACTCACTTAGCTCTACAATATTGTCAATAACACCATCACCTAGTTCTTAATGGTTTAGGAGCTAGAGTGCTTTGAAAATCAGGTTTCAGTCGGGTGGGTTGACTGAATCTCGGTTTCAGTTTCAAGGTGCCTCCCTTTGGGACCTTTTATCTTCCAATCCAGACCGAACTAGCTCAAGGCCATATTAACAAAATTGGAGATTTCATGTAGGTCTACAAGTTTGCTAATATAACCTATCGCTAAATCGAGTTGGTTTAGGAGTTGTTAGGGGGCAAAGTCGTGCTGTCAGTCATCGCGTTTGACTGAATCAGGAAAACGGTTTCAGTTTCGTCAGAGTTCAGAACATCGAACTCCTTCACGTCGTGGCGACCGAGCTCAGAGCGGCGCTGCCGCGTGGCGTCCATGCCCGCCCTTTTCCTCCACGTCGCGCGCACGAGTTCACAGTGAAGAACCGATCGACCCCTCACCCACTCCTACTTCCTCCATCCCTTTCCGCCCCGCCTTTTCTTCTCCGGCACGCGTGGGATGCGCCACCGCGAGCTCCGCCGAGCTTGTGTGTGTGCACCACCGTGCCATTGCCCAATTGGCTCGGCCAAAACCTCCGCCACGACCTCCGCTACCCACTGCACCCCTCCCCTGAGCCAATCACGCCGAGGTGAGCAAGCTTCGGGTGTATCCGCCGCCACAGTTTTGACCGGAGCATCCCTGAGCTCGAACCGCACCGTGGGCAGCACGGTGTGGTGCCCCGCAACGCTCCTCTCCTTTCTCCTACCACGCGCATTGACCTCGCAAAGCAGCTCCACCACTCGCTGTGACGTGCCATCGCCGGAGGAGGAGGGTCCGCGTCGACCTCGCCGCCGGTCTCTCGGCTTCACGTGGCCAGTAGGCTACAGGCCTTTGTGCGCCGCCCTGTGGCCACTGGAGGGTGCGCGGGGTTGGTGCGGTGCTCCCTCGCCGCCCCGTGGCCGCCGGAGAGCCCTCCTCGGGCGGGAACAGCAAGTCCGGCGGCTCCTCTGTTTTCCCCCCCCCCGCGAAGGACTTCATCGGAGAATTCGACTAAGGTGAAGGGGTTTTCTGTAAAACAGCCAGACACAGAAACTTACTGATTCGGGCTTATGTAATTTCTAGAAAACGCAGGGGCCTAATTGGAAAGTGTCTGTCTTATTCGATTTTAAGAAATGAAATTCCAGAAATTGGTTAAATCTTCTAAAAATCATAAGTGGAGTTCTAGAGCTCCAAATCAAGTGATTCAACTTGCAGAATTTTTCTGGCGATGAGATCTATGCAATAAAAATATGACATGCCATTTTTGTGGAACTTTTCTGTGTAGTTTTAATTATTTTTGATAAATGCCTTTATCTTTGAAAGTGCTTAGTAATTAGAATATAGCTCCTAAAATTGTGATTCTTGTTGCATTAGTCTTGTGAAGAGATGAATAGTCTTTAGAAAATATATCATGTGCACTTGTTATGTAAAAATATAGGGTTGTAGTTCAAGTGCCATTCCTTGCCCATTTCTTAGAAAATTCATAATAAAATAATTAGGTCTAATTTAGGGTTGAGAATTTTTGTGGGTTGTTGTTAGGCCAGGATGAAGCTAATTATGTATAAAAACCTATGGTTTGACATACTTCATAGTACAAAGTATTTTTAGCTCCATTTAATTGTGCTGCCTTGTCATTTTTGTGTAGGATAGTATACTTATCCAAATGAGATGCAAATTATATTATAGCCTAGCATTAGTATGTATTAGCTACTGTAATTTTCTGGGAATTTTAGGAGATGTAGATCTGGTAGACCCTGTTATAGCTACTTCTCAAATGGCATGAAAGCCATTTAATTATTAAGTTAATTGGGGCTATAAGTATTTTGGGAGTTGTTTGAGTTGCATATGATCTGGTGGTATGAATGGTTTGGTTCAATTTGTAATCTAGATGATGATCCACTGATAATATAGTATGATGGTGTATGTGTATGCGTATGCTTAATCAAGGTTCTTTGTACCAATGTTATACTTTGGTGAGTTACAGGTGATCATTAATCATTTTAATGATTTGTTAGTGATCTCGATTAAGGTAAATTGAGTTTAGTCATATATCATGTTTTGCACCTAAGTTTGAAGTGATTTGAATAGAGCACCACATAACTTGGTTTCGTGCTTACAACGTTGCAATGTCATTGCATTCATCTTCACATCATTCATGCACGTCCCTAAATCATCATGTCATTATTGGATGCATACATGAAATTCATTGGATGCATATACATGCAATAGGTGTGCCAAGAATCGTGTTACGAGCGAAGTCCAGCTGGGTGTAGAACCCGAAGTTGAAGTCCGTTCGAGAGCCGGAGGTCCAGTCCGACGAAGCCGGAGAAGACGTGGGAACCGTTCTTGAAGCCGAACCTCGATCTCTCTTCTTTCGGTTAAGGCAAGCCCCGGAGCATTATAAGCCTCCTACTTTCAAAGCAATTATCTATCTATACATGTTATATGTATTGTTGCATTAAGTGATAGGAGTTGGTTGGAAACCCTTGCTGCATTGATAACACTCCTTGTCCAGCAATTCGAACCTTGAATCCTATGTAGACAGGATCGTATCTATGCTTAGCCCTGCTTAATTAGACCGGTAGAAGTCGGGTGATTTCCTGTCACCTGCGAGATATAGGGCTTTATCAGGTCACGGTTGGCTATACTTGCTATCGTGGAAGTGAACCATGTGTTAATAAAATGAAATGAGACCGGGCGGGATGACGATAGTGAAGCAACAAGGCATGGAGGTCTTGGGTGTGGATCTATCCCCGTCTGTGTCGATTAAGGACCGAGACCTGGAGCCTTCTATGTCATTTTGAACGCATGCCTGACATTTAGCTGGCCGGCCTGAGGTTGTCGACCGCGAAGCCTAGTAGCTCAACTCAGGCTGCGAAGCCGAAAAGTGAAAGTCGCCTCGGAAGGGAGCCAGAGGGTCCAAGGGCAGGTGAGTTAAAAGTCCTGAGCATCCTGGCCACTGGTATCCCTGAGAATGCGGCGCTGTTCGGGCCCACCCTGAGTTGTACCAAAGGTTATCTACGGCTGCCTTTAGCGGGGTTTGCCGGGTGAGTGCCAGGAATACCCCCTCAGCTGAGTTGGAATCGATTCGAGTCGCCGTCTCTCCCGGATAGTGAGAAACTTGACTGGTTATCTCCAGCGTAGATACACTAATTATAATGATGGTTCGGAATTGATGATAATGATGATGATAGCCTTATTATACCTGCGATGGTTAATATTGTTTGCTCTTAATAAAGTGATTGCTCTAGTACAGGTGCTAATCTAGTTTTCAGGTTAATGATGATCAACTTGATACTTAAAACATATATTGGTTACTTATCTGTATTAAGCTTTTCTGCAAATGAGTCAAGCTAGCCCACTTTATAAAGCCTTGCATAATCCTTGGTGTCACCGTTGTTTCTGGTTTTTGACGGGTAAGTCTAGCTGAGTACCTTCTCGTACTCAGGGTTTATTCCCACCTGTTGCAGGTAGCAGATTCATACTTGCTGCTGCAAGTATTGTCTTCGCCATGTGGGCGTGAAGACTAGACCATATGGGCATGGTCTCTGTAGCATCTCTTCTGGTATGCTTTTGCAGGATGTGACTATGTACTGGCAGTATTTGACTTAAAATGGTTTCAGAAATTATGTTGCTTCCGCTAATCCTTACTTTGGTTTTGTAATAAAAATATTTGTACTCCGATGTATGAGATTACTTTTGAACTGTTGTAACAAGTGTTGTGTTATGTTGAATCAGTACGATCTGGTTGCTCTCGCTTTGGTTTGAAATCCCTCACGATTTCGTGGACTACCGGAGTTATATGGGCTCAAGTGTGAGAATTTGATCACTTCGGTGATTGTTTTTATACTTGTGCTCTTATAATTTGGACGGTTCCGTTACAGCTGGTATCGGAGCAAGATTCAACAGTAAACACATCATTTGTGTATTTAAACAAAAGCTTTTGTGAAAAATCTTAATTCTAATCTAAAGAGTGCCAGTGGTCATATCCTATATGCCCAAATAAGGACTATTAGGTGGCTTACTAAGATACTAACTTGGGGGTTCTTGCTTGTTTTCTATTTCGTTGTCCATACGGCGTGCTATTGTATGGATGCCATCCGCTTGGGTGGTAATGTATGGATCAAAATACCTCTACGCCCTGGTAAGTGGGAGTTGTGAGAGCATGACCGTCCAACCGTCGGTCTAGGGGAGAGTAGTTGTGGTTACTCGCATACTTACATGTTTAATCATGTGATTATGAGAGTACTTAATTGTGGGTATATCTGTCGGGTAGCTTTGATACTGAAGTATATACATCGGGGGATGTATGTATGGAAAGTATTTAGTTTACTGCTTCCTTGTGTGCTATATTGGGAATTGTTGGGCTGAAATGCAATTTTCTGCAGGTACACTAACAACGTTTCCTGTAGAACGACTAGTTATCGTTATTGAGAGAACGTGTGTATGCCACCGAACTATACGCTAGAATTTTGAAATTCTTCCTAGGTTTGTGAGGACGTACGGTTCGTGCATGCACCATGTTCGCATCATACATTGCATTCTGCATTACTCCCTCCCTTATAAATTGCTTATCCCATTCTTTTAAAATTTTCTTCCCTCCAAACAGTTGTCCCGTAATTAGCTGCATTCTTTCGTGAAGAATTGGGGGTAGTCAACCAACCTAGTGGAGTGGTCAGTGGTGTCAGCCTTGAAGCCCAATTCATACCTGGCCGTGAAGGAAAGCAAGACAATTTCAAGATGCATCTCATCGAGTTGGGATGAGTTTTGATCTGCAATTCATCTCTCCATTGCGTCTAACCTTGTATCCATCCTTGTTTGCTACCCATCGCTGGATAATACAGTTTCTATCCGCCTAATTCTTAACACGTGAGGATTCCTCATGGGTGTGTGTTTGGTAATGGTGTTGCGATTAGTACTCCATGGTGCCGCGACGAAACCGGGAGCCTCCTGTGGCGCGCGACACAAGGTTGTGCTGCTCGGCACGCGCAGGTATCAAGGATTACTAGTCATGATCCATTATGGAGCCACACCAATGTGTTATCTTCTCGTGAACCTTTTCCTTGACTGTCATTTTCTATTTTGTCAGAAGATCAGTACCTCAAACCAAGAGATTTCCTTCTTCTGAGATTGGAATTTGGATAGTTGGATATAATCTCTTCCTCCTGCCTACATAATTCATCAGCAGCCTTCCGACGTCATCAACGCTTACTAGTTTCAACTACTTGCAGATGTCTCGTCAGCTTCGCTCTAGCAGTCGGAGTCGTGTCAATACAGAACCGTCATCGTCTCCTCTGCAACCTACCTCTGCTGAGTTGCTGCAAATGCTTGCCGAAAGCCAGCGTACCTTGGACGAGAGTGTCAGAAACCATGTCCATCAGGAACCTGAGCCTGCCCAGTACAGCAACTATAAAGATTTCTTGGATACAGAGCCTCCTATTTTTCGAGAAGCTGAAGAACCACTTCAAGCAGACGAATGGTTGAACACTGTCGAACAGAAGTTTCGTGTGCTCAAGGTGGCAGATGATATGAAAACAGAATATGCTTCGCAACAGTTGCAAGGGCCTGCAGGTGTTTGGTGGTGTCACTACCGGAGCACCCTGCCCGAGAATATGAAAGTAGTTTGGGATCAGTTCAAGGAAGCATTTCGGGGACATTACATTCCTGCTGGCCTCATGGCAATCAAGCACACCGAGTTTATGAAGCTCACCCAAGGAGACAAAAGCGTAACAGAATATCTGCATGTTTTCATCAACTTGTCAAGATATGCTCCAGAATTTGTTAACACGGAGGTTAAGAAGATCGCAAGTTTTAAAAGAGGGTTGTGTCCCAAACTGATGAAGGCCATGTGTAATAGCAAGTGTGTCACTTTCAACGAGTTTGTCAGTGATACTATCCTTCAAGAGAACTGTAATGCTGTGTATACTGCTTCTAAGAGTCACGAGAAATCTCATGAACCTAATGCACCTACGACTAATACTCTTGTGGTGATTACACCTCAGTATTATTCGCCTGGCATGTCTACCAGATATCACCCATATCAGAAACAGGATCCGGTCAAGAGGAGCAGTATTAAGAAAGGAAAGCCTAAGGCACCGTCAAGTAACCGGCCATGTTGGAATTGCAAGATGTCAGATCATTGGGCCAAAGATTGTCCTCTTCCGCAGAAGAAATCAAATGAAAATAATGTAGATATGTGTAAAGGGTATGTTCGATACACCACAGTGGAATCCATTCCTACGGGGGAAATTATCACTGCTGGTGCATTTTTAGTAAACCAACGTCCTGCAATCGTGCTGTTCGATTCAGGTGCTTCACACTCTTTTATCAGTTCAACGTTTGCAACCAAGCATGGTATGAAGGTCATTACTTTAGATAATAGTGGTTATAATATTAGTGCTGCCGGGAATAATATTTCAACCAATCAGTTGGTTTTAGGAGCAAAGATTGAGATAGAAGGACGTCTGTATAATCTAGATCTCGTGGTATTACCAGGATTAGGCCTAGATGTTATCTTAGGTATGAAGTGGATGAGTGGAAACGGTGTTCTGATCGATACTTCTACGAGAGTGGTTATGTTGAGGGATCCAAAAGATCAACAAGCTTTTCTAGTGCAACTTCCTAGAGATGTTAGTCCTCAAACTACAGTTAATGCTATGATAGCAAAAGCAAAAGAGATTGCAGAAGTTCCAGTAGTGTGTGAATTTCCAGATGTTTTTCCCGATGAATTGCCAGGATTACCTCCAGATCGTGATGTGGAGTTTAAGATTGAGTTAATTCTGGGTACCGCACCAATTTCCAAAAGACCGTATAGAATGCCGCCGAATGAGTTAGCTGAACTCAAGACCCAACTTAGTGACCTTTTACTGAAAGGGTTGATCCGTCCTAGTTCTTCTCCATGGGGTTGTCCTGCTATCTTTGTGAAGAAGAAAGACCAGTCTCTGCGTATGTGTGTAGACTATCGACCGCTCAATGCAGTCACTATCAAGAACAAGTATCCATTGCCTCGTATTGATATCTTGTTTGATCAGTTATCTAAAGCAAGGGTATTCTCGAAGATTGATCTGAGATCTGGTTATCACCAAATTAAAATCCGTCCGGAAGACGTACCAAAGACCGCTTTCTCTACCAGATACGGGTT
Organism: Saccharum hybrid cultivar R570; assembly: GCA_038087645.1. Taxonomy (NCBI): domain Eukaryota; kingdom Viridiplantae; phylum Streptophyta; class Magnoliopsida; order Poales; family Poaceae; genus Saccharum; species Saccharum hybrid cultivar. The sequence goes on from JAQSUU010000423.1 coordinate 4,293,721, forward strand.
ATATGAATATCTTGTCATGTCTTTTGGTCTGACCAATGCTCCTGCTCATTTCATGTACCTGATGAATTCAGTATTCATGCAAGAGCTGGACAAGTTTGTGGTGATATTCATTGATGATATTCTCATCTATTCTGAAAATGAAGAAGAACATGCCAAGCATCTGAGAATTGTTTTATCCAGGCTACGTGAACATAAGCTTTACGCCAAGTTCAGTAAATGTGAATTCTGGTTAAAGAAGGTACCTTTCCTCGGTCATGTATTGTCTAGTGAGGGAATTTCAGTAGACCCGACTAAGATACAGGAAGTTTTGGATTGGAAGGCACCAACTACAGTACATGAAGTTTGGAGTTTTCTTGGATTGGCTGGCTACTATCGTCGTTTTATTCAGGATTTCTCTAAAATAGCTAAGCCTATGACTCGACTACTCGAAAAGGATAGGAAGTTTGATTGGACTCCGGAGTGTGAACAAGCTTTCTGCACTCTACGGACTTTGTTGACATCAGCTCCTATATTAGCGCAACCTGACATTGAGAAACCGTTTGATGTGTATTGTGATGCATCAGGTACTGGTTTAGGTGGCGTACTGATGCAGGGAGGCCGAGTTATTGCGTATGCTTCGCGTCAGTTAAGAAAACATGAAGTTAACTATCCGACTCATGACTTGGAGTTAGCTGCTGTAGTGCATGCTCTGAAAATCTGGAGACACTATTTGCTTGGAAATATATGCAATATTTATACAGATCATAAGAGTCTTAAGTACATATTTACTCAACCTGAGTTAAATATGCGCCAGAGAAGATGGTTAGAGTTGATTAAGGATTATAACCTCCAGGTGCATTACCATCCGGGTAAAGCAAATGTGGTTGCCGATGCTTTGAGTAGAAAATCTCATTGCAACTCCCTGATAGAAGAAGATTTTCATTTGTCTCATCTCTTACATCCTGTTGTAATCCATCATATCACCGTAGATTGTTCTTTGAGGAGTAGAATCATTGAGTTACAAAAGACTGATACTGGTGTATTTCACATTAAGAGAAAGATGAAAGAGCAAGAAACTAAGCACTTTCGAGTCGATGAAAGGGGAATTCTCTGGTTCAAGGATAGACTTGTTGTGCCAAAAGATAGAGAACTCAGAAATCAAATCTTATCTGAAGCCCATTCTTCTAAGTTGTCCATCCATCCTGGTAGTAGTAAGATGTATCAGGACCTCAAGCCGTACTATTGGTGGACCAAGATGAAAAAGGAAATTGCAGCCTACGTCGCTAGGTGTGATAATTGTTGTAGAGTTAAGGCCATTCACATGAAGCCTGGTTTACTCCAGCCTTTGTCGGTTCCAGGTTGGAAGTGGGATGACATTGTTATGGACTTTATTGTCGGATTACCAACCACCCAAAAAGGTTTTGACTCTATTTGGGTTATAGTTGATCGTGTGACAAAATCTGCTCACTTTATCCCGGTGAAGAGTAACTATCACCCACACCAATATGCTGACATTTACTTCCAAGAAGTCGTACGTCTTCATGAAGTGCCTGGATCTATTGTCTCTGACAGAGGACCACAGTTTACTGCTCGTTTTTGGGAGCGCCTACATCAGAATCTTGGAACTAATTTGGTCCGTAGTTCTGCTTATCATCCGCAGACGTCAGGGCAGACTGAGCGTGTGAATCAGATTCTTGAAGACATGCTTAGAGCTTGCATCATCTCTTGTAATAGCTCCTGGGAGAAATGGTTGCCTCTCGCTGAATTCTCTTACAACAACAGTTATCAAGAGAGCATCAGAATGGCTCCTTTTGAAGCTTTATATGGTCGCAAATGTAGAACTCCTTTGAACTGGGTGGAACCAGGAGAAAGAAGATTCTATGGTATTGATTTTGTAAAAGAAGCCGAGGAGCAAGTTCGTGCTATACAGAAGAATATATCAGCCGCTCAGGCTAGACAAAAGAGCTACGCAGATGAGAGGAGGAAACCTATTGAGTTTGAAGTAGGTGACCGTGTCTATCTGAAGGTGTTCCCTATGAGAGGAGTAAAACGTTTTGGGATCAAAAGAAAGCTTGAGTCTCGATATGTTGGACCTTATCAGATTATTGAGAAAAGTGGAAGAGTAGCCTATAAACTCAATCTACCTCGTGAAATGGGAGCTATTTTTCCAGTATTCCATGTATCTCAACTAAAGAAATGTCTCCGTCTTCCCGAAGAAAGAGTAGATGTGAGGCGCATCAAGTTGAAATCCGATCTTTCTTATGAGGAGAAACCGCTATATGTTCTGGATACTCTGGAAAGGGTGACTCGTAATCGAGTAGTCAAATTATACAAGGTGGTTTGGAGTAATCACGGTGAACGTGATGCAACTTGGGAAAAAGAGGATTATTTAAAGGACAACTATTCTGCTTTCTATGAAAAATGGTACGACTTTCAAATCTCGGGACGAGATTTTTATAAGGGGGGAGGGCTGTAACACCCTGGTGTTAGTTAGCCTCTTAATGCATTCCTAATGCATGATCATGGCATGGCATTACCATAAGCATCGTCATTTCATGTGCATCATGGCTTGAAACATGACCTTGCGACATTGTGGTTTATATGTGCTTCTTTTAGGTGATTGCTAGGGTTTTGTATAGATGACATGTGTGATGTTATTGTGTGACTTGGGAGCTTGAAAACATCTTTGATATGTTAGTGGAGCAAAATGAGCTAGGGTCTATATTCATGTTTGGACCAAAATCCAATTTGACTAGGTTTGACTCCAGTTTGACCATAGCATTGATCTGCTTTGACCAATTTAAAAGTGGTACCTAGAGACCTTGCATGGAGGTGCACCCTTTACCAAAGTTGTAGGAAATTTATCAAGGAACAAAAGTCTCAATATAACCATCTCATGAAAATGGCTAGAACATCCTCAAACAGGGCCCACAAGTCAGGTTTCCATGTTGTTTCAACACTTAGCAAATTTTCTAAGTCAAAAGGTGACATTCAGTTTCATGTGCCCACCTTTGGAGCATTGTAAATCTCAAACTGTGCTGAACTAGCTCTAACCCATATTGACACTTTTGTAGCACTCACTTAGCTCTACAATATTGTCAATAACACCATCACCTAGTTCTTAATGGTTTAGGAGCTAGAGTGCTTTGAAAATCAGGTTTCAGTCGGGTGGGTTGACTGAATCTCGGTTTCAGTTTCAAGGTGCCTCCCTTTGGGACCTTTTATCTTCCAATCCAGACCGAACTAGCTCAAGGCCATATTAACAAAATTGGAGATTTCATGTAGGTCTACAAGTTTGCTAATATAACCTATCGCTAAATCGAGTTGGTTTAGGAGTTGTTAGGGGGCAAAGTCGTGCTGTCAGTCATCGCGTTTGACTGAATCAGGAAAACGGTTTCAGTTTCGTCAGAGTTCAGAACATCGAACTCCTTCACGTCGTGGCGACCGAGCTCAGAGCGGCGCTGCCGCGTGGCGTCCATGCCCGCCCTTTTCCTCCACGTCGCGCGCACGAGTTCACAGTGAAGAACCGATCGACCCCTCACCCACTCCTACTTCCTCCATCCCTTTCCGCCCCGCCTTTTCTTCTCCGGCACGCGTGGGATGCGCCACCGCGAGCTCCGCCGAGCTTGTGTGTGTGCACCACCGTGCCATTGCCCAATTGGCTCGGCCAAAACCTCCGCCACGACCTCCGCTACCCACTGCACCCCTCCCCTGAGCCAATCACGCCGAGGTGAGCAAGCTTCGGGTGTATCCGCCGCCACAGTTTTGACCGGAGCATCCCTGAGCTCGAACCGCACCGTGGGCAGCACGGTGTGGTGCCCCGCAACGCTCCTCTCCTTTCTCCTACCACGCGCATTGACCTCGCAAAGCAGCTCCACCACTCGCTGTGACGTGCCATCGCCGGAGGAGGAGGGTCCGCGTCGACCTCGCCGCCGGTCTCTCGGCTTCACGTGGCCAGTAGGCTACAGGCCTTTGTGCGCCGCCCTGTGGCCACTGGAGGGTGCGCGGGGTTGGTGCGGTGCTCCCTCGCCGCCCCGTGGCCGCCGGAGAGCCCTCCTCGGGCGGGAACAGCAAGTCCGGCGGCTCCTCTGTTTTCCCCCCCCCCCGCGAAGGACTTCATCGGAGAATTCGACTAAGGTGAAGGGGTTTTCTGTAAAACAGCCAGACACAGAAACTTACTGATTCGGGCTTATGTAATTTCTAGAAAACGCAGGGGCCTAATTGGAAAGTGTCTGTCTTATTCGATTTTAAGAAATGAAATTCCAGAAATTGGTTAAATCTTCTAAAAATCATAAGTGGAGTTCTAGAGCTCCAAATCAAGTGATTCAACTTGCAGAATTTTTCTGGCGATGAGATCTATGCAATAAAAATATGACATGCCATTTTTGTGGAACTTTTCTGTGTAGTTTTAATTATTTTTGATAAATGCCTTTATCTTTGAAAGTGCTTAGTAATTAGAATATAGCTCCTAAAATTGTGATTCTTGTTGCATTAGTCTTGTGAAGAGATGAATAGTCTTTAGAAAATATATCATGTGCACTTGTTATGTAAAAATATAGGGTTGTAGTTCAAGTGCCATTCCTTGCCCATTTCTTAGAAAATTCATAATAAAATAATTAGGTCTAATTTAGGGTTGAGAATTTTTGTGGGTTGTTGTTAGGCCAGGATGAAGCTAATTATGTATAAAAACCTATGGTTTGACATACTTCATAGTACAAAGTATTTTTAGCTCCATTTAATTGTGCTGCCTTGTCATTTTTGTGTAGGATAGTATACTTATCCAAATGAGATGCAAATTATATTATAGCCTAGCATTAGTATGTATTAGCTACTGTAATTTTCTGGGAATTTTAGGAGATGTAGATCTGGTAGACCCTGTTATAGCTACTTCTCAAATGGCATGAAAGCCATTTAATTATTAAGTTAATTGGGGCTATAAGTATTTTGGGAGTTGTTTGAGTTGCATATGATCTGGTGGTATGAATGGTTTGGTTCAATTTGTAATCTAGATGATGATCCACTGATAATATAGTATGATGGTGTATGTGTATGCGTATGCTTAATCAAGGTTCTTTGTACCAATGTTATACTTTGGTGAGTTACAGGTGATCATTAATCATTTTAATGATTTGTTAGTGATCTCGATTAAGGTAAATTGAGTTTAGTCATATATCATGTTTTGCACCTAAGTTTGAAGTGATTTGAATAGAGCACCACATAACTTGGTTTCGTGCTTACAACGTTGCAATGTCATTGCATTCATCTTCACATCATTCATGCACGTCCCTAAATCATCATGTCATTATTGGATGCATACATGAAATTCATTGGATGCATATACATGCAATAGGTGTGCCAAGAATCGTGTTACGAGCGAAGTCCAGCTGGGTGTAGAACCCGAAGTTGAAGTCCGTTCGAGAGCCGGAGGTCCAGTCCGACGAAGCCGGAGAAGACGTGGGAACCGTTCTTGAAGCCGAACCTCGATCTCTCTTCTTTCGGTTAAGGCAAGCCCCGGAGCATTATAAGCCTCCTACTTTCAAAGCAATTATCTATCTATACATGTTATATGTATTGTTGCATTAAGTGATAGGAGTTGGTTGGAAACCCTTGCTGCATTGATAACACTCCTTGTCCAGCAATTCGAACCTTGAATCCTATGTAGACAGGATCGTATCTATGCTTAGCCCTGCTTAATTAGACCGGTAGAAGTCGGGTGATTTCCTGTCACCTGCGAGATATAGGGCTTTATCAGGTCACGGTTGGCTATACTTGCTATCGTGGAAGTGAACCATGTGTTAATAAAATGAAATGAGACCGGGCGGGATGACGATAGTGAAGCAACAAGGCATGGAGGTCTTGGGTGTGGATCTATCCCCGTCTGTGTCGATTAAGGACCGAGACCTGGAGCCTTCTATGTCATTTTGAACGCATGCCTGACATTTAGCTGGCCGGCCTGAGGTTGTCGACCGCGAAGCCTAGTAGCTCAACTCAGGCTGCGAAGCCGAAAAGTGAAAGTCGCCTCGGAAGGGAGCCAGAGGGTCCAAGGGCAGGTGAGTTAAAAGTCCTGAGCATCCTGGCCACTGGTATCCCTGAGAATGCGGCGCTGTTCGGGCCCACCCTGAGTTGTACCAAAGGTTATCTACGGCTGCCTTTAGCGGGGTTTGCCGGGTGAGTGCCAGGAATACCCCCTCAGCTGAGTTGGAATCGATTCGAGTCGCCGTCTCTCCCGGATAGTGAGAAACTTGACTGGTTATCTCCAGCGTAGATACACTAATTATAATGATGGTTCGGAATTGATGATAATGATGATGATAGCCTTATTATACCTGCGATGGTTAATATTGTTTGCTCTTAATAAAGTGATTGCTCTAGTACAGGTGCTAATCTAGTTTTCAGGTTAATGATGATCAACTTGATACTTAAAACATATATTGGTTACTTATCTGTATTAAGCTTTTCTGCAAATGAGTCAAGCTAGCCCACTTTATAAAGCCTTGCATAATCCTTGGTGTCACCGTTGTTTCTGGTTTTTGACGGGTAAGTCTAGCTGAGTACCTTCTCGTACTCAGGGTTTATTCCCACCTGTTGCAGGTAGCAGATTCATACTTGCTGCTGCAAGTATTGTCTTCGCCATGTGGGCGTGAAGACTAGACCATATGGGCATGGTCTCTGTAGCATCTCTTCTGGTATGCTTTTGCAGGATGTGACTATGTACTGGCAGTATTTGACTTAAAATGGTTTCAGAAATTATGTTGCTTCCGCTAATCCTTACTTTGGTTTTGTAATAAAAATATTTGTACTCCGATGTATGAGATTACTTTTGAACTGTTGTAACAAGTGTTGTGTTATGTTGAATCAGTACGATCTGGTTGCTCTCGCTTTGGTTTGAAATCCCTCACGATTTCGTGGACTACCGGAGTTATATGGGCTCAAGTGTGAGAATTTGATCACTTCGGTGATTGTTTTTATACTTGTGCTCTTATAATTTGGACGGTTCCGTTACACCTATGGCCCGTGGTCGTGGTCGAGGCTGTGGAGGAGGCCGGGGAGTTCCCTTCGGTGTCAGGGAGGAGCCTGCACCAGAGGAGCCTGCACTGGGGGCGGGTGCCGCCCAGCATCTTGGAGGAGAAGCACCGCCGCCGCCGCCACCACCACAGTTGGCGGAGGTGATGGACCGCCAAACCCGCCTCTTGGAGACACTGGCTCAGGGAATGCTTCACCGCCACGGGGATCCTCCCAATGACTTCCAGCGGAAGTTGGAGGGTTTTCTCAAGCTGAGGCCTCCTACTTTCGACACCGCCGATGATCACCCCATCGCCGCTGAGGACTGGCTCCGTGAGATGGAAAAGAAGCTGGACCTCACCACCTGCACTAACGAGGAGTGCGTGGGGGTAGCCGCCCACCAGCTCACTGGCGCTGCACGCGCATGGTGGGACAGCTACTGCGACGCCCACGACGACCCGAGGAGTATCTCTTGGGAGGAGTTCGCCGAGGCTTTTTGTGAGCAACACGTGCCTGAGGGCGTCATGGATGCCAAGGTGGAGGAGTTTCGCAACATCTCCTAGGGCTCCCAGAAGGTTTAGGAGTACACTACTCGTTTCACCCGCATGATGAGGTATGCTCCAGGTGAGATTGATACCGAGAAGAAGAAGATGTACTGTTTCAAGAAGGGGCTGAACTCTCGTCTCAAGGTGGCCCTCTCGGGTCATGCTTGTCGCACCCTTCGCGAGATGGTCAACAAGGTGCTGGAGATGGAGAGGGATCGTCTAGAGGTGAACGCCCTCCACAAGGAGAAGAAGCGCCAGTTCAAGAGTTCCTCTCGTGGCCCGGCCCCGCAGAGGCCACGTGCTCACGTGCTTCCTCCGCCCCGCTCTCGCTACACCCAGGGGGCAGTGACCGCTCCGAGCCGTGGAGGTGGTACCTACACCGCCAACTACCACCGCCCCGCTCAGAGCCGTCCCACTCCGAGTCACCCCACTCAGGGAGCTGGCACGTGGAGGACCGCTACGCCTACCTCCACAGGTAGCGCGCCCTTCACCTGCTTCGGTTGTGGCCAGCCCGGTCACAAGATCGCTGAGTGCCCCGTCAAGAACGGCACACCGCCTGCTTTGACCCAGACAAGACAGACTGCTATACCTGCTGCTCCGCGCAAGAATGTTGCTGGGGCTATCCGTAGTCGTCTCAACCACATGATCGCAGAGGACGCCCAGGACGCCACCAACATGGTGTACGGTATGTTTTTGGTACAGGGAGTTATAGCTTCAGTCTTGTTTGACTCTGGAGCTACTTGTTCTTACATTTCCACCAAGTTTGCACGAGAACATAGCATACTAGTGACTCCCCGCAAGGAGCCCATTGACACTAGTTCACCTTTGGGTCGCATTATATGCACCAAGAGATGTCAGGGAGTGAGTATCACCATTGAGGGCTACCCTTTTCTAGCCGATCTCACCTTACTTCCATCTGAGGGGCTAGATGTCATACTAGGGATGGATTGGTTGACACAGTATAAAGGAGTGATATCTTGTTCACCAAGGTACGTAGAAATCACACACCCGAGTGGCCACATAATCCGTTGTAAGCCAAATCAGGGAAAGACAATCTCTATGTTGTGTGCCCTAGAGGCCAAGACAGTCGAGGAGGTACCCGTTGTGAAAGAGTACCCTGATGTGTTCCCTGAGGAGTTGCCAGGCATGCCACCTGATCGGGATGTGGAGTTTGTGATTGACCTCCTGCCTGGTACCGGGCCTATTGCTAAGAGGCCCTACCGCATGTCAGTCGATGAGCTAGAGGAGCTGAAGAAGCAACTCAAGGAGTTGTCAGATAAGGGATACATCATACCCAGTGCTTCACCCTGGGGTTCCCCTGTTTTGTTCGTGAAAAAGAAGGATGGATCCATGAGGATGTGCATTGACTATCGGAACTTGAATGCCGTGATAGTCAAGAACAAATATCCTCTGCCCAGGATCGATGACCTCCTAGATCAGCTGAAAGATGCTAAGTTCTTTTCTAAGATCGATCTCAGGTTCAGATATCATCAGATGAAAATCAGACCCGATGACATTCCTAAGACAGCTTTTGTCACCAGATACGGGCAATATGAGTTCACAGTGGTGTCCTTCGGACTCACTAATGCCCCAGCTTATTTCATGAACATGATGAATAAGGTATTCATGGACGAACTGGACAAGTTCGTAGTGGTGTTCATTGATGACATCCTTATATACTCAGCTACCGCCGAAGAACATGAGCAACACATGAGAGTGGTTCTGGAGAAGTTGAGGCAGAATCAGCTGTATGCCAAGTTCAGCAAATGTGACTTTTGGCTCGAAGAAGTTGCCTTCCTTGGTCATGTTCTCACTGCTGAGGGAGTCGCTGTAGATCCCGCAAAGATTGAAGCTGTGAAAGAGTGGGAACAACCCCGCAATGTGACTGATATCCGCAGTTTTCTTGGATTGGCTGGGTACTATCGCAGATTCATCGAGAACTTCTCAAAGATAGCCAAGCCCATGACTAACCTACTAAAGAAGACTAATGAGTTTGAATGGATGCCCGAGTGCGAGCATAGCTTCCAGACTCTAAAACAGAAGCTTACCACCACTCCTATCCTTGCCTTGCCTGATATCTAGAAAGACTTCGTGGTCTATTATGATGCATCCAAACAGGGACTCGGCTATGTTCTGATGCAGAGTGGAAGAGTCATTGCCTATGCATCCTGACAGTTTAAGGACCATGAGCAACGCTACCCAACCCATGACCTGGAGCTTGCCGCTGTCGTGCATGCCCTAAAGATCTAGAGGCATTACTTGATCGGAAATAAGTGTGATATCTACACTGATCACAAGAGCATAAAGTACTTCTTCACTCAAGAGGATCTAAACATGAGACAGCGCAGATGGCTAGAGCTTATTAAGGACTACAACCTGGAGATTCACTATCATCCGGGAAAAGCTAATGTAGTCGCTGATGCTTTGAGCCGAAAGAGTTATTGCCACAATCTGTCCATGGAAGCTGTACCACCCGAGCTATGTTAGGAAATGGGTGAACTTCGTCTTGAAATCCTACCCAAGGGTATGTTGAAGGAGCTTCGAGTGCAATACAACCTCGAGGATCGGATCCGCAATGCTCAACTGGAGTGTCCGAAAATTTGGGAGATCCGAGAACTCATGAAGAAGGGCAAGTGCCCCGAGTTCAGGGAGGATGTGCAAGGAGTGTACTAGTACAAGGATAGAATCTGTGTACCATCTGATTCCGCCTTGCGGCGAGAAATCTTGGAAGAGGGTCATGACTCCAAGTATTGTATTCACCCGGGAAGCACCAAAATGTATGCCGATCTAATAAATACTTCTGGTGGAAAAACATGAAGGCAGATATTGCCGGGCATGTCGCACGATGCGACATCTGCAATAGGATCAAGGCTAAACACCAAAGACCAGCCGGGTTGCTTAAACCCTTGGACGTCCCGATGTGGAAATGGGAGAGCATATCCATTGACTTTATAGTAGGTTTACCTCGAACCCCTAAAGGCCATGACTCGATTTGGGTGATCGTCGATCGACTGACCAAGGTAGCTCACTTCATAGCTGTGAGGACTGACTATAGAGTTGAGAAGCTAGCAGATCTGTACATCGAGCACATTCTCAGACTCCACGGAGCCCCCATTAGCATAGTGTCTGATCATGGTACGCAATACATGTCCAAGTTCTAGAAGAGTCTCCACAAGGCCATAGGGACTCGACTTGACTACAGCACCGCATACCACCCACAGACAGATGGTCAGACAGAGAGGGTCAATCAGATTTTGGAGGATATGCTCCGAGCTTGTGTCTTGAAGTATGGGTCTGATTGGGAGAAAAGTTTGTCCCACGCAGAGTTCTCTTACAACAACAGCTACCAGGCTAGTCTCAAGATGTCACCGTTTGAGGCTTTGTATGGCAGAAAGTGTAGAACCCCTCTGATGTGGTCAGAGGTAGGAGAGAGATCATTCTTTGGCCCCGCAAAGATCAAAGATGCCGAAGAAGGAGTTGCCCAAGTGCGAGAAAACCTAAGGATTGCCCAAAGCCGACAGAAGAGTTATGCAGATAACCATCGGAGAGACCTCGAGTTTCAGGTTGGGGATTATGTCTATCTCAAGGTCTCCCCACTCCGAGGCACCGTCAGATTTCATGTGAAAGGAAAGTTGGCACCTAGGTACGTGGGACCTTATAGGATTTGCTAGAGGATTGGCAAGTTGGCATACAAGATAGAGTTGCCCGAGGAGTTGATAGGAGTACACCCAGTGTTTCACGTGTCTCAGCTATGCAAGTGCTTGCAGTTGCCAGAGCAAGAGGTACACACAGATGCACTGGATATCCAGGACACCCTGGAGTACAAGGAGCACCCGATCTGGATATTAGAAAAAGCTGAGAAGGAGACTAGAAGCACCGTGATACCCATGTGCAAGGTTCAGTGGAGTAACCAAACAGAACGGGAAGCTACATGGGAGAAAGAGTCTGAACTCCGGATGCTTTACCCCTACCTCTTCGAAAGGTATGTCACATGTTAAATCTCGGGACGAGATTTCAGTGAGGGGGGAAGACTGTAACAACCCAGAAATTTGCAAGAAACAAAAATCACAACTACAAATTTTTTCTAAAATAACCTATGAATGGTGGGGTGTCATATAGGAAACCAACCCTAGTTGCACAAGTAGCACCTAGTCTAGTTAATTACATTTTGCATTTAATTATATATTCATGAGTTGCTTCCTATGATCTTTGTATTGATAATTAAAATTAGTCACATTTATTTAATGAGTTGCTTAAATTAAATAAATATGTAATTATAACCTTGGCAAATAATTGAAACCCTAAACGACCTCTAGTGGACCCCACTAGGGTATACACATGTGGGCAACACAAGTGTATGCACATAGGAACAAGGACTAGTTAGTAAAAGAGAAGAAATAAAATGGAAAAGCCTTTCCAAATAAACAGAAAAGAAGAAACCCTATGTGGCCCAGCCAACCCCGTCGAACCGGCCTACCAAGCCAGCCTGCTCATCTCCGAGCCGGCCCAGCCAGCCCAAATCGCACAGCAGCCGGCCTAGCTCAGCGAGCTGGCCCAACTCGTGGCCGAGCCTGCTTAGCACGCCGCTCACGCCTACCCGCACGTGGGCCGGCCCAGCCAGGACCCGCCTCGCCACAGCCACTGAACGAAGGGACCTAGGCGTCATCGCCTTCCTCCCGATTCCCCCATGCTCTCTGTTTCGATCGAAGAAGGGAAGGGGAGGGAGCAGGGTCATGCAATTGGCGTGGGAGAGATTCTCCCTGTCCCCGCTACCGCCTTGTGCGCCAAGGTACTACGTCAGCTATGCGAGCGCGCTATCACAGCCAATCGCGCGCCCGCTCTACCCATCAGGCACCGCATGGTGCCTGCCATGGCCCGTGGCCGCAACCACCTCTGATGCCACCGTACCGTGCTAGGCCAGCCATGGTGAGAAATCGAGCGCACCACGACGCCATCGTGATCGCGCCGCGCCCTAAACCCTACCACAGCACCTTTGATTGCCCCCCACGTGTCTCCCCTGCCGTATCCGCCGTTCGCCCGCCATAGCCGAGCTCGTCTATAAAAACAGAGCTTCCCGGCCGCCCTAGCCTTCCACCCCCCAAGCCGCCGCACTGGTGGTACCGTAGCCACCCCACACCGCCAGAGAGAGGGAGAAGAGAAGAGGGCGGAAGAGAAGGGAAGAAGGGGAGAGCAGAGGACGCGAAGCCGCCACCATTCGGAATGTCGGAGATGGAGGCGATGCCGGACTTCCTCTTCTCCACCAACGGTCTGCACTGCACGGCAATGGCTCGTCACTGCTCTGAATCACCACCGCACCGCCATCCTACTGCCGCAAGCCCAAGGTGAGCTGCTCCGCTCACCACCCTCCTCTGCTCACCACCGTATGCACACCGACGAGGCCGCGGCATCTCCATACCGGAGGTGGCCAAGGCTAAGCCTCGAGCATCACCACGCACGCTTAGGAAGGCTTAGCCGTAGTGGCATCGCGCACCTAGGGCCAGAGAACGCTGAGAGCGGCGCGACGCGGGACATGCCCGCCATGGCTAGAGCTCGCCTTGGCGAGGTCAAGACACCATGGTGTGAGCACGGTAGAGGCAGGAGCAAGGGGTCCAACAGGTTCGCCTTGGCAAAGGACACACCATGCGCACCTTAAGAGGAGGAGGGATCCCCGGTGGCATGGCCAGCGGTGTTATGCCCGGTCGGAGCTGTCAAGCCACCACCACCGCGGGAGGTTCTGTTGGAGCCCAATTTCATCGTTTTGACCCCACCTTCGTACTCCTTTTACGGCCACGAATCAGTAGGAGACCTTACCACCCGAGCCAAGTCACCGTGGAGGCCTTGCCATCGCTCACCGCACCGGCCGAGCCGCCACCACCATGAACAAGCCCCCTAGACACTCTAATCCACACCGTTGACCCCTCTATTGAGTTCCTTGAGACCACGCGGTGCTCTCGAGCCTACGAGTATTGCCCTTGAGCCCCCAGAGCGTGAGCTCGGCCGCTCGCCGCCGGTGAGAGCGCGGCCGAGCAAAGGAAGCAAGGAAAGAGGAGCAGAGAAACGACTAGGTGCACTCGGTGCACCATGAGCCGAGGGGGAAGAGAAGAGGGTGGACTGGGTCCACCGTGGACCGCGTTCAAAATCCATGGACCATCCTTGCGAGACCACCGTGAGCCAAGCTCACCAGCCCGAGCCTGATATTTGAATCCATTTAGCTGACGTGGCGGCACCAGCGCCTGACACATGGCGGGCCCAGCCCGGCCCAGTCCGGCCCAAATCCGGCCCAGGCCCAACCGAGCCCGGTCGCGGCCCGGTCAACGTTGACCATTGACTGGTCAACGCTGACCGTTGACCTGGACCCACATGTCAGTGACTCGCTCTGTTTCAGCCAATCAGAGCTTGACACGTGTCACTCCTGGGTTTTTCAGTTCTTTTTCCTTTTTCAGAAATTCTTTTAATCTTTAGAAATTATAACTAATTCATTTTAACTCAGAAAAATACCAAACCAGTTTCTAAATTTTTCTAAAAATGAGCTCTACGTCTTAGGCTTGTGTTTGAGTGCATTTGGATCTTTTGAATTTCTATTGCTTCTTTGTGCACCTCTATAGGAGTCGTTAATGCGATTCTACGTTACGTTTAACAGAGCCGGAGGACCTGCCGACTGAGGAGTACAACCTTGACTACAGCGAGGACTTGGGTGACGACCTGCCAGGTGCCACGCCCCACCCACTTCTGTAGAACCTATTACGCATGTAAATATAGAATTGCTAGCGCTTTACTTTTTGTGCAATAATATGATGATAGGCTGCATGGTAGATGCTTTACTTTGAGCCCTTTACCTTGTTGCAACCTTACTCCTGCTCACCCTGTTGTTAGGCTAGATGCTCGCATGTTACATATTACTGCTTTTACTCTTACTCGCATTATATCTGTGATGTGATGCCGGTGAGTGAGAGGCGTATATGTATAAGGCACGTAGTGCCGAGAACTTGGTAAACCTAATAAAAGAACTGGGGAGATCTTGGCGTGCGTCCTGGGTGAGTGGTGAGGGTTGAGTCGATCGGACAGGATCCTAAGACGAGTCTTTGGGGCAAGTCTTGTTGGAGGGGTGCGACCTGGGCATCCCTCACGAGAGTTACCTGTGGCGGGTATATTGTGAGGTGAACTGGGGTGTTGGTTATCCCTGGTGGAGGTGCTGTCGTGGCACGGGGAAGACGGTGTTTCCCCTTTGAGAAGATATCCTGTCTGGTCCCCCTAAAGACTGGTATGTCTTGAGAGCCGGAACCATGGGACCTTCGTGCACACCACTCGCTCCCGATGGGCGGGAGACGATTACCCGACTGACTAGGGTGGTACCACTACTACTAGGTTGGAAGGTGATAGTGTAGGGAGGTACGTGCATGGGGACCCACACCCTCCTAAGACAGCGTAGTGACTTTGGGGGCCCGGTACTACGTCTCATAGTCTTAGAGTTTCGGTGGACATCGGGGTGGCCCAGGGCTAAGTGGTAGGGTGGTACTGTACCAGTTGGGAGGCAATCAGAATCAGCCTAGACGAGTTGGATCATCGAGGATGGAGATCTTGTGGATTACTAGGTGTACACACTCTGCAGAGTTGATCGATCTATACGTATAGCCGCGTCCGCGGATATGGACATTCCCATGACCTACGCTTCACTTGATTAGAGAGAGGAGTCCTTTCTACCTTTCCCCCGGGTTTTGTGTTGGATTCCGCCTTTGGCCGTTGAGACGAGATCTGAGCGGGAGTCAATCTCGTCGCCTAGAGAGAGAGTGAGATGAGATGTGTTGTGTGTGATGGGATTGGGAAAATGTGTGACTAAGATGGGTTAAAAACTGATAAATATCTTATTAAAATGTTAACTACTTGCATAGGAAACCCACAGCCTAAATAGGTCTCTTCCTACTTCCCTCAATGCATTCTACTTTCCACAAAGCATTGCAAGCATAGGGTGGGCAATGCATGGCCAGTACCAACTGTACTGATAGATTTTTGACAGGTTCAGAGCCCGAGTACGACTACGAGGGCGATGATTGGGAGGACTAGAGGGTATGTTCTACGCTCGAGCTGGTTCCAAGAGATCGTTTTCCACTGCTATCTACGTCGGATGCTGTTCCGGATGCTTGTGTGAGTGTGTTCCGCCCTGCGAGGCGAAGAGAATAAATTATGTAAAACTCTCTATTGTACTCTGATATTCATGCATGACTTTATGTATCACTGAGATTTGGGTAAATTGACGGAATGTTTTGTCATTTTACACTTCGTTTCTGTGGATTTCCCTTCGTGGAAATCAAGGACGTTTCAGCCGAGGATGGACTTGCAGTAGTGGAGATCACAGTTCCTGCTCTTGGTGATGCTCCAGAGTGGGATGGTTGGCACTTGGAGTTTGAGGGACGCACTCCGGTTGAGGGTGCAGAGGGAGCAGCTTTTCGTGTCATTAGGGACATTATGAGCAGATTTCCCAATGAGCTGGCAGCAGCCCTGGCTGGCACTTTTCCTAGAGATGATCCTCGTGATCCTATTTAGGTTCAGCCGCAAGGGAGTGCCTTGGTTAGAGGCCCAGACGAAGGACAGGCTAGCGACAAGCACGCTATGAGTGCTATGTATGCAGCTATCAGAGCATACCAGGGTCTTGAGTGTACCTATTGGACGTTGACTGGTTTGCGTGGTGATGATCGGCTCAAGGCAAGGAAACAGAAGAAGAAGTAGGCACGTGCTATAGCTAGTTTGCAGGAGCAGTTGGCTGACATGAGCTTGCAGCGAGACCAGGCTCTAGAGAGAGGTGATAGTGCTATGTAGCGGGTGCATACGTTGACTCAGTCCAACAATAATGCGGACCGCATGATTGGACAACTGGTTCAGGAAAGGAATGAAGCCTGGAACGAGAGGGACCTTCTGAGGCAGATGGTCGATGAGCTAGAGGAGTACAACATCAACTTGCACGAGGAGTTTCACGCGCTCTACAACGGGATTGGCCCGTATGCTCCTGCAGACGCCGTTGGCATGGACGTCGACGACGATGAGGACGAGCCTGCAGTTGCACCTGCTGACAACGATGACGCCGCTACTAATGGTAGCGATGGTGACATCTCTGACCCCGACGATGGCCCTGAGGAGTAGGCTAGTTGCTTTGCGTTAGTGATTAGGTTCTGCCGCGATGACCTTTCTTTTGACTTCATGTATCTTGATGTATCTCATTTCGAACCTTGAGACTTGGTAGGATGTTGGAACTTGGTTGGTCATGCGATACCTGAACGCATAAAAGTCTAGTGTATGTATGCTGGCAATTTGGTTGTATGGACGCGATGTTTGCATTTGAAGTAATTTAATTAGTGGTGTTGTTTTAATTGGAATGCGATTATTGTGCCACTGTTTTATTGTATGAATTTGTTCTCTCCAATGAATTCAGTACGGCATAATTTTTCATTCACTCACAATTACTACAGCTTCACTTAATCATTACTTGTTGCTAAAATATGCAGATGGCAAACACTCGCCACGCCACGTATGAGGCTGCTGAAACTGGTGGTAATGGTGCCGGGGCAGGTGGGAGTGGTGAAAACAATGTCAACCACAATGAGCCACACCCAGAACGACATTTGCCGCCTCCTCCACCGCTCACTGCAGAGGTGTTCTTTGCACAGCTTCTTGGAAGTCAGCGCAATACCGAGCAGTCTCAGAAAAACATGGAAGATTTTCTGCGTACCATTGCCAACAATGTTCAACGTGGTAACAACAAAGGTGGTGGCAATGGGGTGAATCAGTACAGCAACTTCAAGGATTTTATGGACACCAGGCTGCCAATATTCAAGGAGGCAACAGAACCCCTTGATGCTGAAGAATGGATCAACACCATGGAAGACAAGTTCCGTGTGTTGAGGCTGACTGAGGTATTGAAGACAGAATATGTTGTACATCAGTTACAAGGACCAGCAGGAATGTGGTGGAAGCATCATCGCACCACCTTCCCTCCAAATGCTCAGATTTCGTGGAGAGAGTTCACTGAGGCCTTCTGTGGGGTTTATATTCCACCAGGGCTGATTGAGATGAAGTTGAGAGAGTTCTTGGCTTTAAATCAAGGCACCAAAACCGTGACGCAGTATTTGCATGCCTTCAACAACTTGTGCCATTATGCTCCTGATATGGTTGACACCGATGCAAAAAGGATTGCCAGTTTCAAGAGAGGACTCAATCCAAAGATGATGAAGCATGTGGGCACCAACAACCACGCCAGATTCAACGACTTCATCAGTGATTGTCTGAAGCAGGAAAAGAACAACAACGCCAGTACCGCAGCCAAAACTCGCAAGAGAGCACTAGAGGGTGGTCCGTCCCAAGCAAGAGCACCTGCGGGAGGTCATCCTCCCTATCGTCCATTGGCACCTGGCGCTAGATTCAGACCACCACAGCAGAAGGGTCAGAACTTCAGAGGACCATAGAAGCCTTACAAGATGGCAGTGCAGTCCAACAAGGCAGCCACAACTGTGGGGCAGGGCAGTTCCAAGGGAGCCGTGGGATCTACTGGTACAGTGAGGGGACCCTGCTACAATTGTGATCAACCCGGCCACTTTTCAAAATTCTGTCCTTGTCCGCCCAGAAAGAAGCAGCAGACCTATCCTGCTCGGGTACACCACACCACCGTGGATGAGATTCCTGAAGGAGAGCCCGTGACCGCTGGTAAGTTTCCTGTTAACCAACACCCTGCAGTTGTTCTATTTGATTCTGGATCATCACATTCTTTTATGAGTCAAGCATTTGCACGGAAACATGAACAACTATGCACAGATTTGAGTTATGGTTACCGTATAAGTTCAGCAGGCTGATGTTTTGACAAACCAGATGGTTCGAGGGGCAACCCTTGAATTGGGTAACCGAAAGTTTAGAGTGAATTTAATAGTTATGCCTGGACTAGTTTTGGATGTCATTATAGGGATGAATTGGATGAAGGATTGGGGAGCAGTTATAGATACAGCAAGTCAGGTACTTACCCTTAAGGATCCTTAGGGTGAGGGTACTTTTCAGGTACCATTGACCAGAAGAACAGACCTCGTAAGTGTGACATGTGCTATAGAAGTCATTCCTATTCATCAGATTCCAGTAGTGTGTGAGTTTCCGGATGTGTTCCCAGATGAGTTACCTGGTCTTCCGCCAGATAGGGATGTTGAGTTTGGAATTGAGTTAGTTCTAGGGACAGCTCCAATTTCAAGGAGACCGTATCGGATGCCTCCGGATGAGTTAGCTGAGCTGAAGAAGCAACTAGAGGAGTTGTTGAAAAGGGGGTTTATCCGACCAAGTAAGTCTGAATGGGGATGTCCTGCATTATTTGTGAAGAAGAAGAAAGAGGGTACTTTGAGAATGTGCGTGGATTATAGGCCACTTAATGCTGTAACTATCAAGAATAAGCATCCCTTGCCTCATATTGATGTTCTGTTTGATCAGTTAGCCAAAGCCAGAGTGTTCTCCAAGATAGATTTAAGATTCGGTTACCATCAGATCAAGATTAGGCCACAAGATATACCGAAAACCGCCTTTTCCACCAGATACGGGTTGTACGAGTATCTTGTCATGTCTTTTGGCTTAACAAATGCTCCTGCATACTTTATGTATCTGATGAATACAGTTTTCATGCCAGAATTGGATAAGTTTGTGGTAGTGTTTATTGATGATATTCTGGTGTACTCCGAGAATGAGAAGGATCATGAAGAGCATCTGAGAATTGTCTTGATCAGACTTAGAGATCATAAGTTGTATGCTAAGTTTAGCAAGTGTGAATTTTGGTTGAAGAAAGTTTCTTTCCTTGGTCACATTCTGTCAAAAAATGGAGTTTTAGTAGATCCAAGCAAGGTGCAAGAGGTTATGGATTGGAAGGCGCCAACCACAGTTTCTGAAGTTAGAAGTTTCTTAGGATTAGCTGGTTACTATCGCTGTTTTATACCAGATTTCTCAAAGATTGCTAAACCAATGACAAGTCTGCTACAGAAAGATCACAAGT
Organism: Saccharum hybrid cultivar R570; assembly: GCA_038087645.1. Taxonomy (NCBI): domain Eukaryota; kingdom Viridiplantae; phylum Streptophyta; class Magnoliopsida; order Poales; family Poaceae; genus Saccharum; species Saccharum hybrid cultivar. The sequence goes on from JAQSUU010000423.1 coordinate 4,313,254, forward strand.
TCGTTTGGATAGAGGAGTGTGAAGTAGCTTTCCACACTTTGCGGAAACTGTTGACCATAGCTCCTGTTTTAGCACAACCGGACATAGAGAAACGTTTTGATATGTTTTGCGACGCATCAAAAACTAGATTAGGATGTGTTCTTATGCAAGAAGGAAGAGTTATTGCTTATGCCTCATGACAGTTGAGAAAGCACGAGGTCAATTATCCGACACATGATCTTGAACTTGCTGCAGTTGTGCATGCCCTAAAAATTTGGAGACATTATCTACTTGGTAATGTGTGCAATATTTTCACATATCACAAGAGTCTTAAGTATATCTTTACCCAACCAGAGCTGAACATGAGACAGCGAAGATGGTTAGAATTGATCAAAGATTATAATTTGAATGTGCAGTATCATCCTGGAAAGGCCAATGTAGTGGCAGATGCTTTGAGTAGAAAGTCACATTGCCTGAATGTGCAACCCTTGCTCGAAGATGGGTTCGATCTGATGCACCCTGCCGTGTTACATAGTATTCAGATCAGTTGCTCTTTGGAGAGTAAGATAATAGAAGGCCAGAAGACCGACAAAGGGGTATTCCACATCAAAGAGAAAATTAAAGAAGAGCCATCTAAGCACTTCAGAGTGGATGAACAGGACGTGTTATGGTTTGACGACCGTCTTGTTGTTCCCAAGGATCGGGAGCTTAAGAATAAACTTATGGATGAAGCTCACCTTTCTAAGCTATCTATCCATCCCAGAAACAGCAAGATGTACCAAGAACTAAGACCTCGTTATTGGTGGACAAAGATGAAGAAAGCGATTGCAGCCTATGTGGCCAGATGTGACACATGTTGTAGAGTGAAAGCCATTCATATGAAACCTGCCGGGTTGTTGCAGCCTTTGTCCATACCTAGTTGGAAGTGGGATGATATAAGTATGGATTTTATCTCAGGCTTGCCCACTACCCAAAAAGGGCATGACTCGATTTGGGTGATTGTGGATCGTCTTACAAAGACTGCTCATTTCTTACCTGTCAAGGCAGATTATCGACCACCTCAATATGTCGAGAAGTATATTGCTGAAATTGTGAGATTGCATGGCATACCAAAGACTATAGTGTCTGACAGAGGGTCACAATTCATTGCTCACTTTTGGGAACATTTGCACAAAGGATTGGGAACTAGTTTGATCCGTAGTACTGCTTATCATCCTCAGACAGATGGTCAGACCGAGAGAGTTAATGCTCTTCTTGAAGATATGTTAAGAGCCTGTGTGTTATCTTCCAGGGGTTCATGGGAGTCATGGTTACCCTTAGCAGAGTTTGCTTACAATAACAGTTATCAAGAAAGTATCAAAATGGCCCCATTCGAAGCTTTGTATGGTAGAAAATGTAGAACTCCACTGAATTGGGTCGAGCCAGGAGAAAGAAGATATTATGGTATTGACTTTGTAGAAGAAGCCGAGAAGAAAGTTCATATCATTCAACAAAATATAAAGGCGGCTCAATCACGTCAGAAAAGTTATGCAGATAGAAGAAGGAGACCGCTTGTATTTGAAGTTGGTGACTATGTGTATCTGAAAGTCACGCCGATGAAGAAGAAACGGTTCGGAGTTCGAAGAAAGCTTGCCGCCAGATTTGTGGGACCATACAAGATCTTGGAAAGAAAGGGTCACGTAGCTTATAAGTTAGAGTTACCTGAGACAATGTGTGCTATCTTCCCAGTTTTCCATGTATCACATCTCAAGAAGTGTTTGCGCGTTCCAGAGGAAAGGATCGAACCTCGAGGCATAAAGCTCAAGTCAGATTTGGTATATCGTGAGCAACCAGTTCGAGTTTTGGACACCAAAGAGCGGGCTACTCAAAATAGTATGGTGAAAACATATAAGATACAGTGGAGTCATCATGATGAAGGGGATGCAACTTGGGAAACAGGAGAATATCTACAAAAAGCTTACGAAGGTTTTTATAACAAATGGTTCGTAACCCAAATCTCGGGACGAGATTTTTATAAGGGGGGAGGGCTGTAACACCCCAGTGTTACGCAAGCATTTAAGCACTGCAAATCATGCATATTATGCATCATCAAGCATCATAATCATACATGCCTAATCATGTTAAATAATAACTGAAACGATGCTTTGAAACATATGAAACATGCTCGTGAAACATGAATGTTGCATACACTTGTTTAGAGTTGTTTTTGTCCTAATTGTGCTTGCCAGGCTAATAAAACATTTGTGACTATAATTGTGAATCATCTAGAATTATTTAGCACAATTTTTGGAGCAAAGTTTGTATTCGAACTTTTGACAAAATTGGCTTTTGAAAATATTATTGAAAAAGGTCAAAAATCCTCCCTATTTAGCTTTTACTTTCCAATTCAAAATCTGTTGGGAATTTTGAGTTGGTCCCTTAATAAAAGTTGTAGAGAATTAAATTCTAAGCAACTTTCATTTTTGGGCCATTTTCAGAAAAGGTCATTTTCTTGCTCAAAATGGGATTTGAAAATCATTGTTTGAAAATTTATTGAAAATAGAATTGGAAAAATCAATTTCTCACCTAGCGGGCCGCCGCCTCCCTTTCGGCCCGCTGGCCAAAGCGGTCCAGCTCTCCCGCGCGCGCGCCCGCAGCCACTCCCGCTCGCCCGCGCGCTGCCGCGGCCCAGCCCACGCCGCGCCTCCTCTTCCTTCTCTCGCGCGCGACACGCGCTCCGACCGCGCGCAGACGTCCGTCACCGCGTGGCGGCCGCATGCTGCCATCGCTAGCCGCGTGGACGATGGTGAATCCATGCGCCCGACCTCAAGACGCCACACTCGCATCTCTGCCTCCACTTTTCTCTTCGCTAGCTCCCTTTCTCATTCCCTTGTAGAACCGAGCGGAAGGAGCCGCTCGCCACCGCTCGCCATCACCTCCGCCGCCGCGTTCCGACGCCGGCAAAGCACCTCCGTCCGATTGCCTGTGCACAGTGCTCCACCACCTTCCCTTCTCCTCCGAACGGGCTTCTGTGGCTCCTTGCTCGCGTAGGTAGGGCTCAATCGCGCGGTTCCCGCCCGCGCCGCCGTGGACGGAGCCGCCGAGCTCACGCTCCGACCACCGGCGCTCTCGCTCCTCCTCTCTTCTTCCGAAGTTCATCACCACATTCGCCTTTTCCTCACGGTCCTCGTGCGCGCCGCGTCTCGCCTGCTCACGCCCGGAGACGGCCGCTAGCCGTTGGCGGCCGCCGCGCTGCCGCGGTCCAGGGCGCCGGCATGGCGTGGCCACGGCCGTTCCCCGGCCTTGCTGGGCCGGCTAAGCCGTGGGCCGAAGCCCCAAGCCAGGCCAGCTCGCCCCTCCCCACGTGCGCGCTGCTCAGGCCAAATGCGGCCGTGGGCCGGTCGTTCCCGTGGGCCGGCCCAGTGGGGAATGAAAAATTGGTTTTATATTTTCTTTTTGTTATTTGAGAAAAGAATTAGTTGGAAAAATGTTTGTGTACACATTTTAGCTCCAAAAATTGTGAAACAAATTTTGGTATACTTCTTAGAACCAGATCTATGATGTAAAAATATTGCTTGTCAAGTTTGAAATACTTTTCTGTAGAGTTTTTATTTAATCATTGAAATTGTTGTTTTCTTGATAAATGCTTAATAAATCATATAAAGCTCAGAAAAATATGGTTCCAATTTTGTTAATCTTTTTGTGCAATGTACTTTCTAGGAAAACTATGTGCCATGCATGTTCTGTAGAAAAATTATGATGTGTAGTTCAAGTGCTTTTATTTGATGGTTTTTATTTTTGATAGAGAGCAAAAATTGTATAAAACATGTATATGATAATTTTTATATATAGTGATTGTTTACTCTGTAGAATGTGGGAAAAATTCTAAATCTGTTGTTTGATACTTTTCATAATACAAAGTATTTTCATGCTCATATTTAGGCCCTAGCTTGTTATTTTTGTGTAGGCAGTTCTAGTAATCCAAATGCAATGAAATTTTTGTGGCATGGTAGATTAGATGATAGTAAGCCACTGTAATTTTCTCAGATTTTTCTGTACTACCAAAAGAGGTGTTGCCATTCAAACCTAGTTTCAACTAGGGTTTAATTAACCTTTTTAATGCATGATTAGTTAATAAGATTTGCTTTGGTGTATCTTTGAAGCATCTTAGATTGCTGTGGTGACTTGGCATGGTAGAAGAGTGATTGTAGTAGTAGTATACTAGTACATGTTCTTGGATGATGTGGACTACCTTGTAGAAGAGTTGTATTTCTACTCTATCCAATAAAGTAAACATGTTCATCTACATTCCATGCATCATGACCATTTCATGTCATCTCTCCAATGCACCTATGCATGAGAACTTATACATCTGCATCATACAGGATCGCAGGAAGGAATTCCGGTAGCTGTTCCAGAGGAGCCGGAAGAGCAGCCCGAGGTGCAAGAGCAGGAGGTGCCCGAAGCCGACGAGGAGGTCAGTGAGGATCTTTCGGAGTGCCCCGATCATCGCCCGAGCTCTTTCGAAAGAGGCAAGCCCCGGAGCATTTCTCTCCCGGTTTGCAAATATTTATTAATGCTTTACCTTAATTGATGCATTACGTTTAGGAGTTGTTTGCAACTGTTGCTGCATTATACCTTGTTTACCCTTCTTATACCCTATCCTTGTTACCCTGGTATTCGCAGTCAAGGAAATGCTTAGCTTGCTTAGACCGGTAGAAGTCGGGTGATTTCCTGTCACCTGCGAGCTATAGGTGGTTACCTGGATCTGCTTGAATAAGTATGTCATCTTAGGATAACTAAGTGTTAATTTGAAGTTGAGACCGGACGGAGACTTATAGGGTTTCGGACTGTAGTGTTTTCCGTCTGTGTCGGTTAAGGACCGACCGTTGTTGGGCCTCGAGTCATGTTGAACGCATGCCTTACATTTAGCTGTCCAAATAATGTACCTTTCGACCGCGAAGCTGGGAGATTATTCGGGCCGAGTGGATTGCCCGCAGCGCACTGTACCGGAGCAGATGTGGTAGGACACGAGGGCGCGATAATAAGGCCAAAGAGCAGTCGGGCGGCCCCCAGGTACATGTGGTTCCTGGCAAACTCGAGACTTTACCTGGATAGTTGACTCGGTGACCAATATCTCACTTTAGCGGGTGAGTGAGGTTTGTGTGACGAATAAATTACCAGCTGGTTAATAATCGATTCGAATCGCCATCGTTCACTGGATAGTGAACACTTGACTTGAGTTACTTCATCGTAGTAATGTTGATGGAACACTTGGACAGTTATATGAAATATGACACTATGGAAGTTGTTAATGATCTTTGGTTATCATTATTTGAATAATCACATGTTTGCTCTAGTATAGGTGAAATTGTAGTCGACAGGTTAATAATAATTAACTTGACAACAATGCTTTTGGAAAGGTTCTTGAAATGATAAAAATGCCTTTTTGCAAATGAGTCAGCTACCCTACTATAAAGCCTTTCATAATCCTTGGTGTCATTTTATTTTCGGTTATGTCGGGTAAGTCTAGCTGAGTACCTTCTCGTACTCAGGGCTTTGTTCCCACTTGTTGCAGATGGGCAGATGTATTACGGCTACTGTATCAACTACCTTTATCCTGCGATGGGTGAAGCTTAGGACCATGGGCAGTGGTCGTTCCCTACGTCTTATCTAATGCTTTTGTTGGAGATGATCATCAGCTGGCACTGTACTTGAACTCTGTGTGAGTGTGTGGGTGAATTTGAACTAAAGGCTTCCGCTACTTTTATTTGAACTTGGTTTGTAATAACTATGTTTAAACTCCGATGTATCCGTGATGTGAACTTTTATGTAATTTGTGATGGTGACCGCTAAACTTATTACGATCTTGGCTGGTATGCGAGTTGGTTTGAAATCCCTCGAGATTTCATGGACTACCAGGTTATACGGGCTTAAGTTTGCTAAATCGTCTGCTCCGGTGGATGATTTTCTTACTTAATTTCGTATAATTGGTCGGTTCTGTTACAGAGAGCGCGTCGTTGTGGTGCCTAGATCTAGGCCGCCGCCGCTGTGGTGGGGGGAGGTGAGGGAGAAGAAGCGAGTGGGGGAGAGGGAGAGGTTGCGAGAGGGAGGAGAGTGGAGTCATGCTAGTGGGAGAGGGAGAGGCTGCGAGACGAAGGAGAGCGGAGTCGCGCTGAGGGCGCCGCACAGGGCTGACCAGCTGAGGCGCTTCTGAGGGTTGAGTAAGTGAGTTAGGGTTTGTGTGTTGTTTATATATTGAAGATGGTAATGGGGTGGTGTGGGCTAACGGGCTAGGCCTGATTTACCGAAGCGGTTGCATTAGAATGCCTGCCTCGGTTAATGATTTACAGAGGTGGTTGCTTTAGGATGACCACCTCGGTTAATCTATATTAACCGAGGCGGTAATGATTAACAGTGGTGGTTCCTGGGCAGGCTGCCTGCCACCGAATAATGGAGGCGGGCAACCAGCCCACCCGTCTTCGAGCCCCAAAACGAAATACCTCGGCTAAGTTTTTCTGTAGTAGTGTATGATGTATGATTAGCATATTATACTTTTATAGTTTGACTCATGTAAATAGATGATGATGTACATTAGTGTCATTTTCCCTCACGAAAAAAAGCATTAGTATTTGTAAAGAAATAATTAAGTGTTGCCTCATGATTAATAGATCTATGGTTATCAAGCAACTGATCACCATGATATATATGTAGAAGGTCATGCAGTTTATTAAAGAGAAATAGAAACCAGACAAAAGAAACAAGAGAAAATGTAGAAACAAAGAAGCTAACACTTAGGGGGTGTGAGGGCGTGATTGGTATCCCGGCTCACACCATATGCCTGCTCCTCTCCATACCTTTCCCCTCCGCCATCCCGCACGCCTTCATCTTCTCGATTTCTCATTCCCTCTCAGTCCTAGACACCGCGATGCTTGGCGAGAACGTTTTTGGTTTGAACAGGAGATCTTGTCATCCTAGGGTCACGGCTAGGGTTACCGCCCCCTCTCCTTCCTCATCTGGTTTGGTGTGCTCTCTCCTCTTCCTCCCCATCGAGCTCGCTTGACCTATACGGTCAACCTCCACCGGCGGATTTGTGTTGGTCCTCCAGTGCTCCGACAGTATATCTCACCTGCCCCCTCTCCTACCCCTCTCTGTGCGGTGATTTTTGTTGAATCGATTGTGGATTTTGTTTGCTGTCCACTGATATTAGGGTTCATGTTCTTAGATACTTTAGATCTAGGCGACATTTTTGCTGATCTACATGTTTACATTTGCTTTCGTCTTGTTCCGCCCTCAGATCTGTGTGATGTGCGCCTCTTATTTGTTGTACACATGTGTTGTCGCCTAGATTTTGCACATGATGATGCCTAGTCCGATTTACAAACTGAGCAAAGTGCCTTGGTCGATGATGTTTACTTTGTAACCCTAGGCGTTGGAGGAGCACCCTATGGTGTGGCAGCCGCGTCTTGCTTAAGTCCATAGCTCTGATTCTTGTGAGGGTTCTCTGTGCTGAAGCATCTAAAATTTATGACTATGATGTTCAATCTCATATGACTGTGATGTTCAAACTCTTGATATCTATTTGGCCAATGATGCAACATGAAAAATAAACTATGAGGTGGCTGCAATTTGTTTTTTGTGCATTCTGTATGATTCTCATGACTGTCATCAAACCATGGGACATGATCTTGGTTTTCTTCTATCTATTGTTGTTTGCCTTGGCAGCCACCTATGATTGAGTATCTGGAAATTGTACCAACATATCGTTAAGCTGAGGCCTCACTTACTTTGCCAATGATAATATCATATTAAGCATGTCAACTACGTTACGAAGAACTGATGACCTTGAGCTTGTGTTGAGGTACTGGAACTTTGTTTCTTACTCTGTTTGTTTCTTATGCTCCAAGCTCAAGGTCAACCGAGGAGCAACTGATATCTGAGGCCAACCTGTTGATATCTGAGGCCAAATCTTATTATTGTGTACTGGGCTACATGCCATGCATAGGTCACTGGTTTTCCAAACTGCTGTTACAAAATCTTTTCTACCAAAGCAGAGGCAATAGCATCATTCTTGGGGTTCAGGGGATGTGAAGATGAGAAAGTGTTTATGAAGCCTCCTTCACAGGTGGTCAACAAAACACCTTTGTTAGTTGTTGTTGCTATGGTTTCAAACTGCCTGTGATGGTTTCAAACTGCTGTGATGGTTTCAAACTGCCGTGCAAAGTTGTAATGCCAATGACCTTGTGCGGTACTATGACTGTAATGTTGTTGACTATTAGATGGGAAAATTGTTGTATGCTTGTATTTTATCATTAGATGCTCCAAGGTCATTGTTAATGACAACGCACAATGAAATGAGGCAAAAACATCTCTATTGTTTGCCTTGTACTATTGAGTAGGGTGGTAACCTCACCAAAACCATACCAGGGTGCTCACACCTTCTGTCTTGCGCCAAACCAAACACAACTGGGCACACCAATTCATACCACCAAACCGTCCACACAAGCAACGAAACATGATTCCTATGATCCAGTATGCTACACTCATTTGCAACCAAACAGGCCAAGGAGCATGGTCTCATCTGGGATAGTTCGAGCCTGCACAGGCCCTCCATCCCGGCTAGCAGACCAAGGAGCAACCAATCGCCCCCTTAGGGTTCGTTTGGATAGAGACCTAAGCTAACATGCCTGATTGGATCCATGCCTGTGACTTGCCTGTTCGTTGTTTGGTTGCAAACCTGAGATTTCTGCCTGTAGAGAATCTGCCTGCGTTAGTTGCCTGTGACCAGACGATGCAATTCGATCGCCTGGGCTCCTTGGGCCTTTTGCCTGGTTATAATAACATTTAGTCACTCTGTTTGTCTGTAATAATTGAGAGTCACATTGGTGCGTTTTCTTGTATGCTATGTGCTGTACTTTGTTAGCAAGCAATTCATAAACCAAACGCTGCCCGGCTCTTCTGTCCACACAATCAGGTTTCCATGTATTTAATCAAATGTGATGAGGAATAGTGTCACGCCTAGAACGGCAACTGCCATTTTGACCGAGCTCCGTGCGCGGTCACCACGCGCGTCGCCCGCGCCCACAATGTACACTAGAGTATAGTTGCAGTTGCCAAGTGAGCAACCCTTGTTGTAACATATAAACATTCATGTGAGATCAATGCAAATGTCGTTGGCTCTCCTATCTCTTTCTACATGGTATCAGACAGCTCGGGCTGATACTCCACCTGCTCGCTGTCGGCTCCCCTCTGCTGCAACCACCATCCTCCCCTCCATCGCCATGGACGACATGGCTGACAACCCACTCTTCGCCCTTCACCTTTCCAGTGCTGCCTCCTCTGGCGCTTCCTCCCCCCATGTCCTCCATCGACGGCGACGCTTCTCCTAATGTACACTGCGGTACGTCTGCGGCATGACGTCGCACGGGCTTCTACTTCGTGCCTCCGCCGACTACAACGTTACCGCGTACTCAGACGTGGACTGGGCCGGCTGCCCCGACACCAGGAGATCGACATCAGGCTTCTGCGTGTACCTCGACGACTCCCTCGTCTCCTGGTCGCCCAAGCGCCAGCCCATGGTCTCCCGCTCCAGATCCAAGGCGGAGTACAGGGTGGTGGCGAACACAACAGCTGAGTGTATATGGATTCGACGGCTCCTGGGTGAACTGCACTACGACATCTCCAAGGCCACGGTGATCTTCTGCGACAACGTCTCGGCCGTCTATATGTCGACGAATCCAGTCCACCACAAGCACACCAAACACATTGAACTTGATATTCACTTTGTTCGCAAGCGAGTTCAGCTGGGCGCACTGCGCGTTCTACATGTTCCTACCGGAGAGCAGTTCACGGACGTGCTGACCAAAGGGCTGCCGACCGTGACATTCGAGCGCTTTTGTTCCAGTCTTTGTGTGGCTCCACTCACCCATCAGACTGCGGGGGTGATGAGGAATAGTGTCACGCCTGGAACGGCAACTGCCTTTGACCGAGCTCCATGCGCGGTCACCACGTGGGTCGCCCGCGCCCATGATGTACACTAGAGTATAGCTGCAGTTGCCAAGGGAGCAACCCCCGTTGTAACATATAAACATTCATGTGAGATCAACGTAAACGTCGTTGGCTCTCCTATACTCTTTTCTACAAAATGCAACCATAAGTACATCGTTTGCCTGACTAGGCATTTTTTCTATCAACAACACGCAACATACAGGCACGTGAAAAGCCAAGCAATTTATCCAGAGTTGTATCCAAATTCCAAACATGTCCTTACCTACATGTTCGTTTCTTACAGTTCGTGTATCCAGGGTTGTATACAAACATGCCCTTAGCTACACGTTCGTTTCCACCGGCCACGCAACACCGGCGCTTTTCAAAGCGCACCTGCCTGGTAAAGGCAGCTAATCAAAGACCCCAATCAAATGTATGGAAGGCAACGAGCAGGTAGGGTTCAGATCAGGTTAAATTTGCTCGGGGATTGAACCAAACGAGCCACTCTGCCAGTATCCAGTGAGCATTCGCCTTTGGCACTTGGTAGTTCCAGTAGTTTATTCTCAAATCTCAATGATGCTCTCCGAGTTTTGACTCGCTGACCCAACTCGGCAACTCGATCCCCCCAGCTGGTCCCCCAATGGAATGGGCAATGGCCCGATCATCAAGTGCTTCAGACTTCAGAGGCCTTTGTCCGACACCTGCATACGGAGTATTTTACTGCTACTAATCAGTATCATCCTCGACGGAGAAAAGAAAAGGAAACAAATTGTAGTGTGCTGGTAATATAAGAGAGAATAGGCCTTTTTAGGCCCGCTGCATCATCACATCAGCAGCCTATGGGCCTTGGTCTAGTAAATTTGCATGACTTTCATGTGGGACTTATCCAAGCGATAAAAAGGGACTACATGAACAGCTGGGATTATTCCCCCTCCCCTCAGAAAAATGATAAAGGAACAACCGAAGAAAAGGAGAAGGAAAAGATGGGACAAAGAGTCAACTTTGAGCAGGAATCATGGAATGTAATGTTTTCAAATGTATCATCTTTCGGTTCAAGCTAGTAAGTGCCACCTTTTGCCGGTGTTCCTCGAAACCGTGATCAAACCCGACGAAGAAGTGACTTCAAAAATCCAAACCTTCCCGCTGCCGCCGCGCGTCCATCCCGTGCCGCTCTCGCACCCGCCCATCCCGGAGGTGGTGGTGATGCTCGCGTGGCGCCGGCTCCGACTCCGACAGCTAGAATCACTCCGCCCCGTTCTCCCCAATGTTGTAAGTGCATGTTTCAAGTGTTTCAGATGTTTCGTACGTATATTTCAATTGTGTTTATGCTGATGTTGCAAAAGTAGATCAGGTGTTGCATATATTGCAACTATTGTACACGTACGTTGCAAGTGTCTGTTCCCAATATTTCATCTGTTTTTTTTCAGATGTATGTTGCAAGTTTGTTTATCCTGATGTTGCATATGTTTCACACATATGTTGCAAGTGTTTTTATCTGGATGTTGCATATGTTTGCAATTATTTTTCAAGTGTATTTCATGTGTTCTTGCATATGTTTCATACGCATGTTTTGAATGTTTCAGCTGTTTCGTACGTATGTTGCAATTGTTTTATTTGGATGTTTCAAAAGTAGATCGAGGATGTTGTGTATGTTGCAATGTGAGCCACCTACCACACCCACCTGCTCCAGCTGTTGGGGCGCCATGCATGGAGGGGAGTGACGCAGCAGGCGTGGAGGGCGCGGGAAGTATAGATGGCCAATGGGCCGGCCCGGCTCGGCACGACACGGGCCTGTGCCAGGCACGGCCCGATGGGGGTCGGGCCGGCACGGCACGTCGTGCCTCCCGGGCCGTGCCGAACTGGGTTGCATGCCTGGCTGACGGCCCAGGCACGGCCTGTCGGGCCACTTTTCGTGCCGGGCTAGGCCAAAAAGCACGCCACGGCCAACGGGCCGGACCAGCCCGAGGCTCACTGACTGTCGACAGAGAGAGAGGGAAGGGGAGGCCGGGAGGTGGCGGCGACCGCTGGCGTGCTGGACGTCGAGGAGATTGACGCCGGATCTGGATGAGACGTGGAGAAAGCCGGCGCGCTCGCTGCTGAGGAGCTCGACACCGGATGCAGAGGAGAAATGGAGCTGCTCGAGGTCAGCGACCACGCTCGAAGCCGTAGCTGCCGCTAGAAGTCGACGTCGCCGCTGGAAGCCGACGTGGGCGATGCGGCTGCAAGAAGGAGGGAGTGGAGGTGGCGGCGGGTGGTGTGGTGGTGCAGGGCCGCAAGCGGGAGGCGAGCGAGAGCGAGTCGCGAGCGTGAGTGCGCAACCGAGCAGGAGGCGAGCGCGACCGCGAGAGCTTAGAGTGAGACTGGGCTGGAGAGGGTGTGCGGCGGGGGGTGGAGTCATGGGGAGGGGGAAATGAGTGCGGTAGGGGGTTAGGTTAGGGAATAGGGGTGGGCTCTTAGCAGGCCATGGGGGGAGCCCGGGCCACTACCGGGCCTGCTGTTGTAGGCCGGGCCGTGCCGGGCTGGCACAACGTGCTTGGGGTAAGGCCCAGGCACGACCTGCTACACCGGGCTATGCCAGCCCGGCACGGCCCGGCACATCGTGCCTGGGGTAAGGCCCAGGCACAACCTGCTACACCGGGCTATGCCAGCCCGGGCGCGCACGCCACCGGGCCAGGCCATGCTCGTGCCGGGTCAAAATTGCGGGCTTCGTGCCGGCCCGTCGTGCCGCGGGCTGTATGGACATTTACAGTGGGAAGTAGGGAGGCATGGGGGAGTGGCACGGGCGGGCCCCGCCTGTGCATGCGGCAGGCGCTAGCATGGGCGTTGCAACAGGCGCGGGCATTCAGACGCTAGTGCTGCCGAATACTATAAGTTCAGGATCAAAAGAGGTTTAAATGTTTTAGGTTTTGCAAATATTACCCAAAAAAATTGTTAAGATAGGATTTTTTTATGTTGGAGTTGACGTAATTGTCGCTTGCAACACAGAATCACGCACAAGTTTTTGAAATGTTTTATTTTTTGCATTATTATAAACAATATGAAAAAAAAAGATCAGACATGTTAAGCTTAGCAAGCAATTAAATCCAGCCCGTTCGCTTGAGCTTTCAGCCGCTTATTTTCAGCCAACCAGCAGTGTTTTTCTCTCACAACAACTATTTATTTTCAGCCCAAGCGAACAGACTCGATATTCTGCTATTCACATTGATGAGACGAACCACAAGCGGTGAAAAGGATCCGCAGGAAGCTGTCGACACCAACACGAGGCCTTTAATTTATGGTGCTAATCCACGTCCTCCGAGAGCTACAGCATGTTCGTTTGGCTGGTTTATTGTGGCTGAAAATACTGTTCGCTGGTTTATTGTGAGAAAAAAAATATTACTAGATGCCTGCTGATTTGGCTCAAACGAACGTGGTCCTAAGCTAGAACCCCCGGCGATGACCGGCTTGACGGCAACCCGAACCAAGCAACGACGAAAGCAATGGCTAGCTCGCAGGATCTTGGCGCAGAAGCAGACACGGCGCACGACTACATACACGAGCCACCACCTGTGTTGTTGAGCCGTAGCAGTAGAGTGATATCATTGGCCACCGCCACGCGCTCGCTCGCTCGCACCGGCATGATCTTTGGCACCGTCTCCATCTGATGGAACCAAGCAAGAGATCGGCCGCCATGAAAATGGGAACCAGAAGCTGCGGTGTCGTTGTGCGATCGAGCTGCGACCTGACGAGCATCTCATCCTCGGGGCATGCGGAGGCAGTAGCGTATTATGTGAAGCGAACATGGCATGGCACAGTGAAGTATCGCGTTCTGTCTGGATCGCATATAGGCAGTACTAGCTGCCAAACCTTTGCGCCGTGCACGCGCTGTGTTACTGTGCGACATTGGGTCCTACTCCCTCCCATTATCTAATCTCGCTTGAGCAATCGGATCGCACTACCCCCCGTGGCCCCGTCCGTCATGTGGGCGCTGGATGGAGGCTGGGCCGCTCGAGCCATCGGACGGACGCCCTCGCCCGCCACTGCCGCCGCCGGGGACACCAAAACGCACGCCAGACGGCATCCGGCCGTCGTGGTCTGCCCTGCCCATGTGTTGCTGGACACAACACAGATTTGGCTGTCCCAGCTCGAGATCCACCATTCTGCCTGCCGCCTCGCCTATTCGTCTGATGTGTATATGGAGCTCATGTGCCGTCTCTTTTCCTAAGTCAAGTGGTAGGGAGATGGAGGAGAATGTGCGTGCACTACATTCCCGATCTAGATCGCCGGCCACATTCATGCTCTCATGCATGTACGTACGTACCCTAAAAAAAAGGGGATTACGTACTATGCTATGAAAATGCAATTGGATCGGAGGACCAGGCAGACATGCGATCCAAGCACCAATGGCGACCACATCTGTCTTGTCGTTACCAAAATTGCAAGGACTTTTTTAGATTCGAAATGGAATGCTCACATTATACTTGCTACATTCGTAGTGGTAGGTAGATACAGTACATACTTGGATCCATACATACATACGTATACATACCAAACTGCATGCATAGGGAGCATTGCTGCCTGCCACCGCCACCCATAAACCCCACGCCCCGCTCCGCCCGCCGGCCGGAGACCTCGCCGCCGCCTCCCCCGTGTGCGACAAGGCCGCCGCAAGTGTGGTACGCTCGCTGACGCTGACACGGACTCCTCAGGGTCGGTGCTCCGGCGGGTGGGAAAGGTAGACCCGGCATTGTATCACCGTCCGACCGAACTTGAACCCCGGCACCACGGTGAACCCGACGGCGACGTGCGCCGGCGCCGGCGTCGTCCCTCCCCCGTCCGCGTCGCTGACGCTCTCCATGAACACCTCCGAGAACCGGTCCCCGGGGCGCACCTGGAACACGGACGCGGCGCCGTCGAACGCCCAGAACAGGCAGTGCAGCAGCCACACGCGCCGCGCCATCTCCGCGAACTCGCCGAGCCACGCGGCGCGGGGGACCGCCTTCCCGCTGCGCCCGAAGAAGGCCGCCTCCATCCGCTCGTGCACCACGGACGCGTACCTGTCCCGCAGGAACTCGCGGAGCGCGCCCCACCGCCGCGCGTCGCCGCTCGCGTCGTCGTCCTGGACTAATAACTCCGCCGCGGCCGCGGACTTGGCCTCCGCGAACTCCTCGAAGAAGCGGCGGCGGTCGTGGGAGGAGCCCCGCCCGTGGAGGGAGCTCAGGCCCAGGTCCTTGCGGTGGAACCCCGCGAACATCTTGAGCGCCACGTACGACTCGAGCGCGAACCTGGCGTCGCCCGCCGGGTCCCGCAGCCTGGCGCCCGGGTGCACGGCGGCCGCCGCCGCCGCCGCGGGATCCCAGCCGGCCTCCCGCATCGCGTCGAGCATTGCGCTGGCGAAGGCGCGGACGGACTTGACTGCGTGCCGCAGCGCCGTGAGGAAGTGCGTGGCGTTGAGGCCGGAGAGGTGGAGGTTGTCCAGCGCCGCCAGGGTGCGGGTGCGGGCGCGCTCCTCCAGGCCCCGCGCGGCGCGGAGCTCGTCGGCCAGCGCGGCGCGCGCGCGCTCGGCCTCGGCGTCCCGCGCGCGGAGCTCCGCCTCCAGCTTGCGCGCCGTGATCTCGTAGGTCCGCAGCAGGTGCCGCTGCTCGTCGGCCTGCGCCGCCAGCGCGAGCGCGGCCGCGCTGCTCCTGGCGGCGGCGGCGGCCGGGTCCCTGGTGTACCGCCGCTTGAGGCTCGACAGCTTGGTGAGCTCCGCCACCAGGCCGGCATCCGCGGCCTGGATGGACTCCGCGTCGTAGGGGTGCTGCGCCAGCTGCAGCTGCGCGTACGCCGCCTTCACCGCGGACGCCCTCGCGAATAGCGTCGCCAGGAACGCGTGCTTCGCGGCGTCCTGCGCCCCCGGCGGCGGCACCGGCGCAGGCGCAGGCGCAGGCGCAGGCGACGGCGACGGCTGCGTCTGCGGCGCCGCGGCCGCCGTTGGCCCCTTCTTCTCCGTGGCGTTCTTGAACAAGGCGTCCAGCGTGTAGGCAGCTGCCAGGTTGCCGGACAGCTTGAGCTTGCTGAGCGAGTTGATGGAGGTGTCGAGCGAGTCGTCGAAGTCGTCGTCCCCGGCGACAGAGTACGCCATCCCCCCCGCCCCCGCCGGGGAGCTCTTGCGGCGGAGCAGCCTGGCCAGCCTCCGCGCGATGCGCCCCGTCCTCTGCTGCGGCGCGGGAGCCGCTGCCATCGTCTCCATTGCTCTCTCTGCTCACAGAGCGAGCTCTCTCACTCCACTCCTTGTTGCGCTACTGCCGTAGCTGAGTTCAGCCTAGCCTCTCTTGTGGAGTTTCCTGTTTGGCCTCGTGAGAGGAGGAGGGAATGGGAGGGAGCAGATTAAACGGCCGAATAATTAGGGGGTGGTATGGTATGCAGATGCACTGATGCAGGCAGGGTATTGTACGGTAATATTATAAGTACCAGATTAATTAGTGGAATAATTAAGGTTATGCTGTCGTGGACGAATATCAAGTGGTCTGCCTCAGGTACGGAAAGGGAGGTGATTACGGTTGTTTAATTAATAGCGGGGTTTTGCTTAGGAGGGAGGCACACCACCGGCATGATTATTCCCACCTGCTCATTTTGAGCTTTTACAGAACATTGGATTCGGATTCCTGATCTGATGGATGAATAGCGTAGAGAGAGAAAAAACAAATCCAGGAATTTTTAAGGTTTCAAGTATTCATTCTCTTAGACTATCCGCACTCATTGACCTCTATATTCATCCTCTATACGTCCTAGTCAGCAAGATTCTCTCCTCTATAATCAATTCTCCCGCACCCATCCATCCTCTATATCATCATCTATCCACTCTATCCACTGTGGAACCCACTCGTCACTTTATCTAAATATATCCATGTGTGATCTAGTTTTGAAGAATTTATTGAGACGAATTTAATGGTGCAATCGAAATTTAATTTGGATTTTTGGTTCGTGAGTTATAGCATTTTTTTCTTTGTTTTGCTAGTGGGGCCCGTCACTGTCCACTATAGAGTAAGCACTGTACCGCTCTAAATATAGAGTAAGAGAAAGGGTAGAGTATTATTTTAGAGTACCTAGTGCAATAGTTTTTACTCTATATTTATACTCTAAAACTTTAGAGTATCGCTTTAAAGTACCCACTGCGGGTAGTCTTATACAGAAGCAGTAGTATGAAACACCAACAAGGAAGCAACCGGGAAATCAATGCTTACAAACATATTATTATATTATATTATATTATATTATATTATATAGGCTCGTGTTGCACTTGTTTAAGGAATCCAATGCAAAATGTTTTTCTGTATGATGATGAATGCATGTTTATTTGGGATAATGGGGGTGGATCCTGAAATTTTGAGAAAATGTCGTCTTATAATGGATTGATCTGTATTTTTTTGTTGAAACCTAAGACAGAGATTATAAGAGAAGTTATAAAAACCTACCACATGTCATATTCCCTCCACATTTGCCGATGAAGGATGCAGAGGCCTTACCTCAATATTTCCAGCATTTCAGACAATTGTCCTAACATCAATTAGGATGTGTTTAGTTCCCACCTAAAAATTTTTCACTCTATCATATCGAATATTTGGACATATACATGGAGTACTAAATGTAGACGAAAAAAAACTAATTGCACAGTTTGGTAGGAAACCACGAGACGAATCTTTTAAGCCTAATTAGTCTATGATTAGCCTTAAGTGCTACAGTACACACATGTGCTAATGACGGCTTAATAAATTCGTCTCGCGGTTTCTAGGTCAGTTATGTAATTAGGCCCTGTTCGGCTGTGCTGATAAGCCGGCTGAAAAACACTATTGGTTGATTTATTGTGAGAGAAAAACACTGTTCTGACTGAAAAAACAAGCTAAAAAAGACGAATTATAAGCCGGATGAACAGGGCCTTAGTTTTTAAATTAGTATCAAAAACCCCTTCTGACATTCCATGAAACATCCGATATAACACCTAAAAATTTTTCTTTCACAAACTAAACAAGATCTTCGCTAACGTTCAGAAACCGAAAAGGAAACCTTTTTCCCAACATAAAGTCAAGTGAGCAGTAGCCAGGACAGACAGTACGGCTGAATCATAGGCGAGCAACCAATGGAGCGGGACACGTTCATTCGAAATGATTCGAAATCAATGACCCAGGCCCATCTGTCAGCCGCGGCCGACGTGTCATACGAATTGCAAAGAGGTCTGGTGTCTTCTTCCACAACCGCGTCATTACTCAGCTAGCTAGCATGCGCACTATCAATTCCATTCCGGTATGGTCAGAATGACCGGTGCATTCCATTTCAATAGTCAAACCGAGATGCAAATGACTTCATCCGTACCGGTTAAATTATCGGCTGTTCCGGCCGTTTCTCTTTGTACCGGCCGGAATTTAAATACCAGCTGTACCGGTGCCAGCATAGCAGCTGGCTTTGAGGGATCACTGCATGCATGATAGTCCTTTAGCAAAGGCACGCTGCCCAAGGTTTCCCCGAGTGATCGTCTCTCTAGTCTCTGCACTACTACACGAGTAAAAAGCTGCTGTAAAGGATAGTATTTTTGCTTCGAGTACATGCAGCCATGGTTAAAGAATGGTAATTTTGGTGCAAACATATATATCATGCACGTATAAGGCCGTGTTTAGTTCTCCGGATTTGGCATGTGCCAAGTTACTATAGAGTACTGTGCAGTACTGTAGCATTTTGTTTTTATTTGATAATAATTGTCCAAATATTGACTAATTAGGCTTAAAACGTTCGTCTCGCAAAGTACAACAAAACTGTGCAATTAGTTTTTAATTTCATCTACATTTTGAACTCTATGCATGTGCCGATATTTTAATGTGATGGGAATCTTCTTTTTGCATAGTAGAATTTGGGAGGGAAATTTGGTATCTAAACATGCCCTAAGGTATAAATTAATAAATATACCTTCAATATAAATAAATATGCATATAGATAAAGATATTTAAAATTTATTTGTTACACTCCGAAACGGTACACCGGTATTGTCCGGTACCGAAATGTTCCATTCTAATAGGAAAACCGGAATGACGTCCAGAATGGAATTGACAAGTGTGATGCGCACGCACGAACGAATAGCCATGGTGGATTTGGGATCCAATTGGGAAATAGCGTTAAGCCACGAGGCCACGAGGAAAGAGCAAGGGTCCGATATTTTAATGGCTTTTTGGTTAGAAGACTCACATGTTCCCTGCCTCCTAGCCTAGGCAACCACTCTCGGGCGATGGATTCATCGGCGCAAGAGCTTGTTATGATGTCCATATATTTACCTTAATTACCAACCCATCCTAAATTATATAGACTGAGGTAAATACATAGATATCTAAACAAGTCTATATGGCAGAAATATTTGTCTGGCTATTTCTCTACATTGGACTTCATCAGCCTGAGGCGGAAATGTTTGGCGCTGTTTAATAATTTTTTGGGACTTTCAACACTATTTCTAGGAATGGTTGACTAGGTCAACCAGTCATTGCAAAAACCATATGTGAAAATTCCTTATTTCTACTATCAGTGGTGTACTAGTAGTTGAGTAAAGTACACAGCCGATCCTTGAGGGTGTGTCACCCTGATATTGTCTAGGTTATGTAAACGGGATGCCCCAAAGCACTGCCTTAAGAGCCGCTTAGGATGGCCCAACTAGCCATAGCACAGCTAAATGCGGCTTGCCTCGACTCCTCGCCCTCGAGCCATACGAGGCCTGCCTCGACATCTCCCACCTCTCGACCTCGTACTATGCAGTGCCCCCGACCACCTACAGCCTTAGCCGCTAAGGAAAGGACGAGAGGTGGGAGGACGCATGTCGTAGTCCTGCCCGGACGGGCCACGCACGTGCGCACTCCACCGTGTACGAAATGACGGCAGCCCCTTTGACCGTCTGACCCTAGGGCAGAGTGTTATCTTGGTCAGAACCCCACTGACATACAAGACAATACTAGAGCCAGGCAACGTCACCCCGCGTGGCTCAGCACCACCCAAATCCCGATGGACGGGCATATGATCCCAACCACTACGGCATGGGAATCACGAACGGGAGCCAGCTCTCCCATTCCGACCGGATCCAATGCCCCCGACCTCGCTATGAGAGGCCCGGATAGAAGCGGCCACGACCCCGAGAGCAGGCAGCCCTCATGATGGGATAGCCATTCTCCCTGTACAGTGACATCACGACTTCTCCCCGAAGAGTGAAACGCCGGGACGGAGGCCACGACGACAGCAAGCAAGCCATGCCGGGCAGGGGAGCTTGGGAGCAACCACCACTCTCGTTGCCCCGCCATGGCTGGAACAGTACCGCCACCATACGCCACGTCTTGGAGTAAGGAGCAAGCTCAAGATGACCATACCCCAACGTGACGACAAGATCAGATGGACTGCTTAACAAGCACGCTAGCTTCTCCCTTGGGCTCTTGGCCACTCGGGCTAGGAGAACCCTACTCCTCTGCATGTAACCTGGCACCGCGACTATATAAGGGGGCCAGGCCTTCTTTCAAACGATCGATTTCCCCTTTCTCAAACTCTTTCTACTAGTAGGACTGTAGCTTGCATACCCCCTATTGTAAGCCTTTTGGAGCACTTTAGCATTGATGAACACGTACTCATAGGTCTCCGACACCGAACGTCGGGCTTCGTCCTGAACCAGTATAAATATTTTTGTGTATTGAGTGCTAGCCATCGAATCCCTTGAGCAACGCGGCGGTAAATTTACTGGTCGGTTCTCTAAACACCGACAGATATCTAACTAAGAAAGTGTGTCATTTCAGTTTTTCAACTCTACTTTGGTCTCATATTCATCCAAACGGGCATGGATCCATACCGGCATATCGAGATAAGGCTTGATTGCTTGAATTAGAAGATTAGCGGTGTTATATATAAAATTTCCTAGACACAAAAATTACACAAATATTTATAAACTTCATGAGGGGTTGTTTTGAAAAAAAGTCGTCTTCTTCCTCTCATGGCTAAGCCCTGATACCATGCCGAGCCATTGCTCTCCTGTGGTTGGCAGGCGGCTGCACGATGCAGTAGCAGCAAGCAGTGGCGGCCCACGGTCTAGCGTGGCAGCAGCAGCGCGCGACCGGCGTCGTGCACGCTCGCCTGCCGCTGACACGATGGCGCGGCTCGCGGCCTGCATGCTCGCCTGCCTAGCATGGCAGAGGCGGAGGCATGACCGTCGCCGCACGCTCGTGGCTCACCTACCGCCGATGCGACGCCGCGGTCCACGCACTCACCTACTCGGTGTGGCAATAGTGGCGCGTGGAGTAGCATGGGGTGTAGTTCGTCAGTGCGAGCTCGCTAGTGCTGAGCTCGGTGCGTTGGCTTCCCCGGTGCAAGAAGCAGGTGCGCCGTGCGCGGGGAGCAGCTCGCCGCCACTGTCTTGCCGGTGCCGAGCTCGGCTGTGGTTTCCCTGGCGCGACTGCACTACACGGGGTGCAGGGCAGGGCGGAGCTTGTTGACGCGGACTCGCCGGTGCCGAGCTCAGTGGGACGGTTTCCCTGGCGCGAGCAACAACGCAGTGCTTGGCATGGTGGTGTCATGGTGAGTGTTGTGCAGGCTAGCAGCCGCTGCCACCGGTGCACGGGCAAGCCGCCGGCGCTGCAGCTACACGGGGCGAACAGCTGCATGCCGGCGAGCTGGCCATGGCCGTGAGCCCGTGAGAGAGGTGAGAGATAGAGCTGACATGTGGGGGGCAAACTTATTTGGGTAGATATGAAACCCAAACAGAGTTTAAGTACCGAAATGATACACTTTCTGAGTTGAGGGGCCGGGATGACACAAACCCCACGAGTTCAAGGACCGGCTTTGGACTTTAGTCTTTCGAAAACAGTCCCTAAAAATCGATTTTGACCATCTCTAAAAATAGTCTATATGGCAGTGGGAGGGAGCTCTATCTAGGAAATTAGAACCACAGTGATCAACAATACATTGGCAAATATTTCCAACCGAAAAATATTGGTGCAGTGGTCTTTATTTTCCATGTTGATATTTTAGCGTAGTCAAATAACACAAAAAGTTCACAGTTATTCTCACCTTTCTTCTTTTCCATCCCCATCAATCCCGGAACCTAAAAAAGAGAATGCTAACAATAAGGCCCAAGACATAAGAAAAAATACAATAAGGCAGAAGCAAGATAGGGATAGGGACTCTTTGGCTTTTGTACATGATCAGCACCTAACAAAGTAACAATGTTGACAGCCAGATTTAAGCTTTGGAACCTTCTTAAACGATCTATGTGTTAGGTATACCATACACCCCATAGGAAATGAGGAAAGCTCGCTGTTTGCCGCCATTTCCGTGAAGTGTCTCGGTTTGTTTGATTCCGCAATGCTCCTACTTCAAAAGCTAAGCTAGCTTAGTGTAGGTCGACGTCTCCAGTTGAAGCTTGTATATGCATTGTTTCATTGTTTGGGTCTTTTAGTTGTAGCGTACTAAAGTCTAAAGCAACGTTTTTCTTGCTAATATATGGATAGGGCTGGATAATTAATGAGCCAGCTCGGCTCGACTCGTTTGCGAGCTCGAGCTAGCTCGTTTAGCTCATGAACCAGATATAAAAAACATACAAAATGTAATATATGCATTTTTCTGAAGCTTGAGAATAATATACATCCAGAAACCTTAAATCAAACAAAAAATTAAGGGTCTGTCTAGCTATCTGCTAACAGATTTTTTCTACTAAAATCTGTCAGATTTTGACCAATAAAAATATGACAACTCAGAAAAAACTGACAGATAAAACATCCGCAAATCTATCAAATAATAAATAGATCAACATCCCATAACAGGTTTCCTAAACCCAACATCCATTAACGTCCAGAAACATCCGTTTCTCCTTTCTCATATCTAGTTAATGTCCAGAAAGATCTGTTTCTCCTTTCTCATGTCTAGTTTTTGGGCAGGCCCATTAACGTTTCTCTTGTCTAGATTCTATGAGTTTTTTTCTCTCTTTCGGGATAGCGGGTTTATGGGAGATGAAAAGAGCGGGGGATGGTTTCACATCCATATAGATGTGGAAGTACTATTTTCAAAATTCATATATCACATTATAGAATTTATAAACTTTTAACTATGACATTACAAACTTTGCACTACTAGGTTCAAAAACTTTATATCAGAATTTATAAATCTAAACTATGACATTATAAACTTTGTACTGCTAGGTTAAAATTTTTTTGAACTACCATATTATAAACTTTGCATTGCTAGGTTCAAAATTTTACACATATAATTTATAAACTTTGAACTACAACATTACAAACTTTATACTTTTAGGTACAAAACTTTAAACTATGATATTACAAACTTTAACTGTGCAAAACTTTTTGAACTATGACATTATAAACTTTGTACTGCAAGGTTCGAAACTTAACACTCAGAACTTATAAACTTTGAACTATCACATTGGGTTCAATACTTTGAACTATGACATTATAGACTTTGCACTCCTAGATTCGAAAAACTTTACACATAGAATTTATAATATTTGAACTATGACAGTACAAACTTTGTAATGCTAGGTTTCAAAACTTTAGACTTAGAATTTATAAACTTTGAACTAACACATTACAAACTTGGTAATGTTAGGTTAAAAACTTTAAACTATCACATTATAAACTTTCTACTGCTGGGTTAAAAACTTTATACTCAGAAATAACAAACTTTGAACTATGACATTACAAACTTTATACTGCTAGCTTCAAAACTTCGAACTATCACATTATAAACTTCATAGTGCCAGGTTCAAAACTTTACACTCAGAACTTATAAACTTTGAACTATCACATTACAAATTATATACTGCTAGGTTCAATACTTTGAACTATGACATTATAAACTTTACACTTCTAGATTCAAAAAGCTTTGCACACAGAATTTATAATCTATGAACTATGACACTACAAACTTTGTAATGCCAGATTCAAAACTTTATATTCAGAATGTATAAACTTTGAACTAGCACATTACAAACTTTGTTAATGGTAGGTTAAAAACTTTGAACTATCACATTATAAACTTTGTACTGCTAGGTTGAAAACTTTATACTCAGAAATAACAAACCTTGAACTATGACATTACAAACTTTTTACTGCTAGTTTCAAAACTTTGAACTATCACATTATAAACTTTGTACTGCTAAGTTGTTGTCAAATATCTAAGCTACAGATTTATAAGTATGTATCGAAAAGATGCATATTTTAAATCTTTCCAGGACACATTCATACTTGAAAAAATGACATGTATGTATATTTAAAAACTTCAGAAAAATCATAATACACTTAATATGAACTTGTTACTATATCATTGATAGTCTATATAACCTTACCTACTGATGACATCCACAAATAGAAAGCAAAGTGTAGAACAAAGAGGCTTCAAGCTGAACTTGTTAGTTGCAAGTCCCCTACTTCCCAGGCTGTCTCCAGGTGTTGCGATCTACAATTGGCCAGATAGACCTCTTATCAGATCATACGTCGACAGCAACCTTCCTTGTTGAAAGCAGAGCAAACCGAGTCAAAAAAATTAGGACGCAAAGCTAAAAAAGGGCAGCTTCAGTTTCAGAGAATGCAGAGCTATCAGCTATAACAAGAGGAACCGTCAAATAAGTACCAGGTCAATTGCACTTTCACAAATTAAAATCTTCTAGGATCATAGGAAATAGTCAGTCTGGTATGTGAGTTCTTTACCTCTATCCACATCTCCTGCATTCTCGAGCACCATGTTACAGTGGTAATCAAAAGCATGAACTCGACCAATTAGTTTCTTGTGAGAACCTAAAATACATCAGGAATTTAGATTTATACAGCTGTAGAACATCAAAACGGTGAACATGCTTAAGTATCAAATTATTTCAGAGAATAAGATCTGAAGACATACAAAAAACAACTACTACTTTGAATACAACATTTATAAGCTATAGAATTAACTTCAGCATTCGCGAAGATACAGAAGACAATTTCTTTTCAATGCAACGATATTTATTTAGGTTTTTGATTGAGAACAAAATGACAGAAAACTAGTGTGCATAACAAAAGTTGAGCCAGGTAAAGTGTCATTCCTATTCACGGAAAGGTGTCTCGATCTGGTATCCTCAAACTTGTATGGAACCCAAAGAACAAAAAAATAATAGCACAATGCACATATGTTTCTAGCAAAAATAACTAGAAGGAAACAGGATAAATTGCATACCTGGGTGTTGTTCTTAACACTCATCATTAGGACTAATAGAGGGCCTGTGCTAAAATTCCTCCTATTTCTTTCGAGTTGTAGGGTTGAGATGGCAGACTAGAGGGGGGTGAATAGTCCTTTCTAAAACTTAATCACACCGATTAACCGATACAAGTGCAAAATTAAAAACTATCAGGCTAGCCAAGAATACAACCCTCTATCTATATTCTCTAGCACCTTACAAAGATCCTAATTATGCAACTAAGGTGCCGGGCTAACTAGAACTCACCTAACCAATGTAGCTTGCAAGGTCACATAAATCTATGCAACTAGTACGCAAGCAACCGAGAGAGCTCCTACACAACTAGTGATGTAAAAGGATCAAGAGAAATTAATTTCGCATCAAAACCAAGTTGAAGAATCTAGAAGACACGAGAAGGCGTGCCACCGAAGGTGGGGCCCACTTGCCATAGGGGCAAGTCGGCCGACCCCACCCTAGGTCGGCTGACCTGAGGGACCCACGGGTCAGCCTCTCCTCCGAGGGTCGGTTCTCCACCGCCATTGAGGTCCAATCTCCGCCATTGCTTAAGTCGGTTTGATCCGAGGGCTCTGGTTCATCCCACCGGCCTATATAAGCAACCATGTACCTCCTGAGGCAGAAGCATCCTGAAACCTTAATTCATATTTTCTAGTGAGGATCAAGAGAGGGGTCCTATGAAAGGATCAACCTCTCAAGAGCTAACATTCAAGAGAGATTAGTCCTCAGTAGGATCCAGTCTTTAGAAATAGAGAGGTAGAGAGAGGAAAGAGTTTGGAGGAGGTGCCGGCCTGTCGGTGCTCCCTCTACGGCTTGTACCTTGGTGGAAGTCAACCTACGTCTGAGATTTCTCTAGTAATCAACTTCTTATTTCAGTAAGCAACATTGTTCATATTATTCTCCTAGTTTGCGAGTCTCTTTTGAGTACTTTAATCTATCCGGCTTAGGTTAAAGTATTATTCGTAGTGTAAGTGTGGCGCTTAGGCTTGAATAACTCATAGATGCACCCTACTTTCTGGATCGATGGTAGATTCATGATTGTGATAGCTACTATATATAACAATACTATATATATATATAGTTCATTGAATCCTCTGTAGTCCACCTCCCGTCTATAGGCCAAGTAGGACGTGGTTGCTAAGGAAAGCATCCTCTGTTGGTGTCTTTTCTTAAGTAGTGTCCCCAGATAGAATAGTAGAAGACATAGCTTACTGAGATTAGAATGAGAAGACCTTGGCAATTTCCTCTATACTCTCGACCTTGTTAAGTTTTGTTGCTGCTCCGGGTTAAGTTGGACCATAGTTAACTTCACACGTTTTCCTGTGGATACGATATTTAAAACCCTCTGGGTGAAAGCTACAGCGGTATCTGTGCGCTTGCGGATTTATTTGTGTGCGTTAAAATATATAAACAAGCTTTCTGGCGCCGTTGTCGAGGAAACAGTTGCTGAGTTAACTTCGAACCTAGCTTAACCTTGTATTATACTTTTATTCTTATCTTTTTATCCCTTCATTCTTTTCTTTTCTTTTCTATTATGAATTTCACTCCTATCTATCAATTTGCTAAACCCACGAGCGCGAGCTCTAAGCCACCAGAATCTTTAGAGCCTATCCTAACACCTGGCTATCTACGCCCGTGTTTTATAAACATGATTCGAAAATAATCCTTCTCGAGAGAAGGCGATGCAAACCCATACTCGCACCTACAAGAGTTTGAATAGACCTATGCATGCTTGCATATTGCTGGCATGTCAGACACTACCTTAAGATGGAAGCTTTTTTCGTTTTCTTTGATGGGAATAGCTAAACAGTGGTACAAACTGACCGTAGGAAGTATGTAAGAAGACTGGGAGATGTTATGCTCTAAATTTTGCTTGAAATTCTTCCCCATCTCTAGAGTGGCCCGCCTTCGAATAGAAGTTCTAACTTTTAAACAACACAAGAAAGAGCCTCCCTCTAGTACCTAGTTTTCAGTCTCAAATTCTCCTAAGTTTTGGATAAAGCAGTTTTGATATAACGATTTACTCTAAACTTGAAACTCGTGGGTAACGAATGCTTGATTTAAGTCTAGGTAATTGACATATATGATATGAAAAGGTCTGATCTACTATTTATCTTGTTCCAAGTAGCACTAGAGTTTTGGAGATTTATCTTTTGAAAATATAAAAATATTACATGATGAGTTCCTATATGACAAAGTTTGAATTCCCACCAAAGCTATACATGTTATTTAGGCTAGGAAAACTTCTACATATATGCTGCTTGTTTTGGCATTGAGTTTTGTCAAGCTTTGTTGATGCCTTATGAGAGTTTTGTCATGCTCTTAAAATCAAGATCACATACACACCATCCACATATACACTACTCCTACACTTGGGGTAGGCGCAAAAACATGCCTTCCATCTAGATCCACCCAAAAATATTCTACTTCTACACTAGGGGTGAACACAAAAACATGTTAGGTTTTCCATTCATCAAATAAATGCTCTAAGTTCTTGTAGATATCTCTCTTAAAGTTTTGTTGCAGAAAAGAGACATGAGGCTATGCAAAAGTTATTCATGAAAAAAAGGGAGAGTTGAAAAAATGGACAAGTGTCCAAGATTTTTAAAACAATGGATACTCAGATTTTTAAAACAATGGGTACTCAGATGCCCGCCTAGCAAATGTTTCTAAGTTTCAAAAGAGATATGTTTTCAAGGAGCAAAGTAGAATTAGGATTAGCCACCATATATATCCACACACATGCACATCTTGATTTGATTGTATGACTTAACTCTCTTTGGATCCATTGTTTGACTTTACAATGTATGCATTGCAAGTAGGCTCTAGCTTTATCCCTACCTATGAACTCCACATAAGCCTTAGTAGTAGGAAGAGAAAAAGGCATAACACCTTTATTGCCTTAGTGAGGATCCACAAAATACCACATATTGAGAGACTTGAGAGGGTCATATAAAGGAATCTCTGAGTTTTATTTTGAAAAAACTTGCAAAAAAAAACTCTAGAACAATGGTTGAACAAAGAGCTTGAGACAATTGCCCAAGACCCAAATAAAGGCTACAAGCTCCATAGTTGAAGGTAATATGGGTAAGTTTAAAGTCATAATAGTTAATTCTAATCCAGAGGAGAATTCTTGTTTGAACGCATGTGTACTTTTAAGGCATGAAAGCATTGAAGCAACTCCTGATCCATTGCTGAGTTTGGCTTTGCTCAGGGACGAGCAAAGGTTAACCTTGGGGGAGTTGTTGACGGTAGTTAACACTCATTATAAACCATCATTGAACTCGTATAAATGCATGAAAATGATTACAAACCATAGTTATAGGGTTTGATTCTAACAAGTTCCACGTCTTTTGGTGCTCTCACTTGTTTTGCAGGACATTTAATTTTTCACCAAATAAAAGTATCTTAAATGATGAATTGCAATGCACCATTACGAAGAGCTTGTCAAAACGATTTAAACGGATATATTATTTGCTCTATTTGGAGCCCAGAATCAAGAGAAATTAATTTTGCATCAAAACCAAGTTGAGAAGAATCTAGAAGATACGAGAAGGCGTGCCATCGAAGGTGGGGCCCACTTGCCATAGGGGCAAGTCGGCCGACCCCACCCTAGGTTGACCGACCTGAGGGACCCATGGGTCAGCCTCTCCTCCGATGGTCAATTCCCCACCGCCATTGAGGTCTAATCCCCGCCGTTGCTTAAGTCGGTTTGATCCGAGGGCTCTGGTTCATCCCATCGGCCTATATATGCAACCATGTACCCCCTAAGGTAGAGGCATCCTGAAACTTAATTCATATTTTCTAGTGAGGATCAAGAGAGGGGTCCTATGAAAGAGCCAGCATTCAAGAGAGATTAGTCCTCAGTAGGATCTAGTCTTTAGAAATAGAGAGGTACAGAGAGGGAAGAGTTTGGAGGAGGTGCCGGTTTGTCGGTGCTCCCTCTACGGCTTGTACCTTGGCAGAAGTCAACCTACGTCTGAGATTTCTCTAGTAATCAACTTTTTATTTCAGTAAGCAACATTGTTCATATTGTTCTCCTGGTTTGCGAGTCTCTTTTGAGTACTTTAATCTATCCGGCTTAGGTTAAAGTATTATTCATAGTATAAGCTTGGCGCTTAGGCTCGGATAACTCGTAGATGCACCCTACTTTTCGGATCGGTGATAGATTCACGGTTGTGATAGCTATGTAACACCCCTGGTGTTACGAGCTTGCTGAGCATCGCAATAAAAAAAAATAGTAAACAAATAATGGCGGTTAATTGGTTTACTTGAAAAATGCTCGTGAGACCTTAATTAGTAAAATAGGACAATAGGTTTAATTATTTGGCTTGAAAAACAATTTTTTTGTATAATAACAAAAATAAATCATAGCTGGAGCTTTGCGCTTAAGTAAAGTTTTATGCGCGAGTTGGGTAGATGGGAGTGCAACTTTCTTGTTTGGAAATAAATATCGTTTATTAGTGTTTTGCAAGCCCGGTAATCGAATTCGAAATCTAACCCCCTTAAATCGGGATCTCGTCCGGGGCGAAAAGGGAGGATGACAAGGTTAATTTGACAGTTACGTTTTAACGAAAGTGCCTAAGCGCTAACCACGTGTTTTCACGAAGCGGGTTGCTCCTCACCGGGCTCTTGAGCTATGTGTAGGTCGTGGTGGGGTTGGAGATCGACTGGCTCTCGCAAAATTACTCTATCTTGGTTGAACCGCGCTGCGAGCTCGCGTTGATGCCCCACTCGTGAACTGGCATTCCAGCGACGAACGTTCTTTGGCATTCCTATATCTCCCTCTCTGGCCCCTCTTAGCCATGGCGATTACTCCGCTGGGTAGCTGGTGAAGTTGGCTAGGGGCTGGTGTCCTTATTTTGAACCTTAACCGAGTCAGAGTAGGCGTCGAGCACGCTTTAAAATACATGCAGTGCACGGTTTCGGCCTTTTGGCCTCGTGGCCGCGATCACCACGCAGCCGGTCGCGTCGTGGCTGCTGCGAGCGCTCTGCCGCCGTGCGTGCGCCCTGCCGCCGCCTGCACTACCGCCTCCCTATGCCTCGGTCCTTGGTTGTCCCGTTACGCACCGCGGTGGGCCACCTCACCTCGGGCCGCCCTATCCTCGCCGCACCTGGGTGCGCCCAGGGGCGTCCAGTCACCCCGCCTGCGCCGATGCGACCCGACCGTGCTGGACGTGCCGACGTCGCAGCTGCCGCCCGGCACGTCGTGCTGCTCCGCCGCTGCCCCATTGACCCTATCACAGTAGCTGGGGACGCCACTCTGCTTCGTTGGTTCCCGCTGCTGCCGCGCCTGGGTCGTTGACCCGCTCACAGTGGTGTTGGGGCACCGCCCTGCCCTGCCGGCCACAAGCCGACACCGGCGTCTGCGGGGTCCTGCCTTTCGTGCCGGGTGCGTCGCGCCTAACCCTCCCCGTCGCGTCTACTGCACCACGTGCTCGTGTCCGCGTTCCTTCGGACCGCTCCGCCTTAACCCGCCGAGCTCACGAGTGTGTATTCCCCGCGTTCGTGCCTTGCTCTGACTGCCGCCCCTCCCTTCCCCCGTTTCTTTTTGCCTAGTCGAGATCATCCCAACCCAAAAACTCCTCGCACCCGAGGCTCGCCTTGGAGGCCCCCTAGCTTTCCAACCCACGTCGAGCGCTATGGTCCTCTGGCGGTGGCCAATTTGGGGTTTTCCGTGCAGTCGAGCAACTCACCGGCGGAAACAGAGCAAGTCGGGGTAAGCGGCTATGCCTCAGTAGCTTTTCGATTAGTGGCCTCTGCTGAATCGCCTGGACCTCCTCGTTCTCCTGCTGGCGTCAGACTCACCGGAGGCTCTGCCGGAGACGCGCTGACGCGGGGGTGCCGTGCTCGGAGCGCCGCTGTGCGGTGCGACCGCACGTGGGCGGGCCACTCCAGCATTTCTTCGCATCAGTCTTCACCGCAGCGAGGATCTAGGTGAGCCACCGATGCTTCCCCGCCTTTTCTCCTCGTCTGCCTAGCCGTACAATCGCCGGAACGTGCCCGCCGCCGTGTTGGTTGGCCGCCTTCGGGAGCGGGGCGATAGGATCCACGATGCGCTCCCGGATCACCATCTAGGGTTTTGTCTCGACTCCACGGTGCCCATCGGCTCGTTTGTTGGGTGGGTTT
This sequence comes from Saccharum hybrid cultivar R570, assembly GCA_038087645.1. NCBI lineage: Eukaryota > Viridiplantae > Streptophyta > Magnoliopsida > Poales > Poaceae > Saccharum > Saccharum hybrid cultivar. The sequence goes on from JAQSUU010000423.1 coordinate 4,344,536, forward strand.
TTCGCCCCGTTGGCCGGCGGAGGTGCGAGGTGCCGGCCGGAGTTGCGCCATCGGGCGCTGTGGCGTCGGGGACCGGCCTTGGTGAAGATAGTTTTATGGCGGGTGCGGGCTCCCCGTCGTTGGCCGTGCTGGGCCGACGCTGCCGCGCGCGTGGCTGCTCCCGCGTGGGCCGTAGCGGCCGCTGGGCCGATTAGGTTGCTGGTGGCCTGTTCGTTTTCTAAATGCATTTTTTTCTAATTCAGTTCTAGGATACAATTTGTAAATTCGGTATAGAATTGTGTAGGTGTCCAAAATTGTGAAACCAAATTTGTTAGGTTCCTAAAATCATGCTCTAGCTGTTGGTATAGTTAGTTAGCGTAACCTTCTTATGTTTCTAAGAATGCTTTCTATAGCTTAAGATGTTTAATAGTATCTGGGTATAACTTGTAAGAATTATTGTGATAAAATGGTGATAGTAGAAATTCTAGAAATTTTATAGTAAGCCCCTAGCATTATTATGTGCTTGCTGTGATATTTATAGCTCCAAAATAATTAGTCGCTAGAATAGTTAATGAGCCCTAGTTGAATATGTAGTAAGTCGATAAAGTGACTAGCGCAACATCTGGGGTTCGTATAACTAAAACACTCGTTGAGAAATAATGTTTTGTTGACAACGGGGGTACGTGGCCTAGTACGTTAGAGTTAACCGTGAGCTTGCGAAGCGTATCGTGTTCTCCGAGTTGTTTTTATCGTTGTCTATTTACATCTCTGCATTGCATCCACAAATGTCATAATATGAGCGATGATGGATCGCGGAGTCTCCCGGAGGTAGCAGAAAAGAAGGTGCTTTGAGGATCATGTCACCATTGGGGAATGCTAACTTTGGTTCTATTTTACCCAGGCAAGCCCCGGTGCATAACCCCTATTATTCTGCACTTTATTTTTATGCCTGTGCATTAAGTTAAAGGAGTTGAATGAAACCCACTTGCATATAAATATCCTGATCACATGAGTCTTACTAGTATGTCAGGATCGTGTAGATTGCTATGCTATAGGACTCCAGTACAAGTCGAGTGATTTCCTGTCACTCGCGAGAGATAGGAAGTATAATAATGTTACTATTATCATGTTATTATCACATGGAATATAAATGTATATGGATAATTGGAGACCGGGCGGAACGGGTTGGATGGACTTGGACCTGGTTGGGCAACAGAGCGGGGCTCTGGTTGCATTTGTTCCGCCTGTGTCAATTAAGGACCGTTCGTTGCATGGACCCTGGTCAAGTCACAGATTTATTGTCCCGAGCATATACTTGCTTATGGGAGCGGGAAGACTTGTTTCTCTCCTGTCGTGGGCTCCGGCTCTTTCCGGACCGGCTTTTTAGGGTGGTTATATATATATTGGGTTGAGGAGGTCTAAGCACCATACTGAGGCCGGGCCTGCAGTGTTGGGGGCTTAGAGTCCGAGCTTGGACGGGGACCTGGACCCCTTGACAGGAGTGGAACGGGTTGGTCTTGCTTGTGCCCGGGGTACGAGCAAGGCGTGTGTTTTCGGGGCACCCAGCTGGGTATATTGATTCGCGAATCGCCGTTTCTGCGTGACGGTACAGCTTGACTACGCTCTAGCATCGTAGTAAGAACTGGCAGTTGAACGAGAAAGAAATGGTTCTGTTTGCTCAACCCTGCTTGATTATAGACTAGGTGCTTACATAGAAGGTTGGATAAGAAATAAAATATGGCTATTAAAAGTAAGGAAATTAAGGACACACTCTTAGTGCTGCTTCTTGCAAATGCAATAAACCCACAAGCCAGAAAGCCTTGCATGATCCTTGGAGTCTTTTTCTTCCCTCCTGATGGGTAAGTCTTGCGGAGTATAATTGAGTACTCAGGGTTTGTTCTACCCTGTTGCAGGTGGCAGGTGCTGATAAGCTGACACTTGTGTGTGGAAACCTCCTGGTGGGCTCAGCGAGGATTTCCTTTGCGATGCGGAGTAGAGTTTATTTATTAGAACTCTCACCAAAAGTTTTACAAGGAAAACGCTATTAGCTTGTTATCATTTCATGCATATAAATATTCTTCAGGTTAAATGTTTATCTCATGTTAATGTTAACTCGTCATCAAATGGTTTCATTTCTGATGAACTCTGATAATGTTTTATATTCCGCTGTTATAACTACATAATGAATTGCTCTGATGTTGTATTAAAAGTGATGTAAGAAAGGATAAGGATGTTGTAAGCTTTGCTCTCTCATTTGTGATCCTGATGTAAAAATGTGGATCTTCGAGTTCTCCCTTGCGGTGTGCTCGACAGAATCGCGTAGTTTAGTGTCTCCCCGGGGTACTTAGTGTCTAATGGAAGACGAGTACTCTTGGGAGGGTATTAGATTAGGCGATTCTGCCACAGGTGGTATCAGAGCATAAATGAGGCAATAAAGCTTCAAGATCCTTCTTAAATTAAAAATTTGACAATCAAACCTTTTCAAAAAGTTAGGACGTTTGCATGCGAAGTTAAATAAGTATGCCCTAATACTATGGTTATGTACCTAGGATAGATGGCACTCTGCTGACCTAGTTAGGCCTAATCCAGTTTTCTGCAGGTACCCTAACCCCGAGACTAGTTCGCTAGCATCGACTAGCTTCAGGGAGAGCATGATGTGCCAAAACTCTGAGAACGGTTGCCCTATATGTCGGTAACAGTGTGAGGACGGATAGGACGTGCATTCATGCATACGCTGTTGTGCACTAGTTGTTGAGGTCGACCAGTCTTTGTCAGTGTAGCCACGATGGTGCTGCAGTCTCGCGCCGCGCACGCTTGTTGGTTCACGCCTGTCTAGCCCATACGTTGTCGTACCCCCTTCTGCGCCCTTGTCGAACCTCTGCCTTACAGTCGTACTAATTCTTGATGACCCCGGTTACCGCTCGTCGTGCGCGTGTGGAGATCTTGCTGTTCACTTTCACTGGCCCCGTGCATGGCTCTAGGATGGACTGCGACAGGACCACTCACCGCTCCGCCTTTATATGAGGGCAACTTAGCCACTTGGAACCATCATTTGGTGCACCCTAACTCACTTAGCCCCTCTCCCTTGAGCCAACTTCTCTTCGAGCCTTCCTTGTAACCACAACTCACCGCCTACCAAGGATGGCAGGAGTTTGGGTTAGCAGCTACTGCCTAAACACCGAGGGTTTTCCCAAAATCCTGTATGCCACCCTGCAAAGACTCGGTGTTCGGGAGCGTCCCGAGTATGAGGGCCGTGAGTACGTGAAGCGTGGCACTGAGCGGTGTAAGGTCACCGTCTACATTGGCAAGAGTGAGGAGTTTCCCGACGTCACTGAACCTGGAATGTGACCGCAACCGGGTTTCGCTTCGGCGACACCTACCAAATTATGGCCCGCAAAGCCTTGCGGCACCTCTGCCAGATCTATGAAGGGCCCATTGCTCGTACCCCCATGCGGTTCTTTCCCCCTTGGGACAAGAATCGGCGGGTATGGAAGGCCTGCATGGAGGCTTTGCAAGGTCCAGACGTGCAAGAAGACAACCCGACATTGGTGCACCTGACCTCGTACTTGCTGGCCCTGGATGAACAGTACAACCGGCAGGCCTCGGAGCTGAGGGAGTGTCTCCACCGTGCTGAGGAAGCTGAGATTTTCTCCAGGATGCTCGAAGTGCAGCTTGCTGAAGCCCATCCCCACCTAGCAGCCGCTGAGAGTCGAGAGGCTGCCATGGCGGAAGCTGTCAAGGTGGATCAAGACCGTCATGCCCAGGAGCTAGAGGACGCCTATCTCGCCACAAGGGCCAAGCGGAGGACGCTCACCATGGAAAGGCAGGAACCCTTAATCTTGGAGGGAATCCCTGTCCATCCGCTGGTGAGGAGGACTGGTGTCGCTGTACCGCCAGCACCTCCACCGACGGAAGCCTCAGAGATAGAGCCTTTCTTTCCCCTCACCCAGCCACTGCCAGGAGAAGAAGCGGATCTGCAGCTGTAAGGTCCTAGATGGCTAGAGGGGGGGTGAATAGCCTATTAAAAAAATCTACAAATACCACTAAGCAAACTTGTTAGAAAAACAAACGGCGTAAAGCGAGTTTTGCTTAGCCAAAGGATGTGATGCAAGCCTCCTATCCACAAGTCTAGTAGATTATAATCTCTAGTTCACACAAGAGCTATGTCACTAAAGAAACACTAGTGAACAAGCTAAAAACACTACTAGCAAAGCTACTACTAGAGCTACACAAGATAATCTAGTGAAAGTAAATGCAAGAGAGAGGATTGTGATTATTATACCGACGGTGAAGTGAAGATGTTGCCAATCACCAAGATGATGTACAAACAATCAATATTGACAACAACCCAAGATGAAGACCAATCACCGGGAGACAAGTGACACAATATTTGTTCACCCGGTGTTCACTTGTGCACCGACAAGCTACGTCACCGGTTGTGTCGACCAACACCTAGATGGTTCCCCGGTGTGACCCTCAAGTCACTTGCCCCTCAAGGCACGCCCCGCAAGGCACCGCAAGACACCACTCTCAAGTGAGGTAACTCAATGACACGCGGATTCCACTAGAGTTGCTTTTGGCGTCCCGCCGAGGAAAGCACAAGAACCTCTTACAAACAACCGGAGGTGGCCAAGAACAATCACCTTCTCTTGCCAACGCCTCCAACAATCTCCAAGCCGGCTAGGAGCGGTACTCTCCAAGAGTAACAAGAAATCCACCGGCTAAACCACCCACAAGTGCCACTAGATGCTCTCAAGCTATGCAATGCACTTTGGGATCACTCAATCTCACTTTTTGATTTGCAATCAAGCAAGGGAGATGAGTGGGAGGAGTTGCTTTAGCTCAAAGGATGCACAAGTGTGTTAGAAATGCCAAGAGACCTCCCCAAGGGCCGGCCAACAAGTATTTATAAGCATCCCAAACAAATAGAGCCGTTACAACTCCACTGACCGTTTTTCGCGGGACGACCGGACGCGCCGGTTGTAACTGACCGGACGCGCTCAACCGCGTCCGGTCGCCCTGTGACGTCCACGTGTCCTCCGATTTCAAACGCGACCGTTAGATCCTCCAACGGTCACTGCGCGCCAACGGTCAAACGAGCGACCGGACGCGCTGCTGCAAACGACCGGACGCGCCGGTGCGCACAGTACCCGCGCGCGCGAAGACATGACCGGACGCGCTCCTCGCAACGACCGGACGCGACAGTGACCGCGTCCGGTCGGAGTCCAGTAAGCTCCCTTGACGACCGGACGCGTCCGATCGTGTGTGACCGGACGCGCACCGCGTCCGGTCGTCCTTGGTTCCCTCAGGGCGCATGACCAGACGCGCCGGTCCCGCGAGTCACCGGACGCGCCGGTGGCAAACCCTAGCTCGCGCGCCTGACCCCGACGCTGTACTGACCGGACGCGCCGGTCGAAACTGACCGTGTCTGGTGCAGCGTCCGGTGCAGCGTCCGGTCACCTCTGTGACCTCCGTTCGCCTCCGTTTCTTTTCCGACTTCCGGCGCAATGGAAAATAGGCATTTCATTTCCCCGAAATCGCCTGAATCCCGCGCTCGCACGCTCGGCGGGAGGGAGAGTGGAACCCAAACCCCTCTCTACCCGCAAACCACAGTGCGACCAACGCTACCTTTGCAAATGTGCCAACACTGTCAAGTGTACATCTCCATGTGCTTGTGTGTTAGCTTTTTCTCAATCATTTTCAAAGGTTTTCCAGTTAGCTCACTAGGCCCTACATGCAATGCACTTCATGAATTCACCTAGTGGCACCCGTGTGTCGAATAACCGATAAGACTTCCCCTCTTAATAGTTCGGCTATCGATCCTAAACCACTCACACCCTCTATGGTGTCTTGAGTGTAAAACAAAATGGCCCTATGGTTATACCTTTGCCTTGAGCCCATTTTGTTTCTCCAAATGATATGATCCACTTCATATCATCACATGACCATCTCGATCCATCGACCTTGATTTCACTTGCTCTTCACCGTTGCATCGGTCCGTCGGCGCCAAGTCTTGCTCAAGCTTCACCATCGCATGGTCCTTCGCTTCGAAGCCTCAACTTGCCCTTCACCTTCACAACCGGTCCATCAAGCCAAGCCTCATCTTGGTCTTCACCATCTTGGTCACATGAGTCAATGTCATGTCTCATATTCAATGACCACCTTTATCTAAATCATCCACTTAGATACAAAGGTTAGTCCTAGGTTTCATCAATTAGCCAAAACCAAACTAGGGACTTTCAATCTCCCCCTTTTTGGTAATTGATGACAACCCTCACAAAGATGATTTTGATAATAAAATTTTTGAACTTGTCATACTTGTCCAATCATATTGCTCATAAGTAAAGTTTGGACAATTATCACAAACTCGGTTTTGGTAGCATTAGCTCCCCCTACATATGTGCATAGAGTTTGGATTGAAAGCTTTGCACATATGCATGGATAGAAGTGTTGGGAGAGTAATTCTACCAAAATGATGCTAAGGTGTAAAAAATGGACCTTTGAAGCGTGATACCAATCGGAGTTGCCTTTTACACCATCCTTAGCATCATGAAGTAACTAGACATCCATCAAAACTCAAGAACCCTGTGAGATCAACATTATATGTAAAGGTTCTTGGACCACTTGTAAAAACTTTAGGCAAGTCTAGATACCACAAGTAAAACTATTCCTATGCATGCTAGTAGGTCATTTCATCATCCAAGTTCTATACTAGCATTGCACCACACAAGCATGTATATTGAATTTAAATACATGTGCAATGAGCAAGTCATATGAAAATGCACAAACAAATGCAACAACTTTGTTTATGAGCTTGCTCCCCCTACTTGTGTGCATCAAAAATTTTATTTACCCTGCTCCCCCTACTTGTGTGCATCAAAAATTTTATTTACCCCTTTATCATGTTGAATCATCTTTTTCTCTCCCCTTTTGTCAACAACTTACCGAAAAATGGGATCAAATTGTGGAGAGAAGAAAAAATGTTTGATGGAGTAGGTTAAAATTTATCAAATTTGGTTCAACCTAGAACACTTGCCAAAGATATTTAATTCGATTTGAACCAAAGACAAGCTTCTTCACACCTCCTAATAAGGGTTATCTTGCCTATGTTGAATTAAACACTTATAGCAAATCTTCTAGATTCAACACTAGGTTTGCAAGCTCACAAACATGTCATATGCCACCACTAGATCAAAACAAACATAGAGGCAATAGTGGTAACATATATCCATCAAATTCATTTGATTTATCACGAATGCTCATGCATACCACTTATTATGTCTACATGCTCTAGCAAGTCCTTAGCATAGAATGAATGACATGTCAATCAACTTTACCTTGCAATGTCGAAGGAGAGGCATGTCAATAAGTGAGTGGGGTGCATTCAACTCATGTTTGAGAAATCAAGAATGTTCAATTCATTCCTTAGCTTGCAAAACCTCTTTTCATCAAGTGGCTTAGTGAGAATATCGGCAAGTTGATCATCGGTGCCAACACTCTCAACGGCAATATCTCCCTTTTGTTGATGATCTCTAATGAAATGATGCCTTATGTCAATATGCTTTGTTCTTCCATGTTGAACCGGGTTTTGTATCATCTTGATTGCACTCTCATTATCACATAGCAATGGCACATTCTTGAAGTTGAGACCATAATCCTTCAAAGTTGATTTCATCCATAGCAATTGTGCACAACAACTCCCCGCACTCACATATTCGGCTTCGGCGGTAGAGATTGCCACACTATTTTGTTTCTTTGAGGACCATGACACAAGTGATCTTCCAAGTAATTGACATGTGCCACTTGTGCTCTTTCTATTGATCTTGCAACCCCCATAGTCGGAGTCTGAATATCCAATCAATTCAAACTTTGACCCCTTGGGATACCATAGTCCAACATCTCTTGTTTGCTTCAAGTACCTCAATATTCTCTTTGCGGCCGTGAGATGACTTTCTCTAGGTGAGGCTTGATATCTAGCACACATGCAAACACTAAACATGACATCCGGCCTTGATGCGGTGACATAGAGTAGACTTCCAATCAAAGACCGATATTCCTTTTGATTCACCATATTGCCATCAAGATCACTATCCAAATTGCCATTTGTACCCATTGGAGTTGAAATTGGCTTTGCATCTTGCATTCCAAACTTCTTCAACATGTCCCTTATGTATTTCCATTGGTTCACAAATGTCCCATTCTTCAATTGCTTGACTTGGAGACCAAGGAAGTAGCTAAGTTCACCAATCATAGACATTTCAAACTCTTTGGCCATCATAGCACCAAATTCTTCACAATAAGCTTGATTGGTTGATCCAAAGATGATGTCATCAACATATATTTGCACTATGAATAGATCATTTCCAATCTTCTTGGTGAATAGAGTTGTATCAACCTTGCCCATCTTGAATCCCTTAGAGAGAAGGAAATCCCTTAGCCTCTCATACCATGCTCTAGGTACTTGTTTTAAGCCATATAAAGCTTTCTTCAACTTGTACACATGGTTGGGTTTCTTGTCATCTTCAAATCCGGGCGGTTGCTCAACAAAGACTAACTCATTGATGATCCCATTGAGAAATGCACTTTTGACATCCATTTGATATAGTTTGATGTTGTGTGCACAAGCATAAGCCAATAGAATCCTTATTGCCTCCAATCTTGCCACGGGAGCATATGTTTCATCATAATCAAGACCTTCAACTTGAGTGTAACCTTGAGCAACTAGTCTTGCTTTGTTTCTCACTACAATGCCATCTTGATCTTGCTTGTTTTTGAACACCCACTTGGTTCCAATCACATTATAGTTATTTGGCCTTTCTACCAATTCCCAAACATCATTTCTTGTGAAATTGTTAAGCTCTTCTTGCATAGCCATGATCCAATCGGCATCCCTCAAAGCTTCTTCTATCTTCTTTGGTTCTATGGTTGACACAAATGATGCATGCTCACAAAACATAGCCAATCTTGATCTTGTTTGCACACCACTTCTAATATCACCAATAACACTATCAATGGGGTGATCCCTTGCAATATGTTGTGGTTGGAGTACTTGCACTTGATTGCTTGAGCTTGGTTGATCACTTGATGTATCTTGATGAGAAGAACTAGCACCATGATCTTGCACTTGAGAGTCACTAATTTGCTTGAATGGTGAATTGAGCACTTGATCTTTATCATCATCTTGAATATCAATTACTTGCTTTGCTCTAATGTCTCCAATGTCCATGTTCTTCATTGCTTCCACTAATAGAGTTCCACCAATATCATCTAGATTTTCTTCTTCATCTTGTGACCCATTGGTTTCATCAAATTGCACATCATGGACTTCTTCTAGAATGCCACTTGAGTTGTTCCAAACTCTATAAGCTTTGCTTGTAGTTGAATAACCAAGTAGGAACCCCTCATCACATCTCTTGTCAAACTTCCCCAATCTAGTGCCCTTCTTCAAGATATAGCATTTGCAACCAAATACCCTAAAGTAAGAAATATTGGGCTTTCTTCCATGAAGTAGCTCATATGGGGTCTTCTCTAGCAATGGATGACAATATAGTCTATTGATGTAGTAGCAAGCGGTATTGATTGCTTCATCCCAAAAAGATTGACTCACATTGTACTCATGAAGCATTGATCTAGCCATATCAAGCAATGTTCTATTCTTCCTCTCAACTAGACCATTTGATTGTGGAGTGTACTTGGCCGAGAATTGATGTCCAATACCATAATGATCACAAAGTTCTTCAATTCTTGTATTCTTGAACTCACTTCCATTGTCACTTCTCACTTTCTTGATTCTAATCTCAAACTCATTGTGAACTCTAGTGAGAAATGTCTTGAAGGTGTCAAACACTTCACTTTTGTCACTAAGAAAGAATACCCATGTGAATCTTGTGAAGTCATCCACTATGACAAAGCCATACTTGTTGCCGCCTATGCTTGTATATGTTGTTGGTCCAAATAGATCCATGTGCATCAACTCAAATGCTTTGCATGTGCTCATTGTACTCTTCTTTGGATGTGAGCTTCCAACTTGCTTCCCGGCTTGACATGCACTACAAAGCTTATTCTTCTCAAATTCAACATCTTTCAAACCATTGACAAGATTGTGAGTTGTAAGCTTCATCAATTGTTTCATGCCAACATGACCAAGCCTTCTATGCCAAAGCCAACCCATGCTTGATTTGGAGACTAAGCAAGTTGTCAAAGAAGTTTCTCTAGCATTGAAGTCAACTAGGTAAAGATTCTCATATCTAAAACCCTTGAATGCCACATTTGAACCATCCACACTAATAACTTCCACATCATCAACCCCAAAGATGCATTTGTAGCCTAGATCACATATTTGTGCCATGGATAGAAGATTGAAATCCAAGCTTTCAACTAGTAACACATTGGAGATACTCATGTCATTTGATATTGCAATCTTGCCCAAACCAATAACCTTGCCTTTCTTGTTATTGCCAAAAGTGATAGAATCAACACCACTATCATTGTCATTGATTGAGTCAAACATTCTTGATGTACCGGTCATGTGTTGAGTGCACCCACTATCAATAATCCAATGCCTTCCTCCGGCTTTGTAATTGACCTACAAGCAAATTAATGAAGCTTAGGTACCCACTTTTGTTTGGGTCCTTGTAGGTTAGTAACTAAGCTCTTTGGTACCCAAATAGCCTTCTTCTTTGGGCCCACAATTGGTGTACCAACAAACTTAGCTTGCACACCCTTCACACCCTTGGTAAGCACATAGCAAGAATCAAAAGGTATAGCATTAACAAGGTTCTTGCTTTGGTTCTTCTTATTGCAATTATGCTCTAGGTGCCCAACTTGCTTGCATCTATTGCAAAACCGACCATTGCCCTTCACAAAGCTAGGCTTTGGAGTTGCAAAGGCCGACTTACCTTTCTTGGGGGTGTAGCCCAATCCCTCTTTGTTAAGAGAGAACCTTTGGCTACCCAAGCACTTAAGCAAGCGGGCCTCACCACCATAGGCCTTGCCTAGGGCGTGAGTGAGCTCATCCACCTCTCTCTTGAGAGTCTCATTCTCAACCATTAGTGAGGCATCACAAGTGAAACCATCACTAGTAGTGGAGGTAGAGTTAGTGGTGGTGGATGAAGAGTTACAAGAAGGGTTAGCATTTGACATGATGATAGGTTCATTAATGGATTCATCAATTATATCACATGTAACACCTATATCACATGATACAACAACCTCCTTCTTAGCTTGTTGCTCAAGTAGCAATGAGTGAGCTTTTTCAAGCTTGGAATGAGCCTTATCAAGATCCTCATGGTCTTCCACTAGACTCTCATGAGTGGTCTTAAGCTCACTAAGGACTTTCTCAAGTATTGCTACTTTCATTGAAAGCTTCTTACACTCTTTGTCCTTGGCAATGACTATGTCTCTAGTTTGTTGCATCAAGTCATATAGTTCTTCTTTAGTTGGTTCATCATCATCATTTTCATTATCATTATCATTATCACTATCATGAGCATATTCCATTTCACTTTCATCATCACTCTCATCATATAATACCTTAGCTTCTTTAGCCATGAAGCATGAAGAGGATGAATCAAATAGTGATGGCTTCTTGTTGATAGCAATGGAAGCAAAGGCCTTGTTGGATGATTCTTCTTCTTCTTCATTATCTTCACTTTCCCAAGTGATCACATAGGCACCATTTTTGCCTTTCTTGAATGTCATCTTGGCCTCTCTCTTCTTCTTCTCAAACTTGTCCTTTTTGTTCTTCTTCTTATCATAAGGACATTCCGCTTGAAGGTGCTCGGTGCTATCACAATTGAAGCACTTTCTTTGTTGCTCATTTCTTTTGAAGTTGTCATTTCTCTTCTTAAAGCCTCTTCTCTTGATGAACATGTGACCCATCTTCTTGACTACAAGAGCAAGTGCCTCATCATCAATTTCAAATTCCCCATCTTCATTGTCGTCTTCTTCTTCTTCAATGATGGTAGCTTTGCCCTTGGAGGAGGTGGCCTTGAATGCCACGGTCTTCTTCTTCTTCTCATCTTCCACCTTCTCTTTGTCATCAACATCTTGATCATATTTGTCATAAGTCAATACTTCACCAAGCAAATCATTAGGCTTCATTGCTTCAAGCCCATCTCTTTGCAACATCATGATCAACATCTTGAATCTTCTAGGTAAGCTCAATAAGAACTTGTGACAAAAATCTTGATCTTGAGTCTTGTGCCCTAAGCTCTTGAGATCATTGACTATCACTTGCAATCTATGAAACATTTCAATGATTGTTTCATCATCCTTTTTCTTGAAGTTCTCAAACTCACTCTTGAGCCCATATAGCTTGGCACTCTTCACAACCTTAGTGCCCTCATATGTTTCACTCAACCTTGTCCATACTTCATTTGCCAAATCTAAATCCTTGATGCCCTCAAATACTTTTGTGTCAATGCCATTGTAAAGTGTATTGAGAGCCATTCTATTGCATGTTCTATTTGCTCTATCTTCATCGGTGAGATGATCGGGATCAATGATAGCAAAATCATTCTCGGTGACTTGCAATACTCTCTCATGAATAGAACCAAGGTACATTGTCATTTTTCTCTTCCAATGAGCAAAAGAACTAACACCATCAAAGAACGGTGGCTTGCCCCCAACATGATTGAACACAATTTGAGCCATTTTTCACACCGAAGGATGTTAAGCCTTGAATAAAACGGTGACCACGGCTCCGATACCACTTGTAAGGTCCTAGATGGCTAGAGGGGGGGTGAATAGCCTATTAAAAAAATCTACAAATACCACTAAGTAAACTTGTTAGAAAAACAAACGGCGTAAAGCGAGTTTTGCTTAGCCAAAGGATGTGATGCAAGCCTCCTATCCACAAGTCTAGTAGATTATAATCTCTAGTTCACACAAGAGCTATGTCACTAAAGAAACACTAGTGAACAAGCTAAAAACACTACTAGCAAAGCTACTACTAGAGCTACACAAGATAATCTAGTGAAAGTAAATGCAAGAGAGAGGATTGTGATTATTATACCGACGGTGAAGTGAAGATGTTGCCAATCACCAAGATGATGTACAAACAATCAATATTGACAACAACCCAAGATGAAGACCAATCACCGGGAGACAAGTGACACAATATTTGTTCACCCGGTGTTCACTTGTGCACCGACAAGCTACGTCACCGGTTGTGTCGACCAACACCTAGATGGTTCCCCGGTGTGACCCTCAAGTCACTTGCCCCTCAAGGCACGCCCCGCAAGGCACCGCAAGACACCACTCTCAAGTGAGGTAACTCAATGACACGCGGATTCCACTAGAGTTGCTTTTGGCGTCCCGCCGAGGAAAGCACAAGAACCTCTTACAAACAACCGGAGGTGGCCAAGAACAATCACCTTCTCTTGCCAACGCCTCCAACAATCTCCAAGCCGGCTAGGAGCGGTACTCTCCAAGAGTAACAAGAAATCCACCGGCTAAACCACCCACAAGTGCCACTAGATGCTCTCAAGCTATGCAATGCACTTTGGGATCACTCAATCTCACTTTTTGATTTGCAATCAAGCAAGGGAGATGAGTGGGAGGAGTTGCTTTAGCTCAAAGGATGCACAAGTGTGTTAGAAATGCCAAGAGACCTCCCCAAGGGCCGGCCAACAAGTATTTATAAGCATCCCAAACAAATAGAGTCGTTACAACTCCACTGACCGTTTTTCGCGGGACGACCGGACGCGCCGGTTGTAACTGACCGGACGCGCTCAACCGCGTCCGGTCGCCCTGCGACGTCCACGTGTCCTCCGATTTCAAACGCGACCGTTAGATCCTCCAACGGTCACTGCGCGCCAACGGTCAAACGAGCGACCGGACGCGCTGCTGCAAACGACCGGACGCGCCGGTGCGCACAGTACCCGCGCGCGCGAAGACATGACCGGACGCGCTCCTCGCAACGACCGGACGCGACAGTGACCGCGTCCGGTCGGAGTCCAGTAAGCTCCCTTGACGACCGGATGCGTCCGATCGTGTGTGACCGGACGCGCACCGCGTCCGGTCGTCCTTGGTTCCCTCAGGGCGCATGACCGGACGCGCCGGTCCCGCGAGTCACCGGACGCGCCGGTGGCAAACCCTAGCTCGCGCGCCTGACCCCGACGCTGTACTGACCGGACGCGCCGGTCGAAACTGACCGTGTCCGGTGCAGCGTCCGGTGCAGCGTCCGGTCACCTCTGTGACCTCCGTTCGCCTCCGTTTCTTTTCCGACTTCCGGCGCAATGGAAAATAGGCATTTCATTTCCCCGAAATCGCCTGAATCCCGCGCTCGCACGCTCGGCGGGAGGGAGAGTGGAACCCAAACCCCTCTCTACCCGCAAACCACAGTGCGACCAACGCTACCTTTGCAAATGTGCCAACACTGTCAAGTGTACATCTCCATGTGCTTGTGTGTTAGCTTTTTCTCAATCATTTTCAAAGGTTTTCCAGTTAGCTCACTAGGCCCTACATGCAATGCACTTCATGAATTCACCTAGTGGCACCCGTGTGTCGAATAACCGATAAGACTTCCCCTCTTAATAGTTCGGCTATCGATCCTAAACCACTCACACCCTCTATGGTGTCTTGAGTGTAAAACAAAATGGCCCTATGGTTATACCTTTGCCTTGAGCCCATTTTGTTTCTCCAAATGATATGATCCACTTCATATCATCACATGACCATCTCGATCCATCGACCTTGATTTCACTTGCTCTTCACCGTTGCATCGGTCCGTCGGCGCCAAGTCTTGCTCAAGCTTCACCATCGCATGGTCCTTCGCTTCGAAGCCTCAACTTGCCCTTCACCTTCACAACCGGTCCATCAAGCCAAGCCTCATCTTGGTCTTCACCATCTTGGTCACATGAGTCAATGTCATGTCTCATATTCAATGACCACCTTTATCTAAATCATCCACTTAGATACAAAGGTTAGTCCTAGGTTTCATCAATTAGCCAAAACCAAACTAGGGACTTTCAATCTCCCCCTTTTTGGTAATTGATGACAACCCTCACAAAGATGATTTTGATAATAAAATTTTTGAACTTGTCATACTTGTCCAATCATATTGCTCATAAGTAAAGTTTGGACAATTATCACAAGCTCGGTTTTGGTAGCATTAGCTCCCCCTACATATGTGCATAGAGTTTGGATTGAAAGCTTTGCACATATGCATGGATAGAAGTGTTGGGAGAGTAATTCTACCAAAATGATGCTAAGGTGTAAAAAATGGACCTTTGAAGCGTGATACCAATCGGAGTTGCCTTTTACACCATCCTTAGCATCATGAAGTAACTAGACATCCATCAAAACTCAAGAACCCTGTGAGATCAACATTATATGTAAAGGTTCTTGGACCACTTGTAAAAACTTTAGGCAAGTCTAGATACCACAAGTAAAACTATTCCTATGCATGCTAGTAGGTCATTTCATCATCCAAGTTCTATACTAGCATTGCACCACACAAGCATGTATATTGAATTTAAATACATGTGCAATGAGCAAGTCATATGAAAATGCACAAACAAATGCAACAACTTTGTTTATGAGCTTGCTCCCCCTACTTGTGTGCATCAAAAATTTTATTTACCCTGCTCCCCCTACTTGTGTGCATCAAAAATTTTATTTACCCCTTTATCATGTTGAATCATCTTTTTCTCTCCCCCTTTGTCAACAACTTACCGAAAAATGGGATCAAATTGTGGAGAGAAGAAAAAATGTTTGATGGAGTAGGTTAAAATTTATCAAATTTGGTTCAACCTAGAACACTTGCCAAAGATATTTAATTCGATTTGAACCAAAGACAAGCTTCTTCACACCTCCTAATAAGGGTTATCTTGCCTATGTTGAATTAAACACTTATAGCAAATCTTCTAGATTCAACACTAGGTTTGCAAGCTCACAAACATGTCATATGCCACCACTAGATCAAAACAAACATAGAGGCAATAGTGGTAACATATATCCATCAAATTCATTTGATTTATCATGAATGCTCATGCATACCACTTATTATGTCTACATGCTCTAGCAAGTCCTTAGCATAGAATGAATGACATGTCAATCAACTTTACCTTGCAATGTCGAAGGAGAGGCATGTCAATAAGTGAGTGGGGTGCATTCAACTCATGTTTGAGAAATCAAGAATGTTCAATTCATTCCTTAGCTTGCAAAACCTCTTTTCATCAAGTGGCTTAGTGAGAATATCGGCAAGTTGATCATCGGTGCCAACACTCTCAACGGCAATATCTCCCTTTTGTTGATGATCTCTAATGAAATGATGCCTTATGTCAATATGCTTTGTTCTTCCATGTTGAACCGGGTTTTGTATCATCTTGATTGCACTCTCATTATCACATAGCAATGGCACATTCTTGAAGTTGAGACCATAATCCTTCAAAGTTGATTTCATCCATAGCAATTGTGCACAACAACTCCCCGCACTCACATATTCGGCTTCGGCGGTAGAGATTGCCACACTATTTTGTTTCTTTGAGGACCATGACACAAGTGATCTTCCAAGTAATTGACATGTGCCACTTGTGCTCTTTCTATTGATCTTGCAACCCCCATAGTCGGAGTCTGAATATTCAATCAATTCAAACTTTGACCCCTTGGGATACCATAGTCCAACATCTCTTGTTTGCTTCAAGTACCTCAATATTCTCTTTGCGGCCGTGAGATGACTTTCTCTAGGTGAGGCTTGATATCTAGCACACATGCAAACACTAAACATGACATCCGGCCTTGATGCGGTGACATAGAGTAGACTTCCAATCAAAGACCGATATTCCTTTTGATTCACCATATTGCCATCAAGATCACTATCCAAATTGCCATTTGTACCCATTGGAGTTGAAATTGGCTTTGCATCTTGCATTCCAAACTTCTTCAACATGTCCCTTATGTATTTCTTCAACAGTACCCGCGCGCGCGAAGACATGACCGGACGTGCTCCTCGCAACGACCGGACGCGACAGTGACCGCGTCCGGTCGGAGTCCAGTAAGCTCCCTTGACGACCGGACGCGTCCGATCGTGTGTGACCGGACGCGCACCGCGTCCGGTCGTCCTTGGTTCCCTCAGGGCGCATGACCGGACGCGCCGGTCCCGCGAGTCACCGGACGCGCCGGTGGCAAACCCTAGCTCGCGCGCCTGACCCCGACGCTGTACTGACCGGACGCGCCGGTCGAAACTGACCGTGTCCGGTGCAGCGTCCGGTGCAGCGTCCGGTCACCTCTGTGACCTCCGTTCGCCTCCGTTTCTTTTCCGACTTCCGGCGCAATGGAAAATAGGCATTTCATTTCCCCGAAATCGCCTGAATCCCGCGCTCGCACGCTCGGCGGGAGGGAGAGTGGAACCCAAACCCCTCTCTACCCGCAAACCACAGTGCGACCAACGCTACCTTTGCAAATGTGCCAACACTGTCAAGTGTACATCTCCATGTGCTTGTGTGTTAGCTTTTTCTCAATCATTTTCAAAGGTTTTCCAGTTAGCTCACTAGGCCCTACATGCAATGCACTTCATGAATTCACCTAGTGGCACCCGTGTGTCGAATAACCGATAAGACTTCCCCTCTTAATAGTTCGGCTATCGATCCTAAACCACTCACACCCTCTATGGTGTCTTGAGTGTAAAACAAAATGGCCCTATGGTTATACCTTTGCCTTGAGCCCATTTTGTTTCTCCAAATGATATGATCCACTTCATATCATCACATGACCATCTCGATCCATCGACCTTGATTTCACTTGCTCTTCACCGTTGCATCGGTCCGTCGGCGCCAAGTCTTGCTCAAGCTTCACCATCGCATGGTCCTTCGCTTCGAAGCCTCAACTTGCCCTTCACCTTCACAACCGGTCCATCGAGCCAAGCCTCATCTTGGTCTTCACCATCTTGGTCACATGAGTCAATGTCATGTCTCATATTCAATGACCACCTTTATCTAAATCATCCACTTAGATACAAAGGTTAGTCCTAGGTTTCATCAATTAGCCAAAACCAAACTAGGGACTTTCAGCAGCCCAGTGTAGTAGAAGAGCCCCAAGAGCCTGTTGGGCATTCTTAACGTCACTACCAAAAGTAGACTTAGTTTTCTAATTCTGATAACGGCGCCAAAAATGCCAAACCTATCCCTCATGCCACTTAAGCCAAGTTGTCATCCCCAGCATGACATGAGAGACGCGGTATTGAAATATGCATTTGCTCATCAAGATAAATAATAAAAGGGATCTGCAAGCGCACAGATTAATACCGATGTAGCATTTTAACCGGGAAGTATTCCAGGTATCGTTATTTATATTTTTACCACTGGGAAGGGATTTCTAAGTATCATGGTTGATAATGGAATGAGAATATGGAACTGAGTACACATCATTGCATGTATAACCGAGAGTATTTATCAATCTCTTTATACAGGTATAAATGTCACATTAAGTAAAGGTAAAGTGATAATGGTGACAAAGATAATTAATCTGATCAGCTAGCCACATATAATAATGATAAGCACCTCAACAGATATTCTAGCAAGTCATTAGCATGGAATTAGGATGAACTACAAAGATATTCCCTAAGTTATTATTAACTATAAAGTCTAGCATATCATAGTTAGTGCAATTATACTTGGCAATCATGGTGAGAAAAGACTATATCCATGCATAGTGAATATTAGCAAGGAAGATGAAGAACATAGCAATCACTCCCCTGTAATAGTGTTGCTCTGCCTGCCCTATACACGAGAGGGGGACTATATAAGAATCAACGAAGCTGTCACTATCGCGAACTACCCCACAATCCGGCATATAGGGTGCAATCGCAGATAAATACGGTACAGACACCACGTCTACACAATAGTTATCATTCACCCACTATACACATGGATAAACGCTTTACGATCCTAGGCATGTATATAATTCCAATCTAACTAAGCCAAGCATATAACTATGATAAACTAAGAACAATATAATTGCAAATATAATCAAGTAGAGCAAAGTCATAACCAATATATTGAAATAGAACAAAGTCATATTCATAATATTGAAGAACAATGATGAACAATTGAAGAACAATAGAGGAATTACCAAGAATCCTCTTGACAGATCCGGGAACCAATCGAAGATTGACTCCTTCTAGTTCTAATCCTATGTAGCTATGCTAACTAGAGATCTAGTTGATGTGGTGGCTCTAGGGCTTGATCAGAGGCTCTCCTCCTGAATTAGGGTTTGAAGTATGAGACAAGGGCCTCTCCTCCAGGGGCAGGGGCCTTGCTTATATAGCCCTTTCGGATGAATCTGGGCCGTCTGATCAAACCGACATTGAACGGACGGTTTTCCTTGATCCTCTAGGTCGGTGGAGCATAATCCTCGAGGCGGAGCCTGATTGGCTCCGGGGCCAGGGCGGGCGCCCTAAGGACCAGGGTGGGCGCCCTGTGTCCGGCTCCGTTACGCCTCCCGTTCGTTCTCGTGGCTTCTGGACTCTTCTAGATGTAAGATAATTACGTGTTCGGTTAATATCCCGTCATTAATCCGACATGTGGGCCTTTCTTCCGTATTTCCTGATAACCCCCTGCAGAAATAGATAAACAGCAAAACTCGTGGAATTCTGTCAGATAAAACCCTAAGTCTAGGTGTTGGTTTCATTTGGATCCTTTTCTCTATTTATTTGATAGTTATAATTGATACTTAAGGACCGTCAACAGAGCCCAGGAATGAAGTCGTTTGCCCTAACGAAGTGGATTAGTCGTCCTAGGGGAGATGTAACTGTAGTTGGTAGTGTTTTTCATCACTGTCCTCCAGTGTTGTAACCTTTCCCTTGTCCTTCGTCCGTAGTCGTTGAGGTCATCTGGTCGTAGGATGCAAGTGATGTGTCGAGTGGGAGAGTGAATGCCTGTATGCTGCACCTGTGTACGATCGTGGGAATGAGTGTTTGCCTTATCCGTTGTGGTTGTTACGTCAATCTTCCCTTAGGCTTTGTAATGTGCTTTTGGTTCTTGAGACGACTACAAGCAGGTTGCAAGAGGAACAGTTTTTCAGATACAGCAGATCAGTCGCGATTGGATGTCAGAGGACACTGTATCAACTAATTGTGGACGTCCCGTAGAACACTTGAATCCCCTTGATTTAAATCTGCCTTGGGATTTAAGCTCTTTGTTCCTTGATTTAAAAAGGAACCCTTGTTGTTTTAATTTCTTTGCAATCCTTTCTAATTCTGTGGTCTGTGACCCCACTGCTTTTACTGTGAGTAAGTTGGTAATAGTTGCCTGGTTAATAGCTTATGGTGCCGCGACGGAACCGAGGGCCACCTGTGGATCGCGACTGCATGGCTGTGCCGCTCGGTGCGCGCTGGTATCGAGGGTGTTGACCAAGCACGTTTACCAAGTTACACCGCAGTACCGCCCTTACTATAAACATTCTCCTTGGTAAAAATATCCTGGTGTTCTAACGGGAAATCCACAGCGAGTTGATGGAGTAGTACTCTCACAATTATGACTGAGATAACGGGGTTTTTGGAAGGAGCACGTAAGTCCTGATCTCAGTGTGTATGAAAGGTTTGTGCAAATTGGATTCAACAGGAAAAGAGGGAGAAGAGCGACAAAAAAAGAATAGCCACCAGTGGTTTGGAGTAATTGGAACACCGATGGGACGTTGCCCCTGTGCCCGGTGACCGCTCTACACTTGCCAGGTCGCTGTCACGGTGTGTCCTGCGGAAGCCGTCAGTGGCGGGACCCACGGGTGACGTGCTCGCGTGGCTGTGGCCTGGCGCCGCACTCGCCTTGCCCCCTCACACTGTACTCCCCTCTTTCCCCGGCACATTTGTCGGCTCTCGATTTTTCACCCTCGTTCCCGTGCCGGACCCCCCTCTCTCGTTTCTTGTAGGCACGTCGTTTGCACGCCTCCTTGTCGAGCGAACCCTGTCCCGTCCTTTCTCCTTTTTCCCCACTCAATCTCGCCTAAGAGCGCACCATGGCGATGTTGTTTCCCACCTCGTGTCCCACTGGTGATCCCCCTCCACGCCGCCTCCATTTCTGGTGTGCTGCGCCACCTCCTCCGTCCACCAGGCAATAAATGCCACCTTGTTTGCCTCTCCTCCATCCCGCCTTCAGATCTGAAGTAGAGCTCATAGAATCGATCCTCTCCATCTGTGCTCAGGTGGGAGCAGCTCGGGAAGCAGTTGGGAAGGAAGTAGTTGGAGGTAGAGATACGTGATCCCGCCGTCGCTCGCAGATCTAGGGACATCAGTCAAAGGTGTTGGTGTAGCTCAGTGGAAGGGATCTGATTTCCATCGAAGGTGTTCAAGTTCTTCTCAGGTTAGTTAGGTTTAGGGTTGCGATGTTCGAGGTCTCAGTCTCTTGTTTCTGGATCTGCTGGGCATACGCCATGTTCTGGATAATCGTTTTCCTATTGCTCCTCCACTGTCCCCGCTTTCGTCGTTTTCTAGAGAGGCTATGAGTTGTACCAGCTTTGTTCTCAATTGTGTTGTCTTTCGATCCCTGAGTGTTGGAGTTTTCGAAGCCATGTAACCTCCGATGTAATCTCCGATCTAAGAATGAAATCGAGTTTTTCCCTTTTCTGATTCTTGCTCTGAATCTCGGGACGAGATTCCTTTAAGGGGGGTTGGTTGTAACACCCCTGGTGTTACGAGCTTGCTGAGCATCGCAATAAAAAAAATAGTAAACAAATAATGGTGGTTAATTGGTTTACTTGAAAAATGCTCGTGAGACCTTAATTAGTAAAATAGGACAATAGGTTTAATTATTTGGCTTGAAAAACAATTTTTTTATATAATAACAAAAATAAATCATAGCTGGAGCTTTGCGCTTAAGTAAAGTTTTATGCGCGAGTTGGGTAGATGGGAGTGCAACTTTCTTGTTTGGAAATAAATATCGTTTATTAGTGTTTTGCAAGCCCGGTAATCGAATTCGAAATCTAACCCCCTTAAATCGGGATCTCGTCCGGGGCGAAAAGGGAGGATGACAAGGTTAATTTGACAGTTACATTTTAACGAAAGTGCCTAAGCGCTAACCACGTGTTTTCACGGAGCGGGTTGCTCCTCACCGGGCTCTTGAGCTATGTGTAGGTCGTGGTGGGGTTGGAGATCGACTGGCTCTCGCAAAATTACTCTATCTTGGTTGAACCGCGCTGCGAGCTCGCGTTGATGCCCCACTCGTGAACTGGCATTCCAGCGACGAACGTTCTTTGGCATTCCTATATCTCCCTCTCTGGCCCCTCTTAGCCATGGCGATTACTCCGCTGGGTAGCTGGTGAAGTTGGCTAGGGGCTGGTGTCCTTATTTTGAACCTTAACCGAGTCAGAGTAGGCGTCGAGCACGCTTTAAAATACATGCAGTGCACGGTTTCGGCCTTTTGGCCTCGTGGCCGCGATCACCACGCAGCCGGTCGCGTCGTGGCTGCTGCGAGCGCTCTGCCACCGTGCGTGCGCCCTGCCGCCGCCTGCACTACCGCCTCCCTGTGCCTCGGTCCTTGGTTGTCCCGTTACGCACCGCGGTGGGCCACCTCACCTCGGGCCGCCCTATCCTCGCCGCACCTGGGTGCGCCCAGGGGCGTCCAGTCACCCCGCCTGCGCCGATGCGACCCGACCGTGCTGGACGTGCCGACGTCGCAGCTGCCGCCCGGCACGTCGTGCTGCTCCGCCGCTGCCCCATTGACCCTATCACAGTAGGTGGGGACGCCACTCTACTTCGTTGGTTCCCGCTGCTGCCGCGCCTGGGTCGTTGACCCGCTCACAGTGGTGTTGGGGCACCGCCCTGCCCTGCCGGCCGCAAGCCGACACCGGCGTCTGCGTGGTCCTGCCTTTCGTGCCGGGTGCGTCGCGCCTAACCCTCCCCGTCGCGTCTACTGCACCGCGTGCTCGTGTCCGCGTTCCTTCGGACCGCTCCGCCTTAACCCGCCGAGCTCACGAGTGTGTCTTCCCCGCGTTCGTGCCTTGCTCTGACTGCCGCCCCTCCCTTCCCCCGTTTCTTTTTGCCTAGTCGAGATCATCCCAACCCAAAAACTCCTCGCACCCGAGGCTCACCTTGGAGGCCCCCTAGCTTTCCAACCCACGTCGAGCGCTATGGTCCTCTGGCGGTGGCCAATTTGGGGTTTTTCGTGCAGTCGAGCAACTCACCGGCGGAAACAGAGCAAGTCGGGGTAAGCGGCTATGCCTCAGTAGCTTTTTGATTAGTGGCCTCTGCTGAATCGCCTGGACCTCCTCGTTCTCCTGCTGGCGTCAGACTCACCGGAGGCTCGGCCGGAGACGCGCTGACGCGGGGGTGCCGTGCTCGGAGCGCCGCTGTGCGGTGCGACCGCACGTGGGCGGGCCACTCCAGCATTTCTTCGCATCAGTCTTCACCGCAGCGAGGATCTAGGTGAGCCACCGATGCTTCCCCGCCTTTTCTCCTCGTCTGCCTAGCCGTACCATCGCCGGAACGTGCCCGCCGTCGTGTTGGTTGGCCGCCTTCGAGAGCGGGGCGATAGGATCCACGATGCGCTCCCGGATCACCATCTAGGGTTTTGTCTCGACTCCACGGTGCCCATCGGCTCGTTTGTTGGGTGGGTTTTTTGCCCCGTTGGCCGGCGGAGGTGCGAGGTGCCGGCCGGAGTTGCGCCATCGGGCGCTGTGGCGTCGGGGACCGGCCTTGGTGAAGGTAGTTTTATGGCGGATGCGGGCTCCCCGTCGTGGGCCGTGCTGGGCCGACACTGCTGCGCGCGTGGCTGCTCCCGCGTGGGCCGTAGCGGCCGCTGGGCCGATTAGGTTGCTGGTGGCCTGTTCGTTTTCTAAATGCATTTTTTTCTAATTTAGTTCTAGGATACAATTTGTAAATTCGGTATAGAATTGTGTAGGTGTCCAAAATTGTGAAACCAAATTTGTTAGGTTCCTAAAATCATGCTCTAGCTGTTGGTATAGTTAGTTAGCGTAACCTTCTTATGTTTCTAAGAATGCTTTCTATAGCTTAAGATGTTTAATAGTATCTAGGTATAACTTGTAAGAATTATTGTGATAAAATGGTGATAGTAGAAATTCTAGAAATTTTATAGTAAGCCCCTAGCATTATTATGTGCTCGCTGTGATATTTATAGCTCCAAAATAATTAGTCGCTAGAATAGTTAATGAGCCCTAGTTGAATATGTAGTAAGTCGATAAAGTGACTAGCGCAACATCTGGGGTTCGTATAACTAAAACACTCATTGAGAAATAATGTTTTGTTGACAACGGGGGTACGTGGCCTAGTACGTTAGAGTTAACCGTGAGCTTGCGAAGCGTATCGTGTTCTCCGAGTTGTTTTTATCGTTGTCTATTTACATCTCTGCATTGCATCCACAAATGTCATAATAGGAGCGATGATGGATCGCGGTGTCTCCCGGAGGTAGCAGAAAAGAGGGTGCTTTGAGGATCATGTCACCATGGGGGAATGCTAACTTTGGTTCTATTTTACCCAGGCAAGCCCCGGTGCATAACCCCTATTATTCTGCACTTTATTTTTATGCATGTGCATTAAGTTAAAGGAGTTGAATGAAACCCACTTGCATATAAATATCCTGATCCCATGAGTCTTACTAGTATGTCAGGATCGTGTAGATTGCTATGCTATAGGACTCCAGTACAAGTCGAGTGATTTCCTGTCACTCGCGAGAGATAGGAAGTATAATAATGTTACTATTATCATGTTATTATCACATGGAATATAAATGTATATGGATAATTGGAGACCGGGCGGAACGTGTTGGATGGACTTGGACCTGGTTGGGCAACAGAGCGGGGCTCTGGTTGCATTTGTTCCGCCTGTGTCAATTAAGGACCGTTCGTTGCATGGACCCTGGTCAAGTCACAGATTTATTGTCCCGAGCATATACTTGCTTATGGGAGCGGGAAGACTTGTTTCTCTCCTGTCGTGGGCTCCGGCTCTTTCCGGACCGGCTTTTTAGGGTGGTTATATATATATTGGGTTGAGGAGGTCTAAGCACCATACTGAGGCCGGGCCTGCAGTGTTGGGGGCTTAGAGTCCGAGCTTGGACGGGGACCTGGACCCCTTGACAGGAGTGGAACGGGTTGGTCTTGCTTGTGCCCGGGGTACGAGCAAGGCGTGTGTTTTCGAGGCACCCAGCTGGGTATATTGATTCGCGAATCGCCGTTTCTGCGTGACGGTACGGCTTGACTACGCTCTAGCATCGTAGTAAGAACTGGCAGTTGAACGAGAAAGAAATGGTTCTGTTTGCTCAACCCTGCTTGATTATAGACTAGGTGCTTACATAGAAGGTTGGATAAGAAATAAAATACGGCTATTAAAAGTAAGGAAATTAAGGACACACTCTTAGTGCTGCTTCTTGCAAATGCAATAAACCCACAAGCCAGAAAGCCTTGCATGATCCTTGGAGTCTTTTCTTCCCTCCTGATGGGTAAGTCTTGCGGAGTACAATTGAGTACTCAGGGTTTGTTCTACCCTGTTGCAGGTGGCAGGTGCTGATAAGCTGACACTTGTGTGTGGAAACCTCCTGGTGGGCTCAGCGAGGATTTCCTTTGCGATGCGGAGTAGAGTTTATTTATTAAAACTCTCACCAAAAGTTTTACAAGGAAAACGCTATTAGCTTGTTATCATTTCATGCATATAAATATTCTTCAGGTTAAATGTTTATCTCATGTTAATGTTAACTCATCATCAAATGGTTTCATTTCTGATGAACTCTGATAATGTTTTATATTCCGCTGTTATAACTACATAATGAATTGCTCTGATGTTGTATTAAAAGTGATGTAAGAAAGGATAAGGATGTTGTAAGCTTTACTCTCTCATTTGTGATCCTGATGTAAAAATATGGATCTTCGAGTTCTCCCTTGCGGTGTGCTCGACAGAATCGCGTAGTTTAGTGTCTCCCCGGGGTACTTAGTGTCTAATGGAAGACGAGTACTCTTGGGAGGGTATTAGATTAGGCGATCCTGCCACAGCTACTATATATATATGATAATACTTATATATATATATATATATATATATATAGTTCATGAATCCTCTGTAGTCCACCTCCCGTCTGTAGGCCAAGTAGGACCTGGTTGCTAAGGAAAGCATCCTCTACTTGTGTCTTTTCCTAAGTAATGTCCCTAGATAGAGAATAGTAGAAGACATAGCTTACTAAGATTAGAACGAGAAGACCTTGGCAATTTTCTCTACACTCTCGACCTTGTTAAGTCTTGTTACTGCTCCGGGTTAAGTTGGACCGTTTAACCTCACACGTTTCCCTATGGATACGATATTTAAAACCCTCTGGGTAAAAGCTATAGCGGTATCCGTACACTTGCGGATTTATCTGTGTGCATTGAAATATACCAACAGCTCACTAGCAATGCTCAATAACAAGGCTACACAGGCCAAATTAAGAGCATAAATTACTTAGCTACACAAACTAAGCAATGTGACTAGCATGGTTACTAAAACCAAATTAGCCACGCAAGGGAGCTATTTCCATGCTACACAAGCAAGAAAGCAACTAGTAAGCTACTAAAACTAAACTAGTCACAAGAGCAACTACACAAGCACAATGTATGAAATGTAAATACAAGCTTGTGTTGCACGGAATGCAAACCACCGAGAAGATGATGAAGACAATGTTGACACGGTGATTTTTATCCCGAGCTTTACGTGTTTGCCAACATGCTAGTCCCTGTTGAGACAAGCTCCAAGGTTGTCGTCGGTCCTCTTGCTAGTGGTAACCCTCAAGTCACTCTCCCACGTGGAGTGCTTACCACAAGCTCTAGCACTTGACACGGCTGGACCACTTGTCGCCCTTCGTGTCTCGCTCTACTAGAGTTGCTCTTCGTGGCTCCTGCGGGGCAAGCACAATACCCCTCACAAAACTCTTCTCTGGAGCAACACACAAGCTTCTTGCGTGCTTCGATGGAGACCACCACCAAGTTGTCTAGGAGGTGGCAACCTCTAAGAGTAACAAGCACCACTGGTTTGCAAGACCTAGTGCCACTCGATGCAACCTCACAATGCAATCGCACTAGAATCGCTTACTCACTCGATCGAATGAACACTATCAATCACAAGTGAGTTGGAGGCCTCCCAAGTAGTCTCAAGCAGGGACACAAAGTCCCCTTAGGTGCCCAACCTCAACCATGGTTGAGACGCCCTTCTATTTAAAGCCTCAAGGCTAAATAGAGCAATTACCCCTTCACTGGGCACCCTATGCACTGATCGGATGTGTTCGGTATGGCGACCGGATGCATCTGGTCTCTACTCGACCTCCATGTGGCACTAGCCATTTGAAGTAGCCGTTGCTGCCCAAGGCTAACTCGCTCACATGCCTGACAATAGATGATTGGACGCACAGGTCCATGACCGAACACTCCCACGAGGAGTTCGATCACCTACGCCCTAGCTTCCTCAGGACAGAGACCGGACGCGCCTCTTCATGACCTGACGCTGAGCTAGCCAGAGTCCAGTTGACTCTAGTAAAGGTCCAGAGACCAACTTTGAAGACCGAACGCGTCTGGTGCGGCCGACCGGACGCGCCCCTATGTCTGATCCTCTCTGGATCAACTCTCGCGTGCCATGTCAAGATGACCTGACGCATGAACAGTGACTGTTCAGCGTCCGGTCACCACCTCAAACCAGAGTTCGGTCACGCGCCTCAACTGTAATGTCTAGCCAGAATAGCGGATGCGTTCGGTATCAATATCGAACGCGTCCGGTCATATCGGGAACACTGCCGCCTAAGTTAGATACCGGACGCGCCCAGTCCACATGTCGAACGCGTTCGGTCACCCCGCGACCAGCGCTTTCAACTCCTTTTCTTCACCAACTTCTTCTCCTTTGCAAATGTACCAACACCACCAAGTGTACACCATCATGTGCAAGTGTGTTAGCATTTCACAAACATTTTTCCAAAGGAGTTAGCCACTCAACTTGCCACGCCACTCGATCCTAGCAATGACGCAATATTAGATCACTCGTGTGGCACTAAATGACTGATATGCAAACAAGTTTGCCCCTCTTGATAGTATGGCCATCTATCCTAAACGCAGTCATCAACTTCTCTACATACCTACGACTAGTGAAATGAAATGCTCTACAAATATACCTTTGCCTTGCGCATTCCATTTCATCTCCTCTAATGTTGATGCAACCCATGCACCAACATGATCAACAATGATATGATCCACTCCATATCATCACGTGACCATATTGGTTCATCGATCTTGACTTCACTTGCTCTTCACCGTTGCTTCGGTCCATCGGCACCAAGTCATCACTCAACTTACCCTTCACACTTGCAACCGGTCCGTCGAGCCAAGTCATGTCTTGATCTTCTCCACATTGATCACATAACTCAATGTCATGTCTCATGTGCAATGAGCTCCTTCATCACATGTGTGAGCTTGGCAACATATCCAAGCCATTTTACCTCCATAGCATAGGTTGCTGACACATGATGTACTTGTGGAGTGTGGACTAATCACCTGTGTATCTCACATTTAAACACATTTAGTCCATCTAAGGTTATCACTCAATTACCAAAACTAAACAAGGACCTTTCAATCTCCCCCTTTTTGGTAATTGATGACAACTCTACAAAGATATGTAAATTAAGCACTTTTAGATTTATGTTGCTTGCCCAAGCAATTTTACCATCTGTAAATATTTTTGGAGAAGTTCCACAAACCCAATTTGGTAGTATTAGCTCCCCCTACATATGTGCTAGAGTGTTTGGTTTGAAGCTCGCACATATGCATAGATTAGAATTGTGGGAGAGTAATTACTACCAATGATGCTAAGGTGTATAGAATAAACCTTTGAAGCGTGATACCAATCGGAGTTGCACTTTTAAGTTCATCTTTAGCACCATGAGTAGGTAGACAAGAAAAAATACTAGAGATCCCGTGAGATCAACATTATAAGCAAGGCATG
This sequence comes from Saccharum hybrid cultivar R570, assembly GCA_038087645.1. Lineage (NCBI taxonomy): Eukaryota > Viridiplantae > Streptophyta > Magnoliopsida > Poales > Poaceae > Saccharum > Saccharum hybrid cultivar. Next base: position 4,373,412 of record JAQSUU010000423.1, read on the forward strand.
TAGAAATACAAGTCTAGCTACCATCCTATGCATGCTAGTTATCAAATCATCATTCAAGTTCTACAACTAGCATACACCACACAAGCATGCATATCAAATTTAAAAGCTTATGCAATGCAAGAAAGCACATGAATATGCACATGTCAAATGCAACCAAATCAAAGTTCATGAGCTTGCTCCCCCTACTTGTGTGCTTCTCATGTCCAATAATTTTGATCCCTTCATATTCTTCAATGTTGTTCTCTCTTTGTCCATGTCCATGTCCAACCTCTCAATCTCCTCCAAAGCTTTCATATCTTTGTACAATCACTCCCCCTTTGTCATCAATTTCCACAAAAGGTGTGCTTCTTTTTGATGCAAAGGCTAGCATTGGGGTAGATGGTTGACACTTGAATCTTCATTTTTTATGGACACTACCACATATGTTGGAATGACACCACTTTGTATAGCTCTTGAGATACCACACATAGGATCTTTGACCTTGATAACAATTGTGGGACACCTCCCCCTATGTCATAGCATGGGTCATTCACTTGATAAACTTGAGCTCTTGCAGGCGAGGGATGCATTCTTCATTTGATGATCATTTAAAGTTGAGGATCACTTGTGGAACCATCGTCTTGCATGATAGATACCATGTGTAAATGTGATACCACTAAGAATTTTCTAGTACGGAACCACTTGTTGGGTTTGTCAATAAAAACCATTTCTTGAACCTCTGCTATCTTCATGAGTACCACTTGTAGGATATCATTTGTGAGTTGATCTAGACACCACTTGTGAATACCACTTGTTAAATCAATTGAGTCTAGATACCACTTGAAATAATCAAACTAGATATCCATTTGCCTTGTTGTCTTGTGCTTGTACTCTTATCACTATCATGAGCTTCTATGGTTGACTTAAACTAAATTGATTTGCGTAAGCTTCTAAGTCCGGTTTAAACCAATGACAAGCTTCTTCACACCTCTTACAAGGGTTATCTTACCAATGTTGTACTAGTCACTTATTAGCAATCCAAATTAAATCAAGTACTTGGATTTACTAGCTCATGAACAAATTCATATACTAACCACTAGATCAATTAATCATTCAAGCAATAGTGGTAGGCTATGAATTTCAAAAAATTTCATTTGTCATGCATGATCCTAATAAGCATGTACTATATGCACTAATCGCATACTAGTAAGGTGTGGCAGATCCTCCTAAATAATATGGCCCACATAAGGGATGAAATGATCATGCACATTACAATGATACCTTTGCTATCTTGGAGTAGAGGATAGTCACATAGATTCTAATTTATTACTCCAATAGCAATGTGAAGTCTAATTTATAGCTTAGTGAAGATCGATCATCATAGATGGAGTCCATTCTTCACTCATATGATTTAAGAACCACTAATGATCAAGTGCACTATCATGATGTGGTTGACTTGCTTTATTCTTTGATCAATGCTTGCATGAGAGAACTATTTGAAATACCACTCGAATTGTCATGACTAGCTCTCTTTTGGGTGCTGCTTGCTTATCTTGATCAACCCTTTGCTTCAACTAAGCATCTCAAATGTTTCTCGGATCACCACTTTCATGTTAGCCTTCTAAGTACCACACTTGGTTTACCTACACATAGGCGGCAAGCCCCTACACTAGGGAGAAGTGACCTCTCTCCAGAGAACCATTCTTAACACTCACTTGAAATAACTTGATTGATTGATCCAAGTGATGGACTTAACTTGATGAGTAACCTTGATTCCTTCTTTAAGTCATTTTCTTTCTACTAGTTTAAGTCCTTTTCTTTCTACCAAATAATTTCCAATTATCACTAGAACTTAAAGCTCATCTTCATCTTGTTTTGATCTTGATCTTCCAATTTGAGTACCAAATGTGTGCCACTCCACAATCAAATGGACTTGTACTCTTTGCTTGTCATGCTTCTAGATCAATCTAAAACCAAACTTACGTACCTCAAACACTTGTAAACATGTTTCCAACTTGAGGACCTTTCAATCAAAGTGACTCCAAATCAATCCAATAATTGTCACTTTTCTGGCAGATTCTATACCCTTCAATGAAAAATTCATAACCCCCAATGTACAGATCCAAGTGCCACGAAATTTAGTGGAGATGTGCTTCACTAAGTCATCTAGCAGCTTTAAAAATTGAGCTTCATTTGATCTCATATGAACTGCCAGGAATCAAATCTTCCACCACTGCTCCATGCTGAAAACTGATGCACTATAGCTGACAAGATCTACACTAAAACCAAAGCATCTCTTATTCAATTCTCATGAAATTTCTACAGCATCTCATACCATAAGTCTAGAGCATGCATAACAAATTTCAAGCCAATCTAATAAGATTTGATCACTCAAACATGGCTAAGATCTCAGCTAGCTCGGACTTTCGATTATAGGACAAATTTCTTCACATGAGCTATACTTCATCAAATGTGAATCAAACTTGAAATCAACTTGTTTGAACACTTTCACAAGACATATATCCATTCAATCCACTTACTAAAGGTCATCTTATGAATTTATCCAACACAAATCAATCCAAACTTGATTACTAAGCATTTGTCCATCGAACATCTTATAGCGAGCAGCATATGCATATTTATCTAATACAATCAACTCATATGCACCCAAATGAAATGATCAACAAGAGATATACCTTGATAGCTCATAATCATCCAAAAGCAAGCTTCTACTCATATTGCAATCCACCGAATATTTCCAATAACTCACCACAACTTTAATTATAGCACTTGTATGTTGTAGCATTTTGGACTTCACTCAATTATCATGGCATTGGGTTTGGATGTGCACTAGGCTTCACAACTTGACTCAACATATGATGATCAATATGAAATCAATTGAATCAAGCCTCCAATGCTGATGGTACCTACAATCAATCATCAACTTTTTGATGGTACCTAAACTAATTTGGGTCCTCTCAAGTTAGGAGCAACATACTCAGGCAAAGTCTTAGTATGAGTAGTAGGATGTTTTGCAATTGCAACCAATGAGGTGCCATTGCCATCCTTCCTAAGCATAGAATTATCATCAATTAAAATGGGTTTAGGAGTGTTACCTAGGGAACATGAATGAGCCATGTGTCCCCTTTCCCGGCATGAGTAGCGCTTCCTCTTTGATTGAGCCTTCTCTTCCTTGCTCATGTGATGCTTCTCATTGCCTTGCTTCTCCTTGTTTTCTTGAGCCTTCTTCTCAAGCTTGTTTGGACAACCCAAAGCTAGGTGGACCAATGTGTCACAACTATAGCACCTCAGGTGAGCAATCTTCTTCATTTTCACTTCTTTGTTCTTGCTCACTTGCTTTACATCTTGATTCATCCTTGGACGCATTGCTCTTTCTCTTGCTTTTCCACCCTTTCTAGTTTTCTTCTTCTTTACCATCAAGTCACCACCATCTTCATGGTTGATCTTGATTTGCTCTTGGGGTGTTTCTTGCTCAACTTGTGGCTTTGGTTGAGAGGCTCCACTTGTTGCTTCACCAATTCCTTGGTTGGGCACATAGAGGTAAGATGACCCCATGTGTGGCACTTGAAGCACTTAACATGCTTGAGCCTCTCTTATTCTTTCTTCAACTTGAGCTTTTCTTCATTGGGGCAACCATTTGTAAGATGTCCCACTTCATAGCATTTGAAGCACATAAAATGAGAGAGCTTCTCTTGTTCTTGCTTCTTCATCTCTCTTTTATATCTTCTCTTGCCCCATCTGTTGCCCTTGATCTTGCTCTTGTTGAAGTCAATGCCACTCATGTCACCATAGCTCCTTTTGTTGTTCAACATATGCTCAAAGGTGACATGAGAGTTGTAGCACCTCTCTAACGTGTTGCTCAAATTCTTTACTTCACTTTTAAGCTTACTATTCTCCTTCAAAATGTTAGTCTCACAGGACATTAAAGTCAAACAAGCATCTATATTTGAAGAACATGGCATAGCTAAAAATCATCACAAGAGGTGGATACATGCTTCTTGCCTACATCACAAGGGTTAGCAACAACATGTGATTGATCAATTGACCCATGTGATGAGCTCTCTGTTGACGGTAGATAAGTGTCAATTTTAACCGTCAATGAAACATGAAAAAGGACCTAAAAGCAAATACCACATAGATATAGGGGGTTCACTGACAGAATTCCATGAGTTTTGGTGAATGTCTATTTCTGCAGGGTGTCAGCTGAAAAGAACCAAGGAAGGCCCACATGTCATGTTTACATAGAGAGAAAAGACCAATGCACGTGAAGGAAGACTCTAGAAGACATGAGAAGGCATCGGAACGAACGGGAGGCCGATCTACCATGGTGGCAGGGTGCCCGCCCTACCTTCTTGGGCGCCCGCCCACCTACATGGACCAATCAGGTCAAGTCTCATGGATCATCTCTCCACCGCCTTTGAGGATCAATAATCGCTATTGATTAAAGTCGGTTTGATCCAAGGGCTGTCATGCATCATAGGGGACTATATAAGCAAGGCCCCTGGACCCTGGAGGAGCAATCCCATGAAACCCTAATTCATTTGCTCTAGTTGGGATCAGCTGAGAGGGGTCCATTGAATGGATCTTCTCTCTTAGGGCACATGTCACGCCCGGTTTTCCAAAGAAGACCAAGCACTCGTTATATGTGTGCCCAGGAAGTCCACACACACAACAACAGAATAGAGATATCAAAACAATGTTTATATAAAGCAGAATACTTACTATATTAACACTTACAACTATCAGAGTATCGTAGAACGATGGCTAAGCTTCTGCTTGGGCTCCATTCTTCTCAGGGACGGCTGACTGGGGGCTCCGTATGCCAAGCACTTCGAAAAGACTTTTGGAAACTCCACTACACTTTCATCTTTCTTCTAAGCAGTACCTCACTACACACTAGAGTGTGGGGAAATAGCAAGAGTGAGTCCATGTCGAACTCAACAAATATAACACGGGGTTCATGAGGCTCAAAAGGTTTGACATGGGTTTACTGCAATAGCTTTTAGTGAGTCATCTTTTTAGCATTTGAGTAGCAACAAGTTACGTAAGCCCAAATAACCTCATGATCATGTAAACGAGAATAATGTATAGCAAGAAACAATAATCATTAGTGAGCATCAATATCATTAGTATTATCATTATCATCAGTGTTCATCATTTATTCTGTAAGGGTCCAAGGCCGCTCCTGACCGTGAGCACGACTGATATACCAGTTTTACACTCTACAGAGGTTGTACACTTTCACTATGAGTCGTGATTTACCCTTTCGCCCGAGGTGATCAGCCTCTTGACCCACTACCAAGGAAGGTCGGCAGGGTTCACTATGAAGTCTTTTAAAGGTTCGTCTAACAAGTTAGGGCCATTAGATTCACTCGGCAAACAGATGTAGAGCCCCCTTCCAAATGGCACAATGACGCGCATTCTATACACATAAGGACAGAGGCCGTACTATACCCGATTCGTCAAGCCATTCTTACGCCGTGAAGGTTACCACTAACAAGCTAGAAAAGATCCTCATACTTGACTAAAGCTAGAGCCATATAGCCCTCACAGTTGTACTGTAAGTCCCGGATGTTCGCTTACAGATAAGTCCTTAAGGAGAGAAACTAGAGCACCATAAAAATAGCCCAATGCTCTAGCCCTCTTGAGCCATGTTTCTATAAAGCATCTTTTAAACGTTTATTGCATATACCATTAGTCAAGTTACAGATCATGGTTATTTATCTTGAGCACTAGCATAAATACTACCCAATGCAATGTTCCACCGGTGTCAAGGTACAAGATACAAAAGCTAGGATATCCTTAGGGGTAACAAGGTAGACACATGCACATGAATTAGGTGTATTAAAGGTGAATAGGAAACAAGGATGATCCCATGCTATACTTGCCTTTTCCCAAAGTTAGCTACTTAGAATCTCCAGTTGCTTTCTTCTGGACTCAAGTCCTCTTACTTTGACTGTCGGTCCTCAGCTCCTCATCTTCAGCGCTAATTAACCATACTTCTTCTACTCTCAGCAATCAAGTAGAATAAACAAACAATAAACACAACTAAGAACAACACACCAAATAAAAGAGACACTTTAAAAGAGCGCTCTAGACTATACAACATGATGCTATGATCGCGAAAACGTAAGACCGACGGATAACAGAGCTACCATCAAAGAGGACATGCGACTATCGAGGAGTTTACAACAAATCAGAGAAGACAAACTATACGTTTGATTTATTTTAGTTAATGAATTAAGGTGATAGAACTTAGATAATGTTAAAGTTTATATATAAACATAGGAGTATAAACATATATTGTTTCTAATTTGATAAGCAGTGCAAACAGAAATTAGTTAAAATTAATGTTTAAATTAAAATTTAGGACACATGTAGCATGTTAAACGTCGTCGACATATGTACAGTAGACTACGTCAATTCAGGCAAGGCTAAAGCGATTAAGATACGGAAGTTGAAGGCAATGACGGAGATATATGAGTACAGACTAAAAAGGCAGCCTAAGTAGCTCCAAGATGATATGATTTATGGTCATGAATGACAACGAATGACATCAGCACAACTTTTGATTAATTAAATAATAGATAGACAAGGTGATTTGTGGGCTGACAATAATTAAACGTGCATAAACACTTGCTACTGATGTCAAGGTAATAGACATTTTAGAGAACTATCCTAAGTTGAATTAACCAATTTACATTGAATTATAAAAGATGAAATTAACCTTATTCATATTTTATTTTGTAAATATTTATTTAGTGTTTAAGTCATTTAAACATTTATAATTAGAAAGCATAAAGAAGGTGATAACAGCTAATCGAATCATTATATGTTTCTTGTATAAACTAAACAAGTTCTATTTAAGAAACACTTAAGTTCTTATTAATCATGATAGCATTTGATTATTTATAAAAGACAAATTATAAACCAAAGTTATTTTTAATTTGAAAAGACAGTAGATAAATATTAGTTAAATTAACTACATGCTTCATGTTTAACTAAACTAATTATGATTAAGAAACATTTAAGTTAATATTAATCAAGTTAACATTTATTTAAGAATGTTCTATGTATGAACCTAAGTCGCTTCTAATTTAAAAGAGCATGACATAAACATTAATCAAATAAACATAATTTAATTTGTAAACACATAACATGACATGGTAAACAACGTTGCTAATGCGTCTCTTACGCCAGCATAGTCACGAAGCAACAAGAACGAAATTATACCCCTATGTTGCTTTTAGTTAGAAAGATGTTAAATAAATATTAATCAAGTTGCATTTAAATAGATAAATTCATACTTGAGTGACATCACAAAAAACTTTCGCTACTGTTTGGAGCACAATGCTATGAAACTGTCGCAACAAGAACGAATTTACAAACCTAGATTGTTTTTAATCATAGAAATAATTGCATGTCAATTAAATTAATATTTAATTTATATATGACTAGCATGTAACACGTCTACACCGATAGCATGTTGCTTCGGTCGGCATGATCGCAAAATTACAAGAACAAGTTACTACACTAGGTTACTTTTAATTAAAAATGCATTAAATAAATATTGCACGTAAATCAATAAATTCATAATTGGGTGACACGATATACGTCAACACTACTACGTAGAGCGCAACTATACGAAACTAACGCAACTGAAACGGATCAAAACAAAATTAAAACGAAGAAACGATAAAGATATTACGAATCAGTGGCAGAACCGCAAATACTTCATCTTCTACCTCCATCCATCTAAAGGGCCTCGGCCTAGGGGCGATATGAGAAGGAGAAAAAATATCTAATTTACTACACGAGAGATTTTCCAAACTAGGAGCTCCTCCACGGTAGTTTTGGTGTGCTTTGCCCATGGGTAGGTACATATATATAGGGAGGAAAACTCTCCACCTCCATGTCAACTAGCGATATGGTGCTAATTGATGTTGCACTCTCCACCTCTACTGATGGGCCTAATTAATCATTAAAGCCCATTAGTAAATAAATGTATGGGCCTTTGAGATTTATTAGGATTATTGTACATGGGCTTTGAGCATTGGAAAAAATGAGAGATTTATTATTTTCGGAATTAATTATTTTCATGGATAAAATAATTCCAGAAAAGTTTAGAATTATTATTTAAGCCGCGAAAAATACTCCGAAAGCTCCAAAAATTCGGGGAAATTTTTCAGGGACATTAGGGAACATGAGGAACCCAAATAAAGTATTTGGAGCTCATGATAAGATATTTTAGAGCATCTAAAAATTAGATAACGCTCGCAGAAAAGCGTGAACTAGCTCCAGAAAAAGTCAGAACAATTCCCGAAGAGTTCACTGAGATTGATTGACACATGAGGAACTGAAAGGAATAATTTATGTTATAAAGAAAAGATTTTAGGAAACTCCCAACGAGAACTTAAGATGAGAAACAAGGAATATTGATTACGAAAAAAGATAAAGACGTGCTGGAGAAGAAATATCGATCAACTAAACGCAATTTTAAAGACTTTGCTCGCTCTTAACACACAAGAGACAATAAGCAAACATCACATCAGGCAAGAGCCCACCAAATTAATTAACTTGAAAAAGTTTGAAATACCAAAATTTTCTATAACTAAATTTGCTAAAACTTAAATTAGTCTTGTCAAATCTTAAACAAATATTTAAACCATTTGTTTTATTTAGTGTTTTCTATTCACAACCCAAAATCATAAATTTTGGGGTGTGACAGCACTACAAGAGAGATTAGCTTTGTAGTCTCTATGTGAGATTAGAGTTCTTCTTCTATATTGAGAGAGTTAGAGTGGAGGGATGAGTTGGAGGAAGCCCGGCATGTCGGTGTCTCCTCTCCGGCTTGTACCTGCGGGATCAAGTCTCCTAACCCAAGGCTTGGTTCTAGGATTCTTCGGTAATTCAACTTCTAATACTAAGTAAGTACAATGCTATTATTGTTCTATGGTTTACGAGTTTACTTTATTCTCTTCCGGTTGAGGGTAGAGTAATCATTTGTAGTGTAAGCGTGGTGCTTGGGCTAGGATACTCGTAGATGCCCCCTGTCTGGCCGGATCCATGGTAGTAGTGCGGGACATGACAATCTCGTTGCTTCCTTTGTACCCCAGATCCCGTTAGAAGGATTCGTAGGATTTGTGTGCCAAGGTTAAGCATCCTTTGTGGTGTCTCTTTTCCTTCGGTACGTCCCCATAGAGCAGTAGTCGCATAGCTTACCATAGGTTGGAATTAGACTGTTGTATTAGTCTTCTCTAATCGCTTATATCTTCGCTACCTTGTAGTGTGGCCCAGGGGTTAAGCATAGACTTAGGTTAGTCATCGCACGCTTTCTCCTAGCGGATAAAACAAATACGATACTCTGGAAATATCTCCCGGGTGAAGTGCTCACCGATATCCGTGCGCTTGCGGATTATTTCTCTTAGATTCTTTCGTGTGTGTAACCAATATCAACAAGCATTTCTGGCGCCGTTGCCGGTGAGAAAGACGTCAGCTGAGTTAACCTTAAGTCATGCTTAACCTTGTATTATACTTTTATCTTTTTCTCTTTTTCTTTTGCCTTTTCTTTTCTATCCTTATGGATAACCCAAATTCCATGCCTATCTATCAATATGTTGCACCCATGAGCACAAGCTTAGAGCCACCAGAGCCCATAATTCTCGCATCTAGCTATGAGCTGCACCCTTGTTTGGTTGCAATAGGTCAAAACCAATTCTTTTCTACAGCCAAGGTCCTATCTTCTAATAAAGAAGATAATAAACCCAAGGTCCTATCTTCTAATCAAGAAGATAATGAACCAAAGGTCCTATGTTCTGATCAAGAAGATAATGAACTTTTGGTTACACCTAGGGAATCTTTCAATCTTCTTATAAATTCAGGTTTAGACCTAGCCTTACAAGACCTTGTTCTTCTCCAATATTTTTATAAGGGTCTTAATCTTTTCACCTTTGAAGGAGTTTTCCTTTCTTTTTCCATTAGTAGAGCAAGGTTTGTCCTTATTAGTGGACACACTCCTTGCACTAGACTTCATGATGAATTCCTAGAGGAAAAGAAGGAATCCCCCAGACAAGAAGAGGAAGTTTCCATAGCCACATTACAAACATTACAATCCCATGATTTGGCTGTCAATCCCAAACCTTTAGTACTCCAAAATCCTCTAAGGGAAGAAGAAATTCTACCCTTGGAAATCCTTTCTAATGATGATTTTGGAGGAGCATAAACTTCCCGCTTCATAAGAGATCTTTTAGTGCACATAGTTTAAATCTTCTCAAGAAGGGATCTCTTAGAAAGCTTCTCAAACCCTTTCCATTTGAAGGATACTTAGAAATACTCAAGGATGACATGTTAAGTGATGCCATAGAAGGAGATCAAAATCATCTAGAATCCACTCCAATCTTTTCCCCTTCTATGCCCTCACCAGATGTAAAATTCGAACCCATCTTTAAACCCATCCTTGACCCCTATGACTCCCCCTATGCTCTTCCACCTAAGACTCATGGTGATCCTAGAAATCCACCGAGATATCCAACGTATAAGAATCATCTAGACCATAAGAAGGATTGAGAAGAGCAAATCAATGGCTAAAGAGCATTAAAAACCTATGTGCTATTGCCATTGAATGTGTGGACGAGGCCTTATATGAGACCAGTTCGAGAGGCAATCCAAGAGAAATTTTGGACATTTATGGCGAATCATCCTTGGAAGTTGGAAATGATGGAGACTTCAATGAGCAAGGAAGCTACTTCATAAAGACCCCATCAAATCCTTGCTTGTATGAGATATCTCCTGATTCACTTAGTCTCTCTCTAACATTGCCCCATACGAGATCTTCAACCCCCTCATGCTCCCTGTTCCTAAAGATTTTGAAAGGGTGGTTGTAGACGCATATGTTTATAATAGATATTGCAGATCTCGTTGTGTTGAATCTTGAGATAGTACACATAAATTGGTGTTGGAGGGGAAACCACTTCACCAATTCATAGCTTGAGGGTTTTCCAAGGACAAGCTTAGTGTCCTAAAACAAGCACTATTCAAACCTTGACATGAGTGTTCACTTTTCTGCCCTTGTGAGATGAGCATAGAGTTATAATTGTGAAAATATTCCTTCGGGTATTCTTGTCACTAACGTTCTAGGATTGAAGAAACAGACCGAAGGAATGACAGATACAAGGTATGTCCGACTAATCATTATGCAACACTGATTTACATTCATCCAATCTTGATTTTTGCAAAATTCAAGCTTGGGGATATACTTCCTAAAATAAAAAATCTTTTGTCATGTTGCTACACTATCTTGGTTGTCCTTACCTTTAAGACATGCTCAATTTGCTAAACACTAATCATGCTCTTTCATCACTATTTGAGTAAATCTGTATAATGCTTTCATGCTACCCTTGTCTACCCTGGTAAGTGTTGGTTTGGAAGTACTACACATACTTCTATTGGCTTTTAAATTAAGCGTGGTGCTTAGGTTAAATAGCCTTCCTTAATTCGATTAGACATGGAGTCTAGTTTGGTTATTGAACCAAAAACCGCTAGTATAGACAAAGGTATATTTTGTTGGACTAACCCATGCAGAGAAACTCCCAAATTCAAATTGGGAAAGCCCTGAGATGAACTCATACTGGAGATGAAGAGAGACACAATAATCTTGCACAAGGGAGACACAACTCATTTATAGCCAAAGAGAAAGAAGAAGAATGCCACAAAACAAGATCCACAATCAAAGCACTCCATGGAAGTAGGTGAACAAATTTCCATCATGCCACTTGAAGACAAGGACCATCGTGAAGGAATTCGAGTTGCAGTTCTAGTTGCACAATCTTGTCAACCACTAATCATCGGGAATCAAAAGAGATTAACAAGAGAAGAGCATGCAACTTTCTACACCCTCACTTCCTAGATTGAAAAGCTAACGCATGAGGAAGGAAGGCCAACTCCTCAAGATGAACCAATCGAGCTCATCCTCCTCTCATGCTCTCATCGCTCCACACGCTGGTTTGCAATCTTTCAATTCACTTTGCTTTATTTCTATAAGTTTGAGTTATTCCATAATGCCAATATATGAGAATCAAATATAAGATAAAATCAATCCTCTAGAAAGGAAGTAATAGTGAATGTTCTGTGCTAGCATGTTCAAACAAATTCTTTTGTAGCATAGAAAAGTGACCCTTAGCTTTGTGACAACAATGCCCTTGTCATTGCTTGTATATTCCTTTGGGTATGTGTTGTCCACTAATGATATGCAGGAATGAAACAATAAGAAGAGCTAAAGGTCCAAGCACAAATTAAAGAGAGAACAAAAGATGGCATGACTAAAGACAAGAAAAAAAGGAGTGCAACAGAAGACAGTCAACGCATGAGCAAAGACACAAGACCAACCAACAAAGGAAAGCTTCCACAAGGTGTCACAGTACCAGCATGATCCAACATTAAAGGTAATATCCCAAGGACACACTTTGAGCAAAATATGGAAGAGTTTGTCAACTCCCCAATTCCTACAAGTGAAAGTCCTAAGACCTACGAACATGCACACTGAGCAAGATGCTCCCAGCTTCCACAACTAGTACTTCACTCCAAACTACTGGAAGAGCAAGGAACATGGATGACACCATCTCAAGTGATGCAAGCTATTAAGGTCTCTACTATGGGACTAGATGATGTACCTACAGAATGAACATGGTAAGAGGTCCTGTTCAAAGAACCTAAAACACTGAACCCTTGCCGGAAGGTAAAATCGATAGTTATCCATATTTATCTTTTCAGCATTGCATTAATTAGTTTCCCTTCTTGCACGTTTACTTTCCCGCATTTGCATAATCATTTTCCTTTTTTGCATGTTTACTTTTTTGCATTAGCATTGCATTAGAAAAGAAAATAAATATTTATTTGTATGCTTTGCTGCATTATAAATTTTAAGCTCCATGTGAATAATTTTGTAGTGTGTAAAAACCCATAGGAATATTTACTGTGGTGGCACAAAAATAAAAATAAATATGCATTCATCTTGTTAAACTCCCTCTGCATCATAAATATAAAATTACAAAAATATTGTCCTGTTGAAACTCTTGTTAAAAGAATCAAGAACAATCTCAAAAGCTTTGGACAATTAAGGCTTGAGTGGCCAACCACTAACGCTTAATCTATTCCACAAGTTTTGTTGTCTATTTGAGTTTCACAGGATTTGAAGGATCAAGAAGAGCTGACAAGAAAGTGGATGTTCTATCCACTACTGGATCACTGTCTCAACAATCATCAACTTCAATTAATACTCCACTAGAGGAGGAAGAACACCCCTACTGTCAGTCTGCTACTTCACAAGATTGAACGACTACGTCAACATCTAGCTTGCGGGAAAGCACCCCCATGTATCCAGCTAAGTATTTTTTTCCTCAGTTTTACCTTATTCTTTATGAGTTTTCTTATTTAGTAATAATGATGGTCTAAAATAATAAAAGAGCTAGAAACATGGCGCTTGACTTAACTGTTCTGTCTTTCAACTGCTCAAGACCCAAGTGATAGCTACAAGCCCCATGGTGGAAGGTAATATGGGTAAGTTTGAAAGTCACGATAGTTCACTCTAATATGGAGGAGAGTTCTTGTTTGAACACAAGTGTACTTTTGAGGTGTGAAAGCATTATAGCAACTCCTGATCTATCATTGAGTTTATCTTTGCTCAGGGATGAGCAAAGGGTAAGCTTGGGGGACTTGTTGATGGTAGATAAGTGTCAATTTTAACCGTCAACGAAACATGAAAAAGGACCTAAAAGCAAATACCACATAGATATAGGGGGTTCACTGATAGAATTCCACGAGTTTTGTTGAATGTCTATTTCTGCAGGGTGTCAGCTGAAAAGAACCAAGGAAGGCCCACATGACATGTTTACACAGAGAGAAAAGACCCACGCACGTGAAGGAAGACTCTAGAAGACACGAGAAGGCATCGGAATGAACGGGAGGCCGATCTACCACGGTGGCAGGGCGCCCGCCCTACCATCTTGGGCGTCCGCCCACCTACGTGGACCAATCAAGTCAAGTCTCATGGATCATGCCTCCACCGCCTTTGAGGATCAATAATCACCGTTGATTAAAGTCGGTTTGATCCAAGGGCTGTCGTGCATCCTAGGGGACTATATAAGCAAGGCCCCTAGACCCTGGAGGAGCAATCCCATGAAATCCTAATTCATTTGCTCTAGTTGGGATCAGCTGAGAGGGGTCCCTTGAATGGATCTTCTCTCTTAGGGCACATACAAGAGAGATTAGCTTTGTAGTCTCTATGTGAGATTAGAGTTCTTCTTCTAGATTGAGAGAGTTAGAGTGGAGGGATGAGTTGGAGGAAGCCCGACATGTCGGTGTCTCCTCTCCGGCTTGTACCTGTGGGATCAAGTCTCCTAACCCGAGGCTTGGTTCTAAGATTCTTTGGCAATTCAACTTCTAATACTAAGTAAGTACAATGTTATTATTGTTCTATGGTTTACGAGTTTACTTTATTCTCTTCCAGTTGAGGGTAGAGTAATCATCTATAGCGTAAGCATGGTGCTTGGGCTAGGATACTCGTAGATGCCCCCTGTCTGGCCGGATCCGTGGTAGTAGCACGGGACGTGACAATCATGTTGCTTCCTTTGTACCCCACATCCCGTTAGAAGGATTCATAGGATTTGTGTGCCAGGGTTAAGCATCCTTTGTGGTGTCTCTTTTCCTTCGGTACATCCCCATAGAGCAGTAGTCGCATAGCTTACCATAGGTTGGAATTAGACTGTCGTAGTAGTCTTCTCTAATCGCTTATATCTTCGCTACCTTGTAGTGCGGCCGAGGGGTTAAGCATAGACTTAGGTTAGTCATCGCACGCTTTCTCCTAGCGGATAAAACAAATACGATACTCTGGAAATATCTCCCGAGTGAAGTGCTCACCGATATCCGTGTGCTTGCGGATTATTTCTCTTAGATTCTTTCATGTGGGTAACCAATATCAACACTCTCACTAGTTTTAGTTTTTCCATTGGAAAGCTCCTTAGTGAGAAAAGCATGGTCTTATACCAAATTATCATGAGCAACACTAAGTTCCTCATGAGCCAATTTGAGCTCCTCGTGTGAACAAGTAGTGACATAAAGTAGATGCTTTTGTTGTTCGCATGTGGTTTTTAGAAAAGAGTTTTTATTTTTCAATTTCTTAGTTTTAGACACTTCTTTTTCTAAAGCCTTGATCATGCAACCAAATCTATCTAGAAGCTCCTCATATGAATCAAGATCAATCACATTTGCATTAGGTACCTTGGTGTCACCTTGTGACATGATACAATGCGATGTAGTGGATGAGCTTATAGATACATCACTCTCATAGCCCGAGCATGATCTATCATCATCACCATCAAGTGTGCATTGAGTAGCATCATCATTGGCATCACTTGTGGCATCATCATCAATCTTGTCAAGTGATCTTGTGGTATGATCATCATCATCATCACTTGACCATGAGGTGGAGCAATCCTCCACAATCACCGAATTATAGCTATGCTCAACATCCTCATGTGCCTCCTTCTTGGGCTCATCATCATCATCATCAACGGGGACCATCCCATACTTCTCATTGAGATAATTCCAAATCTCATGAGCGGTCTTCATGTCAATGATCTCACCAAATATGCAATCATCCAAAGATCTATACATGATGTTAGTAGCTTGGATGTCGAGATCTAGGCATTTCTCTTGTGCTTGAGTTAGATTCTCTTCATCCAACGCATGACAAAAGCCTACATCTACCATCCACCACATTTAGGGCAAATAAACTTAAAATTGCATATCATCCAATTTTTCCATCGTGCAAAGTGTGTGCCATCAAAAATATGTGGACAATCAACATCTAGCACATAAGTCGCCATCCTCTCAGGTCGATGAAGACCACAAATGAGAGACCAAGCTCTGATTCCACTTGTAGGGTCGAGATCAAGGACTATAGGGGGTGAATAGTCCTTTCTAAAACTTAATCACGCTGGCTAACTGATACAAGTGCGGAATTAAAACTATCGGGCTAACCAAGACTACACCCCTCTATCTATGTTCTCTAGCACCTTACAAAGATCCTAATTATACAACTAAGGTGCCGGGCTAGCTAGAGCTCACCCTAATCTAGCTTGCAAGGTCACATAAACCTATGCAACTAGTACTCAAGCAACCGAGGGAGCTCCTACACAACTAGTGATGCAAAAGCACAAAGCTCCTAACCTCACTAGCAATGCTCAATAACAAGGCTGCACAAGCCAAATTAAAGAGCATAAATTACTTAGTTACCCAAACTAAGCAATGTGACTAACAAGGTTACTAAAACCAAATTAGCCATGCAAGGGAGCTACTTCTATGCTACACAAGCAAAAAAGCAACTAGCAAGCTACTAAAGCTAAACTAGTCACAAGAGCAACTACACAAGAATAATGTATGAAATGTAAATACAAGCTTGTGTTGTACGAAATGCAAACCACCAAGAAGATGATGAAGACAATGTTGACACAATGATTTTTATCTCGAGGTTCACGTGTTTGCCAACACGCTAGTCCTCATTAAGACAAGCTCCAAGGTTGCCACCGGTCCTCTTGCTAGTGGTGACTCGCAAGTCAAACTCTCCCACGTGGAGTGCTAACCACAAGCTCTAGCACTTGACATGGTCGGACCACTTGTCGCCTTTCGTGTCTCGCTCTACTAGAGTTGCTCTTCGTGGCTCCCGCGGGGCGAGTACAATACCCCTCACAAATCTCTTCTCCGGAGCAACACACAAGCTTCTTGCGTGCTTCAATGGAGACCACCACCAAGTTGTCTAGGAGGTGGCAACCTCTAAGAGTAATAAGCACCATCGGCTTGCAAGACGACAACCTAGTGCCACTCAATGCAATCACACTAGAATCGCTCACTCACTCGGTCAGATGAATACTATCAATCACAAGTGAGTTGGAGGGCTCCCAAGCACTCTCAAGTATGGACACAAAGTCTCCATAGGTGCTCAACCTCAACCATGACCGAGACACCCCTCTACTTATAGCCCCAAGGCTAAATAGAGCCATTACCCCTTCACTGGGCACTCTGCACACTGACTAGACGCGTCCGGTATGGCGACCGAACGCGTCCGGTCGCTGCTCGACCTCAATGTGGTACTAGCCGTTTGAAGTAGCCATTGCCACCAACGGCTAACTCGCTCACACGCATGACAACAGATGATTGGAAGCACAAGTCCAGGATCGGACGCTCCCATGCGGAGTCTGATCACCTACACCCCAGCTTCCTCAGGACAGAGACCGGACGCACCTCTTCATGACCTGACGCTGAGCCAGCCAGAGTCTGGTTGACTCCAGTAAAGGTCCAAAGACCAACTTTGACAATCGAACGCGTCTGGTGCGGCCAACCGGACACGCCCCTACATCTGATCCTCTCTGGATCAACTCTCGCGCGCCACGTCATGATGAACTGACGCATGAATAGTGACTATCAGTGTTCGGTCACCTACTCGAACCAAGTTCGGTCACGCGCCTCAACTATAATGTCTGGTCAGAATACCGGACGCATCTGGTATTGATATAGGACGCGTCCGGTCATGTTGGGAACACTGCCGCTTGAGTTAGATGTCGTGCGCGTCCGGTCCACATGTCGGACGTGTTCGATCACCCCATGACCAGCGCTTTCAAGTCCTTTTCTTCACCAACTTCTTCTCCTTTGCAAATGTGCCAACACCACCAAGTGTACACCATCATGTGCAAGTGTGTTAGCATTTCACAAACATTTTTCCAAAGGAGTTAGCCACTCAACTTGCCAGGCCACCCTATCCTAGCAATGATGCAAAGTTAGATCACTCGAGTGGCACTAGATGACCGATATGCAAACAAGTTTGCCCCACTTGATAGTATGACCATCTATCCTAAACCCGGTCATCAACTTCTCTACACACCTATGACTGGTGAAATGAAATGCCCTACAAATATACCTTTGCCTTGCGCATTCCATTTCATCTCCTCCAATGTCGATGCAACACATGCACCAACATGATCAACAATGATATGATCCACTCCATACCATCATGTGACCATATTGGTTCATTGATCTTGACTTCACTTGCTCTTCACCGTTGCTTTGATCCATCGGCGCCAAGTCATCACTCAACTTGCCCTTCACACTTGCAACCGGTCCGTCAAGCCAAGTCATGTCTTGATCTTCTCCACCTTGATCACATGACTCAATGTCATGTCTCATGTGCAATGAGCTCCTTCATCACATGTGTGAGCTTTGCAACATATCCAAGCCATTTCACCTCCATGGCACAAGTTGCTCACACATGACGTACTTGTGGACTAATCACCTATGTATCTCACATTTAAACATATTTAGTCCACCTAAGGTTGTCACTCAATTACCAAAACCAAACGAGGACCTTTCACGAGCCTACCGTATATTGTTAGAAAACAAACAATATTAGCCATCTTTATGTATTGACAAAGGTCTGAAATGCAACAGACACCCACACACAGTGCGCACAATGCAATAGTGATAATAAATAACAGCTCCTATAATCAGATTCAGATAATCCACATCAATATTTTAACTAAAAAGAACCATCCTTTTCTTTGCTACCAGAATTAGACGTATATGTTGTTGTACCATGAAACAGTAACATTATTGACAGTGCACTAGAAAATTCATATGCATAAATCAACGTACATGTCATTTCCTACCAGGCTACCATTGTGGTAGGAATTCACAGTTCACAGAAGACCATCCTTCCAAGCAAGATGGAATCTGCAAAGTAGTATCCACCATGGATAAAACAGAACTCATGCTCAGCTCTGAAAAACATTCCAATCCACCCAACAAAATTACTTCAGCACCAAAACACATGCAACAACTATTGTGCTACTGGTAACAAGAAAAAATTAGCAAAAAACTACTTATATAGAAAACAACCATGGACTTAACAAGCATTCAACAATGCAGGTAATGATTGCTGAAAAGTTAGATCATAGGATCTTGAAAGGGACACCACATACAGAATCAATTCATGCTTAAGTGCTACTCCCTATCTACTTGTACTTTGCAAACCTAAGAAAATGAGTTGATGTAGCAGTACTTGTGCTCACCAGTTGATGCGTTAAAAAATTGTTGTCGGTAGAGCACAATAGAATAGAACAGTATGTTTTGCACATTATGAATGTTACAATTCAAAGCTATATTTTGACTCTAGAAACTTTTAACTATTATTATATTATAAACTTTATACACTTAGGTTCAAAACTTTGCAATCCAAAATCATGAACCTTGTGCTTTTAGGTTCAAAATTTTACAATCCTGAGTTTGGGAACTTTTCACTAGTACATTCAAAGCTTTGTACTTCTAGATTCAGAACTTATAATCAAATATTAAAAAACTTTGCACTCTAAGTTCTAAAAAAGCACATTTCGAAAACTTTGTACTTCTAGATCCAGAACTTCTAATCAAAATATTAAAAACTTTGTGCTCTAACTTCTAAAGAATAATTTAAAACTTTGTACTCTAAGTTCTAAAAGCACATTTCAGAAGCGCTCTACTTGTAAAACTTTGTACTTCTAGATCCATAACTTACAATCAAGATACACACCTATTCCTGCATGCCAACCATATCTTCTTTTCTGGCTATAAAAGTAAAGAGTTGTAAAAAAATAGGGAAGATAAACCAGAAAATTAATCAAATATAGCAAGAAAAATCAAATAGCTAGGTGGCAGAATATCAAGCATACAAAGTGGTAATGTAAAAAAGGACTAGGAAATGGGAACTACTGAGCAACTTGCCATTGCAAATAAGATGCAAGCTGCTACAAACTATTAATGTGAGGTTTTTGTTGTTGCTTATGAATTAGAACTTGGTTAAAACATAAATATGGAGGCAAGTGAGGGAGGGAGGGAGGGAGAGAGAGAGAGGGAGACAGAACAAACACACACCCACACAGAGACAAACATGCTCATTCAGCCAAGAAATATAATGGCAACAGAAAACTAGAACTACTAAAAAGTTAACAATGCTTTCCTTTCTGATTTACTAAATGAACAACATAGCATATATGCAGTTAATGCCAGCTACTCCCAAACATAGATCTGTGCTAATAATACCACAGCTGCCTTCTCATGAGCTACTAGGATTCCATTCCATCAAGACATAGGAGTAGTTCTTAGTGCACATAGTCTTTTGACATGCTTCCCCATTGGCTACATACTATTTCATCCTACTATAACTAAACCAGTGGTTGATCCATAGTATGTCTAGCCGAAAATCTAATACACAACACGATATAGTCCAATACAGATTTTGGTAAAAAGGTTTTGTTGTAACCAAATTTTCTAAACGGTTCCATATATAAGCAGAACAAAACTTCTTCATGCCTCAGCTTCCTAACACACCAAGGACCAAAAAATGACTACTAGAAAAGCACACATGTATCAGTCCCTTTCAGCAATTACTCTAGTGATGCAATTTCTTTTGTCTAAATCTCCTTTTCTGTTACACTTCTAAACTAGCAGATCAATCTCAACTCATTGAGCCAGAGACTGAATCAAACATACACTCTCAACCACAGAACTGAATTCGAGTATGCTCATCATTTGCTAAGCCAAATATTGCCGAATCAAAATGGAAAAACATACAGGCAGAGAACAAAGCTAAACAAAACTCAATACAACAATATGATAGTCCAGTGTTTCAGACACCCGACAACAAGGAAATGACAGGAATATCTGGTCTGGCTGTGCAACATCAGAGAAGATAACATCAACCATGCCAACCAACATGCAGTACCTTGCTTGGTGCCTGGCGCAGTTTCTACTTACAAGAAAGCATATAGAACAAAAGCACATTCAATTTTAGCAAATCAACTTATAATCCAAATGTTGTCAAACGCCACCAAGCACAACAGCAGCTAGCTTGGAACTGTATTCAACCTTTGTTCCATCCTCATTCTAAAATGCCCAAACAATCAGACAATAGAAATAAATTAGTCCTACAACAGATTGTCAATTGATGAGTTTTAGAAACTATGGCATTGTGAATATCCAGAGCAGTACTTTATCCCAGAAATGGAAAGGGAAACAAATAATCTATATATCATTGGGCATTAGCGCATAGAAACTTGAATTTGCATTATCCATTTAGATGTCCTAAAGGGGAATCCAAGTAACTGAGTAAGAACATCATTTACAGAGTTGCAAGCCTGGAATGTTGACACAAGATAACAGTCTAATACTTAGTTAGATTAAAGCTAATGAGTTGGCAGAAATCGTAAGTCTACTTTTTCATATATAACATTAGTGCATGTGCTAACGCTACGGTTCTCTCATTACTTAACCAAAAGGAAACTAAAAAAGATCCAAATATCATCTTCTAGTTAAGATTTTTATCTTGACAAGGCTGGAAGAAGAGTAATCTAACACAAAATCGAAGAAAAATCAGAACAAACTCTTGATCTACAGTTTCAGATTGAAAACCACAAAAGCTATGATAATATAGCTTTCCATCACTAGTATCAGTGGAATAAAAGCGCTTGGGGTAATTGTTTCATCATCAATCAGCTAGCTCAAGAGTTGACAAATAGTACTCCAGAACCATTCAATCAGTATTTTAGTACCACATAGGTGCCGAAAATGAACAGATCTAACACTAGAAAGAACAGACCAGCAACACACTACATGGATCTACGAAAAAAACATGTGTAAAATTCCATGTCAAGTAATATAACCATATGCAATCAGGCTAGCAGGATACACAGGCAACTTTGGGATCTCATTACCATTTCCACGATGGACTCGAACCACAAATACATCCAATGTACCATAAAATCCTAGAACAAATCGATTAAACAACTACAGAACCAGATCTACTGAACCAATGACCCCAAACAACAGAGCTCAAATCAAGAGACAACGCGCACCTTACGAAGGTACCTGGCAACCTCTAGCAATGGCGGCCTATGCCCTCGTCGTTGGAGACGGCCATCGCCCGCGCTGCTCGGGAGAGCTCGCCCAAGCGCAACCTGTGCTGCTGCTCGGGGGACCTCGTCCAACCATGACCTACGCCACCACTCGAGGGACCTCGCATGGGCCCTCGCCGGCCACGACCATGGAGGACTGCCCCGCCGCGGCCTTCGGGAGGTGGGGGCTTCATGCCCAAAAATGTGCGCCGCTATGCCTAGGTGAGAAGAGGATAGAGGAAGGGGAAAGGTTGCAACCAGTCTCACCCACCGGAGAAGTTTGAGTCGATGGGTCTGAGAGACTAGTTCATTCGATGCTAGCGGGTGCGCTCTCCAGTGCCGGACCCGAATAACCAACAACGGACCCAATAACACCCAATAGACAGCATGGATCTCAAAGGAAATTGATGGCCCAAAATTCGACAGATAAAAGGCAAAGAAATCTGTTGACAGAAATATAGCAAAATTCAAAAATTATATGCACTGACATATATACAAGTATAACAATATACTATAGTATTACAACATACATTTACGGTCCATACTCCATACAATACATAATGTATTCATAATTCGTTATTGATCATCAATATATCCATTAAAAACAAGGTTATAGAGTCATAATAATCACAATCCTAAGTTTATGGGGTCTAAGCCGGCCATCAACCAATTGTAAAATGTAAGACATATAGTAAAATAAAATTACCTGTTCATTTCGCGGAAATTTGGCTGCTGGTGATGTTGATGCTGATTTGTTGTAAAAAAAACATTGTTCTTTCGCTGAAAAGTACTGCTGAAGTAGTACTGAAAAACAGGGCGATATAAGTTCAAGGACAACATCTTTTGTTCATTAGGCTCGCGAGTCAGCTCGAGCCAGCTCACAAGCTGGCTCGTTAACTACACGAGCTGAAATGCTGGCTTAGATCGTTGAAGAATATAAATAGCCGAGCCTTTAACAAGGCGAGTCGAGACAGCTACCGATCGAGCTACGAGCTTGTCGTCGAGCCTTAATATATGCTAATAGAGGTGAAAATGTGGGCTATTAGCACTACACATTTCATAGGCAGAGCCAAGGCCCGGCCACCCTGGGTCGGTGCCCGGGCTCACGAAGTGAACACGTTATAGTCGGAGGATCTCTATAGAGGTGCAGTACATGTTAGAAAGTGGCTAGTATGTTAGTCTCATATGTAATACAGTCGGACTCCAAGTCTGTAACTCGTATTCTGTTTGGTCTCTGTAATGTGCTTGTCACGGACATTGTTGTATAGCCCTGTATATGCTGACTATAAAATCAAGGGAGCGGCTCTAAGGGCATTTACCGCTTGTCATATAATTCTTTCAGTACAAACTTTTTTCTACTCTATAGAGCTATGTAGACGGTAGTTAGTAGTAGATGGATTAGCTTAATAATTTGGTTATCTAATTTTGCTAACATATACTATGCTCTATATAACGTGTTAGGTCACAGGGCTCTCCCTCTGGCTTCTCAGGCTCCTTGCAATTAGCTCTGCTAAATGGGCATTAAAAAAGGCTCCTTAAAAGAAGCTCGGAGGAGCTAGAGCCATTTTATAGAGGAGCTAGAGCTGAAAAATATGGCTTCTCTCAATCCTCACAAACCTAATATAAATTATTACAAAACTATCATTGGAGTTGTTTTTGTCAAATGTTCTCCAAAATGGCTTTAGCTCCATCGAAAAAGCTACTCCACCTGAGGAGCCAGAGCCATCTTAGGAGTTGGAACCCTCCCAAACGGATCGTTGATATTACGTTGCATCTCGGCCAGGCTCCACAAAAATCCTGTCTCCACCACTGACATGTTTGGATACTTCCGTACTAATATAATTTTACTGTACTAGCTATTAACACCAAGAATCCAATGTAAATTAGCACTACTATATTGTGTTAGCCTAGACACTAGACAGTTACTCATCCATCGACTAGTGCATATATAGACCGTCTAGACTACTACTAGACTAGATGTGTCTAGATGGCCTAGATGATTTTATGGTATGGCAGCCAACATTGCAAAAATAGTACTAAAATGGATACACATGGAACTATATTATAGCAGCCAGAAACATAAATGTGCAACATGATGAATTGATCATAATATGATAAATTAATAACATGATAAAAACACATAGTTTGAACCTCATGATAATATAACATAGAAATAGAAGTTAATAAGGGCATATCTCTAATGTATAGAATCACCCTCAGTCCTATACCATGATGTGATGTCATTTGTTAAATTGGTCCCAACATTTAGAATCATGGGCTAAATCCATAAGTGGGTCCCATGGCAAGCAGCCAAACCTCCATCTTCTCTTATGATATTCATATATCTCTGGCCCCCATTCGACCCTCACTGTTTTGGTTCCCCCTCGTCTCATCATTAGACTCCCTACTATCCCTCCCTTCATTTCTCTACTAAGACACCCTTTAGGCAGCTGCACCTGCATGGGTGCACACCCATCACAGCCCCCAGCTCTCCATATCCTCACTCCTGTCTCCTTCCAAATCCATTGTCTGATTCAAAGGTCATGGTACCAGATGGGAGAAGAGGGTCACATCTGCCTAGTTTGCCTTGGTCACGTTGCTCTGCTTATGTTTGGCCATGGAAGTGAGATCAACACGGAGTGATGATTACCCTGCCTTGTCTATCTTGCTTTGCCACAACGATGGTGGACGTGGTCATGAGCTTGACCCACTCGATGCAGGCAAATCTAGAGGCTTCCTCTCGTCAGCAAGAATAACAAAGGTAGGAGAGATATAGGGGAGGGTGAAAGAGAAGTGATATTTTTTATTCTGAAGGAGTAAGTCTTATCCAT
Source organism: Saccharum hybrid cultivar R570 (assembly GCA_038087645.1). NCBI lineage: Eukaryota > Viridiplantae > Streptophyta > Magnoliopsida > Poales > Poaceae > Saccharum > Saccharum hybrid cultivar. The sequence continues at coordinate 4,398,214 of JAQSUU010000423.1, forward strand.
GGGAATGGGTTCTCGGTTTCTTAGAGTCGATTGGTCAGAGCCATCAATCATTATGACCCATCATTTGCATATTGTATGTGTGAGATACCCCCTGGTATGATCTTGTTTAGAACCGCTTGGATATGTCCCTCCTATACTGCTTTGTGCAAAAGAACATTTAGAGCATTTGCCACTGGATTGAATAGTATAGGAGATAGGGGTCTCCTTGTCTAAGTCATCTGTGAGTGATAAAGTGCAGACCTATTTGCCTGTTAACATTGATACACACCTTTTCACTATGATTTCTTACATCAACACGCAGTGAATCCAAAGATCTCAAAACCCTCACCCTCTCATGACTTGTTCTAAGAAACACATGCTAGCTCTATCATATGCTTTCTTGAGTCAATCTGGAGAATAAAACCCTGCTCTTTTGATATTCTTAGTTCGTGTAGAACTTCATGTAAGGCCAGAACAACTTCAAGAATGTTTCTTCCTTTGATAAACCGTGCCTGGCTTCTACCTATCACCTCCTTAGCTACAGCAGACCAGAGTTGCTCTATTGGTAGGGTTTTTATAAAAGCACTTGTAGTCCATATAGACACTTAAAATCTACTTCTAACTATTGCCTCTAATTTCAACATAACCAAAACCTATGCAAAGATAATCTACATAGATGTGCAACTAAGGTTTTGCTAGGTGTGTTGTTATTTCTACCGCAAAAGAGTTATGCAACCTATGTTCCAATTCTATCAACTAGCCTATTAACTAGGCTAGGAAGGTAAGCACACAACCAAGGTACACAATGTAAATGGGAAAGGTAAAGGGCAATGGATATGCAAACTCCCGTTTGTTAGAGCCCCTCACAAGGGCCAAGCCTCCGATCAAGTAACTGTGTGGATAGCACCGGGCCTTCCCCACGTACAAGTGGGTCTTCGAAATGCCTCTCCCGAACCGCTCCCCATCATCTTCACTATTGAGGTTCTGGCCCAACCGCCGCGGGCCTCGTTCGCTCTAGTACACAGTGGCGGCCACACCACAAACATGGTTGGTGTGGTCTCACAAGACTACAAGCCCCTCTAAGTACAACAATGGTGCATGCAAGCACCTTATGAGCAAGAGGTATGCAAACCTCACTAAACACTAGGTCTAAATCTAGAGCAAGCACAATTAAGTGGGTCTAACTAGCCTAAGCACTTCGCAAAGCACCTACGCTAATCACCTAATCTTCTCTTAAGCACTTGTGGCTAGAGCACTTGGTGGAGTGCCTTAACGCTCCTATGTGTTCAGCACACTCTAACACACTCCAAATGGTTGGTCATGGGGGTACAAATAGCCTCCCCAAAAGAAACTAGCTGTTGGGAACAAGTACACAACACATGTGCATACCCATTGGGCAATCCAATGCATGGTCATTGGACAAATGATGTCAGAGTCCCATGCCCTTCTTGAGATGATCGTTGAACTAGCCATCGGCTGTCGACGGTTGGCGCACCCATCGGACAGTCTGATGCTATCTGTCGGACATGTTTGATGCCAAAAATCCTTCTCTAGAACCTCTCTGTTTGCCATTAGACATAGTGTCAATTTGTCTGATGCTCACACTGTAGCGAGCGTCCAATGCATTGTGCGCTGAGGAACAGTGGCAGCGTTTTGTCCAATGCCCTTGCCCCCTCCTATCCGATGCCTAGCTAACGCCTCTACTAGGGTTTGCTCTGGCCATTTGTTCGATGCAGCTAGAGTCCGATGCCCCATTGACCCTTGTTCAATTTGTTTCTTCATGATCTTTGCATCCGGCTTGGTTCCATCTTCGTGTCTTGGACTTTTGCTTGTCTTTTAGGTCTTCATTGATGCTTCTAATGTTTTGCTTGTGGTGTTGATCATCTGAATCACAACATTGCCTAAGTCCAAGTCCACTTTTGCACCCTTTGAACTATATCCAAATACACTAGCAAATACTATTAGTCCAAATGGTCATGTTGATCATCAAACACCAAATCCAAACTAAATGGGCCAAGGGTCTATTTTCCTTACCGTCCACACAGAGAAGGCAGTTCTTAATATTGTTAGCTTCATTTGTCTTAGGAACCAAAGTGGTCACCCCGAAGTTCAGGCTTTTAATATCTAACCTCCCATTTTTAAAGAAAGATACTCCAATCTCTAACCTCGTCTATGGAGAAAGGCCTTCTGTTGTAAAATTTGTCTAACTTAGAGGCTCTTGCATTCTTAGGCTAGAAGGTAATGTATTTGATAGCCTCATCTCACAAGGCTTGTTTGGGCCAAACAAATCTATATCTATATATCATATAAAGCAATTCTCCACTTAAGTTCTATCCAACATGCACGACATCCATATCCTCTTCCACTAACTATCTACATCATCTCTCACTAATAGCCATGTCACTAACTATCCACACAATAAATCACTGATAGTCATGTCATCCAACTAACTTCCAACATCTTAATATAAACTATCCACATCATCTTCACTAAGTGCAATGCTATATAAAGAAATATAGAAGACATCCATATATTGCTATTTAATCGTTTTGTCATCTTATAATTTGATCTAGTTCTGTTAGCTTTTATTATTGAACTAGCAAATATGCCCGTGCGTTGCCACAGGAGAAAAAAAACTATTAAACATTTATGCAAACGATAACGTGAATGGTACATATCTACTTATGTTTTATGCTTTTATGGCCCTGTTCATCTGACTTATAATTCGTACTTTTCAGCTTGTTTTTCAGCCGGAACAGTGTTTTTCTCTCGCAACAAATCAGCCAACAATGTTTTTCAGCCGGCTTATCAGCACAGCCGAACGGGGCCTATAATTTATTTTATGATGACCATCACATTCATAATATAAGTTAATGTTGACAATAAATAACAATGTCCTTGATATATTTTTCCTTCCATTGCAAAACGCATAATTATTTAGATATAAATATATCATAACATTAATTTTTCATGCTAACCATGTGTTTCTATGACTCGATATCGACCTTTATAGCTTTTTTGACGCATCATATCAACCTCCGTAACATTTTTGTGGATGTGTTAAGGATAGGGGTATGTCCGCCAATAATTGTGACGAGAGACCTCTTTTTATTTTTCACACAACAGCCCTCGTTAGGAACCTATAGGGATGCAACATATGCAAGGATGATTTAGCACACATATAGACAAAGCATAACCTAACAAGGTTTATAACATCTATGGATAGATCATATTTTTTATGAAGCTAACAAAACTAGTTTGGTATTTTTTATTCTACTATGATTTTTGGTGAATTTTGCAAGATCTCTGTTTTTATAGAAAAAAGAGAAAAATAAAAGAAAAAGAAAAAAGATTTGCATAGGCTTGGTCCAGCCCATAATGAAGCCGGCCCAACGGTAAGGATTCAGTTCAAGTCGAAAAAGAAGCCCACTAGGAGAGGTCTACCCAGATCTGAACATTTTTCATCAGGAACCCCGATCATAGAAAAAAGAGAAAAACGAAAGAAAAGGAAAAAGGCTTGCATGGGCGGTCCAGCCCACAACCGCAAGGATTTAGCTTAGGTCAAAAAAAAAAAGAAGCCCACCAGGAGAGGCCCACCCAGATCTGAACATTTTGCATCAGAAACCTCGATTTATTGTAAAAACTAGTAAGACCCTCCCACCTTTTCTTTCTCTCTGGCATCTTTACATGTAGAACCCCATATTTCTTTTTATTCTCTTCCCCACTCCTATTCCCCCTTCTCAATGTTAACGCAACATGAATAGTACATGGGTGAGCACCCTAGAGTGACACGGACACGAGCTGGTGGCAGAAAAATTATGGTGGCAAAATTTTTGCCTCTTTAGTATTAGGTATATAGATTCTTTTATTATCTTGCCCAATTTTAATAAGAACGGATGCAACGACATCTTGGTTTAACTATGTACAATGGTTTTATTTCTAAGAAAATCTCACAGCACCATGCAAAATATCCTTCTAGTTCTTTAAAAGTCCATTACATGACTCATAGTTTCCGGTTTCCCTCTTACTTCAGCTTCTGACTACGAGGACGTTATAATGTTCTTCCTTCTCCTTCCATGAGCAAAGCGGTGGAAAATAATGTATTGCATCCTGTCCAAATGCCACTTTAATTTGACCCGACCTTCTATTTCAAGTAATTTTTTTTCCAGCTGAAAAGCTAACACAGCTCATGCTCACAAGTCACAACGCCTCTTGGACGCAACACCATGGTCAAGATATGGGCGCACGGCACGCGCACATAGAAAAGCAGCAGGCAGTAAGTACTTGCAGCAGGAGGTAGAAAAAAAAAATGTCTCGGATCCTCGGTTTGACGCATCTCTTTCTCCTGCTTTCGTAGTGCCTGCTGCCTTGCTGTGGCGACTGCAGAAACGCAGCCAAGAACGACAAAAGATCATGTGCAATGCCAGATCTTCCCAGAGTCTCTCTTTTTTACCTCGTCTCAACCCCACCCCCAGCTCCGGTGCATGCGTGCTGCAGCTTGGATGCAATTCATCATCATAAAGTAAAACTAAACCAATTATCAGCACGCATGCTGCACGTATGCCATGAGATTATGAGAACACAAGTACGTGCAGACATCAGAAGCAGGATCGTGTTTATTATGGTTCATGTTCATCGCCTCTGTTCATCTGCAGTGCGTCTCAGTGCCCATGTTCTTGTGTTCATACTGACAAGGGAATCACCGACGACCTGATTTGATGTGCATATATAGCGTGTATAGAGTCGCATACAATAATTAATAAGGGCTCCTTTGGATGGAGGGGTGAAAAAAGCATGTGTATTCAGACCCCAAAGGGGATTCTTTCCATGCACATGCCGCCCCTCTCCCCGCCAGGTAACTGTAGCCCCATCGGGGAGGAATTTCCGGACAGCGTTTGGATGACATAGGGATATAAATCCCGGCCAACAAAAATACATTCAAACGATAAGGAAAAAGTCACAGATTTCAGAAATGCTATTGTCGAGTAGAAATTCAGCACGATTACATAAATAAAAACTATTAACTCGTCACAATATTCTGTAGCTTATTAGTTACAAACAGAACAATTTAATATAGAAAAATAAATAAGATCTATCTAGGCATTTTTGTCTAGGCACAAATCCAGTACATTTATCCAACTACATAACCAGCAAAGATATGACCATAGTGTATAAATCCTTGCAATCAACACTTACAACAATCATCAGTACATGACTCAACGATAGCCAAAACTGCATGAATGCATGATTAGGCCTGCAATTACATGAAGAGAGAAGTCCACATCAGCAGCCTACAAAATGGGTTACAACAAAAAAATATAAAGCCCAAAATTATTTCGAATGAAAACATAATGAAAAGAACTATAGAAAATGTAAGGTGTTATCCCTTCTATGGAGTATCAGTATCAGGCAAACAAGAATAAGGCATTTTCTTCTAACATTGGCAAAGAAATGAAAATAAGAAAGTTAAACAAAAGAACCATGAAACCATCTTAGAGATAAGAGGTTTTTTCATGCAAACATAACAGCGAATGTCAGCAGCACAACCAAGAACAGGGTTACAGGGCAGGTGTTGCCAGGGCTGTAAAACCCCACCCCCACCCCAATCCGCCACCCATGTTTCCCCTTTTTAGCCCTATACATATGCACAGAACCTTGATTAAAGTGTATAACCATGATTAACATGCCAAAAAGTATGGTTTACATCTAATATCTCATTATTAAGCACCTTACTTGTCCCATTCCAAGCTCTGCCCCTGAGTACAGTGGCACCAGATCAAATAAGAAAAGTTGCATGTAGAACAGAATGTTCAGTTCTAAGCAAATATGGATTGAAGCTAATTGTCCAATTAAATTGACATGTAAAATAATCTTTCTCTAAAAATGAAGATAGAAACAGACATCTGCTAAAGTAAAGCCAGATGTGAAGAACCATTGTAACACCCGAAAAATTGCTTATTTGGAAATAGAGCTAAAATGATTTAATTATGTATTTTTGTGCTCATGAAAAATAGGAAAATAAAAAATTTTGTTGAATTAAAATTTCTCTTAGGATGTAGCAACATTGTTGTGCATAGATGCTGATGCATTTATGTTTTTTTACTGTTTGGTTTTGACCAAAGATCAAAATGAATTCAAGTTGTTTTTTTTTAATGCGTTTAGGTCGATTTTCCTTCTCCGATATACATATATTATTTTTATACAATCAAATTCCTTGTTTCTCATCCGTCAATCAACCTCTACAAACTATTCGGGAATTTTTCCGACTTTTTCTGTAGCTTGTTTCCACTTGTCTGCGAGCATAGTCTAATTTTTAGATGCTCCAAAATATCTTATCATGAGCTTCAAATACTTTATTTGGGTTCCTCATGTTCCATAATGTCTCTGGGAATTTTTCTCGAATTTTCGGAGCTTTTGGAGTATTTTTCGCGGCTTAAATAATAATTCTAGACTTTTCTGGAATTATTTTATCCATGAAAATAATTAATTCCGAAAATAATAAATCTCTCATTTTCCCAACGCTCAAAGCCCATGTGCAATAATCCTAATAAATCTCAAAGGCCCATACATTTATTTACTAATGGGCTTAAATGATTACTTAGGCCTATTAGCGGAGGTGGATGGTGCAACGTCAATTAGCACTATATCGCTAGTTGACATGGAGGTGGAGACTTTTCCTCCCTATATATACGTACATATCCCATGGGCAAAGCACACCAAAACTACCGTAGAGGAGCCCCTAGTTTGGGAAATCTCTCGTGTAGTAAATTATATTTTCTCCTCTTTCTCTTGTCGCCGTCCGACGAAGCCACCAGGCGTTCTACTCTAAGAAGAAGAAGAGGTATTTACTTGAATTCCACTGTCTAGATCACATTAAAAACCATATTTTGATTTATTTTCGAAATTAAAACTCTAGGTATTTACAAAACTGCCACTATCTTGTTTAGGCCATATCTTCTACGTTTTAACTCCGATTTGACACGTTCAAATTGCGTTAGGTTCGTATTTGCGAGATCTACATGTTGGTAGTACTGTACAGTAGGTTTGGAAAATTTAATTTTCGAGTTTATATTAAAGTAATTATTTATCTATAGGAAATCTTAGAAAATTCATAACTTTCACGTTTTAAATCCGAATTTCGTGATCTTTACGTCTGTGTGATCGTAGTAACGTGTAGAAGAGTTTTACAAACTTTTTATACTATTAGTGCTACTGTTGGTTAGGTTTTCTACCTTTAAGATTCGATGTTATATTTAATCTATTATTTTACTAAAGAAAATCTCGTTTAATTCATAACTTATTTGTTTTAATTCCGAATTAGTCCGTTCAAATTGCAATGGATTTATAACAACATGAACTACATATTAGTATTAATGTTTTCTTTATAAAAATCTCTGGAATTTCATAGTTTAGATCTAACTTGATTAATAACTGTGCAACTAGATTTATAAATAAAATATTATTGATTTCTCCTTTAGTTTTCTAAATTTAAATGTAATTTAGCCTAAGTCACTTTTGAATATCTATAAAAAGTATTTTATCCTATATATATGATTTTATATAGTTAAAACAAATGAGACCTATAATTTTTCGTTTTATACAACAAAATCTTTCGGTGTATGTATTTCTTTCACCGTAGCTCCGATTAGCGTGTTTTCCATGTTTATGTGTTCGTAGCAACGCGTAGGTTAGTTTATAAATTTCTTTAATTGTTTGGTGTACTGTTCTAATTATTATTCATTGTTTGCTTTGTATGATTGCTCGATGCGTGTGTGGTGATTTATTGATCAAGTCCAGTCGGTGAGATTTACGTGGAGATTCAAGAAGCTATTAATTGAAGATTTGGATCAGAGAAAGGATCTCAATTTAAGGCAAGTATAGCATGGGATCATCCTTGTTTCCTATTCACCTTTAATACACTTAATTCATGTGCATGTGTCTACCTTGTTACCCCTAAGGATATCCTAGCTTTTGTATCTTATACCTTGACACCGGTGGAACATTGCACTGGGTAGTATTATGCTAGTGCTCAAGATAAATAACCATGATCTGTAACTTGACTAATGGTATATGCAATAAACGTTTAAAAGATGCTTTATAGAAACATGGCTCAAGAGGGCTAGAGCATTGGGCTATTTTTATGGTGCTCTAGTTTCTCTCCTTAAGGACTTATCTGTAAGCGAACATCCGAGACTTACAGTACAACTGTGAGGGCTATATGGCTCTGGCTTTAGTCAAGTATGAGGACCTTTTCTAGCTTGTTAGTGGTAACCTTCATGGCGTAAGAATGGCTTGACGAATCGGGTATAGTGCGGCCTCTGTCCTTATGTGTATAGGCTGCGCGTCATTGTGCCATTTGGAAGGGGGGCTCTACATCTGTTTGCCGAGTGAATCTAATGGCCCTAACTTGTTAGACGAACCTTTGAAAAACTTCATAGTGAACCCTGCCGACCTTCCTTGGAAGTGGGTCAAGAGATTAGCTACCTCGGGCAAAAGGGTAAATCACGACTCACAGTGAAAGTGTACAACCTCTGCAGAGTGTAAAACTGTTATAACAGCCGTGCTCACGGTCACGAGTGGCCTTGGACCCTTACAGAATAAATGATGAACACTGATGATAATGATAATACTGATGATATTGATGCTCACTAATGATTATTGTTTCTTGCTATACATTATTCTCGTTTACATGATCATGAGGTTATTTGGGCTTATGGCAAACTTGGTGCTACTCAAATGCTAAAAAGATGACTCACTAAAAGCTATTGCAGTAAACCCATGTCAAACCTTTTGAGCCTCATGAACCTCATGTTATATTTGTTGAGTTCAACATGGACTCACCCTTGCTATTTCCCACACCTCAGAATAGTCTCTGGAGTTTTTAGGCTTGTGATCAACCAGTCAGTTTATTCCTGGAGTGAAGTCTACACCCGGTGTTCGGAGTTGTCTTTCCGTTGTGTTGCTCTCTAAGGTATATTTTATACTATTGAGTTATGTATATTAAGCATTTGTCTCTTGATATTACACTTATCTGCGGCTATATGTGAGATTTGACTTCTTTATTTCACATATAGTGTATGTCTGGTTTTGTCCTTAAAACCGGGTGTGACAGAGTGGTATCAGAGCAATGCTGACTGTAGGACGCAAGCCTCATTAGAAATCGGTCGTCTTAAGGTTTTAAAATTGTTATAACTTCCTTGTTCGATAAACCTTGATATTTCTTCTCCACTATATCCCCACCCTTGATATTCATCTTCTCCATGATGCTTGTTTTAAACCTTTGATCTCATCTACACTCCTTAATTTGATATTCTTTTTAGAACCATTCCTCACCCCCTTCTTACGAAATCGAAAGAGGAGCTTTAGGATCTTTACCCTTGGTATGAAGAGAACGATAGTATCGCAAGTTGAGTCAATGATTGTTTTGTGCACCTTTATTGCTTGTTGAATTATAATTATGCTTTTGCTTGATTTGGAGCTTTGTAATGATTGCAATGATCTTGTGGAGTATTCCTACAATTTTATTTAGATATAGGATTAAGGCATAAGGATTAATGGATAGATATAGTTGGGTTTTGGTTATCTTCTGTTTTCTCCCTATTCTGTCTTTTCGGAGCAATCTGTCTTCTTTGGCTTATACCTCTATTTTCGGACTATAAAAAAATTATGGGAAAATTCTGGACAAAAGTAGCCTTCTACATCTTTCTCTGAACACAAAAACCACCTTCAAAGCTGTTTTGGTTTGGGAGATACAAAAATAACAAGGCAATGCATCTGTGCTGTCTGAAACCTGGAACAGATCCTGTTGTGCACTGTTTTCGACTAACCTAACTTCAGAATCTGAAAAAGTGTTCTATAAGGAAGTTGTAGGGAATTTTGTAAGCTTTCCAACGGTATAAGATACAACTTCATTGGATTTACGGAATAAGAGTTATGGATGTTTTACTGTGCTACTGTTTTTCTGCTCGCGAGGAATTTCAGATTATTTGTTCTTGCCTATGCACATGAGTTTCTCTTGGATATTAGAAGATCTTTATGATGGTTAATTCACTCGAAAGAATATGCCAGCTATCCTTTGTTGTTCCCCTAGTTTATCTTTTCTTAAGGGGGTAGCCGAGTTAAAGAAGTTGCAAGTTGTAGGATTCAAACATTCCAGCGCTTCACTTGGAAGAATCAGTTATCCCCACGATGGAGAAGTCACTATCGAGTGCAGACATCTTTTCTCAGGATTGATGACTAGTTGGATCATTTACATGGAGCTCGGGTAATCATCAGGATTGATCTTCAATTCGAGCTATCATCAGTTGGGAGTTCAACCTTCAACATACCCAAGGTAAATTGGCATGGATAACATATGAGGCGATGTTGGAAATCTATAGTTGGTTCTATAGAGACTTAGGAAACCTCGTCACTGCTACACCAAGCATGGCTAGTAAAGAAAACTTTTGGTATGGATAGGTTTATCTCTAACGGTGGAATTATGGAGAAGAACACAAGAATTGATGCACTGAGTTGGAACTCATCCAAGGATGCAGGTGTGACTCAGAGTTTCCTTGGAATAAGATTCTATCAGAGTTTTATTGGAGACACTATAAAGATGGGCATGAGAATTTCCTCTATAATGCATCCGATCAAGACTTGGGATATGATGTGCTCTATGCAAAAAGAGTAGTAGCTTATGCATTAAGTCAACTAAGTAAGTTGGACCACCTGACACATGATATGGAGATATCCAGTGTGGAACATGAGATACTATCTTCTTGGATATAAGAGAGATATCTACATGGAACATAAGAGTCTAGAAGGCATTTACACTAAGTTGGGGTTGAGTTAGTGACATTATCATTGGATTTGAGTTGATTACGACATGGAAGGTGCTATCACTTGGAGAAGCAAAGCAAGAGTCATTACCAGCCCTTAGCAAAGGAGAATTTTGCTAAGAAGATTCGTATGACACCATGGACTAAGCATCGTTTTTAAGTGTTGCGCAACTTAACCTAAGCATAAATAGTCATATGCTTTCAAAGTTGGTGGTAGAACCTACTTTAGACAAAGAAGGTAAGAAGGCTTCATTGGGAGGTGAATGTATGAAGTAGGAGGTTGGATAGTATGGATTAGAAAAGAATATAGCCGAACATGATGAGAGTTATTGCATTGCAGTTTGAATTAGTGGGGACAAGAGTTTATCATACAAGTGACAGCAAGGTGGTCTTTATGAGAAGTGTAAAGAGTGTTGATGTGAAAAGCAAGCCAGCACCCCACCGCAACGGTTCATTTAAGGTTGCTAACCAGGAAAACGAGGAGTGGCCTGACAGTTGAAAGTTACCTAAGAATTGGTTTAGAGTTACCTCCGGGCTGTGAGGAATACCCGTCAAAATTTTGGAAATAGTGAGCCAGTTACCGGAGTAAGATTATCAAGGTATGTAGAAACAATGGAGTGGCACTAAGATGATGAGGCTGCTTGATCAAGTGAAGAAGATCTATAGTCTGAGTTCTTATATCTCTTTGATCAACTTCACCTAAATCTCGGGACGAGATTCATCTTAAGGGGGTAGAATTGTAACACCCGAAAAATTGCTTATTTGGAAATAGAGCTAAAATAATTTAATTATGTATTTTTATGCTCATGAAAAATAGGAAAATAAAAAATTTTGTTGAATTAAAATTTATCTTAGGATGTAGCAACATTGTTGCTGATGCATTTGTGTTTTTTTATTGTTTGGTTTTGACCAAAGATCAAAATGAATTCAAGTTGTTTTTTTAATGCGTTTAGGTCGATTTTCCTTCTCCGATATACATATATTATTTTTATACAATCAAATTCTTTGTTTCTCATCCGTCAATCAACCTCTACAAACTACTCGGGAATTTTTCTGACTTTTTCTGTAGCTTATTTCCACTTGTCTGCGAGCATAGTCTAATTTTTAGATGCTCCAAAATATCTTATCATGAGCTCCAAATACTTTATTTGGGTTCCTCATGTTCCATAATGTCTCTGGGAATTTTTCTCGAATTTTCGGAGCTTTTGGAGTATTTTTCGCGGCTTAAATAATAATTCTAGACTTTTCTGGAATTATTTTATCCATGAAAATATTTAATTCTGAAAATAATAAATCTCTCATTTTCCCCAACGCTCAAAGTCCATGTGCAATAATCCTAATAAATCTCAAAGGCCCATACATTTATTTACTAATGGGCTTAAATGATTACTTAGGCCTATTAGCGGAGGTGGATGGTGCAACGTCAATTAGCACCATATCGCTAGTTGACATGGAGATGGAGAGTTTTTCTCCCTATATATACGTACCTATCCCATGGGCAAAGCACACCAAAACTACCGTAGAGGAGCCCCTAGTTTGGGAAATCTCTCGTGTAGTAAATTATATTTTCTTCTCTTTCTCTTGTCGCCGTCCGACGAAGCCACCAGGCGTTCTACTCTAAGAAGAAGAAGAGGTATTTACTTGAATTCCACTGTCTAGATCACATTAAAAACCATATTTTGATTTATTTTTGAAATTAAAATTCTAGGTATTTACAAAACTGCCACTATATTGTTTAGGCCATATCTTCTACGTTTTAACTCCGATTTAACCCGTTCAAATTACGTTAGGTTCGTATTTGCGAGCTCTACATGTTGGTAGTACTGTACAGTAGGTTTGGAAAATTTAATTTTCGAGTTTATATTAAAGTAATTATTTATCTATAGGAAATCTTAGAAAATTCATAACTTTCACGTTTTAAATCCGAATTTCGTGATCTTTACGTCTGTGTGATCGTAGTAACGTGTAGAAGAGTTTTACAAACTTTTTATACTATTAGTGCTACTGTTGGTTAGGTTTTCTACCTTTAAGATTCGATGTTATATTTAATCTATTATTTTACTAAAGAAAATCTAGTTTAATTCATAACTTATTTGTTTTAATTTCGAATTAGTCCGTTCAAATTGCAATGGATTTATAACAACATGAACTACGTATTAGTATTAATGTTTTCTTTATAAAAATCTCTGGAATTTTATAGTTTAGATCTAACTTGATTAATGACTGTGCAACTAGATTTATAAATAAAATATTATTGATGTCTCCTTTAGTTTTCTAAATTTAAATGTAATTTAGCCTAAGTCACTTTTGAATATCTATAAAAATTATTTTATCCTATATATATGATTTTATATAGTTAAAACAAATGAGACCTATAATTTTTCGTTTTATACAACAAAATCTTTCGGTGTATGTATTTCTTTCACCGTAGCTCCGATTAGCGTGTTTTCTACGTTTATGTGTTCGTAGCAACGCGTAGGTTAGTTTACAAATTTCTTTAATTGTTTGGTGTACTGTTCTAATTATTATTCATTGTTTGCTTTGTATGATTGCTCGATGCGTGTGTGGTGATATATTGATCAAGTCCAGTCGGTGAGATTTACGTGGAGATTCAAGAAGCTATTAATTGAAGATTTGGATCAAAGAAAGGATCTCAATTTAAGGCAAGTATAGCATGAGATCATCCTTGTTTCCTATTCACCTTTAATACACTTAATTCATGTGCATGTGTCTACCTTGTTACCCCTAAGGATATCCTAGCTTTTGTATCTTGTACCTTGACACCGGTGGAACATTGCATTGGGTAGTATTATGCTAGTGCTCAAGATAAATAACCATGATCTATAACTTGACTAATGGTATATGCAATAAACGTTTAAAAGATGCTTTATAGAAACATGGCTCAAGAGGGCTAGAGCATTGGGCTATTTTTATGGAGCTCTAGTTTCTCTCCTTAAGGACTTATCTGTAAGCGAACATCCGGGACTTACAGTACAATTGTGAGGGCTATATGGCTCTGGCTTTAGTCAAGTATGAGGACCTTTTCTAGCTTGTTAGTGGTAACCTTCATGGCGTAAGAATGGCTTGACGAATCGGGTATAATGCGGCCTCTGTCCTTATGTGTATAGGCTGCGCGTCATTGTGCCATTTGGAAGGGCGCTCTACATCTGTTTGCCGAGTGAATCTAATGGCCCTAACTTGTTAGACGAACCTTTGAAAGACTTCATAGTGAACCCTGCCGACCTTCCTTAGAAGTGGGTCAAGAGATTAGCTACCTCGGGCAAAAGGGTAAATCACGACTCACAGTGAAAGTGTACAACCTCTGCAGAGTGTAAAACTGTTATAACAGCCGTGCTCACGGTCACGAGTGGCCTTGGACCCTTACAGAATAAATGATGAACACTGATGATAATGATAATACTGATGATATTGATGCTCACTAATGATTATTGTTTCTTGCTATACATTATTCTCGTTTACATGATCATGAGGTTATTTGGGCTTATGGTAAACTTGGTGCTACTCAAATGTTAAAAAGATGACTCACTAAAAGCTATTGCAGTAAACCCGTGTCAAACCTTTTGAGCCTCATGAACCCCATGTTATATTTGTTGAGTTCGACATGGACTCACCCTTACTATTTCCCACACCTCAGGATAGTCTCTGGAGTTTTTAGGCTTGTGATCAACCAGTCAGTTTATTCCTGGAGTGAAGTCTACACCCGGTGTTCGGAGTTGTCTTTCCGCTGTGTTGCTCTCTAAGGTATATTTTATATTGTTGAGTTATGTATATTAAGCATTTGTCTTTTGATATTACACTTATCTGCGGCTATATGTGAGATTTGACTTCTTTATTTCACATACAGTGTATGTCTGGTTTTGTCCTTAAAACCGGGTGTGACAACCATACAATTGTCTAAATAGATGAAAAAGTGCATCTCGTGCAACATGGAAGAGGAAGAGAAATTTTCCCTCAAATTATGTATATCTTGGTGAGTTATCCAAGCAATCCATTCCATTTGATGGTCTGGACTCTGGGCATGGCATGTGGAAACTGAAAATGTAGTGCAGCACCAAGCTAGTGGAAACGATAACTCCAGTTCACATTGTTAACACTGTTTTTTTAGTCTTAGTACAAACTGTGGATGCATTAGCATTGTTACCACGGTCATCATACATTGCACGTGGACGTTCCCGGAACGTGGAACTGGCCATGTTCCCATTCCAACACTGCTACGATATAGGTATGATGTTATATACGATATGTTTGTGCCTGTACCAAATGTGGAATCGCATTAATCACGGATCCAAACAGCTTTTCCTCCCCTGCAACATATCAACTCAGAAAGGCAAAATTAGTTGCTAAAACCAAAATGCAACAGAAATCCTTTCTTAGGAAAATAGAATAATAGATATTATATAACTGCAAGGTAATAACTGTGTATATTCCTAATGGAAGAAAATAGAAAGAATGGTAACTAAAAGGACAACATATTATACTAAGCATGCTTCACATACATGAAGAGTGAAGTTGATCCATGAGGAAAAATATTTGACTTCACTGAATAAGGGTGCTGATAATTTGCCATCTAAAAGCACACTTCAGATACATTCCTTTGTAATCAGTGTGGACCAATTTTTCCAGAGATAACTTTGTATCGTCCACCTCAAAAGAAAACTATATATATTGCCTAAGGATATCTTGGTTTGCGAGCAAGAAAGAGAGATAATTTTGGATGAATTATGTTGAGAAATTTGAAAAGTCAGCTGCTCCAGTCATCGAATCTTCTACAAACCAGGTGATTTATAGAATGATTGTCTGCGAATACATACTAGCTAGTTCTAAAAGCTAAGACTGATCAGGGCAAAACAGAACAGTCTCCATTTGCGAATGCTGATACAAGACAAAAAGATGGGCATATTTGGTTGTTTCTAACATTTTGTTGATGAAAAATCGAACTGTTTCCCACCGTAATGTGCTTGTCCAACTGCTTAAGCCTGAAGCCCCATATGAAATGCGGAAAATGTTTCATTGTTCCCGAAGAAATTGAATATCAGAATTCAATGTTCTGCGGTTTAAAGATCCAGCCTGACGGATTTTGATAGAACTCATTGTTCCAGTGTTGAAGCTGATCTGTTCATGAGTTCATCGATCTAAATATCATGATTTCATACATAAACTGATAAACACTTCGATCAGCCTTAAGCAAAACTGTTTCCTTTCAAGAAGACATGCACGCGGACAACTACCGACCACACAGTACCGACTCCAAGAAGACATGCACGCGGCAAATCTTGCACGCAAGAGTCAAAAAGTACTTACCGCACCAGTGCAGGCTGCAGCAAGCACCAGGGCTGCCCCAGGCCGGCAGGGGCAGGGCCGCCGGCCGCGCCATGGCGGCGGGCGGATCTGCCGGCCGCCGCGCCTGCTTCCCACTTCGCCGTCACGGCGTGTCTGCGTCAGTCCCTCACGGAGGAGAGGTGGCTGGACAAGCGAGAAAATGGGGAACGGTGGCGACGACGCCTAGGCGGCGAGATCGAGCGTGCGAGCGAGCGACATACCGTGACCGCCGACGGGGAAAACAGATCGCGAGTCGGGAGACGATTTTTCTGTGCCCCGGGCGGGGAACAACGAGGATGGGCCGATGGGGCTCCAAAAGCACGCGTTTATTTGGGTCTGATCTGTATCCAAAGAAGCCCTATAAGTACTTCTCTTTCCCGTGGTGCTGAACCGATAGCGCCGACCGCCGCCATGGCCGCCAAGTTCCCGTCGGACCACCTCAGCGCTGCCCTCCTCCGGGAGACGGACCCGGCCGCCGCGCTCCGCCTCTTCCTTAACCCGCCGAACGCCACGCCTTCCGCCCCATTCCGTTACTCCCTCCGCTGCTACGACCTCATCATCTCCAAGCTTGCCGCCGCGCGCCTCTTCCCCGCCATGGAGTCCATCCTCTCCGGCCTCCCACCCGCTGTCCCCTCCTCCGGTACTGGGCCTCGAGAGCACCTCCTCTGCCAAGTCATCTCCGCCTACGGCCGCGCCCGCCTCCCTGCCGCCGCGCGCCGAGCCTTCGCTCACCCGGCCTTCCCCGAGCCCCGCACCGCCCATGCCGTCAACACCCTCCTCACCGCCCTGCTCGCCTGCCGCTCCCCCCTGCGCGACCTCCTTGCAGTCTGCCGCGACGCCGGTATCTCACCCAACGAGTGCACCTATAACATCCTCATGCGAGCGGCGGCAGCGTCGGGCTCCCTCGAGCACGTGCGCCACCTGTTCGACGAAATGCTGCTTATGGGAGTCTCGCCAACTCTTGCCACGTTCGGCATCATGGTCACTGCACTATGCGACGCTGACAAACTGGAACAAGCATTCGAGGTGAAGGAGGCCATGGTTAGGCAGTACAACGTGTCCCCAAATGCTTCTGTGTATGCCAGTCTCATCAAGGGGCTCTGCCAGAGACGGAAGGTTGATGCCGCAATTTGGCTCAAGGATGAGATGGCAGGGAACGCAGAACTTGTGCGAGGTTCAGCTGTTTATGGTACGCTTGTACGGGCATTGTTCCAGGTAGGGCGCAAAGATGAGGTAGTTGGATTGCTGAAGGAGATGAAAGAGAGGGAGATCGCGCCTCATAGGGTGGTGTTCAATGCCATGATTGCCGGTTTGTGTGAGGATGAGAGAGATCCTGGTGCTGCATTGGTTGTGCTTGATGACATGCAGAAGAAGCATGGGTGCAAGCCGGATGGGGTGAGCTATAGTACTTTGGTTGCGGGTCTGTGCAAGCTGGGGAAGTGGCGGGACGCGACTGAATTAGTCAAGGACATGCCAAGGCGGGGCTTCCCTCCTGATGTGGTGACCTACAGAATGCTCTTCGATGGGTTGTGTGCTGCTGGTGAGTTTCATGAGGCAAACAAGGTTTTGGGTGACATGCTTGTCAAGGGTTTTGCACCAAGAATGGATGGCGCAAGGAAGTTTGTTGAGGGGATTGAGAAGGAAGGAAATGCAGTGTTGCTGGAGTCGGTGTTGTGCAGACTGTCGAAGGTGAATGCTCTGGAGCCAGGTGGATGGGAGAAAGCTGTAGGTGGTGTGTTCAATGATCGTGCAAAGTTGAGGTTAGAGAAGCAGCTAGAGTCTATAAGGTTTACTTGATTAGATATCTTTGTAGATTTGATCCGTAGTGATTAGTACTAGACAAATATTTTTTTAGTTTCAAATTGCTGCCGGACTCGATTTTGGATCGCTGGCAATTTGGACCATACTAGAAATAAAATTCTTAACTATAAATATATATGTGGTCATGTGTATAACGTACACAGTATGCTTATATTTTGTAGTTAAGGATTTTCTAGCATGCTTCTGGAGACATCATTGTGTTCCCTTTGACCTTAACATGGTCATGTGCATCTAAATACTTGAATGGTACGAGTATATTGATATGTTGTGAAATTTGTTGGACGCCTGTCAGTCAAAGGTTTATGCAGTGCATTTGTGTATACTGTTTGATTAATGCCTAACTTTGCCAAAGCTAAGACTTTTCGCAACGTCCGGCAAATTGTAGCAGCCACAAAAAGTGATGAACAAATATGGCGCCACATGTCTGACAAATATTTTGCATGAAAATGACTCTAAAATGTGCGGTATAGCACCCCGTTCGTTTGAGCTATTCAGCGGAATCAGCAGCCATCCAGCAGTGTTTTTCTCTCACAACAAACCAGCGAACAGTACTTTCAACCACAATAAACCAGCGAAACGAACAGGCTGAAAGATTTTTTTTCCGACTATAGAGCTAAGAATATTTGATGTGTCATAGTTGTGTTGTGAACCGAACACACGGCTAAGAAATTACATCACGCGCGCCTTACTTGGCTTGGTAAAATGTGAAGATGAAGCAAACATGCCTGTTTTTATATTTTCTTTTTTTTACTGATACCGCAGTGTGAAAGTTTGGATTATGGGGTGCTGATGATGCAGATTTCTTCGAGAATCAACTTTGTAATTAGCAAGCGCAGCTACTACTTTTTATTTGATTTGCTCTTGGCAGCAGCGACGAAGCCAGCGGGGGGGCAACCCGGGCTCCAGCCCCCCCTACGGCCATGATTTCCATGGAGCCCGGGCTAAGCCCCCCCTACCACCATGAGAAGGAAGAAGAAGGAAAGGAAGGGCTGGAGGAGGAAGAAGAGGAAGTCAGCCCTCCCTAACGCCATTCCTGGCTTCGTCGCTGCTTGGCAGCACCATGGACAGGCTGGGATAATTTTATTCCACCATCTGAAAAAGTGTCATAGACAGGCAGTATGATTTTTTTTTAGGAACCAGGTTTATATTAGTATTATAGTACTAATATAAAAGGAGCGGTATACGGACACCACAAAATTGTCTTTCTATTTTGGAGGCGGGTGACACAAATACATGTCTACTGTGCTTTCTTTTATACTTATTTGAAAAGGGATCATTTCGAGTGCCTGGTCATCAAGATTGCTTACGAGCGTCAAAACCTTAAATGTTATTATTCACAAGTTGATTTGGAGTACAGTTTTTCCTCATCCACTTCATTCATCTAAAATAAATAGATTTGCCATTACTGGTATCACCGTTCTTATCTCCCTCCATTTTTGTGTGCAAAGTGATGATACATATGCTTTGCGAAGTGATCATTCTGGTGGCATGATTTGGTCGCGAAGGCCTGCATAATTGTCATTGATCGAGGAAACACCGCTGCTTACACAAAACGTTAGCACACTTCAAATGCTAACACGCATCATGTGATGATTGGATACTGGACAACGGTAGAACAAGTACCTTAGGTCTTGTTTAGCTCTCGTATATGTTTGCCAACGCCACGCCTAAACTAGGCAAAGTGTGACACGCTAACAGAAAAACAATGTGAAAAAATTTAAACCACAATTATTATGCCAGAGTTTAGTTAGAAATTGATCCAATGCAACAATGCAAGTGAGACTGCTAAGAAAGCGTAGCAAGCGCACCTATAGTGAATCACTGAAGACCAACATTTGCAGGGTTGAGTAATTCCCCCATCGATCCCGACGGAATGAACTGACACGTGAGAAAGGGCGACCGAGGCGGCGACGCCGAGGGGGAAGGCCTTCCCACCAGCGAGTTGGCTACCGGAGACGCCAGTCAGGGAGAGGGGGACGCCCCCACGGTCTCGCGCATCTCTTTGGGATAGTGGCCCGCCTGTCAACGCCCGCAAGGAAGTTGGGCGACGTTGAGGCACGCAGGCCACGCAAGGGGCAGCCTCCCCGCCATTGACGCGGTGGACCCGGGTCTCCCTGCTGCAGGGTGGGGACTCAGAACCCGGTACCCGGACGAGGAAGAAGACGAGATCCCATGCTTTTGGGGACAACTATGGTTCGTTCCATCTACAACTCCTAAGCCGACCAAAGCTAGGGTTCTAGACAAAGGGAGAGAGAGAGCCTGGTCTGGATCCGCAAGGACCTCTAGGAGGAGAGATCTTTCGAGGCGATTGATTGTTACCCAGTTGGAGAGGGGGATTCATGGACCAAGCCGCCGTCGAAGCTCAACTTTGCTGAAGACATCTCGGGCAAGGGGGAGGAAGAAGAGCTTCAGCAAGGTCCTCAAAGAAGCTATGGCGGGGCGAGGCAGAGATCATGGACCAAGACCCAGAAGTGCCGAGGAGGACTAGGAGGGGTGGGGAGGGGGTGGATGGAATCAATATCCCCCCTACCCACAGTCGCAGCCACCATACCCACCGCCGCCATAGTTTCCGCATCCGCCTCCCCCTCAGTATGGTTTCTTCCCCAATCCTCAGCAGTTCCATCAACCTCCTCATCAATCGTAGTAGGGGAATTTCAATCGGTTTGAGGGGCAAGGTACAAGGGGAGGTGGATTTCAAGGCAGAGGCTGTGGGCGTCAGTAGTTGGGGCACCAGAATCCAAACCTAGCTCCGAATCAAGGCCCAGGTCTGAACACCAATCAAGCCCCTAAGGATCCAGCGAAGGAAGAGATAAAGTCAGAAGAATGTAAAGTGGTGCTAGAAGTTGGGGAGAGCTCTAGAGGGAATTAGGACAGAAATCTCCAAGTAGTATGCTTCAACTGTGGGGAAATTGGTCATTTCAGTTCAGCATGTAGCAGACCTAGAGTGTGTTTCATTTGCCACTCAACTAATCATGTGGTTGAGCACTGCCCGACATGGACAAGACCTCCTATGGCTGCTCAATACTATGGAAGTGCCAATCGTGGGTTGGGTTTCTATCATATTGATGTTGAGCCCAGGGTGATAGATTCAAGCATTGGGTGGGAATGGAGAACTTTGGTGTTGTTACTATTGAAGAAAGTGTAATTGATGAGGCTAGGGTCCTAGAGAATCTGAAAGTGCTCTTTGACAAGGAATGGAATTGGCAGCTTAGGAAAATTGAAAACAATATATACATTGTTAGATTTCCACCTCATAAGAAGGTAGAGCAGCTGATTATTGGAAAGAAGTCTCTCTTTAACTTGAACAAAGTTGGTGTTGTGGCTTCTCTGAGAGCTTGAGATGGAGATGTTGAGCCTATAGGATCTGATTGATGTCTGGGTTCAAATCTTAGGAATTCCACTCAAGTGGGTTGACTGGGACACAATGAGGGTGGTAGCTTCAAGTCTAGGCATTCTGGTAGGAACTAGCTGAGATCTTTTTAGTATGCAAGTAGCTGATATTCGTCAATTCTCTGTTAGCGTTATCTTAACTGACAAGAAAACTGGTTTTAGTTGGAAACTAGTTGTGATTTATGGTCCTGCCTATGAGGAGTTAAAACAAACCTTTTTAGATGAGCCGTATGAGATCATTGGGTCCTGGCCAGGTCCAATTCTCATTGGGGGGATTTTAGTCTTGTTAGATTCATAGAGGATAAGAGCAATAGGATCATTAATCACAAGTGGGCTGACTTGTTTAATGATTAGGTTGAGGCCAATGCTCTCATAGAACTTAACCCCACTAACAAAAAATTTATTTGGACCAACAATCAGGAAGTCCCTATCTTAGCTAAGATAGATAGAATCTTTGTGTCTACCTCTTGGGTAGCAGCCTCTCACATGGTCTCTGTGAAAGCCTTGGATAGGGCTCCTAGTGACCACAATCCTTTAGTTATTAACTCAGGGGATAATGTCTGTTTTGGTAAGAAAAGGTTCAGATTTGAAAAACGGTGGCTGGAGAAAGAGTCTTTTAGAGACATGGTGGAAAAGGCCTAGAATACTCCATGTAGTAGTATTAAAAGTATAGACAGATGGCAGTTTAAGATAAGGACCTTTAGAAGAATGGTTAGAGGGTGGGCTGCCAATGAAATTGCCCAGCTTAATAGAACCAAAGCAGCTCTATCTGAGGAATTCGGTAGACTTGGGACCTTAGCTGAAGATGAAAATTTTACTTTAGCTGATTCCCAAGCTCTTCATTCTATAGAAAACCAGCTAGAAAAAATATGCGCCCTGGAAGAAATTAAATCTAGGCAAAGATCCAGAGATAGGAATATCCTGGAGGGGGATAGGAACACAGCTTATTTTCAAGCTATGGCAAATTATAGAAGTAAGAAGAAGAGAATTGATTGCCTGCAAGGCCCTGGTGGTTTGGTTTATGACCAAAAGGGTATGATGAAGGTGGCAGTTGATTTTTATAAAGAATTAGTTGCCAAGGAAGAGAATTCAGGGGTTAGGTTAGGTAGCTCTTTTTGGGAAGATGTGGATAAGGTGACTCCCGAGGAAAATAGTTCCTTAACTACATCTTTCACATAAGCAGAGATCAAGGAGGCTGTGTTTAGTTGTTATGCTAAAGGAACCCCAAGCCCTGATGGTCTCTCATTTCTTTTTTATCAAAAATTCTGGAATTTAATCAAGGCTGACCTTATAGATATGTTCAATGATTTTTTCAAAGGTGATTTGGACCTGAGTAGGCTTAATTTTGCTCTTGTTACTTTAATTCCTAAAGTAGGGGATGCTACTAATATGAAACAATTTCGACCCATAAGCTTGCTCAACTGTAGTTTCAAAATCTTTTCTAAATTGATAACTATCAGATTAGGCCCTATTTCCCAGAGAATTGTGAACAATAGTTAGTCAGCCTTTATTAAGGGTAGGTATATTCTAGAAAGTGTAGTAGTTGACCATGAGTTAGTTCATAGTTTGAATAAGAGTGGAGAGCAAGGAGTTATTTTAAAGCTAGACTTTGAAAAAGCATATGATAGGGTTAGTTGACAGTTCCTTTTTGATATGTTGAGAGATAGAAATTTTGATCCTCTTTGGATAGAGTGGATCCAACAAATAATGGTAGGGGGTTCTTTAGGCATATTAGTCAATAGAGAAGAAAGCTCCTTTTTCAAACCTGGAAAAGGCTTGAGACAAGGAGATCCACTCTCTCCTTTGTTGCTCAATTTAGTGGGTGATGGGTTGTCTAGGATGATTGATAGAGCTGTAGATAGAGGTTTAGTAAAAGGACATCTAGGTGATTTTAGGAGGGGTGGGATTGTATCTCTACAGTATGCAGATGATACAATTCTATTATCAAAAGCTGAGGAATCGGTGCTCGAAAATCTTAAGTGTATTCTAATGTGGTATGAACAATTGTCAGGTATGAAAGTAAACTTCCACAAGAGTGAATTAGTTCCAATGAATCTAAATTTTCATGATGCTAAGAGATTTGCTCAGATATTTTCTTGCCCTGTTGGTTCTTTTCCTCTAAAGTACCTAGGTGTGCCTCTACATTTTGACAACCTGTCCAGGGATGACATTCAACCTTTAGTAGACAAAATCCTAAAAAGGATAGAAGGTTGGAGAGGGAAATTGTTATCCCTTGCTGCTAGGGCTATGCTTATTCAAACTTGTCTTGCTAGCATTCTTGTATATTTACTTTCCTTTATTAAGTTCCCAAAGTGGGCTGTCAAGCTATTAAACACACACGTGGCTAATTGTCTGTGGAATGATTCAGTAGATAAACATAAGTATCACTTAGATAACTGGGAAATGGTCTCTATGTGTAAAGAGTTTGGAGGCTTAGGCATTCCTAATTTGAGAGATCTGAACATTTGCTTGTTAGGCTCTTGGGTTAAGAGATATAATTCAGATAAGGAGAAGCTCTAGAAAGAGCTTATAGATTTTAAATATAATTCTCAAAAACCAAATATTTTCCAGTCTAGGTCAGATGGGGCTTCCAACTTCTTTAAGGGTTTTATGTGGGCTGCACAAGCTACGAAAATGGGTTATAGATGGAAGGTAGGTAATGGTAGGAAAATTAGACTTTGGGAAGACAATTGGTTAGGTTCCTCTAGTCTGGCCATCCAGTTTTGGCCTCTGTATCGTATTTTGAATGAAAAAAACAAGTCCATTGTTGAACTGTGGGATGGGCAGGACTTGAAATGCACTTTTAGAAGAAATGTTAGTGAAGATCTTTATCAGGTTTGGTTGGAGGTAGTGGCTTTAGTTTCAACCATTAATCTGACTGATGATGAGGACGAGATGGTTTGGCTTTTTAACTCCTCTAGAGTTTACTCATCTCAGTCACTTTACAAAATCATTAATTTTAGGGGCATAAAACTGTACATGTATCTGCCCTTTGGCACATCAAAATACTTCCCAGAGTACAATTTTTCTTATGGCAATTGATAAACAATAAAGTCTTGACCAGAGATAACTTAGCTAAAAGAAGGAAAGTTAAGGACCCTAGCTGTCACTTATGTCTGGAACAGGAATCAGTTCATCATTTATTTTTTGAATGCGTGGTTGCCAAACAGTGTTGGAAGGTCATCTCTGATGCTGTTGGCATCACAGTTGGGATTGACTTAGCTGTGATTGGATAATTTTGGCTTAGTGAAAAAAGACATGGTATTTTGAACATTGTTACTTCTGCTGTTTTTTGGAGTATTTGAAAACTCAGGAATGAGATTCTTTTTCAGAATATTGGCTGGAGAAGTATGGATATACTCCTCTACAGGATAGCTGGGCTCTTGCAAAACTGGGAGATACTGTGTCCTCCGGAGAAGAAAGACTTGATGAAGATCATTGTGAAGAAAATCAAGGCTGCAGCCAAGATGACGTTCTGCTTGCCAGAAGCAGGTGTCTGAAGATCCCAAGAAGTGATATGAACAAGATGCTGTTCAAGCTGACCCTGATAACAAGATGCATGGGAAACCAGTTTCTTCTCAGAATAGAAGCCTGATGACCGCGATGGAAGTCATTATCTGAATGCAGTTTCTCCTTTTGTTGGCGGTCTATGTGTGTGCCGCTTTGCATTTGCTTTATCTCTAGAACTTGGTAGTCTCTAGCTTTTGCCGGCACTTTGGTTTCCTCCACCGGCTGGTGTGAGTTTTGGAACGGATTAAAACTGTGCTGTAATTGACTCTGGGTCTTTTGGCTATATAGTTGGAAGGCCGGGGCATTTTGGCCCTTGAACTCTAAAAAATAGTGAATCACTGAATCTTAACCTTACCTATAGGAAAATTGTGCGTGACAGCAGTCCACATGATGATGCCTGGGTTGTTCTTTGTTTTTTAAAGGATGCCTGGGTTGTTCTTTGTTTAACGTATTAAATGACCCCTAGTTTGAAAATGTAGCTTATTTCAGTTTTGTCCTAAGCCAAACATTTTGAATTTTAACCAGATTTATTTAACAAATACACTGATATCTACAACATCAAATTAGTTTCGTTAGATCCATCATGAAATACGACTTGATAGTATATTCGTTTGAAATTGCATATTCTAAATAATTGTCTATAAACTTAGTCAAAGTTAGAGAAGTTGCACTTTAGAACAGAGGAAGTATAATGATAAAGTTAGCTTATCATAATTCGTATGAACAGGACAAACATCACGAATCAATAAGTCATTAATATAAACCTCATAACAGGACAAACATCACGAATCAACAAGGTATTAATAGACCCCATAACAGTTGTCCACCAGAGTGTGACAGTAGATCATTAAGAATGTCACTGAAGAAACTTAACATATAACTGACCACATGGAACGTAAGGTGCTATATACTATCTCAGTTTGCCCATAAAGTTTTTTGTTGCTGAATGGTCAGTGTCGTAATGAAGTGATTATGAACTCAAGCTCCTCACAGTGGTTTTCTATACCAATGTTTGGTTAACTGACATTTTTCAGTTTCTGCTGTAAGGAATTAGCAAATGACAATATCAATTGAGGCTGAAGGCAAAGAAACATCTAGTTGGGCAGAAACATATCTCAATTTTGTAGCGTGGCATAAGGCATGGACAGACCTTGGACAGGTAAGTTCCATGTTCCAACAATTTTGCAGGACATTTTACAAGCTGATATTGTTTCTTCCAGCCTAAATATTGTCCTTTTATTGCAGTTACATTATCACCCTAGTTTGAGTACCACACAAGTTTGTTCTGTACTCACATATTGGATCGAAATCTGGGGCCTGCTGCACATAAACAGGACACGTCTATCAAAATGTATAATTTAGAAACAATACTTAAAGAGATATACATGCGACTTATAAATGAAAGGCGGTTCCAGTTGGGAAAAAACATAACAAGGTCTTATACCTCTTGTAGACTCACTGGGTAAGGGCAGTTCATACCTAAAATAATGGAGGCTCGTTAAAATTTAAAATAACAAAATCCTCCCCAGTGATCATAAAAGTTTCTCATTGCAACTTGACCCTCTTTCCCATTCTTCTCTATCCTTGTTTAGCAAGGTTAGAGGACAAGCATATTTAGTTCCATTGGATTGAGTTTGGGCGAAGCTGGCAAGCGGAAATTACTTGCTATTAAGGAAGAATCAAATTGGCACGGTGTGGTTGAACTTAGAGCTAGTTGTATCAATTGCTGTGTATAACCAGGTATCAAGAATTGCAATATTCCCCCTTGCTAGTGTCACAACATCATTTGTTGCTGACGGGGATTAGCTGTCTCCATTCTATATCTTTCAAGTAATTAAAAAAAGTCAGATGATGCATTTGATGGCAATAGATGTCCCGATGGAATGTAACCCACATGCTAGGAAGAGCTTTCTCCCAGCAGTACACTACTTTTACATGGACGCTAGGGATTGGGCACTAACATTGTGTCCATGTCCTTGTCACAGTATTAGGTGGATTAATTACATAGTCCTTGGAAACTAAGTGTAGCTTAGCTGGTTAGATTTCTTGTGGTGGAACCTATCCACTCAGGTTCAAGTCCTCGACTTAACCTGGATTTAACGGTGTTATTAAGAACAGCGAAGGCTCCAGAGGTTTACTCAGATCAAAGTCAACATATATAAGAAAGGCAAACAAATTTGAACTGAATGGGAATGATCCTTTTAGTAACATGGATCAGTACATTATCAAACATGAAGGTACCTTCTTTATGACGATTTTCTTGCTTACATGATTCTTAATACAGCATAACCATAATAAGGGGCATATATTCTGATACATTAACATCATTCTTCATGAATAAGATATTACCATACCAGCATCAATCTTTGATGGATAACAAATTGATCTTTTGCTGGATAATATGGGATCAGTATTATAAATGATAATCCATTGAATGATGATAATGCCTCACAGCCAGAGTTTAGGCTATGAGTTTTAGTAACCCAAGGAGATGCAACTTTGGGACGCCATCGCCTTTCTACTTCTACTATACAGATTTTATGGAGGGCACCAATGATTAAATCCAAGTCTAAATTTACATGTATACTTCCATTGGCTTTTAAAAATCCATAAAATTCAATGCATTAACATACCTTTATTTCCTGAGTGTTGTCCATATTTTATTCAGCTTACTTCAGTTAGAATTATACAAAAAACAGTAGCAGCAGAGATAAATCTTTATGGAGTATTCCTCCTTTTTTATTTTGGCAAAAGAAGGTGTTGGACAAAATTGAACTCTTAAATATATTGTTTTTGTCGTGTTACAGAAACTTGTAAATTCTGAATTCTGCAGCAATTTTCTACTACACTGCTAATTAAAAGGCCCTGTTGACAGACTGCAAATTTGCTTAGCTCTCTTGTGCAGTTGCTATTAGGAGTTTTACCTTGTGCTAAGCCATGTTTTGCCTCCTCTTTCGAACTCCAGTATACACATTATGACATGAATACAACCTCCATGAACAGTTGCTGCTGTATGCAACAGCAATAAATGCAAAGACATAGGCACGCACTACACTTTGAATGGACATTGTTTACTCAGAAATCACTGGCAACAATGCTGCTCTACAGGTACTTAAGTATGTAACTATGATATCCTCATGTTACATGTATAACAGCACGCGTTAAGGCCCGAACCATAGGGGCAGCATCTCCATGTATGAGGGGGCCCAGCTTTTGTGACCTTTCTCGGACAGGCTCCAGTTGAGCTCTTAGTAAAATAACGTGGGGGCGGTCTTTCCCCCACTGGCTGAGTTTTTTTTAACATGTATAACAGCATCCCAGCATGCTGCCCTCACTGCTTGTGGTTTATGTCATGGCAATTTATAGGTTATTTCATGGCATTTGTTTCAATTTTACTTTGCCATGACTGGATATGCAGATGCAGGTCTCTTTTCTTACAAGAGAGAAATGCAACAATACTGCTCACAAGACTATGCTAGAGATATCTAAGTAGGTTCTCATCTCAAGCCCCGATTTAAGGGTTTGTGTTCCCTGATTTTGTATGCTTAAAAAATGGAATTATGTGGGCCTGTGCACAAGAAGGCCAGTGAATGTAGATTCAAGATCTAGTACACTGAGTATATATTAACTATTCTCTGAAGTTATTAGTTTATTGTTTTTCAAGTTCAGCAGTTTTAGGTCTTGATATATTCTTGAATTAATTGATCAGATATTCAGACCCTTTCTCAAATGATAGTATCATTCAGCATGTTACATTTATCAAAGTGTAGTATAAGTATGGAGCTAATATTTATCTAGCTCTACTTGCTGAACTTGCATGGTTACAATCTTTTAAATTTCTATAGATTATAACTCATTTTAGCTATGTTCTTTTAGGTGCACTGCTTATATTGAGTCAGTGACCAAATTTTAATAATCAGTTGTGGTCTGAATCCATGTTACTGTTGTTGGAATGATACTGCACATTGGACACCATATCATCTATTTTCTAATGGCTTAGATGCTTAGTAGTTCTGCCATTATGGCATACACTTCCTTATAATGTTGGATATAAACACATGTTTCTCTGCTAATAGTTTAGTCCCTAGCCCATTCTATTGATTGCAGCCATCAAATTGTGAAGTTGTACTTCATGTAGCATAGTCAAATTTTTTCTACACACAATAGTTTAACATACATTTAAGACACAGTGACAGTGGTGGGTATGTCTGATTTCTAGGTAGCCATGTTTCTAAATTGCTATTCAAGTCAGTTTGTTTTTTTTTTTTTGGGGGGGGGGGGGGGGGGGAATGACAGGTGAATATACTCTGAGAACAACAAAAAACAGTAATGCTTTGTCAACTCAAATATCATGAATCTATAGGGGCCATAGCACTGGTGAAAAAGTCTTAGGATCCATAGAACGAGAAAGAACAAATTTATTTTAAGCTTATCTATCTCAACACAGGGATCCCAAGTTTCCAACCTGTGAAAAAGTCTTAATTTAACATATATTTAAAGTACTGGGCCATAACCAATGGGCATAAAACATTAGTGTTGAATACTAGTTATCTCAAAATGGAAGGGCAAAAACGGGCAGCAAAGCGCAATTGACTTGTTCATGTTCTTGCAAATATCAACACCGCAAGGTTAATGCTGTCACTCATAGAAACACAGCCACGACAAGTTCTTTGGTTTCTCTTGAAGGAGAAATGCTACAATTTCATATGTGAAGAACGACGCTACTAGTTAATTCAGTAACTCCATACCTACTGGCCACCCTCCTCGGGGTGTTGCCCTCCGGCGCCGGCATTTGGGGTAGCGGCACCGCCGCTGCCGCCGGCCCCTTGTGCGGAGGCGCCGTGCTGGAGCTCGATGACGAGCCACCGGACAGCCTTGCTCATCTGCTCGAGGCGGACGGCGCTGATGGGCTTGATGCCGGGGGCGGCCACGGATCCGGC
The DNA here is from genome assembly GCA_038087645.1 of Saccharum hybrid cultivar R570. Classification (NCBI taxonomy): domain Eukaryota; kingdom Viridiplantae; phylum Streptophyta; class Magnoliopsida; order Poales; family Poaceae; genus Saccharum; species Saccharum hybrid cultivar. The sequence goes on from JAQSUU010000423.1 coordinate 4,428,014, forward strand.
GGAGGCGGAGCCCGTGGCCTCGTCGACGAGGCACTCGGAGCCGATGCGCTGGCGGATGGACTCGACGAGCTCCTCGGCGTGGTCGCAGGCGACGCGGAAGAGCTCCCAGCGCTGCTTGAAGGCCTCGAGCGCGGCGTCCGTGGCCACCGTCTTCTTCTCGCCGCCCGACTGCGCGCGGGCCTCCACCACTGCCGCCGCCGCCGCCACGAAGTCGTCGTACGCCGCGCTCAGGTGGTCCACAGTCACCTCCATCCCTCCTCCCTCGCCCCCAGCTTCTGACGATTCGATCGGCCTCAGCCCCCAATTCGACACGACGACCCCGAAAGCGAAGGTCGGAAAGCAGCGCAGCTTCCCCACGATGTTTGTCTCAGGCTAGCGTGAAAACAGGAAATGGCCCCAATCGAAACCAGGATTCGCATGTGGACCAGGGCCAGAGATAAGGGCATGGATTTTTTTTTGAAATAATACTATTTTAATATAAAATTGCAAAACTATATTAGTATAGAATAAATTCTATCTAAAAATTATAGAATGGGTGCAAGCGGATTCGATGAGCTAAGCTTGTGTTTGGCTGTGGGATCGTAAGGGATGGGTTGGACCCATTCGTTGTTGTTTGGTTATGGGGTTAGGTTCGCCCCCTGATTTCTGTTTGGTTCGAGTGCTGGGTTGAAATGAGATTCGGCCCGACACGCGGGACTCATACATCATCCTCTGACCCTTCTTTGTTGCGCTCGTTTCTTCCTTCCGATGCGTCTCCTCCGTGTCCGCACCTCCTTAGCGCTCGCGCGAACACCAATCTCCCATGCCCAAGCAGGACGTCGATGTCGCTCCCTCATGCTTGCGCGGATGTGGCGGCTCTCCTCCACGAAGTCGCATCAACGCCGATGATGCTCCTCCACGCCCTCGCGACCCTGCAGATTCTAGGGTGCCTCCTCCATGTCCTTGAGCTTGCATGGATGTCGTCGCGCCTCGTCTATGCCCTCGTGCCTAGGCGGATTCCGGCGCGCTCCTCCGCGGTCATGCGGACGTCGGCGCCGCTCCTCCACGTCCAAGAGGCCACCGACACTACTCCTCCGAGTAGCCGCCGCTACTCCATGCGCCATGGCTGCCATAGCTCCTCCATGCGACCACCAGATGCTCCCCTCGCTTGGCATTGATGAAGTGGCTTGCCCCGGTTCTCCGATTTGGAGGGGCATGGTGACCCCGTATCTAGGAAGAATATTCTCTTCGTGGGATCACCCCAACCCAGCAGTCTGTGAACCAAACACACCAAAAATCGGGTCCAACCCGCTCCGACCCACTTGGACCTCCCATCCAAACACACGCTAATACATCAGTTTGTAGCTAGGGTTATACAAGTTGAGCTAGTGGTTGGATGTGAGCAGTGGCAAAAGCTAAAGTGAAATGAAGAGAAGTACACACTGGTTTCAAATTTTTAGGGGTGTATTTGCACCCACTAACTGTTGAGTAGCTTCGCCCTGGATACGAGTGAATTGATTGAGGATATATGTCAAAGGTGGAGTGTAACGCCCCGGTGTTACTCAAGCATTAGCATTGCAAATCATACTCATGACATGTCATTGCATTCATGATCATATGTGAAATTAGAGTGCACTTTTAGTTAAAACATTTTGTGAGACAATTATTTCATATAATGCTTATAATTGGTTCATCCTAATTATTTTGGTTAGACTCATGAAACATGGGTAGTTATAATTTTTAAATCAACTAGAACTAAGTAGTGCAATTTTTGGAGCAACTTGATAACCAAAGTTTTGTCAAAAATTTGCTTTTAAAAATATTATTAGAAATTGGTCAAAAACCCTTTCTATTTAGCTTTTATTCTCTAATTCAAAATCTGTAGGGATTTTGGAGTTGGCCCTTTAATAAAAGTTGTAGAGAATTAAATTCTAAGCCACTTTCATTTTTGGGCCATTTTCAGAAAAAAGTCATCTTCTTACTCAAATTTGAATTTGAAAACTGTGAATTGAAATTATTTGAAAATTCCCTGAAAAATAAAACTGAAAACGGGTTTCGGTTTTAGTGGCCGGCGCCTCGCTTTCGGCCCACAGCCGCAAGCCGGCCCAGCCCGCCTCGCGCTCGCACGCCCGCGCGCGCGCCGCGGTCCACTGGACCGAGCTCACGCCGCGCACCGCGCCCGCCTGTGTGGCCGCGTGGCCGCGCCGCACCGGCGGCCGTGGACGGCGGCTGACCGCCTGGTCGAAGCCCCCGCACCTGGAAGGGAATGCGTCCAGGGTCGCTCCCGACCGCGTCTTAACCCCCGCGCCCACTCCTTCCTCCCCCACGCGCTCTCCATTTCCGAACGCAACGCCCGCTCCTCTACCACCGCGACCGCCATCGCCGGCGTTGCCGTTCCGGCCACTCTAGCTCACCGCAAGCAGCTCCATCTCGCCTTGAGCTTCTCCTCCCTCTGGGGCAGCCTGCGCTCACATCAACCGGCCGTGGTAAGCCTCCCCTCCGCGGGAATTGCTCGTCGGAGTTCCGACCGAGCTCGTCGGACTTGTCCGCTCCGTGGAACGCACCTCTCCGCTCCTCCTCACTCCTTTCCAGCGCGCGCATTTTGTTCGCCTTGGCTCACCGGTGCTCGAGCACCCTTCCTCTTCCCGTTCTATGGCCGGAGTTGGTCGGCCAGCGGTCACCCGCGCCACCGCTCCGCCATGAACGACGGTGACCGGTCCTCCGAGCTTCGCTGGCCAACCCGTGTGTACCGTTGAGTTCGCAGTCATGAGATGGTTCGCATGATGCCTCTGGCTTGGCCGGAGACCTCGCCGTCGGCGAGCTACGGACGCCGACGTCTCCCTCTTTCTCTCTGTGGCTAACGTGTGGGGCCACGGGCCCACCTGTCGGTCTCGCGTTTTCTCTCTGTGTTCAGTTTCTGGGTGCACGTAGCGCTAAACGGTCGGATTTTAAAAAGGGATTTAAATAAATGTTTTTCAGAAAATGAGAAAAGGGTTTCTAAAATCCATAACTTGCTCATTTTAGCTCCAAAAATTATGAAATAAAGTTCTATGGACTTCTTAGAACCAGATCTACAATCTAAAAATGTTGCATGTAAATATTACACTACTTTTCTGTAGGGTTTTTATTTAATCATTAAAATTTCTGTTTTCTTGTTAAATATGTAATAAATCATAAAAAACTCAGAAAAATATGGTTTCAAGTTTGTTAATATTTTTGTGCAATGTACTTGCTAGGAAAAATATGTATCATGCATGTTCTGTAGAAAAATTCTTATGTGTAGTTCAAGTTCTTTTTATTGCTAATATTTGTTATATTTGTTAGATAGAAAAATATGAATAAACATGCAAGTGATAATTTTTATACAGTGATTGTTTACTGTGTAGAATCTAGGAAAAATGATAAATCTGTTTTTGATACTTTTCATAGTATAAAGTATTTTTATGCTCATTTTTAGGCCCTAGATTGTTATTTTTGTGTAGGTAGTTCTAGTACTCAAAATGCAATGGAATTTTTGTGACATGTTGAAGTACATGATAGTAATCCACTGTAATTTTATTAGATTTTTCCAGGTTACCAAAATAAGTGTTGCTGTTCAAACATAGTGTCAACTAGGGTTTAAATTAGCATTTTTAATGCAAGATTAGTTGATAAACTTTGCTTTGGTGTACCTTTGAAGCATCTTAGGGTGCTAGGGTGACTTTGCATGGTAGAAAATGTTGGTGATAGTTTATGAGTACATGTTCTTGGATGATGTAGACTACCTTATAGAAGAGTTGTATTTCCACTTAATCCAAATAAAGTAAACCTGTGCATCTACATCTCATTCATCATCATCATCTCATGTCATCTCCGCAATGCACCTAGGCATGAGCACTTATACATCTGCATCATACAGGATCACAGGCAGTAACCCCGGTAGCAGTTCACGAGGAGCCAGAAGAGCAGCCCGAGGTGCAAGAGCATGAGGTGCCCGAAGCCGACGAGGAGGTCGGTGAGGATCTTCCAGAGTGCCCAGACCACTGTCCGAGCTCTTTCGAAAGAGGCAAGCCCCGGAGCATTTCTCTCCCGGTTTGCAAATATTTATTAAATGCTTTACTTAATTGATACATTACGTTTAGGAGTTGTTTGCAACCGTTGCTGCATTATACCTTGTTTACCCTTGCTCTACCATATCCTTGTTACCTTGGTATTCGCAGTCAAGAAATGCTTAGTTTGCTTAGACCGGTAGAAGTCGGGTGATTGCCTGTCACCTGCGAGCTATAGGTGGTTACCTGGATCTGTTTGAAAAAGTATGTCATATGGGAATAACTAAGTGTCGAATTGAATTTGAGACCGGACGGAGACTTGCAGGGTTTTGGACTGTAGTGTTTTCCGTCTGTGTCGATTAAGGACCGACCGTTGTTGGGCCTCGAGTCATGTTGAACGCATGCCTTACATTTAGCTGGGCGAATAATGTACCTTTCGACCGCGAAGCTGGGAGATTATTCGGGCTGAGTGGATTGCCCGCAACGCACTGTACCAGAGCAGTAGTGGCAGGATACGGGGGCGCGATGATAAGGCCAAAGAGCAGTCGGGCGGCCCCCGGATACATGTGGTTCCTGGCAAACTCGTGACTTTACCTGAATGGTTGACTCGGTGACCAATACCTCACTTTAGCGGGTGAGTGAGGTTTGTGTAAGGAATAAATTATCAGCTGGTTAATAATCGATTCGAATCGCCATCGTTCACTGGATAGTGAACACTTGACTTGAGCTACTTCATCGTAGTAATGTTGATGGAACACTTGGACAGTTATGTGGAATATGACATGATGAAGGTTGTTATTGATCAATGGTTATACTTACCTGCTTAATTACATGTTACTCTAGTACAGGTGCAAACATAGTTGACAGGTTAATAAAGATTTAACTTGATGCAAGCTTTTAGAAAAGATTCGTTAATATTAAACATGCCTTTTTGCAAATGAGTCAGCTATCCCACCATAAGGCCTGTCATGATCCTTGGTGTCATTTTATTTTTGGTTATGTCGGGTAAGTCTAGCTGAGTACCTTCTCGTCTTCAGGGCTTTGTTCCCACTTATTGCAGATGGGCAGATGTATTACGGCTACTGTATCAACTGCCTTTATCCTGCGATGGGCGAAGCTTAGGACCATGGGCAGTGGTCATTCCCTACGTCTCATCTGATGCTTTTGTTGGAGATGATCATGAGCTGGCACCTTATTTTGAACTCTATGTGAGTGTGTGTGGTTTGAACTAAATACTTCCGCTACTTTTATTTGAACCTGGTTTGTAATAACTATGTTTAAACTCTGATGTATTTTGTGACGCGAACTTTTATGTAACTTGTGATGGTGACCGCTAAACTTATTACGATCTTGGCTGGTATGTGAGTTGGTTTGAAATCCGTCGTGATTTCATGAACTACCGGGTTATACGGGCTTAAGTTTGCTAAATCATTCGCTTGTTAGATGATTTTCTTACTTAATTTCGTATAATTGGGCGGTTCTGTTATAGCTAGCATCGGAGCATGGTTTAGCGTGTTTACTGTTCATAAGTGTAATTAAAACAAAATTATGTTTGAAAAGTGTGATTTCCAAACTAAAAGTGTGCCAATGGTCATATCCTTTATGCCCAATTAAGGACTCTAGGTGGCTTATTTAAGTACTAACTTGGGGTTCTTGCACCATATTTCTCTTTCGTTGCTCATATGACGTGCTATTGTATGAGTGCCACTTAATTGAGTGGTAATGTATGGATCAGTTGCCTCTACGCCTCGGTAAGTGTGAGCTGTGAGAGCATGATCGGATACACCGCCGATCTAGGGAGAGTGCTTATATGATACTGGAGTAATTACATGTTCCACGCATGTTTTTACAAAAGTGTCGCATGTGTGGTTGTTCCGTCCGTTGAGGCGATGTCGTCAATAGGACAATGTGTTGGGTAGTTACTACCATTGTACACGCATCTGGGGATTCGTGTAGAGCGTGTAGGTAAATTTACTGTTTTTATGCATTCATGGGGAATTAGGCTGAAATGAATTTTCTACAGGTACATAACAACGTTTCACGTGTAGAACGTATTAGTTACGTATTTGAGAGATCGCCTGTATGCCACCAAATTCATCGTTAAATGTTATTATTTCATAAGTTTGTGAGAACATAAGACACGTACATACATCGTATTGCTTGTGCATTTCATTCATGTCATGCATTCCTCCCCTTATAAAGTGATTATCCCCTTTTGATAAAAATGGCATCAACTTAAAATATGCTCTCACCGGGTAATCGAAACTTTTGCTACAGATGGCCCGCACGAAGCAGACTGCCCGTAAGTCCACAGGCGGAAGAGCACCCCGACACCAGTTGGCCCCGCGGGAGCACCGCAGCACGGACACTTTTCTGAGCGAGTTTGGCATGCCGACCTTGCTTTGGAGAGTGCTCCATGATATGGGGTACCCGGAGGGTCAGGAGCCGGTGTACTCTTGGAGTGAGAGCCAGCTAGCCGAGGATGGACTGGCAGTAGTGGAGATCACCGTCCTTGCTCTTGGTGATGCTCCAGAGTGGGATGGTTGGCACTTGGAGTTTGAGGGACGCACTCCAGTTGAGGGTGCAGAGGGAGCAGCCTTCCGTGTCATCTGAGACATAATGAGCAGATTTCCCAATGAGTTGGCAGCAGCCTTGGCTGGCACTTTTCCTCGGGATGATCCTCGCGATGCTATCTGGGTTCAGCCTCAGGGAAGTGCTTTGGTCAGAGGTCCAGATGAGGGACGGTCTAGCAACAACCATGCCATGAGCGCTATGTTCACCGCTATCTGAGCTTATGAGGGTCTCGAGTGCACTTATTGGACTTTGACTGGTTTGCGTGGGGATGATAAGCTCCAGACAAGGAAGCAGAAGAAGAAGCAGGCCCGTGTGATAGCGAGCTTGCAGGAGCAGTTGGCTGACATGACCTTGCAGCGAGACCAGGCTGTGGTGAGAGACGAGGATGCTACGCAGCGAGTGCGGACATTGACTCATGCCAACAACAATGCAGATCGCATAATTGAGCAGCTAGTTCATGAGAGGAATGAAGCCTGGAACGAGAGGGACCTTCTGAGGCAGAGGGTTGAGGAGCTAGAGGAGTATAATGCCAACTTGCATGAGGAGTTTCATGCACTCTACAACGGGATGGACCCGTATGCTCCTCCAGACGCCGCTGGTATGGACGTCGACGACGACGAGGACGAGCCTGTGGTCGCACCTTTCGACGACGACGACGCCGCTACTGATGATAGCGATGGTGACGTCTCCGACCCCGACGATGGCCCCGAGGAGTAGGCTAGTTGCCTTGCGTTAGCTGCTAGGCCCTGTCGCGATGACCTTCTTTTGGTTTCATGTATCTTGATGTATCTCGTTTCGATCTTGAGACTTGGCAGTACTTTGGAACTTGGTTGTTTATGCGATGCCTGAGCGCATAAAAGTCCAGTGTATGTATGCTGGCAACGTGGTTGTATTGGACGTGATGTTTGCATTTGAAGTAATTTGATTAGTGATGTTGTTTTAATTGGAATGCGATTATTGTGCCTCTGTTTTATTGTATGACTTGTTCTCTCCAATGAATTCAGTATGACATAATTGTTCATTCAATTACAATTACTACAACTTCACTTAATTGTTACTTGTTCCTGAAATATGCAGATGGCAAACACTCGCCGCGCCACAATGAGGCCACTGAAATCGGTGGTAACGGTGCAGGGGCATGTGGGAGTGGTGGAAACAACGTCAACCACAATGAGCCACAACCGGAACCACATTTGCCGCCTCCTCCACCGCTCACTGCAGAGGTATTCTTTGCGCAGTTTCTTGGAAGTCAGCGCAATGCCGAGCAATCGCAGAAGAACATGGAAGATTTTCTGCATACCATTGCCAACAATATTCAGCGTGGTAACAACCAAGGCGGTGGCAATGGGGTGAACCAGTACAGCAACTTCAAGGATTTCATGGATACCAGGCCACCCATTTTCAAGGAAGCAACAGAGCCACTTGACGCTAAAGAATGGATCAACACCATGAAAGATAAGTTTCGTGTGTTGAGACTGACCGAAGTTCTGAAGACAGAATATGCTGCACATCAGTTACAGGGGCCAGCAGGGATGTGGTGGAAGCATCACCGCACCACCTTCCCTCTAAATGCCTAGATTACATGGAGAGAGTTCACTGAAGCCTTTCGTGGAGTTTATATTCCCCCAGGGCTGGTTGAGATGAAGTTAGGAGAGTTCTTGGCCTTAAATCAGGGCACCAAAACTGTGACACAGTATTTGCATGCCTTTAACAACTTGAGTCGTTATGCTCCCGACATGGTCGACACAGATGCTAAGAAGATTGCTAGTTTCAAGAGAGGGTTAAGTCCGAAGATGATGAAGCATGTGGGTACCAATAACCGCGCCAGATTCAATGACTTCATCAATGATTGTCTGAAACAAGAGAAGAATAACAACGCGTACACTGCATCCAAGACTCGTAAGAGGGTCTTTGAATCAGGACCATCCCATCCCAGAGTTCTCACTGCTAACCGCTCTGCCTACCGTCCGTCTGCACTAGGTGTAAGGTTTAGGCCGCCATAGCATAAAACCCAGAACTACAAGGGACCGCAGAAGCCGTACAAGATGGCTGTGCCGCCAGCAAAGACCGCCGCAGCTGTGGGACAAAGCAATTCCAAGGGAGCTATAGGATCTGCTGGTACAGTGAAGGGACCCTGCTACAATTGTGATCAGCCAGGCCACTTTTCAAAATTCTGCCCTTACCCTCCTAGAAAGAAGCAACAGACCTATACTGCTCGTGTACACCACACCACCATGGATGAGATTCCTGAGGGAGAGCCCGTAACCGCTGGTAAGTTTCCTGTTAACCAACACCCTCAGTTGTTCTATTTGATTCTAGATCATCGCATTCTTTTATGAGTCAAGCATTTGCATGGAAGCATGAACAACTATGCACAGAATTGAGTTATGGTTACCGCATAAGTTCAGCGGGAGCTGATGTTTTAATCAATCAGATGGTTAGTGGGGCAACCCTTGAGTTAGGTAGTCGAATGTTTCGAGTAAACCTGATAGTTATGCCTAGACTAGTTCTGGATGTCATCATAGGAATGAATTGGATGAAGGACTAGGGAGCAGTTATAGATACAGGGAGTCGAGTGCTTACCCTTAAGGATCCCCAGGCAGAGGGTACTTTTCAGGTACCATTGCCCAGGAGAACAGACCTTGTGAGTGTGACATGTGCTATGGAAGTTATTCCTATTCATCAGATTCCGGTAGTGTGTGAATTTCCGGATGTGTTCCCAGAAGAGTTACCTGGTCTTCCTCCAGATAGAGATGTTGAGTTTGGGACTGAGTTAATCCCTGGGACAGCTTCAATTTCAAGGAGACCTTATAGGATGCCTCCAGATGAGTTAGCTGAGCTGAAGAAGCAATTAGAGGAATTGTTGAAAAAGGGATTTATCTGGCCAAGTAAGTCTGAATGGGGATGTCCTGCCTTGTTTGTGAAGAAAAAGAAAGAGGGTACTTTGAGAATGTGTGTGGATTATAGGCCTCTTAATGCTGTAACCATCAAGAATAAGTATCCCTTGCCTCATATTGATGTTTTGTTCGATCAGTTAGCCAAGGCTAGAGTGTTCTCCAAGATAGATTTAAGATCGGGTTACCATCAGATAAAGATTAAGCCACAAGATATATCGAAAACCGCCTTTTCCACCAGATACGGGTTGTACGAGTATCTTGTTATGTCCTTTGGCTTAACAAATGCTCCTGCATACTTTATGTATCTGATGAATACGGTTTTTATGCCAGAGTTGGACAAGTTTGTGGTTATGTTCATTGATGATATTCTAGTATACTCCGAGAACGAGAAAGATCATGAAGAGCATCTGAGAATTGTCTTGACCAGACTTAGAGATCATAAGTTGTATGCTAAGTTCAGCAAGTGTGAATTTTGGTTGAAGAAAGTTCCTTTCCTTGGTCATATTTTATCAGAAAATAGAGTTTCAGTAGATCCGAGCAAAGTGCAAGAGGTCATGGATTAGAAGACAACAACCACAGTGTCGGAAGTTAGAAGTTTCTTAGGATTAGCTGGTTACTATCGCCGTTTTATACCAGACTTCTCGAAGATCGCCAAGCCGATGACGAATCTGTTACAGAAAGATCACAAGTTTGTGTGGACAGAGGAGTGTGAGACAGCTTTCCACACCTTGCAGAAACTGTTGACCACTGCTCCAGTTCTTGCGCAACCGGACATTGAGAAACCTTTTGATGTGTTTTGCGACGCATCGAAAACAAGATTAGGCTGTGTTCTTATGCAAGAAGGAAGAGTCATTGCTTATGCCTCTTGTCAGTTGAGAAAACATGAAATCAACTATCCGACACATGATCTTGAACTTGCCGCTGTAGTGCATGCATTAAAGATTTGGAGACATTACTTACTTGGTAATGTGTGCAATATTTTCACCGATCACAAGAGTCTCAAGTACATTTTTACCCAACCAGAGTTGAACATGAGACAGCGAAGATGGTTAGAATTGATCAAAGATTACAACTTGAATGTGCAGTATCATCCTGGAAAGGCCAATGTAGTGGCAGATGCTTTGAGTAGAAAGTCACATTGTCTGAATGTGCAACCGTTACTCGAAGATGATTTTGATCTGATGCACCCTGCTGTGTTACATAGTATTCAGATCAGTTGCTCCTTGGAGAATAAGACAATAGAAGGCCAGAAAATAGACAAAGGGATATTTCACATCAAAGAGAAAATTAAAGAAGAACCATCCAAGCACTTTAGAGTGGACGAACAGGACGTGTTGTGGTTTGACGACCGTCTAGTTGTTCCCAAGGATCGGGAGCTTAAGAATAAACTTATGGATGAAGCTCACCTCTCTAAGCTATCCATTCATCCTGGTAGTAGTAAGATGTACCAAGAACTGAGACCTCGTTATTGGTGGACAAAGATGAAGAAAGAGATTGCAGCTTATGTGGCCAGATGTGACACATGTTGTAGAGTGAAAGCCATTCATATGAAACCTGCCGGATTGTTACAACCTTTGTCCGTACCTAGTTGGAAGTGGGATGATATAAGTATGGATTTCATTACTGGTTTGCCCACTACTCAGAAAGGCCATGATTCGATTTGGGTAATCGTGGATCGTCTTACAAAGTCAGCTCACTTTTTGTCTGTCAAGACAGATTATCGACCACCTCAATATGCCGAGAAGTATATTGCTGAGATTGTGAGATTGCATGGCATACCGAAGACTATAGTGTCTGACAGAGGGTCACAATTCACTGCTCACTTTTGGGAGCACTTGCACAAAGGTTTGGGAACTAGTTTGATCCGTAGTACTGCCTATCACCTTCAAACAGATGGTCAGACCGAAAGAGTTAATGCTGTTCTGGAGGATATGTTGAGAGCCTGTGTTTTATCTTCTAGGGGTTCATGGGAGTCATGGTTACCTTTAGCAGAGTTTGCTTACAATAATAGTTATCAAGAAAGTATCAAAATGGCACCTTTCGAAGCCCTGTATGGCAGAAAGTGTAGGACACTGTTGACGGTCCTTAAGTACCAAATACAGTTATCAAATAAATAAAGAAAAGGATCCAAATGCAACCAACACCTAGACTTAGGGTTTTATCTGATAGAATTCCACGAGTTTTGGTGTTTGTCTGTTTCTACAGGGGGTTATCAGAAAATACGGAGGAAAGGCCCACACGTCGGGTTTACATAGAGATAATAACGTGTTCACCGATTTTCTATCATCTAGAAGACTCCAGAAGCCACGAGATCGAACGGGAGGCCGAACGGGCCCGGAGGCAGGGCGCCCGCCCTAGCCTGAGAGCCAATCAGGCTCCGTCTCGCGGATTATGCTCCACCGACCTAAGGGATCAAGGAAAACCGTGCGATTAATGTCGGTTTGATCCGACGGCCCACGTTCACTTGAGGAGGCTATATAAGCAGGACCCCTGGCCCCTGGAGGAGGCACTCCCTCATTCTCAATTCTTCAAACCCTAATCTCAGGAGGAGAGTCTCTGATCAAGCCCTAGAGCCACCACATCAACTAGATCTCTAGTATAGCATAGCTACATAGGATTAGAACTAGAAGGAGTCAATCTTCGATTGGTTTCCGGATCTGTCAAGAGGATTCTTGGTAATTCCTTTACTGTTCTTCATTGTTCATCTTTGTTCTTCAATATTATGAATACAACTTTGTTCTATTTCAATATATTGATTATGACTATGCTCTACTTGTTTATGTTTGCGATTATATTGTTCTTAGTTTATCGTAGTTATACGCTTGGCTTAGTTAGATTGGAATTATATACATGTTTAGGATCGTATAGCGTTTATCCATCGGATCCATGGGTAAATGATAAATATTGTGTAGGCGTGGTGCTTAGACCATATTTATCTGCGATTGCACCTTATATGCCAGATCGTGGGGTGGTCCGCGATGGTGACAGCTTCGTTGGTTCTTATATAGTCCCCCTCCCGTGTGTAAGGCAGGCAGAGCAACATTATTACGGGGGAGTGATTGCTATGTTTCTCATCTTCCTTGATAATATCACTATGCATGGGCGTAGTCCTTTCTCGCAATGATTGCCAAGTGTACTTGCACTAACTATGATATGCTAGACTTTATAGTTAAGAATAACTTAGGAAATATCCTTGTAGTTCGTCCTAATACCATGCTAATGACTTGCTAGAATATCTGTTGAGGTGCTTATCATTATTATATGTGGCTAGCTGATCAGATTAATTATCTTTGTCACCATTCATACTTTATCTATATTTTATGTGACACTTACCCCTGTATGCAAGAGATAGATGAATGCTCTCACTTATACATGCAATGATTGATACTCATTCCTATATTCCATTCCATAATCAACATTGATGTTAGTAATCCCTTCCCAGTGGTAAAAATATAAATAACGATACCTGAAATACTTCCCGGTTAAAATGCTACATCGGTATTAATCTGTGCGCTTACAGATCTTATTTATTATTTATTTAGAAGAGCAGTTGCATATTTCAATACCGCGTCTCTCATGTCATGCTGGGGATGACAACTTGGCTTAAGTGGCATGAGGGATAGGTTCGGCATTTTTGGCGCCGTTATCAGAATTAGAAAACTAAGTCTACTTTTGGTAATGACGTTAAGAATGCCCAACAGACACCTCTAAACTGGGTCAAGCCAGGTGAAAGAAGATATTATGGTATTGACTTTGTAGAAGAAGTCAAAAAGAAAGTTCATATCATTCAGCAAAATATGAAAGTAGCTCAATTAGGTCAGAATAGCTATGCGGATAGAAGGAGAAGACCGCTTGTGTTCGCGGTTGGTGACTATGTTTATCTGAAAGTCACGCCAATGAAGAAGAAGCGGTTTGGAGTACGCAGAAAGCTTGCAGCTAGATTTGTGGGACCATACAAGATCTTGGAAAGAAAAGGTCTAGTAGCTTATAAGTTAGAGTTACCTGAGACAATGGGTGCTATATTCCTAGTTTTTTATGTATCGCATCTCAAGAAGTGTTTGCGCGTTTCAGAGGAAAGAATTGAACCCCGAGGCATAAAGCTCAAGTCAGATTTGGTATATCGTGAGCAGCCAGTTTAAGTTTTGGACTCTAAAGAGAGGGCTACTCGAAACAGTGTGGTGAAAACATATAAGATACAATGGAGTCATCATGATGAGGGGGATGCATCTTGGGAAACGGGTGAATATCTACAAAAAGCCTATGAAGATTTTTATAACAAATGGTTCATAACCCAAATCTCGGGACGAGATTTTTATAAGGGGGAGGGCTGTAACACCCTGGTGTTACTCAAGCATTAGCATTGCAAATCATACTCATGACATGTCATTGCATTCATGATCATATGTGAAATTAGAGTGCACTTTTAGTTAAAACATTTTGTGGGACAATTATTTCATATAATGCTTATAATTGGTTCATCCTAATTATTTTGGTTAGACTCATGAAACATGGGTAGTTATAATTTTTAAATCAACTAGAACTAAGTAGTGCAATTTTTGGAGCAACTTGATAACCAAAGTTTTGTCAAAAATTTGCTTTTAAAAATATTATTAGAAATTGGTCAAAAACCCTTTCTTTTTAGCTTTTATTCTCTAATTCAAAATCTGTGGGGATTTTGGAGTTGGCCCTTTAATAAAGTTGTAGAGAATTAAATTCTAAGCCACTTTCATTTTTGGGCCATTTTCAGAAAAAGTCATCTTCTTGCTCAAATTTGAATTTGAAAACTGTGAATTGAAATTATTTGAAAATTCCCTGAAAAATAAAACTGAAAAACAGGTTTCGGTTTTAGTGGGCCGGCGCCTCGCTTTCGGCCCACAGCTGCAAGCCAGCCCAGCCCGCCTCACGCTCGCACGCCCACGCGCCCGCGCGCGCGCCGCGATCCATTGGACCGAGCTCACGCCACGCATCGCGCCCGCCTGCGTGCTCTGGCCCAACCCGCGAGCGCGCGACGCCGCGTGGCCGCGCCGCACCGACGACCGTGGACGGCGGCTGACCGCCTGGTCGAAGCCCCCGCACCTAGATGGGAATGCGTCCAGGGTCGCTCCCGACCGCGTCTTAACCCCCGCGCCCACTCCTTCCTCCCCCACGCGCTCTCCATTTCCGAATGCAGCACCCGCTCCTCTGCCACCGCGACCGCCATCGCCGGCGTTGCCGTTCCGGCCACTCTAGCTCACCGCAAGCAGCTCCATCTCGCCTTGAGCTTCTCCTCCCTCTGGCGCAGCCCGCGCTCACATCAACCGGCCGTGGTAAGCCTCCCCTCCGTGGGAATTGCTCGTCGGAGTTCTAACCAAGCTCGCCGGACTTGTCCGCTCCGTGGAACGCACCTCTCCGCTCCTCCTCACTCCTTTCCAGCGTGCGCATTTCGTTCGCCTTGGCTCACCGGTGCTCGAGCACCCTTCCTCTTCCCGTTTTATGGCCGGAGTTGGTCGGCCGGCGGTCACCCGCGCCACCGCTCCGCCATGAACGACGGTGACCGGTCCTCCGAGCTCCGCTGGCCACCCCGTGTGTACCGTTGAGTTCGCAGTCATGAGGTGGTTCACGTGATGCAACAAGGTCGAGAGTGGAGCGTAGATGGTGTCTGGGAAGTTCCTCGTAAGCACTCATGCTAGTGCTCACAGAGGAAGCGTACACCCGGGCAACCGAGTCTAGCCCAAATGGAAATGCTGATGAAGGCGTCGTTCCTCGTGCCGGTGTAGTCGGACCGGGTGGTGGTGGCATCACACCGAGCGGTAGAGCGGTGGAACTCCCTGTCGACATCTTACCCTCAGCCAAGCTCATCCTACACAGATCCTCAGCGAGGAATTCCGTGTTGGCGTCCGGTTGAGAGGCACCAGATCGGGGAATCTCACCGTTCTTCGCAAGGTGATGACGGTGGTTGCGCCGGGCTCGTCGTCGTCTGGCGGCTCGTGCCTGACGAGAGCGACGGTACCGGCGCAATGCTCCCCCAGGCTGGGAGAGCTCGTGGTCCTCATCGGTCGGGTGCCTGGGCGGGAGGAGAACCATGTCGTAGCCGTGGCCAAGCGACATGAACTCCAAACTCCCAAACCAGATCACCGTAGCCAACGGGAGCGGGCGTTCGGGGTCAGCCATCTAGAAAAATGGCGGGAAAACGATGTTGGCACGCAGCTTCCCCTACCTGGCGCGCCAACTGTCAGCGTTCGGTCCCGTGGGGGCCCTAAGCCAACGGGTGAGTGCTGCGTGTCCCTAATCTGGATGGTGATGCAAGGAGAATACACGAGGATTTATCCTGGTTCGGGCAAAAGAAGGCCCTACGTCCAGCGGGGAGGGAGAAGTATTGTATTATCTTGCACCGAGGTGCTTGCGTAGGGTTTACAAGCTGTGAGAGAGGGGACCGAGCCCAAGTCTCAAAGGAAATGAAAGAGTACAAGGGCGATTGCTTGAGATGTTGCTCTGTGGGTTGTGTGCCTTTGCTTGCTAGCACTTGGCTTCTGGCTTGTCCCTTGCTTCGTGTCCCCTTGTAGAGCCTTGGCCTGCCCTTTTATAGGGTAAGAGGAGGCCGGGATGCCGGGGTGCCTTGAAATGAAGTTTTGTCGATCCCTATGGAAGTGGCTGTAGCGACGTGCCTCAGGAATGGCTGGCCATCCCCGGACACCGTGGTGACGTCGGGGACGAGACGGTGAAAAGACCCTGAGTCCTGTGCCACGTCGGCCTTTCTTCCCTGCTGACCAGTGGTGGATCGAGGCTGGGTCGAGACCGGGTCGAGGATGGGCGGATAAGGCCGAATCCCCGAGATCGTGGGATATGGACCTTGTCGTATCCTCCCTCAAGGGTGATTGGTGGCAAAATAGTGCGCGGTATGGTGTGTATAGTGACAGGTTTTCACCTCCCATCCCGGGATGGGTAGTAAAAAGTGAGAACTGACACCGGCATTGCTTCCACGTCTGTCACAGCTGTAGCCATGACGGTAGGAAGAAGTAGGTAGTCGCATTAAATGCTCTGACTTTTGCCTCAGAGTAGGTGAGTAAGATAGGTCGAGCGATTCGACCCGGGGTCGTGCGAGTCGGAGGTTGCCGATAGTCGAGATGCCTTATCGAACGGGCCTCGTACGAGTCGGGGCGCGGTCGAGGCGTCCCGTTGAGGGTGCCTCGTACGAGTCGGAGTCGGAGCGCGGTCGAGGCGTCCCGTCGAGCCAGCCTCGTGCGGGTCGGAACACAGTCGAGGTGCATCGTCCGCTGTTTTTTGGCTTTGCTGTGTTCGCGGATAGTGTTTCGTTCTTTTTTATCGTTGATTGTGGGTACCCCTATTCTATAGGTACCAACAATTATGATAGAGAATCACTTCACAGAATCAAGAGAAGTGTGGCAGAACCTCCTAAATTATATGGCCCACATGTACTTATCATTGTCTTAAAGACCTCTAACAACATATATGTGTACCACAGAACTTAAGAAGTCTGTCGGGTGTCCTCGGGAAACCAGAATCATCCACGATCTTCCGAGCATGATCACATTTCAGAGGTATCACAATATTACAACATTTTATATAATAAATTACATCAGAGTAAAAGTGAGGAAGTCTTACATAACATAAGTTTACAAACCCTTTGTTCCAAACTTACAAACCTTAATTTTAGTTATTACAACCATAGTAGTGGAGTAGCATTAGTAACTTTATTACAAACCACCAAAACGTGGCGCTCTGCCCAAGAGCCAAACAAACTACTCGTCGTCGCTTACCGCAAAGACGGTCATGCAGCAGGGTCCGAAACAAACCTGCTTATGAGACGCACCTGCAACAGGGGCTCAACAAACCCTGAGTACAAAAGTACTCCACAAGACTTAACCGATAAAAAGGGTGGAGAAGACTCAGAGATGCAGGCTCAAGGGAATCAAGGTAAGGTTACAGCGAGATTCAAAGTTCTTCTGCATAAAAGCTACTAATAGTGAATCCTTAAGATCAATGTTTTATTTCAGCATTAATCATTAACAGAATGTAAGTGATCCTAATCTAGATTAGATAATTCATACCACTTCTTTCTTCTTCTCCGACCAATGTTCCACTTTTATTAACTACGATGTAGGTCAGGTGTGGGGAATATACCCCCGGATACCCTCATGGCTATACATGGCCCGCACCATCCGAGGTGGCCTGGCCCACAAGATCAAGGCGTGCACCGCAAGGCTACAAGGTGTACTAGACATTGTAATAGTACCAAATCAGATACTTTATTTGTAACCCTCCTCCTCCAGAGTATATAAGGAGAGGAAGGGGTCCCCTAGAGGATAGGTCATACATCTCATTACACCTCTCCAAACAGAGCAATACAATCTGACGCAGGACATAGGTATTACGCACCCACAACGGCCGAACCTGGATAAATCCTTGTGTCTATCTTGCGTCACCATCTAGTTCGTAGCTTGCGCACCTGTCTGTCGACAATCTACTACCTTGGGCCTACCCTCGGTAGACTGTCGACCATATCTTGTCGATAGCGATCGAGTCTCCTTAACCGAGAAGCAATGCCGATTCAAATCGATTATACCCAGCTGGGGATCTCTAACCATGTGACATATGTAGGACTCTAACTGACATATATCAACCTTCACTCGGATCCTCCAACACGTGACTGGGTCCAGCGCCACCCGATAGTACAGTACACCTCCAATCTAGCCCTTGGCCATGAGGGTACACACTACTCTCGCCATCTCTCCACTCCCAGTGCGCGGTTGGTCATTCACATGATGACATCACTGAGGTCTTAGGCTTACCGAAGCATGTGATCAATTACAAAGTCTCGAAACACAGGTGGGCCTACAACGGTACGGTTCTTAACCGACATAATCAGAGACACTACATTGAGACTCCTTTCCCGACACAAGTCCACCGACCGATCTCAAATTAACACCATCATTCATTCATTCAGTTGTTTCACAACAACCCTTCAAACTTTGCTAAACATTTTCAAAGTTTTCTCATTAAGCAAGGCTAAGCATACTAAGCATTTTCAAATAAAACAACAAGGCTAATATTGAAGTATCAAGCATGGTAATGCAATAATTAGGTTATCACTCAACTCCTATCACCGAATGCAACAAAGTATTAACAAAGTGAGGTAAAGCTTTTCAAAACATAAGGAAGGTTTAATTGCATCCGGAGCTTGCCTTGGTCGACGGAAAGTTCAGGTAAGGGTTAGTACCACAAATGTCAAATCCCACCTCCACGGACGTCGGCTCTTCTTCGGGGACGGATTCCACTTCAGTAATCTTCTCGTTCACGGGACTATATGCGACGACAATGTATGTTCAAAATGATGAAGTATGAAACATGATGCTCGGTAAATGCAGAGTACGATTATAAAGTTGAGTACAACTTTCCTTCACGGTACCATGGTTAACAACAACACTAACCTAACCCGAGAGTAGAGTTTCATTAGTTTAACTACTTCGTTAATGACTTTTGTTAATCACATGAAATAATACCACTTAAGCCCTAATAAAACGATTACGAGAGCTCAAACAATCAATTAAATGTGCTAAAGGTCATTAAATATTAATGACCCAAAGTCAACACTCAATTACAAAGTCAAACAATCCTAAGTCATTAAGTCCTAATTACATGTTTAACTAATTAATTAATAAGGTATAAATTAAGAATAAAATCAAAGTTGTCCAATTAAGCTCAAATTTTTATTTTAGGAAGCTTATATCATAACTAAGTGGCAAAACAATTTTCACAATTTTTGGATAATTAATTAAGCCCAGAAAAATTATGGAAAAGCCATTTATTAATTAATTGAGCTAATTAAATAACTTACAAAAAGTAAACAAAATTGGCATTTCATATTTTTCCTAAATATTACACAGTACAGAGAGGCTTCAAAAAATTTTTCAATATTTTTGGAGCTTTACAAAAATTCCACTGAAATAAATAAAACTATTACTATTTCACATTTTTGAAAAAGAAAAACAAAATCTCATCATCACGGGCCTGCTGCCCCTCTTCTCCCTCGCTCGGCCTAGCTGGACGCGCGCGTGCGCTTGCGGCCCACCCACACGCCTGCTCTCTCCCTCTCTCTCTCGGCCTAGCAAAGCCAGGCCGGCCTAGCTCCCTCTCCCCCGTTCTTCTCTCCCTCCCTGCTCCCCGCGGTTTGGCCATGGCGGCACGGTGGCCGGCCGGTGACCACGACGCCGGTGACACAACCCTGAACACCCTCGGACACAACCATCACAACCCTGACACAACCATCACGACCTACACGACACCGCGAACACCCTCGGACACCTCACACGGCCGCAGACCCCTCGGAGGGAGCCCCACCCCGGCCATGGCGGCACGGTGGCCGCGGTGCCCGTCGCTCCAGCGAGACAAGCTAGTAACGCTTCAATTGAGAGCACTGGGAGCATCAGTAGCTCACCATGAAGGCAGCGGAGCAACCAGTAGGCATGGAGAGGCAGTGGAGGCGGCTAGCCACGACGAGGTGGGATGCGGCAGTGCTCTGCCTGACTTGAGGAGGATGATGGCGGACAGGGCTTTGTGGGCTATACGAGCGGCTGTGAGCTGGCTCAGGAGAAGCGCAAGAACATGGCGGTGCTTTGGGAGAGATGGAGAGGGATGTGATGGCTGGACGGCGGTGAATTTCACCGGCGGGGTGGAGCTTGGCGGCGGTGGTGAAAAATAAAAAAAAACAACGATGACGCTGGGGCTTGCTTAAGTAGATGGCCAAGGAGCTTGACGCGACCATGAGAAGACGCGCGAACTCGAGCTGGCCAGCTAGGGTACGCGAGAAGGCCGTGGAAGGCCACGGCGGCGCGCCAGCGCCCATGCCATCTGCTGCCTTGCTCTAATTCGCTGTCTACTGTAGCAACCCCAAGCTTTTGACTTCAAAACTATTTTTCAAAATTACTTCCAAAAACATGTTGCAACTTGAAAAATTCCCGAGATATGAAATCTTAAAAATTTCAAGCTCTACAAGTTTTATGTTGAAATATTTTTCAAATTCTACCTCAATTTTAAAATTTGGGTTTAGGGATGAAAATGGGTCAAATTTAAAATTTGCTTCTTTTTAAAATTACTCCAAATTTTACCCTGAAACTTTGAAAAGTCAAAACACCAAACTTGTAGCCTTTGAAAAGATCTACAAACTTGGTTTTAAACTTTTTTTTTTCCAATTTTTGCTTAGATTTTGAATTATTTAAAAAGGAGTAAAACCAGGATTTTGAATTTTTATGGTTTTCGGAAGAATTTCAAATTGAAACTTGTTGCTAAATTAATTGGTGATTATTTAGTGATCATACCATCATCCAAGGGCATTATTGAGTCAAGCATCACATGTTTGACCAAATGCCACTCTTGGTTGACCAAGTTGACGTTTGAAAATCTTTTAATAATTCCTCAAATTTGAATTCCAATTCTAATCGAAAAACTTGCAACAAGTTTTAGATTCCAAATTCAAACTTAAACTTGAAGCTTCATTTTATGGGTTGGACTTGAACTCATACCCTACATTTGACACTAGCGCACAACACAATCATACACCTCAACTTACATAGGGCACAAACTAAGCATTTGCGGTGACATTCAAAATTAAGGTTTTTGATTCGAGTCACACATCACAGAAACACATTCAACCTAAGAAATGCAACTTATTTTAGTTGATGCACATCATGGTTAACTTAATCACGAATGCTTTGCAGTGCATATGATGACATGACAAACTTTTAGTTACTATAACACTAGAGGTGTTACGAGAAGTTACTTTTTTCAGCTCTCAGGCTCTTAGTTTATTTCAGAGAATCACCTCACGGAACGAGCAAAGAATTACTTCTTTTTGAAAAACTATTTGGCAGAGTTTTATTCAACAGACAATAGCTCTGGGAGCTCTACAGACATGCCCTAATAAAACTACGTAAAGGTGGATTCTCTAATTCACTGGTGAAATTAGTCACAAAGAACCCTGTCAAACAACTCATAAACTGTCTTGTGCTCACGCAGCCACGCTGGACAGAATCACAGTACAGAACACTCTTACAAATTGTGTTGCTGATCTACTCCGTCCATTGCCTAATCGGACGGTCCTAACACCATGCGTGGTAGCCGCCAGCACTATAAGACACGGGGATTTTAGGGTTTCCGCTGCCGCAGCCACATCCCAACACCAAAACCCTCCGTCTCTTCCCCCCTCCGCCGCCGTCTCTGTTGTCCACGATCACCATGGTGAGCTCCTATTAGTCCGCCGGCGACGCGAAATGCTCGGCATTTCTGGCACCTTTCCTCCTGTTGACACGGGGGATTGCTGACTCGTTTTGTGTTCCGCAGGCGTCAGAAAAGAAGCAGTCGAACCCGATGCGGGAGATCAAGGTGCAGAAGCTCGTGCTCAACATCTCCGTTGGAGAGAGTGGAGATCGACTTACCCGCGCCGCCAAGGTATTTCATCTCAGCTCGAACTTTACAGACCAAACACCAATTTTATGTTCCTTTGTCGCATGCGCATTTGGGATCCGATCCAATTCGACTTTGATGTGGTCTAGTGTCCGAGCTTATAGATCTACCGCTTGCAATTTATTTCAAGAAGAACTCGGCAGGGGGCTCTACCGCTCTAGGCAGTTTTAATCTCATGATTGTGGAGCGAATTTCGTTATCTGTTTATAATTTAGATTACTAGAGGCCGAGTGGTCGATGCGATTGCTAATTTGTTTCCCACTGTGCTATCATAGGTGTTGGAGCAGTTGAGTGGGCAGTCCCCTGTTTTCTCCAAGGGTAATAACCTTTCGTCAAGTTTCATTTAATCAATGATTCTTTAAGTTCTTTTATATACCAGTGTTGATAACGATGATGGTTGGGTGTTCTTGCAGCAAGGTATACTGTGAGGTCTTTTGGTATTCGTCGTAATGAGAAGATCGCATGCTACGTCACAGTCAGGGGTGAGAAGGCGATGCAGCTTCTCGAGAGTGGCCTCAAGGTGAAGGAGTATGAGCTTCTGAGGAGGAACTTCAGTGAGACTGGCTGCTTTGGTTTTGGTATTCAGGAGCACATTGATCTTGGCATCAAGTGAGATATCTTTTTTATCCCATTTACAGTTCATGCAAATGATCTATTACAATATTGCACTGTTATATGGTTTGGTTTCCTCAAGTATAGAAACCCCTGATTTATTTGAATTCTCCTCTAAAGAATGCGTCAGCTCCTCGAATAGAAGCGGCCGCCACATCACCCCAATTGTTTCCAGCCGTCAGATCTTCGATGTGGCCAAATGGAGATAACTGGCCATTCATATGTGTCTTATTCCTGAATTCTGTAGTAGTTCAGTGTAGTTCTGGCTAAAGACTCGAATACAAGTTGGGCAATTGAAAGTTTAACTGTGGTGATGGCTTTATTCACCAAGTTCACTGGACATCAAATTCAGTGATGTGGTATGATTTTGGTATATGCCCTATTGATTGCTGGCCATGCCTTGTATGTCCACTTAGATGTAAGCTGATGACTGGTCATATTTCTTTTTATCAATTTAAATTGTCACCTGGTGTCAATAAGGAATTTTGTCTTTATGATGTTCTCTGTGGTGTCCTAGTTTGATTAATGTTACCGTCACACTTTAACTTAGTTATTAGGTGTTAGTTTTTAAGCGATAGATGGGGGTTATGGAATATCAGTTTTATGTTTGCTAGACAGTGTATTTGTGTCAAACTGAGCATGGGTGCTAGAATTTGCACCCATGCAAAGAATAGAAAACCAATTCTTTCTGCACCTTGAAGTTTGCACAAGCATGGACCTGGTGGAGGGAGCCATGCAATGCTCATGAGTCATGAGAGTAATACATTTCATCTGGTGGTTCTGGCCTTGGAAATTCCTAATGAACCAAACACTAGAGCTTGTAGTTCCAGCTAGCTTCTCTATGACATGTCTTCGCTTTGCACGTCTCTAGAGAGTAAAACACTAGAGATGCCCAATTAGACAAAGAAAAAGATCTGTTTCAGTTTTACTAGTTGGATTAGCTTTTTGTTTTGCAGTCTAAAGTGGTGCAATTCTGTGCATAGCAACCACACATAGTGCTATAATTATAAAAAATATTCTGGCAAAGTCACTGTCTGAGTGTGGTTGCTGTTTTTGTTTTCTTGGTAAGTGTTGGTTATTGTCTGTAGCCAATCATTTTGAACAGTATTGTTGACCACTAAAATGCTACCTGCTTCAATCTTTTTTTGTTTTGTCTAAAGTCAAACTTTTTAAAACCTCTGACAATCAGTTTCTAGAAATTTGAAAAGTTTAACATCATAAGATTATGTTTTTAGATTCATCTTGAGAAATACTTGCCCAATATATAATTTGTATGTCAAACTGTACAAATATTTTAGGAATTGATGGTCGAAGATAGAAAAATGTTTTGACTTACAAGAAAACTAGAACTACAATGAGTAATGTTCTTTTGTCAGTTCATTTCTATCTAGGATATGACCTTTCTCTCACTATCTTGTTTGAACTGGGTATCTGTGTCGACACTGGATACCACTATACCAGGTATAACCACTATGTTTGGAAATAACTTGCTTGTCTTTTTTTTTCCAGGTATGACCCATCTACTGGTATTTATGGTATGGACTTTTACGTCGTTCTGGAGCGGGCTGCTTACCGTGTTGCTCGCCGGCGCAGGTGCAAGTCTCGCGTTGGCATCCAGCACAGGGTGACCAAAGAAGACGCCATGAAGTGGTTCCAGGTGAAGTATGAGGGTGTCATCCTCAACAAGGCCCAAGCAAACACCTCGTAATCATCGATAGTCATCACATGAGTTGCCCTTTAGTACTCCAGTTTAAGTTTAATCTGTGTACCATGAATTGTATGTTTGTTGGATACCAAATGCACTGCCAGTTTTGCCTCTGTTGGAGTTGACTTTTTGTGTCCATAATTCCATCTTGATGATCAGACTAGCAGTTAGCAACAATTATTGTGTTAATGTGAACTCGCCAGTAAAAGTTGAGGAACATCTACCAGGTACTTTGTTCACACTTGTGTGGTGTGCTGTCTGGCACGAGTTCGCTTAAAACAAGTAAAGCATATGTTATCTCTTACCATCTCCCTCTTGTACAGCCGCAGGTAACATTTCACCACACACAAATTATGGATCTGCCAGTCCTGTTTTGTTTTGGAAACACGGACTCATGAAATTCATGAAAATGAATTAAAATCGTCCACGAATCCTATGGAATTGTAAATTCGCAAGAATGAATATAATTTCACGAATAGCATAAAAGTTCAACGTTAAATAGGAATCTCATAGCTTAGAATTCGGTAATGCAACTGTTAAAACGTTTGAAAGGCCGGACACCTCGCTCCACTCACTGCCCCATACGCTGCTCGCCTAAAAAAACAAAATCAACTCCCACACGCCTCGCTCTGCTCTTGCCCTTAGCCCTTCCGCGCTCCTCATCCCCTGCCACAGCGCACCAATGCCTGACGTCCTCCCCCACCTGGAGCCCCAAATGCTCGCAGATCTAGCGGCCCTCTCCCTCGCCCCGGCGAGATCCATGGAGCAGGAGTGAGATCCACTCGCCTCCGATGAGATTCATGGAGGTGGTGCGGTAGTGTTGCAGGGGAGTGGGCGGCTCTCCACCCCGGTGCGGCACTTCCCCACTCATAGTGGCACCCTCTCTTACCCTAGAGGCCATGGTGCTCCTCGCCCCCATCCCCCACCGTCATCGTCGAGCCAAGCCCGACACTGGTGGCGGTGGTGCTCGTGCGCCGCCGCTCGTCGCTGGCTTCGACCTCGACGACTAGAATCGACCGGCCCAGGCTTCCTCTTTCTTATGTTGCAAATGTATGTTTCAGGTGTTTCAGTTGTTTCAAAGGTATGTTGCAGTTGTTTCTTATGGATCTTGAAAAATAGATCGAGGGATGTTGCAGATGTTGCCAGTGTTTCAGAAACATGTTGTAAGCATTTGTTCAAAATATTTCATTTGTTTCTAGACGTATGTTAAAATCGTTTTTTTATCTAGATATTGCATATGTTTTCACACATATGTTGCAACAGTATGTTCTAAATGTTTCAACTATTTTAATCTTATGTTGCAGTAAGTGTTTTTTTATGTTGCAATTATTTTATTTGGATGTTGCATATGTTTTACACATAGTTGCAAGCGAATGTCACAAATGTTTCATCTGATTCAAATGTACGTTACATTCGAGTGTTTCATATTGCAAATTTAGACCAGCGGCGTTGGTGTCCATGAGGGCGGGCAGGGCCAAGACATGGCTGTTGACACCAGGGGTGGCACACACAAAAAAGACCGCAAGCGTACGGTTGTCAGAGTAGCTTTTCTCTAAGGAGTAATCCTGGGTATCGAATCCACAGGGAACAAGGAGTGATCGAATTCTAGAACTAATGGATTTCTATGGATGTTGGGGAGGAAAGGAGTGGATTACTATGGGTTATTCTGTAACTATTACTTGAACTAGGAATGGTAAATAATAGTTGTTTACTTCAGGGCATAGCCCGCCTACCAGCCAGGAGGGTTAACTAGACAAGTCTGCCACGAGACCTACGATTTAATAACTAAGCCTATCATGGTAGAATACTAAGGATGGACAAGGCTGCCACCACCTGTCACCTACCACAATCTATCCGGAGACTTAGCCGCAAACACAGGTAAGGTATAGCCTAAGCACTACGCTTAATCTATGAGCTTACTACTCTAATCTGGATCCCGATGAAATAAGACTAGAGCACTCTAACTGAGCGGTGAAACCCGTAAACAACAGAAATGTAACAAAACTTAATGAAAAGAATAGGAACAGAATTACCATAGAAGAGCCGCGAAGCTACAAGAAGAAGAGGTTGCCGACAAGCCCGGCTCCTCCTCCAACTTCTCACCTTCTCTCTCTATACTCTAGAAAATAGCTAGCCTACACTAAACTACTCTCTTGAGAGCTCTTTCTTCACTTGTGTCTTACAAATGAGCTCACGACCCCTATTTATAGTTGAAACGAGGCAGGGGGTATTTGTAGGCAGCTGGGAGTCGGTGGAGAAAACTTGGGCGCCGGGCGGCCTCAAGGGGGCACCGTCCAGCCCTCGGTTCCACCGCCTTAGCATTGTACGGCCATGGATAGCTCCCAATGGTGGTGACAAAGGCAACAAGTGCCAAGATTTCCACTGTAGGTCAGTGCTTAAGTCGGTTGGAAGGTCCACTTTGTATGACGGTGGGCCCTTCGATCCAGGAGAAGCAAACCTCGGCTACTGAGTGAACCGACATTGAATCAACGCTCCTCAGCATTCTAGGCCACCCTCCCATGGATCAGTGACGTGGCAGGGCGCCGGGTGGGGCCGGGCGGTGCCACCCTGTGGCTCTTGCCTCTCCTGGCCATGTGGATGGCTTCTAGAAGGCTTGGTTTTACTCCTTTTTGACTATTTTGTCCCAACAAGCACAATTCTCCAAATACATATGAAACCAAGTGAAATCTAAACATAAAATGTTGTTTCTTGGTTGATTTTATACATTTCATGCCTAATTGTTGATGGCAAAAGAGGGTGTTAAGAGCTATCAATAGCGGCCACCGACGTGTGTAGGAGACGCAAGCCGCCGTGGGCGGTGTGGGGAGGCACAGGCTGTGTGGTGTTGTTGTGGAAGAGGTGGGGATGAGTCTTCTGGAAGAGGTGGGGATGAGTCTTCTGGACAGCCTGGAAGAGACGGGTGCCGCGCCGGTGTGGAAGAGGCGGGGGCGAGTCATCCTACCAGAGTGGGCAGCGGATCTGAAGCGGGCGGTTCAGATACGAGTGTGGGAAACAGAGCTAGCATGGACGGTGCGTGAATCTGACCGTATGGGACGGTGCAGCCACGGGCATCTGGACGTCCGGGCGCTAGTGCTGCCGCTTAGAATTACAAGTTCATGAATTTGTGCCCTTGCCATGCCATCATGTGTCACCTCTCATTAGGATGGGCCTAAGGGTTGGCTTCACGAAATTACTGAGGAATATGGTATTAGAATTTTGCATTATTTATGAAAACAAATATTTTTAGGTGCATCTTCTTTTTATTGGGCCATTTGGTATTCCCATGATGATTTACTCCCTCCATTCTGTTTATAAGACACACTATGACCCTTCATTTACTTTTTATTATATTATTTATTTTTATAAACTTATGATTATTAGATATTATAATTGATTATAAATTTAAACATATCAAGTTTGTATTATAGTAAAAAATTGTTAGCCAAATTATTGATAAAAAATTAAAGTTTGAATTTTGATATAGGCTTACGCCTTTTAAAAGGAAACTTTGTAATTTTATTTCCTCATTTAGCTGGGTAGCTAAAAACTTTGTAACAAAAATGAAACTGTGTGCACTAGCAGAGTAATGAAAGTTCTATGCTTCATCAAAAAAAAAAAAGAAAGAAACCTGATAGCTAAATTTATAACTTTGTAACAAATATCGTTTTAAAAAAAAACTTTGTAACAAGAGAAACTTTACGATACTTGTGAATAATGAGAGCCCTTCGTTTGACTAGATCGATGATTAAAAAATAGGAGAAACCAATTTAGAGGAACTTAAGTCGTGGACCAGAATCCAAAACTAGTGGGTCAGGAACTATGTCCAAATTGAAGTCGAAGGATCAAATTGTACTTTCACAGGTGGTGTTTTCCTGGCCCGCCCGGGTCACCACGATCCAGAGTAGCCGGCGAACACCAAATTCAGCAACCGACGTCCGGCGATTTAGGACGAAGCCGATTCTATTGTTCTGCGGTGGCTAACGAATCGATACCAGCGGCTGATAAATCGACGCCGGCTGCGATGCCCTGTCTCGACGAAGCTTGTTCCCTGCACAGTGTCACAGTCGGCGGCGAGCCCCTTCATCAGGTAGTCGATGGGAGTACATGCTGGCGGCCGGCGTCGAGCCCCGCATTGGCGGGTGGCTGCTGCGATCCTTACAGCCGACCGACTTGCAGCCCTTGCAAGTATACGCAGCGAGCCCCTGCAGAAGGTCTGCGTTGAGGCCATGCAGGCGACCATCATTGAGAAACGTAGAGGCTGCTGGCAGCGGGGTTATCCGTGGAGGCGGCCGGCGGTGTGTTTATTAATTCGTGCGATAGGAGAGAAGAGATGGTAGATGTTGGTTAAAATTTATGTGTACAGTAAAATGACTAGAGTATCCTTAACTATGTATAATTGATTTATTCACATCACAGGGCTGGAAAAAATTACGGCGAGAGGAACCATTGTTCCTCCCAAGCACTGTAACAAAGCTCTTGTAACAAATATATGGCTATATGCATTAGCAGAAACCGGAGATTCCTCCATTTTCCAAAAAGAAGAAGAAAAAAAGACCAGCACCATTCCCATGGCTTCACGATCACTCCAAAGACAGAGCGCATGAAACACCTTGCAGATTTCAAATTCTCTTAAAAACGATTTCAAATCATGTGGTTATGGAAGAACCACGGCAACAGGCACGCGATGATGAGCAACACAATCAGCAAGTTGCAGAACGACTGGCTACTGCAGAAGCCACCGCATGCGTTGAATGAGCCTCCACCATCGACGGCCGCCGTGTCCTGCCACTGCCGTATGAACTCCTTGCCGCCACTGCCGCCACCGCCGCCGGTGATGTTCATTGCGTTCTCGCCGCAGATCTCGCAACGCCTGCAACAGGCAGCCATGGTACAGCAGATTTTCAGCTTCAGGCTTTCAGCCAAAATATACAATCCACCGGCGAGAAACAATCTTTAGCTTTATATATACCACCAAAACAAATTGATTTCTTAACTGATAGATTGGTAACAGTGTTCAGGACTTCAGGCAGTATCATGAGAAATACAGTGAAACGCTGAAACTAGTATAGAAAGGAACTGCCAACCATTGTTGTTACTGTTCACCAACCCCATCATACAGTTCTCCCAACTAGGTATTGTCACAACAGAACATTCCAACATGATTGCCTATCTTCATTCCTTTTTCTTAGCCAGCAAAGATTCCTTTTTGTGTTCTGTTATATGATTGCCAACATGATTAATTATTGTCGAAGTAGTTCTCAAGAAGTTGATACTTCATGGAAAGTCAAGAAGTGAAACCCATGATGCTAAAGAGCACGAACTAGTTGAAATTGCAAACTTGCAATGGCAGCAAGTCAAGATGAGCTGAAGTTGAGAACGGAGACCCTTCATGGAAATGCGTACCTGTTGCCCCGGACGTAGAACCACGCCTCGGTGCAGCGGTGATGTGCCGCCGCCAGCTCGCCGCGGCAACCGCAGCCGAACCTCATCAACCTCTCAGGCAGCTCACCGTGCTCATCCCGGGCCCCAGTCGCTCCTGATCGGCCGCCGGTGCCCAGCAGTCGTCAATGTCAACCACGACGTGATCCAGCGCCACCTGCTCGTCCGGCACCGGCGCTTTCCCTCCCTCGCCAGCCTCTCCAGCGGCGATCATTACCATGGCCGCCTCACCATCTCGCGCCGGCGCACGTCCGCCAGGCCAGGTCAAGCTTATTCGTCGATTCCCATTGCGCTGGCGCTCGTATTATCCGTAGGAACAGGAATCTTGGTTTCTTGGTTTTCATAGGGAGTTAATAATGATTGAGTGATTCGACAGATTCAGATTCTTAATCATCGGCTTGTCTTGGTGCTGCGAACGGGGCGAGGCAAGTTGACTTGCGACAGGGAGAGGCGAGGCCTACGCAGGCGCATGCGGGCCGGGGCAGGGCAGGGCAGGTCGGTATCAAGTCATGGTCCATGACTACGACTAGGAGGTGCTGAAGACTTAACTAGTGTATGAGCGTGGAGGCGATGACGCTGATGGGAACTACAACCCCAAAGATAGACTTAGACCTAGAGACCCCCGCGTCGTCTCTCGAAGGCGACTCGGGCGGCGCACCGCTGCTAGAGCCTGAGCAGGCCGGACCCCCGGGCGCCACTGTTGCTCGCCGACGAGTGATGGTGGCGGTCCGCTGCAGTGCCCAATATAGTTGGGCATGCAGCCCGAGCCCGTTGGCATGGCACGAGGCCCGCTAATTTTGGCCTAGCCCAAGCACGACACGGCTTGGTAGCCAGCGGGCCGGGGCTGGCACAGCCCGAGGGAGAAGGTCGTGCCTGGACTGCTACTCAGGCACGCTGGGCGGCACAGCCCGCCCCGCAAATTAGTGGAAGGCCCGGTGCAGCCCGGTGAAAGAAATGGCCTGCTAAAGCCCATCCCATTCTCTCCACCCAAACCCTAACTTTCCCACTCCTCCCCCCAAGCTGCATCCCCCTTCTCCCGCAACCACGACTCCGCGAGTCAAGAGGCGAACTCGCCTATACTGCCGTTTTGCCCCAGCGCCGATGGTGGCCACCCCTCCTCCTCCCCCACACCGTCACGTGACCACACCCGCACCTCTCCTCTCCACCCTCGCACCCCGCTTCTCCCCACACGCAACGCGCACGACGTGCCTCCTGCCGAATCCCTTCCCCTCCTCTGGTCCTCCCACCTGCCGGCCTCAAGAGCGGGACCACGGGGCGCCGCCCTCAAGCGTGCAGCGCAGCTGCGCAGGGCGTAGGCTGCGAGGGTGCTGCCAGCCTCAAGCGGCACCCTAGCTCCACCTCGATGCGTCGAGCAACGGCGGTCGGCGCCGCCTCCTCCACGGCCGCCCCCGCGTGTTTCTTCCCCGACCCCTCGCCGTTCGTCTTCACCGAGGCTTCAAGTGGTTCGAGTGCGCGGCCTCCATCGAGCTGAAGGAGAGCTGGCACATCCTCCCCGTAAGCGAGCTTGCCGGCGGCTGCCGCCAACTCCACGCCTCGCCGACGTCCTTCCCCTCCTCTGTTCTCCTCTACAGGCACTTGGTGGGCCTCGGGTCGGCCTGGCCTGCTAAAAGGCACGGAAAACAACCCAGCAGCCCTCGTGCCTGATAGGCACAGCACGCAAGGCACGGCGTGCCTTGTCGGTCCGACCCCCATCGGGCCGTTGTAACACCTCGGGTGTTAAGCATGCATTAAGTATTTTAAATCATGAGCATAAGCATCATCTTGCATTCATTATCACATGTAAGTGTACCCTTGAATTGAAACATGTGAAACATGGCATTGAAACGTGAATGTTGCATGTGTTTGTGTAAATACAAATTTTGGCCATGATCATGCTTGTATGCTATTAAAACATGTTTAGTCATTAGTGCAAATCACCTAGAAATATTTAGCTTAAACTTTGGAGCAAGTTTGGTATTTAAAATTTCCCCAAATTTTACTTTTAAAAATATTCTGGAAAAATGGGGTTTTTATTTAAAATAAACTTTGAATCTCCAATTCAAAATCTGTTTGGAATTTCAAAATGTGCCCTAAAGCAATGTTGTAGAGAATTTAATTTTGAACAACTTTTGTTTTGGGGTCAAGTCTTGAAAATGCCATTTTCTACTTCAAAATTTGAAATTTGAAACTGTTGGAAAATTTTGGTTTTGAAATTATAAAAGAAAAAGCAATTCTCGCGTTACTGGGCCGCGCTCCTCCTTTCTCAGCCCACGGCTAAAGCGGCCCGGCCCGTCCACCCTGCCTCCCTCCCTCTCCCAAGCGCCGCGCTCGCGCTCCCGACCGCGCTCAGGTCGCGGACGCCCCATGGCGCCCGTACGCCGGCGCCGGCTGACGGGTGGCGCCCCACGGGTCCCACCGCCTCGCCCTCTTGAGCGTCCGCGCCCGCTCCCTCCTTCAGCTCCCCATTTTTCCCTCCTTTCTCGCTTCTCCTCGCGGCAGCAGCGCCCTGACGTGCTCACTGGAGCCGTGCGAGCCGCCGCAGCTCCGCCACCGCCTAACGCCGTCGCTGCTCCACCTGCGTCCAATTCCTCACGGCCCTTGCTCCGCGGTGACCCACTCCACCTCGTGCTCCCTCCGTCAGCCACCAACGTCAAGGTAAGGGGGCCAATTTGGCTGGCCTTTCTTCACCGCCGCTCGCCAGAGCTCGGCTCCGCATGGGTGAGCTGCTCCACTCCTTCTCCTTTTCTCTTTTCGCGTGCACCAGCTTCACCTAGCAATGCTGGAGCTCTAGCGCCCCTCCGGCCACCGTGCCATGCACTGGAGCGGCATGGCCGCCGTGTGGCATCGCCGCCGTGCGCCATGCGTGCCGCCGTGCTTGCTCCGATGAGCCACACGGCCAAGCCTTGCCACCAGTCGGTGCGGCTCGGTGCCCCGAGCACGCCCGTGCCGCTCGCGCCGCCGATGGGCTCGCTGTCGGCGAGAGCCGGGCCGGAGCCTCTCCCTGCCGCGGTGTCACTGACCCGTGGGGTCGGGAGGCCCACTGTCAGCCACCGGGTGCAGTTCTGGGGGTACTGCGCTGGGTGTGCGTAGCGTTTTCAGAGCTGGATTTAAAAGAGATTTGAGAAATGAATTTCCAGAAATTGTGAAAAATGCTTTGAAAAATTATAACTTGCTCATTTTTGCTCCAAAATGGATGAAACCAATTTTGATAGACTTCTTAGGAGTAGATCTACAGTAAAAAATATTGTATGCTAAATTTGAGATACTTTTGTATAGGGTTTTATTTAATTCTTGTAATTGCTGTTTTCTTAGAAAATGCATAGTAAATCATAGGAAGCTCAGAAAAATATGATTCCAAGTTTGTTAGTATTCTTATGTGATGCACTTTGTATGAAAAATATATGTCATGCATGTTCTATGGGAAATTATTGATGTCTAGTTCAAGTGCTATTTATTGCTGATTTTTGTTATTTTTGTAAGGGCAAAATTTGTATAAAATATGTATATGATAATTTTTATACAGTGATTGTTTGCTGTGTAGAACATGGGAAAAATTCTAAATCTGTTGTTTGATACTTTTCATAACACAGAGTATGTTCATGATCATTTTTATGCCATATCTTGTCATTTTGGTGTAGGCTATTTTATTGATCCAAATCCCATGAAAATTTTATGGTAAGCTAACTAGAGTAATACTATGCTACTGTAATTTTTGTAGATTTTTAGATACACCAGAAATATATGTTGCTGTGGTAACCCTAGAGTAAATAGAAATAAAATAATCTTCTTTATGTAGATTTAGTTTCATAATAAAGCTTTGGTGTATCTTTGAAGCACCTAAATCACTTGTTGGTGTTGCTTGATAAGTTAATGTGGTTATGTTATGAAAGTGTAGCAACACTTAGGTTGTGGCTATATGTTAGTTGGTGTAAAAATAGACGAGAAGTATTAGCAGAAGAGAATGCAGTAGATGACATGTATTAGTAATAACTGATCTTGGATGATGTGGACTACCTTGTAGGAAGGTTTTGTCTCTAGTCTTTACTATAAGTTCCAATGTGTTCATCCGCATATCATGCCATCGTGATCATCGCATACCACCGCATCCGATGCACGGTTTACATGTTTACTTATACACTTGCATCATACAGGATCGCAGGAGGAGTTGCCAGTAGCAATTCAGGAGGAGCAGACCGGGTCCGATCCACAAGAAGCTCAGGCACAGGAGGTGTCCGAGGTAGACGAGCAAGAAGAGGATCTACCTGAGTGTGTGGACCACCAACTCTGTTCCTTCGAGCGAGACAAGCCCCGGAGCATTCTAAGTCTCCTATTTTATAAAAGCAATCCTTTACATATATGAGTTTATATATTGTGCATTAAGTATAGGAGTTGAGTGAAACCGTTGATGCATTATTACTATCCTTGCCTACCTTGTTATACTCTTACCCTGTTAAGTTTAGGATCGGATAATTGCTTAGCCCTGCTTAGACCGGTAGCGACCGGTGATTTCCGGTCACCTAAATTGATAGGTGGTTACTGGAATACTTTAGATATGGAATGGTTGATATCCTAGAAATAACCATGTGTTGATGGATAATTGGAGA
Organism: Saccharum hybrid cultivar R570; assembly: GCA_038087645.1. Lineage (NCBI taxonomy): Eukaryota > Viridiplantae > Streptophyta > Magnoliopsida > Poales > Poaceae > Saccharum > Saccharum hybrid cultivar. The sequence continues at coordinate 4,462,311 of JAQSUU010000423.1, forward strand.
CCGGACGAAAAAGTTGGAGGCAACCAGACAGGGTTCTGGGGTGCTAGTAGTTTTCCGTCTGTGTCGATTAAGGACCGATCGTTGCTCGTCCCTCTTATCATGTTGAACGCATGCCTCACATTTAGTTGGCCGAATAAAGTACCTTTCGAACGTGAAGCTAGGGACACTTTTCGGGCCGGGCTAAACTCAGATTGGCAGGCTGGTGCCGAAGGGGTTAAGACGGGGACGCAAAGAGTGAGCCCAAGGTGCGTCCTAGCAGTCGGGCGGTCCCTGGGTAGTGCGGTCCATGATTGTTACCCCGCGACGTTTACCTAGAAAGTGTCATTGGTGATCTGTAGCTCACTTGATTGGTGAGTGTGGTTTTTATGAGGAATAAATCACCAGCTGGTTAGAAATCGATTCGAATCGCCATCGCTCCTGGATAGTGAGCACTTGACTTGAGTTACGGCATCGTAGTAATGACGATGGAACACTGATGGTTATATGGATGATATTGAAAATGCTAAATTCAAGAGGTAACAGGATGCTATTGGTAAATCAAGTGTTTGCTATAGTATAGGGGCTTACCTAGATGGATAAGTTATATTAAATCTGAGGCAAATTACTTAAAATGGTTTAGTCAGGATAGCTTACGCTTTTCGCAAATGAGTCAGCTAGCCCACTAAAAGAAAGCCTTGCATAATCCTTGGTGTCACGTTATTTTGGTTTAAGACGGGTAAGTCTAGCTGAGTACTTTCTCGTACTCAGGGCGTTGTTCCTATTGTTATTGCAGATGGTCAGATGTACTATGGCTATTGCGTCAACTGCCTGTATCCGGCGATGGGTGACAACTAGGATCAAGGGCAATGGTCAATCCGTATGTCTTACCTAATGCTTTTGTGGAAAGTGACTATCTTGTGGCACTGTATTTAAATTAGGGGTGTGTGTCTTATGAAACTATTTGCTTTTGCTACTTTATTTTGAACTTGGTTTGTAATAACTTATGTTCTAAACTCTGATGTATTCAACTACCGTTGAGAACTTTATGTAATATGTGACTGTGGCTGCTAAACTTGTACGATCTTGGTTTGTATGTTGGTTGGTTTGAAATCCTTCGTGGTTTCACGGACTACCGGGTTATACGGGCTTAAGTTTGCTAAATTATCTGCCTCGGCGGTTGATTTTCTTACTTAATCTCGTATAATTGGTCGGTTCTGTTACAACCGTGCCGTGCCGGGCCAGGCCGGGCTGGCCTGTTGCCCATCTATAGTGCCCAACAAGCTCCTCGTAGCATTTTCCACCTCCCCTCCTCTTCCCCTCATGAGCTCTAATTTTCTCCAGAGCTAGGATGGCAAGCATGAGCCTGAAGAGCCAGATCCAAGCCCTCTGGGGTTGGATACGGTGACCCCGCACCAAATCCAGCGCCAATGGGTGCCGGCGGGCACGCACGCGGCAGGCATTTGGGCACGATTGCCAGCAGGCGAACAAGCAGGGCAAGGCCCTGGGTGCCGGCCTGGTGGCTGCCATAGCCAGATCCGCCAGCCCCGGCATGGATCCAGCGTCGATGGGTCCGATGGGCGCGTCGGTGGCCTTGCGGTTTGGCCACGGTAGACCAGCGTTGCGCTTGCCTACCTGGAGGAAGCTCTCAAGGTCTGCAGCAACAGGTGCGCCGCCAGTGGCCACGCGTGCCCATGTGCGCGGCAGCCTATAGGCAAGCGAGCATAGCAAGGCCTCAGGTGATGGCTAGGCGGCTGCCACAGCCAGAGCCAGCAGCCTGCAGGTCTTTCCCGTCCAGGCGGCGTTAATAGTAGCAGAAGGGCTCTGACAGGGGTGTGACGGCGAGGATTCGCATGGGTTCCTGCTCATTGGCTGGAGTGGCAGCGGCAAGGGGGCCTCGTTCACGCCCTCTGGCGAGGTATGGTTGTGTCTTGGTGCAGCTATTGTCGACCCTTGCAGCTGTGAAGAACGTGCGTCGACGTGCCTTGGGCTCGTCCTCATAGGTTATGAGACGACGGGCTATAGTTCACGGGTTTGAGGAGCTTGGCGAATGCCATGCATGACTCTATCTGTGTGACCGACGACTGAAAGGTCCCTAGTTTGGTTTTGGTAATTGAGTGACAACGTAGGTGGACTAATATATGTTTAAATGTGAGATACACAAGTGATTAGTCTATAGGTACACTTATGTGAGCAACATATGCCATAGAGGTGAAAATGGCTTGGAAATGTTTCAAGGCTCACACATGTGATGATGGAGCTCATTGCATATGAGACATGACATGGAGTTATGTGACTAAGGTGGACAATATCAAGACAAGACTTGTCTTGATGGACCGCGATTGCAAGTGTGAAGAACAAATTAGAGGCTTTGAAGCGATGGACCGCATTGAAAAGTTTGGTTTTGGATAATTGATGAAACCTAAGTGTACTAACCCTTGTCATTAAGTATTGTGATTGAGATAGAGTAGTACACACCAAGTGATGGAGCTAGATGATGGCCTTGGTGATGGTGGTGACCAAAAGAGATGATCAAGTGCTCCAAATTGAAAAGAAGAAAGAGAAAAACAAAAACCAAGTGTTGATCAAGGCAGGTATCAAGGTTTTTGTTTTAGCACTCTGAAAGGTCCTAATATGGCTAGAGGGGGGTGAATAGCCTATTAAAAATTTTACAAACTCACTAGAGCAAAAGGTTAGTATAACAAATGGTGAAATGCAATTTTGCTCTAGCTCTACAAGGGTTACAAGCCACTTATCCAACAATTCTAGTAACTATGATCACTAATACAACCAATGACTAAGTCACTATGAGCTCTCAAAAGCTGGCTACACTAAAGAGCTCAACTTAGTGACAAGCTACACTAGCAAAGATAATACAAGCTCTCAAAACTAATTACACTAAAGAGCTTGTTACAACTAGTTTGCGAAATGTAAATGGAGAGGATGTGATCTTTATACCACCGCAACGAGGAATGAACCAATCACAATAAGATGAATACCAATCACCGGGAGAAATCCAATGAATTAATCACAATGGAGACACACGATTTTTCTCCCGAGGTTCACGTGCTTGCCGGTACGCTAGTCCCCGTTGTGTCGACCTACACCTCGTGGTTCAAATTGGCAATCCAAAGCCAAGCTCCCCAAGAGCACCGCAAGAACCTATGGCAAGTGAGGTAACTCAATGACACGAGCAATTTACTAGAGTTGCCTTTGGCGCTCCACCGGGACGACACAAAACCCCTCACAAATCACCGGGAGGTGGCCAAGAACAAGCAACACTCTTACCACAACTCCTCCGCTACCTCCAAGCCATCTAGGTGGAGGCAACCACCAAGAGTAACAAGAATCTCGCAGCCAATGCTCACCCAAGTGCCAACTAGATGCAAACTCACAAGCAAATGCACTTGAGATCACTCAAACTCACTTTGATTTGTCAATCAAGCAAGGGAGATGAGTGGGAGGGAGTATGCTCAGCTCAAGAGGATGTTAGAATGTCAAAATGTCCAAGAGAGACCTCTAGGAGCCAGCCAATAAGTATTTATAGGAGCCCCCAAAAGAAAAGAGCCGTTACAAACACGAAGGGGTACTCAGCGTACCGACCGGACACACCAGTCAGATCGACTGGACATAGCCCCAGCATCCAGTCGCTACAGTCCAAGAGAACCGATGCCTGCCACGCGTCCTTGTTCAAATATCGAACGTTAATTTCCAACGGTCGCGAGTTAGTCCAGGTCACGGTCAACCGATTGACTAGACGCGCAGAGTGGATGACCGGACGCTGATCAACACGGCATCCGATCATTTCCAGAGAGGTATTTTCATGCTCAATCAGTGACTAGACACGTCCGCTGGGGCGTGATCGGACGCACCCTAGCGTTCGCTCAACACAGACCCTCGCCACGTGCTGATGTCACCTCGACCGGATGCTGACGCAACGCGTCCAGTCGCTCACACCTGATGCATAGGTGCACGTGCGCCAACTGTGCGCTCATGGCTTGAACTGACCTGACGCGCCGGGGTACGTCCGGTCACCCCGAGGCCAGCGTCTGGTCAATGGAAAATGGGCATTTCACTTCCACGAATTTGCTAATGAGAGGGTCCCAACCCCATCTCTACCGCTCAAACTCCACCTCCTTCATAAATGTGCTAACACCACCGAGTGTACATCATCATGTGCATGTGTGTTAACATTTTCCGTAATCATTTGAAGGAGTTAGGTTAGCTCTTCACTAGATCTAAATGTATATGCAAATGAATCCTCATCTAGTGGCACTTAAGTGATCAATAGCCTTAGAAATTCCCCTCTTTATAGTGCGACTACCGATCCTAAATGTGATCACACCCTCTATGGTGTCTTGATCACCAAAAGCAAACTCCTATCTTATACCTTTGCCTTGAGCTCCATAGGGTTGCTTGATCACCTCATCTTCATCTCCAAGTTAGGTTCACTTCATGATCACCATCAAGAGCACTTGGCCACCTACACTTGGAGTGTACTAATCGCCTTTGCTATGCACACTTAGGCACATGTGATTAGTACTAGGGTTTCATTAATTATCCAAAACCAAACTAGGGCTTTCATACTCAAGACACCATAGGGGGTGTGAGTGTGTTTAGGATAGATAGCCGTACTATAAAAGGGGAGAAATCATAGTTGATGCGTCTATCAAGTGCCTTGTTTGCATGTGCATTGGATCCTAATGAGCTAACAAACCCTTGGGAATTGACTTAGAATGTTGCTAACTCACATACACATGTTGGAATACCTAGAGTTGGCACACATGCACAAGGGTGAAGTGATTGGAGTCAAAAAGGAGAAGAGAAGTAGGAACGAACCCTGGCTGGGTGAGTCCAGTCATTGACTCAGGGGGTCGGCCAACCCTACTGTCCGAACCAGACCCTGGTCACACGCATGACCGGACCCTGCTGGCTGGGTCCAGTTACTCGGTGCTATTGGTGTGAGGACGCGTGGCGGTCTGTGGAGGATCAGACTTAGGCTATGGGTCTGGTCAGCTAGGACCAGACTTGGCCAAGCTCGCCTAGAGTTCTCTGTGTGATTTTTGCCCTGACTGGACCCTGGTGAACAGTGTGATGGCTGGGTCCGGTCGTTGAGTCTTTGCGAGTCTGGTCTCTGCGGTGTTGAGTGCGGGCAACTGAGTTACTAAGGACCGGACTCTAGCATAGGTCCGGTCGGTAGGATCAAACTAGGTCTAGTTAGTTTTTACACTCGGTGAATTCTCTGGATCGCTCCGGACCCAGGGTCGAGCAGGGTCCGACGCTGGTTTGGCGGGTTCGGTCCAGAGCCTTGGTGTTTGACAGAGCCCGCGTAATGGTCAGATTTGAAATCATGCTTGCATGGCACTCGCTGGTTGGAGGTGGTGGCAACTGGACTCACAGACCGGACTCTACCTAGGTCTGGTCGCTGGGTCCGGTCGACCCCAAGGAACATAGCGATTCATTTTCTTGGGAGGTCTATAAATTGACCATGGCTGGCCTTGGGGTGTCTCTCTTGGCCATTTGACATTCTTGACATCCCTTTGAGCTGAGAAACACTACTCCCACTCATCTCTCTTGATTGTTGTTCATCCAAGTGAGTTGGGAGAGCATCCAAGTGCATTTGCATCGCGTTGAGGCATCTAGTGGCACTTGCGGTTGCATCAGCTGGATTCTGTTGTTACTCTTGGTGTTTGCCGACACCTAGACGACTTGGAGCAGTGGAGGAGCCTTGGCATGTGTTGGTGATTGTTCATGGCCATCTCTCGGTGATTGTGAGGGGTCTTGTACCTTTCCCGGTGAAGAGCCGAAAGGTAACTCTAGTGGATTGCTCGTGTTATTAAGTTACCTCACTTGTGGGTAGGTTATTGCCACGCCCAAGTGTCGGGCTAGGTGTGTGATACCTATTAGCCGCTGAACCACCAAGTGTTGGTCGACACAACGGGGACTAGCATGCCTACAAGCACGTGAAGCTCAGGAGAAAATTGATTGTCTCTTATCCATTGGATTTCTCCAAGATATTCATTATTTGATTGATTGATCATTGCTTGTCGGGATTGGTAACTATCTCTATCACTTGTATTTACACTTGATATTCCTTGTGTAGCGGTAGAGATAGTAAGTCTTTTTAGTTGAGTAGCTAGAAGTAATTAGTTACTATTCTTGTGCTAGCTAACTCACTAGTTTACAATTAGCAACCTAGTCAATTGTGTGCCATAGTGTCAGAGATATGGGCCTGGGATACCCTCATTGACCATATATTTGGCCCATCAACGGAGGAAGACCAAGGAGGAAGCCTGCGAGGACTAGGCACAACTACCAATTTGGAGATCAGGATGTATCAAGGATATCCGTCGCTATCACAGCTATTGTAGGATAGAATTGATTTGATGTAACATACTTAGAATCCAATCTATCACGCTGATTGCCCTCGTTGTAACCCTACCCCTTTGTATATATAAAGAGGGTAAAGGACTCTATGATCGTCAAGTCCATCGCAACACCATCACCTCATTCCAATCTAGCTTGTAGCTAGGAGCAACAACCCCCTGTAACTGAGCATACGAATACAAGAAGAAGTAGCAACTGGACGTATGACTTTTACTCTCTTCCTGGGGCCCGAACCAGCATAAATCTCTGTGTCTCGTGTGTGACCATCTGGATCAATCTATGTGATCACGTTGCTAGCCATTGCCAAAGCTAAACGCTCCGACAGTTGGCATGCCAGGTAGGGGCCTTTCGCATTCAGATTAATATCGTGTTTCAGATGGGAATCATCATCAACCTCGACGACGCCATGGAGAGGATGCAGCCAGGTGGGAAGATCACCTTGGCAACCTCAACTTCATCGCTAACCAGTTTGGGGACTTGCATCTGAAGAACCCAAACTACCCATAGAGGAGGAGGAGCAGCCTCCCCTAATCTGTGCGTTTTTCACCGGATTGGAGGAAGCTATGGATGTTGGGCCCTGCTCTCTCACCCAACATCTCAACCGCTACGGACGCAACATCTTTGCCAAGCTCGACTGAGAGAATGATCTCAATGCCACCCTCTAACTCTGGCAGATCCATACTGGCTCCCTCGATCGGATCTACAATTGCCACCCGATCACTTCCTTCCTGGCATTCCGGCCGGGTTAAAGAAAGCGGCAGCAACTTACTCTAACTAGCTTCAATAAGCCTTGGTGGAACCTACCAAACCTCACACGAAGGACCACCCCGTCTGTAGTTCCCATTCTCCTAATCGTTTTGACAATTTGGTTACCCAGTTCGTCGGGATGATCACCAACGGCAACAGAGATATGGCCGACATGTCGGAAGATTAGGAACATGCAGAGGATGATGAACCTTCCCTAGATCTCGATCTCGACGAGTATGCTTAGTTCCTCCTCGATAACCTAGACCTAGGGGAGGAACTACCCAAAGAGGAAGGCACTGAGTCCAAAGAGCAACTTGAGTGTTATATGAATCTACAGCCACCTCAGGAAGCACTCGAGAAGCTCATGCTCGAAAGCGCCACTCCACCGTTGGGAGACGTTACCATCTCAAATGCTCCATATGAGACTAGCAATGAAGCGTGCTTGTGCCTCTTTCGTCAAAATGATGATCTCAAAGCGGAGAACAGTCATCTTCGCCAAAAGCTCAATCAGTCTCCTGACACTTAGTAGATTCAAGTCAAGCGTACTCACCTTGCGTGTGGCCAAAACTTGGTTAATTATCCCTATGGGACCATTAGGATGCTTCAATCGGCAACCCGAATTAAGCCAACGACGCACCCTACAACTCGGAAATCGTGGTTCAGTCGGGATACTCCTGAAGCGCATCACGGGCCTGTTCCGCGCGATAGCCAGCAATGCCTTTCGGTATGAGGGGCTGACCAATGGGAGGACCTGGAGCATATCGCCCCCAACCCAATCTATGGTCGATCGAGGAACAGGCAAGATGCTCACTTGTTGATCAATGCACGAAAATAGGAACACGATACTCGTGGCCCCACCTAGCGTTTAATAGCTCCCAAGAAATAGGCTCAGCCACCGATTAGACCTGAGTATACCATCCTTAGAATGGCCTCGATCCCTCGCAAGAGACAAGCTTATCGAGATATGTTCGAAAGGATCATGAATAGCCCATGTCAGAATCATGGATTTGTTGTTACCCACCTTACCAAAGATTGCCTCGCTTACCACAAGCATGTCGTTCTGGAGGCCGATGTGATAGAACCACCCAATTTACACAAGATTAGGTATGACTGTCCCCATTAAACACGTTGACAGCGCATACCATCACTTATATAAGCCCGGTAGTCCGTCGAGTACCACGATGGCTTCGATAAATTAACTTCACAACCAAGATCATTGATTAAGCAAATACCTATCACATACACAGAGTTTGTAGCAAAAATAACATTACAATAGGGTCACAAGTAATTAATACAAGTTCAGTTTCAAATCCAATAGGTTAAAACAACATTACTTTGAAATGATTACCAAATCATAATTTTGAATCATATTGCTAGCTCTGATGACACCCTCCAACAAAAGCATAGATGTGGAGCAAATACAGAATAGTCGAGCCCACCAACACTTAGTCACCACCTTCAGCAGACGTAGCACTTCACCTATAATAGGGTGGGATAAAACCCTGAGTACTCAATTATACTCAACAAGACTTACCCAACAGGATTAAAATAAAAAGGCTCCAAGAATATGCATGATGTATTTGGTGGAGCTAGTTGGGTAGCATAAACCTTTGCAAAAGAGCTTACTACGTAAGTCCTTACTTTCAATGTTTTAGCATCAAGTTCAGTGAAGCTAATTATAGCTAAGTTTGCATCTATCTTGTATCAATCATTTAATTAATAAGCATCACAGTAGTAACCATATTCAATTATTATGATCAATATAACCATCATGTTTCATCAGTTACTATGACTGCCAGACAGTGACCAAGTGTTGGTGCTTCTTAGCGTAAGCAGAAAAGTCCGCAAGCGCACGGAAGTACCATTGTAGCACTTCACTCGGAAGTATTCAGGGTATCATATTTTCCCAAAGGAATGGTATTGTAAGTAGTCTCTTGGCTAGTTTACCTAGAGAAAGGATGAAGGGTAACTTGGGTTGTGAGGTTCATCTAAGGGCAGAAACCTTAAGTAGGATAACTCTGCTACTACAGACTTACTTTGGGCACCGGAGCGCACCTGATCTGTCAGGCGATACTAGCATGGACAGGGCTGTCACCACCTGCTGCCTACCCCTCAACTATGGGATATGAGGCAAATGAAGGTAACATGTAGCTTAGATACCATGTCTACGCTAACCGCTACTACTCTAGCGTTGGCCAGGAACTTCCGTCTTTATCAGAAGTCCTCAATTAGAGTACTTGTCACGAGGATGGACGACAAACTCGCAAGTAAGTAGAAACAAAGATAACTTAACTTAAGGAAACAAATCGAAAGATGGACACAAACTTCTTACTCCAATTAGTAAGACAGTCATAGAGGTACAAACATAGAGGGAGCCGACAAGTCCGACACTCCGTCCACCCGAGGTACAAGGCTCACCGAGCACTCTAGGTAGAGCTACCACTACTCCGCTATTCCTCGGGCTCTTTCCCTCTCTCACTCCCTACTCTAATCTAGCTAGAAGCTAATGAAGATAGTGTAGCCCTTCTTCTTCTTCTCAAATGTGTATATGATGCCCTTTGATGTGAGGTGTAGCCCTTCTTATATAGCTTGAGGAGGTCGGTTTGGTGAAGTATTTTTGGTAAGTACCCATGCAACCGACCTCCTGGTGCATTGAATGAACTAGCAGAGCAAGGTGGGCCTGGGCGGCGCTGGGGGCGGTGCGCCCGCACCCTGGGCTAGCCCAGTGGCCACCGCCTTGCTCTGGTGGGCTGCTGGCTAGGCCTGGAGGGCTCCCACACCAATGCCTTGGCCCAATTGCAAAGTTGAGTGCCCTTTTGTCTTTGTTTTGCTTAAATATGTCACTTGGAAGCGTATTTTGTAGTTTTACGTGTTTATGCCTGCAAAACATATACATACCAAAACTTGTGGAATTGTTAGTCATAAAGGCCTATTCCTAAGTTTTGGTAATCATATTTTCTTTTATTATGTTCAAATGTTGGCGGTATAAATGTGTGTTAAGAACCGCCAACAAGCTCCCCCACACTTAGTCCTTTGCTCGTCCTCGAGTAAAGTTCTAAGGACTAAGCAGGTTCATCTCCTTGATTTTAAAAAATCTGCATACAGGTTATTCTAAGCTTCACCTTTACCTGTGAACTTCCATGTGTCTACCAAAGTATCATGGGTAATTAAAAAATGGAATAGCTTGGATTTAAATCTTCTCACTGCAATCATGCTTAGAAACTTGGGTTTTGTTTTGATTTTGAAAACAATAATAGCATTTGTTCCTTGAATGATTCTCTCGAATCACTCAGAATGTATAAGTGGTTCCTTACCAAGGCATATTTGAGAGTTGTGCCTTCTTTTGACCATCCTACCTCTAAAAAGATTATCTAGAGTTTCAGGTATGGATGAACATTGTGAAGCACACTTACCTTGTATATGTTGTCAAGTCAAATCTCGGACCGCACCGAAGGGAAGCGTCATACTCCTAGATCAAAACCGTGCAAGTGTGTAGAATATTTTTGGTGGAATTTATACTCCTTTGTTGGATAGGATCACTTTTTCTAGCTTTGTGAATTTGAGACATGGCTAATTTTTTTCATGAGCCTTCATGTGCTCATGATATATATATTTTATATTTTGGAGACCTTCATTGTGTCTCTCTCTTCTCCTTTTTTCCTATACTTTGGGACCTTTTTGTGTCCCACTCTTTTTTTTCTTTTTGCACAACCTTGATGTCTCTTTCTGAAATATGCTAGAGAAATCGTATTTAAAACATATAGTATTTATTTTATGGATGGAAATGCATGTAGTAGCACATTCCCAGTGTAGGAATAGCTGTTTATATGTGGCATGTACGTGAGTTTTGATCTTGGGGGCATGAAACGACTCTCGACAGGGGTCTCAAAACTTGACAAGACTCAACCCAAGAGTAAGAGACATATGTGGAAGGTTTCAATCATGAATGATCATATATGGCCTTGGTAGGTATTTGAATATCTTTCAAGGAACATGCTATTTGAATTTTTGTTTTGTAAATAAATCCCAAGTACTTTGCAAGAGTTGAACAAGAGTCATGTCATCCTACTATATCTCATTCATCAATTACTTAGATAAATTGGGTTCCCTACTAAATAGTGTTCACAAGTTTTTAGGAATATTAGCGAGGAATAAAAAGTATGCAAACTTTTTTTTTATCATAGGAAGACATGGAGATGGAGCATGTTTCTTATTTATTCCATTTTAAAGCTTCCTTTTTTTTAAAGTATGGAGCGAGAGAGGATAGTTGCACAAACCGAATTTTGAATTTGTCCATCTTTTGTGCAACTGAGTCGGAGGTGAGTGTGGGTCCTCCCCCACACTTGTTTTCTTTCCTGTTCTTTATTTGACACAAAAAAGGAAAAGGGAACAAGTGCAACAAATATTTCTAATAATAGAAACTTTATTTAATGATAAATGATAGGCACATTACAATTGGAATCAAAATGATAGGAATGAAACACTAAAAGAGAAATGATGCGCCTATTTTATTTGTGCAGCGGGAGTGGTCTGAAGGGGTTCAGCCAAAGCATCCACCACTTCTGCTGCCCTAGCCACTTTTTCTAACTTCTAGTCTAGCTTAAAGCATAAGCTATTGATGTCATCGACCAAATTTCTAACTTTGATGAGTTTGGCGGCTAGGTTATCATTAAGCTCCCAAAGAAGCTCCCGCAGGCTAGCATTTTTGGCACTGAGATTTGTGGGGAAAAGAGTTTCCCGGCAACAACAAGCTGGCTTTTGCCCTCTGGGATTCCCTATAGATACTCAGACCTGGGGAGCTCCTGATTGCCGACCACCGGTGAGCCTAGCCGCTGCTTCCTCAGCGCCCTAGGCCACCAACGGTATTGTTCCTCCCCATCTTCGCAGAACTTCCTCAAACACCCAAGGAGAACAGCCGCCGCCAGGCCGCTGTGGAACCCGACCTTGAAAGCCTTCTCCCAGCATCAACGCAACTGCTAGAAATTGCCATGAAACATGGCGCACAACCAGAATCTCCACTCTCACACTCTGTCTAAGGCTAAGGGATTTGGGGAAGAAAGGAGGGGTGAGACTCATTGGCCACCCTACTCCCTGCTTAAATAAGCACCCTGAAGATGGGTGGTTGGCATTAAAAACGCACTTAGGCATCAAGAGGGTTCCACAAAGTAAAAGCATGGGAAACGGAATGGTTCGAGTTCCCAGGCACCACAATCCTTATTTTTTTACAGGATTCAATGATGTGCATGCAATGCGTTCAAACGGGTGGGAGACTTCCACCCAAAGGAATCCTAAAACTCGGGAAGGCATTACTACCAGTCAATGCAACCCGCACAGTCGTCCCGATACTTGGGGCCTTCTGATTGTATTCAAGCATCTTGGTACCTAAGAAGTGTTCATCAGGACCTATGTAGCGATGAAAACGAACGGAAACGGACGAAAAACCCCATTTCTACTTCTGTTTCTACATTTTTTGGTGGAAATGGGATCAGGTTCAGAAAATGTGGGCTCGGAAACGGAATCAGAATTTATGGATGTACGGAAACAAACCAATACGATCGGAAGTTCAGCGAAAGCGATCTGAAGGTGGGAACTTAAGCCGGAATACCGCACATCTTAACTGCACAAGATATGTTCCATAGTATATGACTATATGCACAAGATATGCTTATACACACATATATATGTATGTAATATCACTATTATTACTCTGCATACAAATATATATACGTACATTTAATTATATATACATGCTGAGTATTTGAAAGAAGAAAAAGGAAATGGAAAAGAAACAAATCCAATGCAAGGAAATGGAACGGCGCTGCTTCCATTCACCACCGTGTGACTTTGTCCAGCCATCCACAGCACAAGGCCCATTGGCCCAATCAATTGGTGGACAACCCACCTAGGCAAAGGCAACATGCCTCCACTCCAATCCTGTCACACCCAGTTTTAAGAACAAAACCAGATATACACTATATGTGAAATAAAGGAGTCAATTCTCACATATAGCCACAGATAAGTGTAATACCAAGAGACAAATACTTAATATACATAACTCAACAGTATAAAATATACCTTAGAGAGCAACACAGCGAAAAGACAACTCCAAACACCGGGTGTAGACTTCACTCCAGGAACAAACTGACTGATTGATCACAAGTCTAAACTTCTCCTGAGGTGTGGGGGAAAATAGCCAGGGTGAGTCCATGTCGAACTCCGCAAGCATAGCAACAAGGTAGTATAGATCCCATAAACTCATGATCAATGTAACATAATCAATATAAAGCATAATCGATAAGTAAATGAGCATCTTAACAAAACAAGAATCATCATCTTTAATGTAGATGTCTCCAAGGCCGCTCGTATCCGTGAGCACGGCTAGTATATCAGTTTATTAAACTCTGCACAGAGGTGTACACTTTCACTGTGAGTCGTGATTACCCATATGCCCGGGGCGGCCAATCCCCAAAACACTCCCAAGGTGAGCAGGCAGGGTTCACTATGAAGCCTTTCAAAGGTTCGTCTAACAAGTTAGGGTCGCTAGGTTTTCAAAATCAGTCTGTGTGATACAACTAGTCCCAGGGATCCACAGTCTGCTTTTCCCCATTTGCGCCACAAGGGTAACCTCTAACAAGCTAGAAAAAGTCCTCATACTTGACTAAAGCTATAGCCATATAGCCCTCACAGTTATACTGTAAATCCCGGAGGTTCACGTATAGACAAGATCTTATGTTGCTAAAAAGTCATTTCTCGACCATCATAGCTCTTATATTAATTAAGTCACAAGATCATGGTCACAGAAAGAACCCAAACTATACTTGCCTTAAATCAAGGTCCTTTCTCTGATCCAAATCTTCAATTAATAGCTTCTTGAATCTCCACGCAAATCTCACTGACTGGACTTGATCAATAAATCACCACACACATATCGAGCAATCATACACGAAGCAACAATGAATAATAATTAGAACAGTACACCAAACAATTAAACAAATTTGAAAACTAACCTACGCGTTGCTATGAACACATAAACACGAAAAAAAACACACTAACCGGAGCCACGGTGAAAGAGAGATGGCTACCGAAAGATTTAGATTGTAAAAGAAATAACTAGCTCGATTTATGTTAATTAAGAAGAATCATATGACTGACATTAATTCAGATTAGGCAAATTGTATTTTAAAATAAAACCGAGTTGAGGCTAATATTATCACATAATTTATTAAGCAAGTTAAATTTTATCTTTGCAAAAGAAAAAAAACACGTGAGATCGACCACCTAATTATTTGACCATGTTTAGCCTAAACAAATTATGATGAAACATATCTAATCTGACATTAATCAAGTTAACAATTTCTTACAAAAAGATAAGATATTATTCTATCTTGCTTTTATTTAAGATCGTGTTTGCATAAATACTAATCAATTAATATTTTAAATCGGAAAACTCACGAACATAGCACATGAAGTCGTGTAGGCACTAGTACGTAGGTTAAGTCAACAAAATCTAACATAATTTAATGGATAGATCAAACCAGAGTTTAAAACGATCTTTGTGTGAAGAATTAGAGGTTCAAAGGATGGACCAGCATATACACGTACATGCACTCTCTATATATGTATTTTCATTGTATTTTGCGATTTGTTTTTATAAAGGAAAACGGCAACAAAACATCTATGACGTCATGTGATAGTCATCTGGATGTCATCAGGCTAGCAAATTGGATCGGAGCCTGCATTGTGCTTGCACATATGTAGACCTAACAGCTTGCATGGCATTATGGCTCGATGAAATAAATAAATAATGAATGGATCAACTATTCACTTATTGCAAGGTTAAAAAGCAAATTGAAGTTGTCACTTGTCAGATTCTTAACAAATAAACACAACAATTGCTGCAACTACAAGTCCTGGCCAATGGATACGTATGCTGATTACAGGGAAAACGTGAATGTGAAGGATGGATATGTTGTTGGTGCGCGTACCGTACGTGGCGTTCCAGGCATGCATGGCGTTCGGTGGCTGGTTTGGGTACAGGTTTATGGCCGGCTTGGCTTGCAAGCTAGCGCCATCACGGAGACTCGCGCAGCACGACGCTAGGGTTTTGGTCGAGTGCAGGACTGGGCTTCAAGGCGGCGGCGGCGGCATGTCTTCACACGGACAAAGAGCTCCGAGTAGAACATGGAAAACGAGGCATGAAGCAGCTTGACGGAGTTTCTCTCAGATCTTTTCCTCTGGCCTTCATGGTTTCAGCGAGATCAATCTGGCTATGGTGGCAAAACGTGACAACGACGCACGGACAAAGCAGAGAGGAGATAGGGCATGAGAGTATACCGACGGTTTCCTTACCCTTGTGCGATGCTCGGAGCGAGGGGTCGTTGCGGCGTGGGAGAGACAGCAGCAGCGGAGATGCACGGCGGCTTCCTGTGTTGATCGGCAACGACGTGAGCAAAACAGAGAGCAAGCAGCCTCGACGTCTTCGGCGGGTGAGTTCTGTTCTCGGTGTGATCTAACACGGGCGGTGGCAGCAGCTTTTGATGGACGAGTTCGGCTTCTCGGCAAGATCGGTTGGGTGCGGCAGCAGCGGCGGCTAGGGCTTAGGGCGCTGGTATGAGGAGGAAAGACGTGGATTTCTTCTGAAGAAGCTGTAGGGACAAAATTACATATTATCTACTACTACTACATGCATGACGTCATCAGGAAAGGATCTGGGGAGAGAAATTCTCATCATCAAGAAGGAAACATCTGAACCACGTACATGTTTGGTTTGGACTCAATTCAGTTACGTGGGAAGGTTTCCTATTTTTTAGAATAAACTAACGTATTCGGCCAGGTTTCTAATATACGGCTGATTGGATTAGAAGAGATACATTTAATATTGTATAGTTGGACCTATGTACATACACCGCAGACCTGATGCGCTCAATAAAGGGTGATTGGCCGATTGTTTTGATCCATCTAGCCAATCGACATTATCAATCTATTATTTTTAAAAGCAATTTAAATCCTTTAGAGTTTTGGTCAAAACCACTCAACACAAAAATACAAATGCAACGGCATGAATGCTCAAACATGTTGCTACCTTAGGATGAATTTTAGTTTAATGAAAATTTTTATTTCCCTATATTTTCATGAGCACAAAAATTCCAAATTAAATTGTTTTAGCTCTATTTCCAAAGACGCAAATTTTAGGGTGTTACAATTCTACCCCCTCTTAAGATGAATCTCATCCCGAGATTCGGAAGATGGTGATCAAGGAGATATGAAAACTCTGACTATAGATGTTCTTCGCTTGATTCAAGAAGCCTCATCCTCTCAGTTTCACTCCAATGTTTCGACATACTTTGATCATCTTACTCCGAGTAGCTTGCTCAACTATTTCCAAGACATCGACGGTTACTCCGAACAACTCTTAGTCCTGGTGTCATCCGAATCTTCTCAACATAACTCTCCATTACTAAAGACATCGACAATGACTTTTACTACTACAAGTGAGAACACTTTTGCAGGTCATAACCTTGATCAGGATCAAACCGACGATGATACCATAATCTCAAAACCAACATAGTGAAGATGTCCTTTAGATTCTCATGATCCATGTAGACATTACTCTTATAATCAGTTTAAATGCCACAATTACCTCTTTGGGTGAGTTCCAAATAATTTACTTTCTAGAGCTCTTCTTCTTAACTCCACCATTAGAGATACCCTATCCAAAAACTTACTAGCCATGCTTGGTGTAACATTGAGGTCTTCTAAGTCTTCACAGAACATACGTCATGAATGCTGACTTGTCTTGGTTGGTTGAACTCTCAACAGATGATAGCTCGAAGTAGATCAATCTTGATGAATACACAAGCTCCATGTAGTGGATCCAACAAGTCACCAATTCTAAGCAAAGGGTACACGCGCTTGATGAGGATCTCGCAACAATTGGGTTAACTGATACTTCCAAGTGAAGCACTTGAACATATAAAACCTTGGTCTTGCATCTTCATTAACTTGGCTACCCCCCTTAAGAAAAGATCAGCTAGGGAATGCCAAGGGTAACTTGCATCATCTTCAGCATAAGTTAACTACCATCATGTCCTAATTCTCTAGAGGCTTGCGTATAGAAGTAGAAGCAAATGGCCTGAAGTTTCCTCGCGAGATGAAAAAAAACAGCAGTGCAGTAAAATAACAACAACTCTCATTCCGTTTATCCAATGTAGTTGCAGCTTATACCTTTGGAAAGCTTATCTAATTCTCCACAACTTTCATGTAAAACACTTTTCCAAATTTTGCAGTTAAGTTGGTCGAAAACAGTGCACAACCGAAACTATTCCAGGTTGTTGACAGCATAGTTGTATCATCTTGTGATTTTCATAACTCACAATCCAAAATAGCTATGAGGGTGGTTCTTGCGGCTAGGTAAAGATCTCGAAGCCTAATATTGTCCAGATTTTTCTCATGATTTATGGTCGTTCAAAGACAGATGTATAAGCCAAATGAGACAGACTGCTCTAAAAGGATCACACCCGGCCCAATTTGGAATTTGGCCCATAGTGGCCCATGTGAATGTTATGAGATATTGTGGAGAGTTTTGTCCCACCTTAGTTGTTTAGAGTGAGATAGACCAATATATAAGGCTTCTAGACTCCATCTCACCATCCCCGGGTTAATCCTTTTACGCGAAGCGAGGACGAAAGCGTAAGTGAGATGGTGGTAGGTGTGGTTCATTCAGCGTGCAGAGTGGATCTGAGCCGTTTGGACTCTGGGGCGTTACAAATCCCAGTCTGGGTACAATCCAGAAAAAATGCGAAAAAATTCTAACCAAATATGGAATTCTGCAAATATGGGTGGAAAAATGCCTATCCTATTTCCGTTCTGATTTCGCGAACCTCCGTTCTGCGACCCATACCATTTTCGCATTTTTTTCAAAAATACGGAAATGGTCGGGTCAAATGTAGAAAAACGGAGGGTTCGGAACGGGAAAAATTTCATCTGTTTTCAACCCTAGACCTACGGTACCCAATAGTTACAGGGACTTGCAGCACCCGAAGGATGGTATAGCTCTACGAGCCTGTCATTAAATCCTATGAGGGCTACTGTTAGAGATACAGGCCTGGGGTACCCTCACTGACCATATATCTGGCCCATCAACTCAGGACGACCGAGGAGGAAGCCTACGAGGACTAGGCGCAACTACCAACTTGGAGATCATGATGTATCAAGGATATCCGTCGCCATCACAGCTATGGTAGGATAGAATTGATTTGTTGTAACAGACTCGGAATCCAATCTGTCACGCCGATCGCCCTCATTGTAACCCTACCCCTCTGCCTATATAAAGAGGGGTAAGGACTCTGCGATCGTCATGTCCACCACAACACCATTGCCTCATTCCAATCTACCTTGTAGCTAGGAGCAACAACCCCTATAACCGAGCATACGAATACAAGAAGAAGTAGCAATTGGACGTATGACTTTTACTCGCTTCCTAGGGGCCCAAACCAGCATAAATCTCTGTCTCGTGTGCGACCATCTGGATCAATCTATGTGATCACGTTGCTAGACATTGCCAGAGCTAAACAATCTGACACATAGAGATTGTAATGAACTAGAATTGTGGTATAGGTGGCTTGCAACCCTTGTAGAGCTAGAGCAAAATTGCTTTACACCATTTAGTGTACTAACCATTTACTCTAGTGTATTTATAGAGAATTTTTATAGGCTATTCACCCCTCTAACCATTTATGACCTTTCAATTGGTATCAGAGCTGTGGTGACCGTTTGATTAAGGCTTCACAACCTTCGGTGTCAAAATATGGGTCAAATTGTGTTCAACCATGTTGAGGGCAAGCCACCACACTTTGATGACACATGCTATGATTATTAGAAGAGAAAGATAAAGATGTATTTGGGTTCAATCAATGAAAATGTGTGGGATGTGACCGAGAGTGATTATGTGATTCTTGATCCCACCAATCCAGCCCCAAGAGAGCTAGAGAAAAAGCAATGCAACCCTATGGCTCTAAACACCATCTATAATGCAATTGATTAAAAGGTGTTTGAGCAAATCAAAGATCCTGAGAGAGCTAGTGAAGTGTGGAAGAGATTGAAAGAAACATATGAGGGCACACCGGCGATCAAGAGTGCCAAGTTGTACATTCTCATGGACAAGTTGACAAGCTTCATGACGAAGGCTGATGAGAGCATTCTGGAGATGTTCCATAGATTGTAAGTTATTGTCAATGATCTCAAGAGCTTGGGTAAAAAAGTGCAAGATGATGATTTCTCTCATCGGTTCTTGATGTGCCTACCTCCAAGGTTTGAGACATTGAGATTGATCATCATAAGAGGAGGATTGGAAGATATAAACCCTAACCATGCACTAGGTGATGTCATGACACAAGAGACATACCGTGTGGAAAGGAAGGGGGTTGACCAAGATGGGAAGAAGGATGATGACAAGAAGAAAAGTGTAGCATTCAAAGCTAGCACATCATCCAAGAGCAAGGGCAAAGCAAAGAAAGAAGAATCAAGTGATGATGAAGATGCTAGTGACATTGATGATGAAGCCATGGCTCTCTTTGTGTGCAAGTTTGGAAAATTCATGAAGAAGGACTATAGTGCAAGAAAGAGAAGAGATAACAAGTGCAAAGATTATATGAGAAGATGCTACAAGTGCAAGAGCAAGGATCACGTTGTAGCGGATTGTCCCTACAATAGTGATAATGATGAGGATGAGAAGGAGAAGGAAAAGAAAGAGAAGAAGGAGAAGCATTGACAGTAGGACCTAGATCGGAGACCAGCAATCGATAAATCTACTTATATCGTAAAGAAATTATGAGGGCATATTATACGCGTGGAAACTCAGGCCATCGGCTAAATAGCCGATGTAGACATAGCGGGTGGCTGACGCCATGCGCTTCTTAATAGATAGATCTATTAACCAACAATGTCTAATCTGACACGCTATCAACAGATCGAGTCGGCTGATGTAGCATTGATAGCAGAGTCATACCGGATGCTGGTGATCAATGAATCTATCTGTTAATAGAACACGACTAAACACCTGCCATGTATGATCAGGATTGAGATAGATTATTCATCAAATAGGATCTAACGTCAATAATCAAATTCAACCATGAAAATAACCAGCAGACGATAGATCAGAATAATAAGACTAATAAATCTCAATCTAGATCGGGCAATTGGTGGTATTATATTAAATAGTAAACTATTTAACATAATATCAATAACTTTGATTAATAGCAACATTTACAAGAGATCAGTCATCTATTGCAGCCTTGTAAAATTGATACGAATCTATAACTAATCTATACCGTGATTTGTAAGAGATCAATCGTCTGTTACAGCCTTACAAACAACAATATAGATCGATAACTAACTTATACCGTGACTTGCAAGAGATCAGTCATCTATTGCAGCCTCACAAGTAACAATATAAGTCATGATGGATACTCACAAACAAGCCGGAGGTTAGGTCATCCGATATAGCCCTGCTTGCCCAAAGAACTTGTTGAAATCTACTCTACTCCTACTCCTAGGGGGTGGCGTAAGACGAAAAGTAAAGGTACTTGTTTGGTTGATCGATGAGAGATGTGTAAGGTCCAAATAGGCTAGAGGGGGGGTGAATAGCCTAATAAAAACTTCTACAATAATTACTTAACCACAAGTTAGTACAAAAGGTGGCGGAGCAAAAAGCACTAGCTCTAACTAAATAAGCAAGCCACCTACACAAGTCTAGTACAAGGCTATCCACTAAACACAACAACAACAACAAGCTAGAAACAAGAAGTAATACGAGAGAAGAGCTTCGAGTGATTACACCGCCGTGTAGAGATGAGAAGTACCAATCAATCAATCACACAAGAGAAATCCTCGGGAAGAGAATGACACAAGAATTTATCCCGAGGTTCACTTGCTTCCCGGCAAGCTACTCCTCGTTGTGGCGATGCACCCACTTGTCGGTTCGCGAGCTAATCAACTATCAAGAGTTGAGCCCTCGGCGGGCGCCGCACAACCGCACACAAGATGGGGATCCTCCAAGCCACGAGCTCCACTAGAGTATCCAATTCGCAAACTCCCGCGGGGAAGGATCAAGAACCCCTTACAACACTTGGTGAAGGCTCCAACAATCTCCAATTGCGAGCTCAATCACCTCCGCTGCTCCAAGCCGTCTACCGTGTCGGGAAACACGGAAGAGTAACAAGAAATCCGCAGCAACTCGAAGATCAAGTGCCTCTAGAATGCAACTCTCAAGCAATGCACTTGAATCTCACTCAATCTCACTCAAGATGTGCAAACAATCAAAGAGATGAGTGGAGGGGTTGTTCTCTAGCTCAAAGGATGTCTCTAGGTCTCAAAATGTGCAAGAGTTTCCCTCAAACCCCGGACACCCTCTATTTATAACGAAGGGGTACGCAGCTAGCCGTTACGGATGACGCAGCGAAAAACACGCTGACCGGACGCTCCGGTCAGGGTGACCGGACGCGTCCGGTCACTACATGACAACCGTGAACAGTGCGCGTCAGAACTAGCCGTTGCCCTGACCGGACGCGCTCAACCGCTTGACCGGACGCGACAGTGCCGGCGTCCGGTCGCGTTCCAGTAAGCTCCAGCTGCGACCGGACGCGTCCGGTCGCACGTGACCGGACGCGCCCCGCGTCCGATCGTCGCTACGCTGCGCTCGGCCTCTCTGGACGCTTGACCGGACGCTCCGGTCCCGTGAGGCACCGGACGCGCCGGTCGTGCGCTTAACTTTTACGCCCAGTTGAACTGACCGGACGCGCTGGTCAGGCCAGACCCGCGTCCGGTCACAAACCCTAGCACCGGCGTTGTGTTGAACTGACCGGACGCGTCCGGTGCACGCAGTGACCCCGTTCGCCTCCGTTTCTTTTCCGACTTTCGGCGCAGTAGAAAATAGGCGTTTCACTTCCCCAAAAAGCGCCGAATCCCGCCTCGCAAGCTCGGCGGGAGGGAGAGAGGAACCCAAACCCCTCTCTACCGCTTAAACTCCACCGCCTTCGCAAATGTGCTAACACCACCAAGTGTACACCACCATGTGCATGTGTGTTAGCATTTCACAAACATTTTCCAAGGCGTTATGTTAGCTCTCAACTAGATCCTAATGCATATGCTCAAGACATTGATCTAGTGGCACTTGATTCCCGAGCTAACCGTGATTGCCCCTCTTGATAGTCGGCTATGTATCCTAAACCCGGTCAATCACTTCTCTACTCATCTTAGACCGGCAAAAGGAAAACCCTATGGTTATACCTTTGCCTTGCGCTCTTAGATCCTTCTCCTCCACTTGATCATCATGTTCATCATATTTTGTGCATCTCCACCATGATCGACATTTCATGTCCATGCACCATTTCTTTGTGATCTTGTGGCCACCACTTCTTGCCACGTACACCTTCATCACATGTGTTGCTTATGCCTAACTCAAAACACTTAACACAAGGCATTAGCAACTTGGTGTCATTAATTACCAAAACCAAACTTGGGCTTTCAATCTCCCCCTTTTTGGTAATTGATGACAACCATCACAAAGATATGAAATGAAATCAATTTTCAATTTCGATAGTATTAGCTCCCCCTACATATGTGCTTCCATGAGTTTGGTTCAATTGTGCACATATGTATGGATTTGAATTTTGGGAGAGTTACTACTATCAAATTGATGCTAAGGTATATAGAATGGACCTTTGAAGCGTGATACCAATCGGAGTTGCCTTTATATACCATCCTTAGCATCAATGTAGCTAGACACCACTTGTAATACATCACTTGTAAAGATCACAAACACTAAAGTACCCCGTGAGATCAACATTATAAGCAAAGGTGTCTAGATACCACTTATAAAGCTACTTTCAACAAATCATCATTCAAGTTCTATTTCTAGCAATCACCATACAATCATGAATATGAATTTAAGCTTTGCAATGCAACAATTCATCATGTTAATGCACATACACATGCAACAAATAATTCATGAGCTTGCTCCCCCTACTTGTGTGCTCAATTTTAATTGATTCCTTTCCAATGTCATACTTTTGCTTTCTCTCCCCCTTAGTAACTTAACTTTTTATCTTTGTGACTTTTCTCTCCCCCTTTGTCAACAATCACCAAAAAGGTGCCAATTTTAATGAGAATTTAAGTCAATCAATATGAGGAAGTCCAAATTATGGTTCAATCTAGATCACTTGCCTAGAATATGTAATTCGGTTTGATCCAAGGACAAGCTTCTTCACACCTCATAAAGTATAAGGGTTATCTTGACCATGTTGAATTACACATCATGAGCTCATTTTCTAGATTTAACACTAGGTTTGCAAGCCCACAAACATGTCATATGCTACCACTAGATCAATCAAAACATAGAAGCAATAGTGGTACCATATATACATTAAACTCATTTGATTTTCATGAATGAGCCTATTTGTCATGCAAATATGTCTATATGTTCTAACCATGTCCTTAGCAAAGTATGAATGATATGCCAAACAACTTTACCTTGCTATGTCGGAGGAGAGGCATGTCATATAAGAATGTGGGGGTGCACTCATTTCAAGTTGGAGAAGTCAAGTATGTTCAATTCATTCTTCAACTTGTAAAATCTCTTCTCATCAAGTGGCTTTGTAAAGATATCGGCTAGTTGATCTTCGGTGCCAATGCTTTCAATGCTAATATCACCCTTTTGTTGATGGTCTCTTATGAAATGATGCCTAATATCAATGTGCTTGGTTCTTGAATGTTGAACCGGATTTTGTGTCATCTTGATTGCACTTTCATTGTTACAAAACAATGGCACATTCTTAAACTTGATTCCAAAATCATTCAAAGTGGCCTTCATCCAAAGCAATTGTGCACAACAACTACCGGCACTAATGTATTCGGCCTCGGCGGTAGATAGTGCAACACTATTTTGTTTCTTTGATGACCATGAAACAAGAGACCTTCCAAGCAATTGACAAGTGCCACTTGTGCTCATTCTATCAATCTTGCAACCACCATAGTCGGAGTCCGAATATCCAATCATCTCAAAATTTGACCCCTTTGGAAACCATAGTCCAACATCATGAGTGCCCTTAAGATATCTCAATATTCTTTTGGTTGCTTTCAAGTGACTCTCTCTAGGTGAAGCTTGATATCTTGCACATTTGCACACACTAAACATCACATCCGGCCTAGAAGCGGTGACATAGAGCAAACTTCCAATCATAGACCGGTATTGCTTTTGATCTACCATGTTGCCACTAGCATCAACACTCAATTGATCATTAGTGCCCATTGGTGTACTCATTGGCTTAGCATCTTGCAATCCAAACTTCTTGATCATGTCCTTGATGTACTTGCCTTGACTTATAAAAGTGCCATTCTTCATTTGCTTAATTTGAAGTCCAAGGAAGTAACTAAGCTCTCCAATCATAGACATCTCAAACTCTTTTGCCATCATATTTCCAAACTCTTCACAAAAGTCTTGGTTAGTTGATCCAAAGATAATGTCATCCACATAGATTTGCAACACAAACAAGTCATTTCCAAGCTTCTTGGTGAAGAGAGTGGTGTCAACCTTTCCCATCTTGAACCCTTTAGAGAGAAGAAAGTCCCTCAATCTCTCATACCATGCTCTAGGTGCTTGCTTCAAACCATACAATGCCTTCTTGAGCTTGTAAACATGGTTGGGCTTCTTGTCATCTTCAAAACCGGGAGGTTGCTCAACATAAACTTCTTCATTGATGTAACCATTGAGAAATGCACTCTTGACATCCATTTGATAGAGCTTGATGTTGTGTGCACAAGCATATGCTAATAAGATTCTAATAGCCTCCAATCTTGCAACCGGTGCATATGTTTCTCCAAAGTCAAGACCCTCAACTTGAGTGTATCCTTGTGCTACTAATCTTGCTTTGTTCCTCACAACCATACCATCTTGATCTTGCTTGTTTCTAAAGACCCACTTAGTACCAATCACATTGTAGTTCTTTGGCCTCTCAACAAGTTCCCAAACTTGATTTCTAGTGAAGTTGTTTAGCTCTTCATGCATGGCATTTACCCAATCGGAATCTTTCAATGCATCTTCTATTTTCTTAGGTTCTTCAAGTGACACAAATGAGTAGTGCTCACAAAAGGATGCTAATCTTGATCTAGTTTGAACAGCACTTTGAATTCCACCAATGATTTGATCCAATGGATGATCTCTTGCAATACTAGTAGGTTGGAGTATTGGGAGTTGGTTGCTTCCACTAGTTTGACCTTGATCTTGCACTTCATCATGAGTACCACTTGAGCTTGCTTGATTTGTATCAATTTGTACACTTTGGTTGATCACATGAGTATCATCATCATCATCAACTTGCCTCGGCCTTATGTCACTAATGTCCATGTTCTTCATTGCATTTGACAATTGATCTCCTCTCACATCATCAAGGTTTTGAGCTTCATTTTGTGACCCTTGGGTTTCATCAAACTCAACATCATGAACTTCTTCCAAAGTGCCATTTGTGAGATTCCAAACTCTATATGCTTTGCTTGTGGTAGAATAGCCAAGTAAGAACCCTTCATCACATTTCTTTTCAAACTTGCTCAATCTAGTGCCTTTCTTGAGAATATAGCATTTGCAACCAAACACTCTAAAGTATGCAATGTTGGGCTTTCTTCCATTCAATAGCTCATATGGTGTCTTCCCAAGCTTCCCATGGCAATAGAGACGGTTGCTACAATAGCAAGCCGTGTTGATAGCTTCACTCCAAAAGGAATGACTCACATTGTATTCACTAAGCATTGATCTAGCCATATCAATCAAAGTTCTATTTTTCCTTTCAACTACACCATTGGATTGAGGAGTGTATGTTGGAGAGAATTGATGTCCAATACCAAGATCATCACACAATTCCTCAATTCTTGTGTTCTTGAACTCACTACCATTGTCACTTCTAATCTTCTTGATAGTTGTCTCAAACTCATTTTGCACTCTCTTGACAAAAGACTTGAATAGATCATAAACATCACTCTTGTCAGAGAGAAAGAACACCCAAGTGTATCTAGTGTAGTCATCAACAATCACAAAACCATACTTGTTACCACCAATACTAGTGTATGTTGTTGGCCCAAACAAGTCCATGTGCAATAGCTCAAATGCCTTTAATGTGCTCATTTCACTCTTACTAGGATGTTTATTTCCAACTTGTTTGCCGGCTTGACAAGCACTACATGGTTTATCCTTTTCAAAAGTGACATCCTTCAAACCTCTAACTAAGTCATGCCTCAAAAGTTTGTTCAATTGCTTCATTCCAACATGACCAAGCCTTCTATGCCACAACCATCCCATACTAGATTTGCTAAGCAAGCATGATGTCAATTGTGTCTCACTATCATTGAAGTCAACCAAATATAAGCTACCATGTCTAAATCCTTTGAATATCAAATTTGATCCATCAACACTTATGACTTCGACATCATCACTACCAAATATGCACTTGAAGCCAAGATCACAAAGTTGTGCCACCGATAAAAGATTGAAATCCAAGCTCTCAACTAGCAACACATTAGATATGCTCATGTCATTTGAGATAGCAATTTTACCAAGCCCCTTGACTTTGCCTTTCTTGTTGTTGCCGAAAGTGATATCATCAAAACCACCATTTTGACTTGTATCAATTGATTTGAACATACATGAATCCCCGGTCATATGTTGAGTGCACCCACTATCAAGCACCCAATGCCTTCCTCCGGCTTTGTAATTGACCTACAAGATAAGATCAATTCTTTTTAGGTACCCAAACTTGTTTGGGTCCTCCAAGGTTAGTGACCAAGCTCTTTGGTACCCAAATGGCTTTCTTCTTTGAGCCCATCCATGGTGCACCAATGAACTTAGCATGAACACCATTTGTACCCTTGGTAAGTATATAGAAAGAGTCAAATTTAATTGAGGATACATTAGCATTTGATTTCTTGTTCATGCAATGTTGCTCTATGTGACCAACTTGCTTGCAACTTTTGCAATAGCTACCATTGTTCTTCACAAAACGAGTCTTGTGAGGAGCAAAAGCGGCCTTGCCTTTCTTGGGGTTATAGCCCAATCCCTCTTTATAGAGAGAAGCCCTTTGGCTACCCAAGCACATAAGCAAGCGGTCCTCACCACCATAAGCCTTGGCTAAGGTGTGATTGAGCTCTTTTACCTCCTTCTTGAGATTTTCATTCTCAACTATAAGCGTGGAGTCACAAGTGAAACCATCACTACTAGATGAGGATGATGTAGATGCGCTACATGAAGGGTTAGTGGGAGCAACAACAATAGGCTTATGACAAGATTCATCAATTATATCACATGATATGCCTATGTTGCAAGTTTTAGCTTTCTCAACATTAGTTGGCATGTTTTCACATTTTTCAACTAGAGAGGAATGAGCTTCTTCAAGCTTAGTGTGAGACTTTTGAAGCTTCTTATGGTCTACCTTTAGACTCTCATAAGATGCCCTAAGCTCATCAAGTTCTTGCATAAGATTTTTCTTTTCCTTAAGCAAGCCCTTGCATTCCTTTCTAGATTCTTTATAATGTTGAGTGCAATCTTCTAGCATAGTGATTAGTTCATCTTTAGTGAATTCTTCTTCATCACTATCACTATCACTATCATTATCATGATCACTCTCATCATCGGATGATACCTTAGCGGCCTTAGCCATGAAGCATGATGGAGTGTCGAAGAGGGAGACCTTCTCTTGGATGGCAATGCTAGCATGTCCCTTCTTGCTCTTGTAGTCATCCTCATCATCACTTGAGGAATCATCACTATCCCATGTAGCAACATGAGAATCATTCTTCTTTTTATACGAGCTCTCCTTCTTTTCTTGCTTCTTCTTTTGCTTCTTCCTCTCCTTCTTGATAGCATCTTCATCATCACTATCATAAGGACACTTTGCAATGAGATGATCTTTGCTATGGCATCTAAAGCATCTCATGGTATGCTCATTCTTCTTAGATGAGTTCTTCCTCCTTCTTGCACGATAGCCCTTCTTCTTCATGAATTTGCCAAATTGCTTGACAAAGAGAGCCATCTTCTCATCAATGTCATCACTATCATAAGAGCTTGAGTCTTCTTCACTTGATGATTCAATCTTGGATTTGCCCTTAGATGTGGTGGCTTTGAATGCCACACTCTTCTTCTTTTCATCATCTTTCTTCTCATTCTCCTTCTTCTTCTTCTTGACCAATTCATCCTTCTCATCATCTTCTCTATATGAATCATCGGTCATCACTTCTTGAAATATTTGTTGAGGAGTTGAATCCTTCAATGTAGTCCTCACTAGCACGGTGATCAATGTATCAAACCTCTTGGGCAAGCTTCTCAAGAACTTCATAGAGAATTGGTTGTCCTTGACTTCCTCACCAAGTGCCTTGAGCTCATTGACAATGACTTGCAATCTATGAAACATCTCCGGTACACTCTCATCATCTTGCATCTTGAAGCTTGAAAATTTTTCTTGCAAGATATATGCTTTAGCGGTCTTTGTGCCTTCGGTGCCCTCAAATGTTTCTTCTAGCTTGGCCCAAGCATCATGAGCGATCTCAATGTTCTTCACTTGCTCAAAGGTCTTGTCATCTAGTGCCTCATGAAGAGCACTAATGGCAATGTCATTGCATTGGAGCTTCTTCTCTTCCACCGGTGTAGGTGCTTCCGGATTAGCAACCTCAAATTTTGTCTCGGTGACCTTCCACACTTCTCTATTGATTGACTTGAGGTGTGCGGTCATCTTAACCTTCCAATATGCATAATTTGTGCCATCAAAGTGAGGTGCCTTCTTGGTGTTGTTGATGTGCAAGCTTAATTGAGCCATTTCTTTTTCACCGTAGGTTGTTAAGCCTCAAATAAACGGTGCCTCGGCTCCGATACCACTTGTAAGGTCCAAATAGGCTAGAGGGGGGGTGAATAGCCTAATAAAAACTTCTACAATAATTACTTAACCACAAGTTAGTACAAAAGGTGGCGGAGCAAAAAGCACTAGCTCTAACTAAATAAGCAAGCCACCTACACAAGTCTAGTACAAGGCTATCCACTAAACACAACAACAACAACAAGCTAGAAACAAGAAGTAATACGAGAGAAGAGCTTCGAGTGATTACACCGCCGTGTAGAGATGAGAAGTACCAATCAATCAATCACACAAGAGAAATCCTCGGGAAGAGAATGACACAAGAATTTATCCCGAGGTTCACTTGCTTCCCGGCAAGCTACTCCTCGTTGTGGCGATGCACCCACTTGTCGGTTCGCGAGCTAATCAACTATCAAGAGTTGAGCCCTCGGCGGGCGCCGCACAACCGCACACAAGATGGGGATCCTCCAAGCCACGAGCTCCACTAGAGTATCCAATTCGCAAACTCCCGCGGGGAAGGATCAAGAACCCCTTACAACACTTGGTGAAGGCTCCAACAATCTCCAATTGCGAGCTCAATCACCTCCACTGCTCCAAGCCGTCTACCGTGTCGGGAAACACGGAAGAGTAACAAGAAATCCGCAGCAACTCGAAGATCAAGTGCCTCTAGAATGCAACTCTCAAGCAATGCACTTGAATCTCACTCAATCTCACTCAAGATGTGCAAACAATCAAAGAGATGAGTGGAGGGGTTGTTCTCTAGCTCAAAGGATGTCTCTAGGTCTCAAAATGTGCAAGAGTTTCCCTCAAACCCCGGACACCCTCTATTTATAACGAAGGGGTACGCAGCTAGCCGTTACGGATGACGCAGCGAAAAACGCGCTGACCGGACGCTCCGGTCAGGGTGACCGGACGCGTCCGGTCACTACATGACAAACGTGAACAGTGCGCGTCAGAACTAGCCGTTGCCCTGACCGGACGCGCTCAACCGCTTGACCGGACGCGACAGTGCCGGCGTCCGGTCGCGTTCCAGTAAGCTCCAGCTGCGACCGGACGCGTCCGGTCGCACGTGACCGGACGCGCCCCGCGTCCGATCGTCGCTACGCTGCGCTCGGCCTCTCTGGACGCTTGACCGGACGCTCCGGTCCCGTGAGGCACCGGACGCGCCGGTCGCGCGCTTAACTTTTACGCCCAGTTGAACTGACCGGACGCGCTGGTCAGGCCAGACCCGCGTCCGGTCACAAACCCTAGCACCGGCGTTGTGTTGAACTGACCGGACGCGTCCGGTGCACGCAGTGACCCCGTTCGCCTCCGTTTCTTTTCCGACTTTCGGCGCAGTAGAAAATAGGCGTTTCACTTCCCCAAAAAGCGCCGAATCCCGCCTCGCAAGCTCGGCGGGAGGGAGAGAGGAACCCAAACCCCTCTCTACCGCTTAAACTCCACCGCCTTCGCAAATGTGCTAACACCACCAAGTGTACACCACCATGTGCATGTGTGTTAGCATTTCACAAACATTTTCCAAGGCGTTATGTTAGCTCTCAACTAGATCCTAATGCATATGCTCAAGACATTGATCTAGTGGCACTTGATTCCCGAGCTAACCGTGATTGCCCCTCTTGATAGTCGGCTATGTATCCTAAACCCGGTCAATCACTTCTCTACTCATCTTAGACCGGCAAAAGGAAAACCCTATGGCTATACCTTTGCCTTGCGCTCTTAGATCCTTCTCCTCCACTTGATCATCATGTTCATCATATTTTGTGCATCTCCACCATGATCGACATTTCATGTCCATGCACCATTTCTTTGTGATCTTGTGGCCACCACTTCTTGCCACGTACACCTTCATCACATGTGTTGCTTATGCCTAACTCAAAACACTTAACACAAGGCATTAGCAACTTGGTGTCATTAATTACCAAAACCAAACTTGGGCTTTCAAGATGTCTATTACAATAGCCGGGACTCAATATTTATATCCAAGGCTAGACTATGAGTCCTAGTCGAATAGGACTGATCACAAAATTTGGAAAAGAAAATAAAACATCCTAATTTTAAGATAACTTGGACTCCAAGCTTCCCCTTCCATGGAGTCCGCCACGCTTTCCTATTCTCGATCAATGCTTTTCTCATCGCCGGAGTGTCTTTGAGATGATGATGTTATCAAAATCCAGCCAACTCTAAACAACGCTTTTGACTTAGCCGATTCTAAACTCGTCACGGCTCTTTTTGGTACATCCTGAATTATGGGGTCTCATGCAATGAACCAAATTCTAGTGTCAACACTAGTCCCGACCAATAAACTCTTCAAAAGTCTTTTGGGACTATTTTTCAAGTGTTGTGGGATCACCAGGGCCATGCAAGTGATAATAGACAAAATCGAGGCTTTCATAGACTTCCATATCTATGCCATCCTTGAGTTTGATATTCTCATAGGCTACCCTCTTGAAAATCTTATCCAAGTAAAACCCTCCCAATGGAGCCTAAACAAATAGTTGGAAGAGGCTGCTTTCGCCACACCTATCTCTTGCCTAGAAAATGCAATGGCAAAGCAGCATTCCAATCATGACCAGTCCAAGGAGGTGAAGTTCATTTCCCCGTTCATTTCACATTCTTGTGAAAAGAAATCGTCACTCTCACTCGAACCAAAGCAATGTCCCTCTGGCCATCCAAAAGAAAACCTCTGGGCCATGGACAAGCTCGAAGCACCAACTCTAGAGCTCAAAAGGAATGATTCCACAAATGAGCATGAAAGTTTCTCTTTTGAGTCCCCTTGTGTTTCATGCTCACTTTTGGAGTCTCTAGAGTTGATTATGCTTAGTGCCACACGCTTCTACGAGGATCCCAACCTTCTCTTAATCCTTGTTAGCAAACTTTTTAAGAGGATGGTTGTGGATGCTTTTATTTATCATAAATACTGCAAATCTCATTGTTGCACTGTGGCGCTAACCTTGCAGCTTGAGCGATAACGTTTTATGTTTGGTGGTGAAGCCGAGAACTACACCACCAATGATAGCTGCAAGATGAAGTTCCCATGGTCAAGCTTAAGACCATAAATTAAGCATTGCCAGGAGATACCCTAGATTATTATGAGAATGTATATATCCATTAAAAAAGAGATTATCATAAAAAAATATTAATAAAAGCAAGAACATGTTTTCAAGTTAGTATGCACCTTTGGGTATTCTTGGTTGCTAACCCTTTTAGGTTGAGACCAAGAAGAACAAAGGACATACAATGCTAGAGAACATGATAGCTGCATCAAACTAAATGTCATGATACCGTTTGGTGATGGAACACACTCAATAGGAGACCCCGACACTACACACTTGATGTTTAGACAAAAAGTCTAAGTGTGGGGGAGGATATCTCACCAAAGGCTATCTTGGCTAAAAAATGATGTAACCCTGCCTTGCTAAAAAAGAGAGGCAAAAAAATAGATGATATATAAAAAAGAAAGAGAGAATATATATATATATTTGATAAAAAAAGAATGAAAGAAAATAAAGAGGAAAAAGAAAAGAGAGAAGGAGCCGCAAGATGGTTGCTCCTCTAGACCTTTGTTGCTACCACCAAGGACCATGGTCTATACACACTATTTGTGTGTGAGGCGTAGCCTTGTTGGTTGCCTGTGTAAGGGCCATATCTAATCAAGCCACCGCTGTAGCAGTTTGAAAAGCATCCATCCACATAAGCTGCCGGTAAGAATACCTCGGTATGCAAAGATCACTCATCGTTCACCAACTCCTTTACTCATATTTATCTCCATGTGAAAATAATTGCTCATACAAGTTCATGCTTCTTTTGCTTATGATAAATGCTCTGGTTTGGGTATTTGAATATTCGTATACCCATAGGCTTTTTTAAATTAAGCATGGTGCTTAGGTTAAAATAGCATTCTTTAATCAACATTTGACATGGTTGTAACAGAACTGTCCAAATTATAAAAACGTAAGCACAAAAACAATCACTAGAGTGATCAAATTCCTATACTTATGCTTTCAGAATCCCGGTAGTCCGTGAAATCACGAAGGATTACGAATCAACCAACATACAAGGCAAGATCGTACATAGTTTAGCAGCCACAATCACATATTATATAAAGTTCACAACATGGTCTGGATACATCGAAGTTTAAAATATAAAATTATTACAATGCCAAGTTCGAAATTCGATAGCGGAAGCAAGTAGTTTTAAACCCACACTGACACACACTTAGTTCAATATAGTGCCAGATACTGATCAAGTCCACAAAAGCAAGTAGATGAGACATAAGGAGTGACCACGCCCATGGTCCTAATTGTCGCCCATAGTAGGGTAGAGACAGTTGATGCAATATCCATAGTACATTTGGCCATCTGTAACAACAATGGGAATAAAGCCCTAAGTACGAGAAGGTACTCAGCTAGACTTA
Organism: Saccharum hybrid cultivar R570; assembly: GCA_038087645.1. NCBI lineage: Eukaryota > Viridiplantae > Streptophyta > Magnoliopsida > Poales > Poaceae > Saccharum > Saccharum hybrid cultivar. The sequence goes on from JAQSUU010000423.1 coordinate 4,495,722, forward strand.
CCCGCCTTAAACAAAAAAATAAAGTTGACACCAAGGAGTATGAAAGGCTTTCTGTGTGGACTAGCTGAACTCATTTGCGAAAAGCGTAAGCACTATAGCTGAATCATTTTAAGTAGTGTAGTATCAAGTTAATAGTTATTAACTTGTCAACTAGAATGGCACCTATATTAGAGTAATCAATTGATTAAGGTAATCAATAGTAACCAGGTCATATTTTAGCCTTTCCAACATCGTCATCATCATAACCAACCATGTGTTCCATAATCATTACTATGATGACGTGGCTCAAGTCAAGTGCTCACCGTCTAGGAGCGATGGCGATTCGAATCGATTACTAACCAGCTAGTGATTTATTCCCCACACAAATCATGCTTCCCCTATTAGGGTCGCTTAGATCACCAATGATACTATTCTGGTAAAGTCATGGGACAAACAGGGACCGCAATACCCAAGGGTCGTTCGACTGCCAGGAGTCAGGCCTTGCCTGCCCTTGGGCTCACTCTTCATACCCCTGTCGTCCCTCATCTAGCTCCAATACATGCGCCCATCAAGTCGATCCTAGCTCGAATAGTGCCACTAGTTTTGTGGTCGGAACAATTTATCCGGTCAGCTTAATGTGAGGCATGCGTTCAACATGACAAGAGGGATGTGCAACGATCGGTCCTTAACCGACACAGATGGAAACTACAAGCACACAAGACCCATGTCTTACTGCCTGTCGACGTGATATGGCCAGCAGTCTACCAAGGGGTATGCCCAAGGTAGTAGATTGTTGGCAGACAGGTGTGCAAGCTATGAACTAGATGGTGACGCAAGACAACACACGAGGTTTTATCTAGGTTCGGCCGCCGTGAGGGCATAATACCTACGTCCTGCATCAGATTGTATTGTTGTGTCTATTAAGATGTGTTTTGAGGGGGTGCCCTGCTCGCCTTATATAGTCTGGGGGGCAGGGTTATAAATCTGGAAACTAATCCTAGTCGGTTACAATTGCCATAGCTGGTCGGATAAGGATTCCTATTCTAACCGACCAGGATCTTGCTTGATCTCCAAGTTTGCTTTCCTTCCTTGCGCGGGACGCCTAGTAGATCGACCGGGCCCCGCGTCATCCTTGTCATGGGCCGAGCCCACTGATCTGAGCTAGCCCAAGCCTAGCCGTAGGGGTATAGGGGTCAATACCCTCATAGCTAGTCCCCGAGCACTATGCATTGTGATGCAACACACCGTCTTGACCTTCTCCGAACAGCGAGGCTTGGACTCTTGTCATCTCCGACCAGTCAAAGCGCCATCCAAGTAGTTGTTGGAAGTCTCCGACCAGCTTGAAACACAGCCGACCACCATTGTCGCCGGAGAAGTAGGTTGTCCGAAAAATGTATGGTGCTCTTGCCAAAAAGAAAAAGATTTCCTTCCTGGTGAAGTGTGCCCACTTGTATTTCTAAAAAGAAATTTAAGTTGGGTAAACTAAGCGTAGGGGTCAAAAAATAAGAATATTCACCGCAAGGTATAGTTAGCCCACTTAGTCCCCGAGCCTGGGAATAGGTGACGTAGGCACGTGATGCCAGGGTCTTAAAATAGATCGACTTGGAAACTGGATACTAAGACGCACTGACAGGGGCATCATACCGATGTACTCCCCGAGCTTGCTGGAAGGCAAAATGTGAACCTTGTAGCAAGGTCTAAAAAAGCGTTGACCTCTGAACTGTATGCGAGTCAAATGTCACATGTAGCCAAGAAAAACAGACCTCAAGCTGTGGTCGGGGAGTGGTCGACGAGTCCCCGAGCACAGCATAAGGCGTGGTCAACGAGTCCTCGAGCATAGTCAGAGAGTGATCGATGAGTCCTCGAACGTGATCGGGGAGTGTAACATGCTCGGTGGTTGAAGATGGACTATAAGGCCTAGACTAGTCTTCGAGCGTCATATACCTCTAACATCTTTGTCTCTGTCATATCTTGTCTTTCTTTCTCCCATTATTCTTCTCCATTCCTTCATTTTACTTTTCTTTTTTTTGACCTGACCCATTAGCTCAGAAGTTGCCTGATGTGACGTGGCAGTCATGCCATTGTCTTGTCAATCAAACTATGGGCCGGCGTCTGCCACGACGCGTTAGCGTGGGCCTTCCCGTGTTGTAACCAAAGGGGCGCATTTACTGGCACGGGTACCAGCAAAAAGTGGAAACCACACAGCGCGTGCCACATTTCACGCGCACAACCCTCGAGTATCTCGAGGAGGTGGAACAGCACAATTAATGGGATAAAGAGCCGCTGTGCAGTCATTCCCCATTATCACCCAACAGTTGCTTTTATAAACCAAGCGTCATCTTCGTCCAGCCCATAGTCCCCATTCCCCTCCGCAGTCACCATTAGCAAACCTTGCCACCGATAGAAGCGACACGCTCTCTGTCCACCAACTGAGCCGAAGCGAAGAGGCGAGAGAAGAAGGCTAAGACGGAGGCGATGGAGAGGGCAGAGGTGATGAGGAAGGAATGGTGGAAATCGAAGTCCACCGAGTCATCCATTAACGACCTCGTCGGCCTTAGGGTGCTCCATGACAAGGAGCTCAGAGGCTGGAGAGCATCGGAGTCAGAAAGCTTCCCCGATCCCTGACCCGGTGAGATCATCGTATTCGAAGATTTCTTCAAGAGAGGATTTGGGGTTCCTGTTCATCCGTTTCTCCAAGGCCTTTGCCTATATTACGAGATCGTGATTTGCAATTTGCATCCCAACTCGATCCTTCTTGTCTCAACGTTCATCCATCTGTGTGAGGCTTTTGGGGGATTTCTGCCACATTTTGATCTCTTCCGCTATCTGTTCTGTCTTCGGAAGAAGGGGTCCAAGGGAGGTTCGCAGATTGCCGGCGGGGTGTACCTGACACTCCGTGATGGAATGAAGTTGAAGTATCTCAACTGCCCCTGGAACACCTCCGTCAGTGACTGGTACAAGAAGTGGTTCTACATCAGAGAAGAACCCAACACCGCCACCTTCTGCGACATCGGCTACATCCCGAAGAAGAGGGCCAGCTGGAATGAGAGGCTAGAGTACACTAGGCAAGTTCAGGAACTCATGGAGCTGCTCCTGTGGAACCGTCTGGACGGGCCAGCCGTAGCCGGGAGCTTCATTAGTCGGCGAGTACAGCCCTGCCAGAAGAGAGTGCACACCGGCTATGAATACCAGGGCTCAGCCAACCAGACCAGGATGCGCCCGAACTGGCTGCCCAAGGACGAAATCAAGTGGAGGATTGCAGAGCTGTTCAACCTGGCAGATCCATCATATTAGCCATTGAGCGTCATCATGCACGCCTACAAGCTCATCTGACCAGCTCCCAAGGTACCCCGAGCACCTGTCTTTTTATTTTTGTCGACCATGTAATGGATAGAAAACAGCTGTTGTAATACTTGCTGTCCTTGTGATGTTAGGTACACGGGGTTGAAAGTTACGCACTATATGTGTCCTTGGCACCTGGGATGGATCATCCGAGGAGCGTGGAGCCCCCACCACGGAACGTGCAGCGGTGCTACGTGCACGTTAACGTGGAGAATGGAGATGGAGCACCAAGCACTGGGACTAGCACCAGTAGCAAGAGGACGGAGAAACACCCAGCCGCCCTCGACCACTTGAAGAAGGGGCCAGGGAGTTCGGAGACCACGGAGGTGCCAGAAAATCCGACCAGCAAGCGTCATCGGATAATTCAAAACTAGTCAGATGAAGAGGAAGAAAATGACCCGACTGTTAATCTGCTCAATCCTCGTCGGAGGAAGGATGTAGAGTAGACGGTCCAGGAGGGACTGTCAAGACCAGCAGCAGCACCAGCACGGGGAATGCCAACGGCGTCAACTGCGGCTACATCACAGGTGCCACCACCAAGTGACGGTGGCGAGGGCTCATCGGGCGAGCAGGGGGGCCAGAGACAACCCCCGCGGCGTGCGTTCTCAGCTGCCCATCGTCAAGCAGACATGTAAGTATTCTACACATAAGTAATCATTAGTAGTAAAGGCAAATAATAACATGCAACATTAACTGTGGTTGTATCAAACTGTAGCAACCCCCGAAGAGCTCGCCGCTAGTGGGAAACCTGCAACAGCTGGCGAGAGAGCAACCATCGAACAGGTGGCGCCAAGGCCTGGACAGAAGGGGCCAACAATGGTGGAGGGAGCCACCGAGCCTAGGGCATTCGAGAAGGTGGAGCCGGAGGCGCCAAACGTCGAAAACGCGGCCCCAGAGGAGGGTCAAGTCCTAGAGCCAGGACAAGGAGCTCTAGAATAGTCAGGGGCCACCCCGAGCACACAGGAGGGTGGTCTGCCCGATGCCACGGCTCGAGGGAAGGGTTCGATGGTGATGTCCAGGCCCGAGAGGAGCCAACGATAGGAGGGGGCCCAGGCTGGCGAGCAACGAGAAGAAACTGGGAACGCGTCAGCCGCGGAGTCCGAGGGCAACGACGTCCTTGAAGAAATCCAGGGGCATCCCAAGGACGGGCGTCAGCACGTGTACGTCTGTCATCAGCGTGGGGACCATTTCATCTGCCATGAAGAAATCCCCACGGCTGACGAGATGAGGAAGGTTGAGTTAGTGGCAAAAAGGCTAATAGCCGAAGTGCAGGTAAGCCACCTTTGACGCCTTTATAAACCAGTATCACAATGCATTTGGTTAGGACTAATACTGTGTGCACCTTGTAGGATATTGTGAAGACAGCGAAGTACCGAAAACGGTGCTTCGACCAAATTGAACCGACTTTTAAAGAAAACTAGGAGCTGACAGCCGAGATCGGTCGGCTACGTGAAAAACTCGAGGCCGCCGAGAAGGAGAAGATGGAGCTGGAGATGTCCCGACGCAACGCCGTCATCGAGCTCAGCCAAAAGGAGCATGAGAGGGCAGGTAAGTTATCCAGCCATAACCTCCGAGCATTGAAAAGTGCTGTTAATACATATGCTTGTACTGACCAGCATATCTGCAGCCGTGGTGAATGAAGTAGCTAGCCTGTGAGAAGAGAACTCGCGCGTGGTCGGAGAGTGCGCCCGACTGTCAGTGGAAAACAACTAGCTGGCGTAAGACCACGCGCAGCTCCGGGAGCAATCCAACAAAATGATCGAGGAGCTAGAGGCAAAGAACCTGGAGCTAACCAGTAAGTGTTGGTTGTCGTGGTCTTGCTATGTCAGCTCAATATGTCGCCATAGGATATCTCCCTGACCAGGTTGTTGCTCTGCAGAACTAAAGGTGAATGCAAAAAAGCACCTCGAGGAGGTTATGAAAGACAGCGACGCCTACTCAGCGAAAGTGCTCGAGCTCGAGAAGGATCGGGACCTCTAGAAGGGCCGGTGTAACCAAATGGTGACCGGTATCAAGCCAGTGCTGGACCTCATCGACCCAGAGCTCCCGGTGCCCGAGGCCAGAGGACAGCCACGTGGAGTGCTTGACAAGTGCCAGCGTGCCTTGGGATGGCTGCAGTAGTTTGTGAAGGAGGCCGGGGAATATGCGGGCGTCCATGTGCTCAGCATGGTGCGTGCGCACTACTCGTTGATCGACTTCAAATGCTTCGAGTTGGGGTATCCCAAGGAGGTTGGCCCGAAGCAAGCCGATGAGCTACGGATCCAACTACTTGACTTGTCGGCCTCTATGATGGGCGACATCAACTTGTGCGAGACACCGTCACCGCTAGGGCAAGTGCCAACATCTTCGAGTCAGCCACCGGGAGCCGCGGTCTCGAGCAGCCAGTCCCCGGCACTAGGATCTTCTTCTGTGGAGCGACCGGAGGCTGCGGTCTCGACCAGCCAGACCCTAGTGGCACCAGCTTCCTCAGCCAAAGAGGCACCGCCATCATCAAGCAATGAAAAGGCGAAGAGCAACGCCCAGCCCGAGCACCGAGCACCGACCAGCCAGTAGCCTGTAGCTGTAGAAAGTAGAACAGTCTTAGTTTATTGTAGACTTGTGCCTGGTTAGGCAAGCCTATAATAATGTACTGTAAGACAATGTAAGCTTGTGGTGTTTTCATAGGAAAAAGCGTTTAAAGCTTGTGTATTGGGTGGACGAGAACTAAGTTAGAACGTATAAGGTGTTCTGTTTTAGTTGTAAAAGTTGGGAGATACGTCATCCTGTTGAGTCCGTACGGCCCTAGCCAGATCTATGGTCTAAAAGTGAGGCATGGAGCCTGTTCACATGTAAGAGCACACAGGTCAGACTAGAGAGCACCCATCGACCACCCAGGGCGTAGAGAGCAGGCCCCGTGCATGCGTGGGGATAAGTCAGAGATGGGGCTGGAGCCGAGAACTTGAAAAAGAATGGTGGTCTGTCAACTGGTCTATTATAAAATAGTGAGAAAGAATAGTATTCGAACAAAACACATTGAGTAAAACATAAATGCTTTAGTGAAATAATCAAATTACAAGAAGAGTACATATCTTGCTCATTTGGTGCTTCAAGGGTAGAAACGCCTAAGCTTATCAATATGCCAAAAATTGGGCAGCATGGTGCCATCAGGATAAGCCAGCCTGTAGAAAGTAGGCCGTGTAACCTCTGTGACCTCAAATGGTCCCTCCCATGGTGACGAAAGCTTGTGCATGCCGTCTTCGATCGTCTTCCACTTCAAGACTAGGTCTCTGACCACGAAGAACCTCTCTTTGACATTCTTGTTGTAATACTTGTGTAGTACATCAAGGTACTTGGTAGTACGCACACAAGAATCAAGCCGCCACTCCTCGGAGCAATTTACCTCAAGTGCTCGTGACTCATCAGATCTGTCCTCGTGGAAATTCTCGACCCTTGGAGATCGAAAAGCGATGTTGGCAGGGATCACTGCTTCTACACCATAGACCATGAAGTAGGGAGAGGCGCCCGTATATCGACTGGGTTGGGTGCGAAGTCCCTAAACCACAGCCAGTAGTTCCTTGAGCCATCTGCCAGGTGCTTTATTGTTTTCTTTGTACAACCTTTTCTTTAACGCATCAAGAATCATGCCGTTTGCTCTTTCAACCTATCCATTAGCTCTAGGATGCGCCACTGACACATATTTTACAACAATGCTCCTTTCATCGCAGAAGTCCCAAAATGCACTGCCGGTGAACTGAGTCCCCAGGTCTGTGATGATGCTGTTGGGGAGGCCAAAACGGTGTATGATTTGGTCTAGAAATTCGACCGCTTTTTCTGAAGACGCTTTAGTCAAGGGCATATACTCGATCCATTTGGAGAACTTGTCGATCATCACGAACATGCATTTGAAATTTCTAGGGGCCGGCTTGAAGGGGCCAATCATATCCAGTCCCCAGCACGCAAAGGGCTAGGAGGCTGGTATGGTCTGGATCTCATGTGCTGGTACAAGTATGTGCTTTGCAAAAAACTGACAGCCATCGTAGTGGCGTACCAGCGTTTCTGCATCGGCCACGGCAGATGGCCAGTAGAATCCTGCTCGAAAAGCTTTACCAACCAGGGTATGTGAGGCGGCGTGATTGCCGCAAGTGCCATTGTGAATTTCTTCGAGCAGTTCAATACCTGCCTCTTGAGTGATGCACTTCATCAAGACTTCTTCCTTCGCATTCTTGCACATGAGAATGTCGTTGACAAGTATGTACTGTTTGCTACGACATATAAGGCGCTCATTCTCTGTTCGGTCAGTATAACTGGTTCCATCCTGTAGATACTTGATAAATGGTACCCTCCAGTCACTATTATCAGTGGTCGGAGGGGGAGTATGAGTGGTCGGAGAGGGTTTTGTAGTGATCGGAATAGGGACCGTAGCCACCAGTTGTTGGTCTGGGGGCTTTTCGACCATGTGATATTCTTCTTCCTTGATGGATGGTTTAACAAGATCTTGAACGAACATTCCATGTGGCACTTTGGCTCGGGATGACCCTAACTTAGACAACTCATTGGCTGCTTTGTTTTAATCCTAGACCACATGTGTGTATTCGATACCATAGAATTTGGTTTCCAACTTTCTGATTTCCTTGCAATAAGCATCGATCTTCTCGCTAGTCGTGTCTTAGTCTTTATTAAGCTGGTTTATGACTAGAACTGAGTCGCCATAGACATATAGGCGCTTGATGCCAAGCTCGACCGCAATCCGCATGCCGTGGAGGCAGGCCTTGTATTCTGCAGCATTATTAGATGTAGGAAAATGAAGTCTAAGGACGTAGCAGAGTTCATCTTTATTTGGTGAAATGAATAGCACGCCTGCTCCTGCGCCATCGATGTTGAGAGAACCATCAAAATACATCTTCTAGTATTCAAGTGGCCCCTGGTCGGGAGGTGTGCTTAGGTCTGTCCATTCAACTATAAGATCGACCAGGGCCTGGGACTTAATAGTCATACGGCTCTGGAACTCCAGGGAGTAGGGGCATAATTCCATTTCCCATTTGACAATGCGTCCATTAGCGTCCTTGTTCTGGATGATGTCGTTGAGCGGAAAACTGGTCTTGACCACCACCCGATATCCGTCGAAGTAATGTTTCAACTTTCGGGATGTAATCAGGATGGCGTAGATCAGCTTCTAGATTTGGGGGTACCTAGATTTGGACTCGTTAAGTACCTTGCTGATGAAGTAAACAGGGCGCTGAACTTTGTAGACGTGGTCGGGTTCCTGACGCTCGACCACGATTACTGTAGAGACCACGCGATCAGTGGCCGCAACATAGAGAAAAAGGACATCGTCTCTCTGAGGAGCAGTAAGGACTGGAGGGGAGGTAAGGAACTCTTTTAGCTGTGTGAAAGCAGCGTCTGCCTCCTCCGACCAGACAAACTTTTTTGATGCCTTGAGTAATTTAAAGAAAGGTAAGCCCTTCTCACCGAGTCGTGAGATGAAGCGGCTGAGGGTGGCCATACATCTAGTAAGCTTCTGGATATCCTTGACGTTTTTTGGGGGCTGCATATCCAAAACAACTTTTACCTTAGTTGGATTGGGGCGTATGCCGTCGTGACTGACGATGTTACCCAGCAATATACCAGACGGGACTCCGAAGATACACTTTTTAGGATTAAGCTTCCATTGGTATGTGTTGAGAGCCGTGAAAATCCGCTGGAGATTATTGACCAGGGCATGGGCCTCCCTGGTTTTTACAACTACATCATCAACGTAGTCTTCGATGAGGTCATCTTTTATCTCGTTCTGGAGACAGTTTTGGATGGCTCGCTGATACGTGGCCCCCGCGTTCTTGAGCCCGAACGACATTATCGTGAAGCAGTAGGCACCGAAAGGCGTGATAAAAGAGGTCTTGATCTGGTCATCTTTGTTGAGAGTGATCTGGTGATAACCAGAGTAGCAATCGAGAAAGGAAAGTAGCTCGCAGCCGGCTGTTGAATCAATGACCTCGTCTATGCGAGGTAAACCGAAGGGGTCTTTAGGGCAGTGTTTGTTGAGATCGGTATAATCGACACACATTCTCCATTCATTATTCTTTTTGCATACAAGCACCGGGTTGGCTAACCATTCCGGGTGATACACTTCTTTGATAAATCCGGCTGCTAAAAGCCATGGAACTTCTACCCTAATAGCCTCTTTTTTGTCACGAGCGAACCGGCGTAGCTTCTGCTTGATGGGCTTGGCGGTCTTTGAGACATTCAAGGAGTGCTCGATCAAGTGCCGAGGTACATTGGGCATGTCCACGGGTTTCCATGCGAACACACTTACGTTGTCCCTCAGAAACTTGACGAGGATGTCTTCCTATTTGGGATCCAGATTGGCCCCGATAAGGACCGTCTTGCTGGAATCATCATCGACCAGTTGGATCTCCTTGTGGTCCTTAGACTTGATGCTCTTGCGTGGGGCTTGTAGCTCTGGGATCTCCAGGTGGTCAGCGGGAGTCTTGGTGGTAGCGACCAAGGTTTGCTCCATGCGGATCGAGAGGTCGGTGGCTTCGGCTACTTTGAAACCTTCTTCTTCATAGGTGTAGGCCGTGTAGACGTTGCCTTTGAGAGCTAGGACGCCGTGCTTGGTAGGCATCTTGAGCACCAAGTATGAATAGTGCGGCACAACCATGAATTTGGTAAGCACCGGTCGACCAAAGATAGCATGATAGGTGCCGTCGAAGTCCGCGACCATGAAGTTAACGTATTCGGTGCGGAAGTGCTCTGGAGTGCCAAACTGCGTGAGGAGCGTGATCTGCCCAAGAGGTATAGAGCTCTGTCTGGGGAGAACACCCCAGAACATTGCTTCGTAAGGTTTGAGATCAACTTGGCGTAGTTTTAGAGTTGGCAAGCTATTGCGAAACAGAATGTCAATAGAACTGCCACCGTCTATAAGGACCCTCTCGAACTAGACGTTGTTGATGCAAGGATCGAGTGCGAGGGGGAATCGGCCAGGTTCAGGAATTACGGCCCACCGGTCTTCACGGTTGAAAGAGATTTCTCGGTGAGACCAGGCTGGAAACCTGGGGTCGGTGATGAGGTCGTCGGTGTTGGTGACGCTCATGCAAGCTCATTTGAGCAGTTTGCGCTCGCGTTTGGACTCCAGAGACACCTTGCCACCAAAGATGGAGTGGATGGTTTTTGTGGGAGTGGCATATTGATGACGAGGATCTTTGTCCTGTTCGTCATCGTCATCATCACCATCTCATCATTGTTCGTCGTCATGGGCCTTTGCGGTGTCGTTGGCAGCGAGCTGCTTGGTGTAGATGTTCTTGAGGAAGCGACAATTCTCCATGGTGTGATTGGATTTGGGATGAAGCTGGCAGGGACCCTTCAGGGCCTTGTTGTAGTCATCTTGGTAATCACGGTGACCAGTTGGCTTCTTAACCGTGTTTACTTCATGATCATCCTCGCGGGGACGCTTGTCTCTAAAGGTGTCGCGGCGGTCATGCTGCCGATCATAGTTGTCTCGGTGCTCGCGGTTATCGTTGTGCCGATCACGATGGTCACGGTTGTCGTTCTGACCACGGTCGTTGCGGTTGACGTCATGACGCAGTGGGTGTTCGGGGCGTGAGGGCCCTCCCACGTCTTCTTTGATTATTTTCTCGGCGTCATCTGCATCCGCGTAGTTCTTAGCAGTGGTGAGCAACTCGAAGACCATGGTTGGCCGTTTCTGGAGCAGCTTACTTCTGAGGGCGTCGTGGTGATGGAGACCCTTGATAAAGGCCGAGACTGCCTCATCATGAGAGATTTTGTTGATCTTGAGGTGCATATTCGAGAAACGTTGGATGTAGTTGCGCAGCGGCTCGTCCTTGCGGTCACGTATGCGCTTGAGGTCATACTTATTGCCTGGCTGGTCACATGTGGCGCTGAAGTTGTCGATGAAGGCCTGCTTGAGTTGTGCCCAGCTATCGAACTGGTTCTCCGGCAGACTCAAAAGCCACTGATGACCTGCTTGATCAAGAACAACTGGAAGATAATTAGCCATCACGTGTTCATCCCCGAAGTTGATCGGACAGTGATTTCATAAAGTGTGATCTTGTTCTCAGGGTTCTCCTTGCCATCGTACTTCCTGAGCTTTTCAAGCTTGAAGTTTTTTGGCCACATGACTTGTCGGAGGTGAGGAGTGAACTGTTTCAAGCCGGGAGGACCGTGCTCGGTGTTGTATTCGATGCGACGGACATTCTCATAAGCTTGACGGTCATTAGCACGGCTGAGGATGTGGCTACGAGCGTCACGAGGAGGGACTTGCTTACGGAGATCACAGTTGGGGTCTTGATTCACTTCCTGATCTCAATTACCATGATGATTGCGGTTGTCATCTCGACAACCATGACCACCTCCGTGGGCAATGTCACCATTGCCATGGTTATTGCCACCGCCGCTGTCGCCAACTCTGCCATCACCGCCACCGCCACCGCCTCGCGGGTTGGCTGGGGGTGGACCGTGTTGGCGACTTGGATATTCTGAAGCATGATGACTCCGGCTAGATGCGATTGACGTGCTCGAGGTGATCTAAGCTCGTTTTGCTAGATCGACAGTTTGGCCCATAGCAGCGATCAAATGTGCTCAGATGTCGTCGCAGACCTGCTGGATTTCGGGTTGGTCAGGTAAGCGGTCCAAGTTGGCCATGGTGATAGCCACGTTGGCACTTGGGGTCCTAAAAACTTAGCGCTCGCCAACTCTGTCAAAGGCATTGGCTAGATCTCTTGGTCAGGGTTCCCTCCGATGCTCCTCTTCTTCTGCCTCCAGGTGACGACGTTTGGCGTGGTCGGCGTTATGCTATTCACGAAGCTGCCGTTGATCGTTAGTTTCTCCCATGACTGCGGGCTCGTCATTGCTGATGTTGAGCACCATGTTACTATGTCTTGGTGGGAACCTTGGGATCGGAGGGAAACCCAGAGGGTATGATGATGGATCCAGATCATATTCGTCGTCGAGGCGTTCAACCTCGGTATGGACGGAGCGCGTAGATCCGGTGCTAGAGTTGCCATCCTCGGGAAGTGTATGAACAGAGCCTTCACGATATTCTTGGACTCTGACCATGTTGACAGCGTTGCCTGGTGATGTCGAGGTATATCCAGGAAGCACAAATCTAAAACATGGTCTCGCTCCGTGGGGCCCATGAACATATGAGGTGTACGATACGCGTACTCGAAAGCAGCGTTTTTCAGACCGTATGGGAGGGCCTGGTACTCAGAGAGCCTGAAGCCGGGTGTAGGAACCGGGCGAAGGCGTACTATACGTCCTTTAGGAGTAGCGGTGACCACTAGATCTGTATCAAGCCGTGTTGGACAGCGAGCCCGAACTGGTCAGGTAGATCTGTTGTGGTGGAGAGGTACCTGCTTGGCAGATTGATTTTGGATCGAATCTACCAAAGTAGGGTTTGCGAGAGCTTGTGGCCGACTTGGTCGATAGCTTCGATCAGGTCGGTGTTGTCGATCATCCTCCCTTTGTAGCGGGGAAGTGGTCGACGAGTTGTCGACGTGGTCGGAGCCATTGCCGAGGTGGTCGGAGCCGTAGCCAGCGTGGTCGGAGCCGTAGCCGATAAAGATGTGGTCGACGCAGATCAGATCTGCACCCCCTCCGTGGTAGTGGTGGTGAAGCTATTGACGCCAGTGGTCCAGGTGATCTGGCCGATGGTGAACGAGAGTCCGTCCGCCACGGCCACGGAGTCGGGGATGATGACCATCTTGCTCGCCTGGGAAGCTGTACGCACACCCCCTACCTGGCACGCCACTGTCGACGAGATATGGTCGGCAGTCTACCGAGGGGTATGCCCAAGGTAGTAGATTGTCGGCAGACAGGTGCGCAAGCTACGAACTAGATGGTGATGCAAGACAACACATGAGGTTTTATCCAGGTTTGGCCACCGTGAGGGCATAATACCTACGTCCTGCGTCAGATTGTATTGCTGTGTCTATTAAGATGTGTTTTGAGGGGGTGCCCTGCCCGCCTTATATAGTCTGGGGGCAGGGTTACAAATCTGGAAACTAATCCTAGTCGGTTACAATTACCATAGCTGGCAGGATAAGGATTCTTATTCTAACCGACTAGGATCTTGCTTGATCTCCAAGTTTGCTTTCCTTCCTTGCGCGGGACGCCGAGCAGATCGACCGGGTCACACGTCATCCTTGTCATGGGCCGAGCCCACTGATCTGAGCCAGCCCAAGCCTAGCCATAGGGGTACAGGGGTCAATACCCCCACACTACCCAACATTCCACCCGGTCTCCATTTATCTAGCAACACTTGGTTATTTCCATGATAGCATCCGTAGCTAAAAGTATCCAGGTAACCACCTATAGTTGCCGGTGACAGGAAATCACCGACTTTTACCGGTCTAAGCAGGGCTAAGCATTTAACTCGGTCCTAGACCTAGCAGGGTGAAAAGGGTATATATATATACATGGTTTCACGCAACTCCTTTCACTTAATGCATCAACCATCAAACATAAAAGATGAAATTTAAATTATTTGCAAACTATATGAAGAAATGCTTCAGGGCTTGCCTCGCTCAAAGGAACTCAGACGGTGATCAATGCACTCGGGAAGCTCCTCGCCTTGATCCTCGGCCTCTTGCACCTCCTGTGCTAGAATCTCCTGCTGGTCAACCATGGCTTGCTCCTTGGGGATTGCTACTGGTGGCTCCTCCTGCGATCCTGTTTGATGCATATGCATATGTAACTATAAGAAATGTGCATAGGATGGAAATGATGTATGATGAGCACGAGTGCTTGCATGTAGATGAATATTTTCATTTTTATTTTATCGAGTAGGTGCAAATCTCCTCTCTAGTAAAATAAAGCTAACAAACAAGACATACATCCATATTCACATAAACAAGTTCAAACTGAACCAAATTAAACATACCAGCAAGTTACACATACATTACAAGCATAAAAAAGCATTTAGCATGTTCAATATAAAATCATTTAAACCTTATTTATCACTTAATAAATAAAGGGCATAACAGGGTTAATACTTTTTAAGGCTCAAAAAATTCTAATAAAATTATGGGAGCTTACTCATGCTTATGGAAGACTACCATAAAAATTTCAAGTCACATGGGTAAGTACATCATCCTATACCTAAAAGGCAAAAAGCATGGCAATCATGCACATAAAAATACTTTGTACTATGAAAAGTATCAAATAATAGATTTCATATTTTTCCCACAATCTACACATCACATAATCACTATAGGAAAATTTTCACATGCACATGTTATTCATATTTTTGGCCTCACTAATTTTACAAGAAATCAGCATTTAATCCACTTAATTCACTTAGCCATTTTCTTCCACAAAACATTTATGAGATATATTTATCACAGAATCTACATTACAAAACTAGACCAAAAAAATTGGAATGACATTTTTATGACATGCATAGATTTACTTATGCATTTTCCAAGTTTATAGCATTTTTAGGAATTAAATAAAGCTATATAGAAAAGTATGACAAAAATGACATGCAATAATTTTAAACTGTAGATCTAGTCGTGAGAAACACTACAAAATTTGTTTCACCAAATTTATAGCTCTGGATCTAAAGATATGCATTTTCAAAGCATTAAACAAATTTCTAAAAATCATTTTCTTTTATTTTCGGAAAATCCAGCCAGCCAAAATGCTATGCTCACACGGATTTGTCCCCCAGATCTGTACGTGAGAAGATGCCAGCGGGCTCCGTGGGTCAACTGGCCTCACCTGCCTGTCAAGCCAGGGCAGAGGAGGCACTGACCGACGATTACTCGTCGCTAGTGAGGTCCCCGGCGGTGAGGTCATCACTGGCGAGCTCCCCGCGATGACGCGCATAGAATGTGCTAGATGGCTGGGCCAGAGGAGCTCCGGTGCAGGCTCGTCAGCGTGCAAGGCGGCGCGGCAGCGCTGGCGGTCGGCGTCAAGCCGTCTCCGGCCGTGGCGAAGACATGCAAGGTGCGCACGGGGTCCACGAGGTCAAGGCAGGCATGATGCACTACTTGGATGGAAGAAAGGGAGAGTGGAGGGATACTGGCCGCGGCGAACCAAGCACGGTGGCCATGGTGATGGCGATAGAGAAGAACGCCCAATTGGGCATTACCTTGGCGCGAGCGGTGGTGCAAACGCGAGCACGGGATGGAGCAGGGCCAGGCGAAGGCGCGGGCGAGACGAATCGAAAGCTGTTGCTACGGTGGTGGCGGGCGACACCGGCGGGCTTCGTAGCGGCACTGGTGCTGCTGCTACGAAGGTGGAGCGCTAGGTGGAGAAGGCGAGCGCAGAATGGAGAGGGGAGTGGAGCGGGCTCGTCCGGACCGGCCTTGAAGGCTAGGGCGGCCGGTCAGAGCAACCACCGCCCATGGCTGCCGATGGTGGCGTGCCATGCGGCATCCAGGCACATGGGCAAGGCGGCGGGGGGGGGGGCAGGCGCAGGCACACTCCATGCGCGGCATGGGCCTAGGCCGACCAAGCTTGGCTGAGCCAGAAGGGAGGGCGCGGCCCAATTTCAAAAAGAAAATTCTTTTTCATTTCTTTTTCAATATCCAGCGCAATAAAGTGACATTTTGAGCATTTTCCAAATGTTTTCAGGAAAAGGTGCAAAAACAAAAATTGTTCCAATTTTTAAGCTCTACAACTTTGCTTAAAGGTTCCAAGTCAAATTCCAAATAGATTTGAATTACAAAATTAAAGTCAATTTAAATTCAAAAACCCTAATTTTGGAAGAATTACTTAAGAGCATAATTAAGCAAAAGATTAATATAAACTTGGTTCCAAACTTCAACCTAAATACTTCTAAGTTATTTTAATGGTCAAAAATCAAGCACTTGACATACTTTTAGCAGGATCCTAAGCAACATGGCATTAAATTAAACTAAACAAACAATTACATGAAGTGACAATGCATGATGATGCTTATGCTCATGATTTGCAAGTGCTAATGCATGCTTAACACCAGGGGTGTTACAGCCCTTCCCCCTTATAAAAGTCTCATCCCAAGATTTGAGTTGCTAACCATTGGTTATAAAAATCGGGGTAAACCTCACATAGGTAAGCTTCCGTTTCCAAGGTTGCATCCCTTTCAACATGATTACTCCATAACACCTTATATGTTGTCACCACTTGATTCTGAGTCACTCTATCCTTGCAATCCAAGATTCGGACTGGTTGCTCTTGCTATACTAAATCTGATCCGATCTTGAGACCCTGTGGCTCAACTCTTTCTTCGGGGACACGTAAGCACTTCTTCAATTGTGACACATGAAACACTAGAAAGATCATACTCATCTCCTCCGACAACTGCAATTTATAAGCTACTTCTCCTTCCTTTTCTAGTATTTGATACGGTCCCACGTATCTCGGTGTGAGCTTTCTTTTCACTCCAAACCTTTGCACACCCTTCATTGGTGAAACTTCAGATAAACATGATCACCAACTTCGAATTCAAGTGGCCTTCTCCTCTTATTGGCATAACTTTTCTGGCGAGACTGTGCGGCTCTCATGTGTTGTTGGATAATCTAGACTCGCTCTTCAGCTTCCCCAACAAAATCAATGCCATAGTATCTTCTCTCTCCAGGCTTAACCCAATTCAACGGCATTCTGCACTTTCTGCCATATAAGGCTTCAAACGGAGCCATCTTAATACTTTCTTGATAACTGTTGTTATAGGCAAACTTAGCTAAAGGTAGCCATGATTCCCATGAACCCTCTAAAGATAACACATAAGCTCTCAACATATCCTACAAAACTTGATTGACTCTTTCAATCTGACCATCGGTTTGAGGATGATACGCGATACTATGAACCAAACTGGTACCCAAACCTTTATGCAAGTGTTTCCCAAAGTGAGCGGTGAATTGTGACCCTCTATCAAACATGATAGTTTTTGGTATATCATGCAGTCGAACAATTTCTACAATGCACCGATCAGCACATTGAGGCAGTCAGTATCTAGTGCTGACAGGTAGGAAGTGAGCTGACTTGATAAGACGATCAACAATTACCCAAATTGAATCATTTCCTTTCCAAGCGGTGGGAAGACCTGTGATGAAATCCATACTTATATTTTCCCATTTCCAATCTAGCACTGACAACGGTTGTAGCAAACCAGCGAGTTTCATATGAATGGCCTTCACTCTACAACACGTATCACATCTCACAACATAAGCTGCGATCTCTTTCTTCATCTTTGTCCACCAAAAATGAGGTCTCAATTCTTGATACATCTTACTACTTCCAGGTTGGATGGATAGCTTAGAGAGATGAGCTTCATCCATGAGTTGATTTCTCAGTTCTCTGTCCTTGGGTACAACAAGACGATCATTAAACCACAGCACACCATGTTCATCTATTCTAAAATGCTTAGTTGGCTCCTTTTGCATTTTCTCCTTGATATGGAATATTCCCTTATCTGTTTTCTGGCCTTCTATGATCTTACTTTCAAGAGTGCAACTAATCTGAATATTAAGTAGTACCTCAGAATGCTTTAGGTTGAACCCATCTTCAAACAACGATTGCATGATATGGCAATGTGATTTCTGACTTAAAGATTTTGCCACTACGTTTGCCTTGCCTAGGTGATAGTGCACATTCAAGTTGTAGTCCTCAATCAGATCTAGCCATCTTGTCTATCTCATATTTAACACAGGTTGAGTAAAGATGTACTTGAGACTCTTATGATCCGTGTAGATGTTGCACACATTTCCAAGCAAGTAGTGTCTCCAAACTTCAAAGCATGCACAACTGCGGCAAGCTCTAAATCATGTGTTGGGTAATTGACCTCATGCTTTCTCAATTGGCATGAGGCGTAAGCACCCATCCTTCCTGCATAAGCACACAACCTAAACCTGTTTTTGATGCATCGCAAAACACATCAAAAGGTTTCTCTATGTCCGGTTATGCTAGAACAGGAGCAGTGGTTAGCAATTTCTACAAGGTACGTAAAGCTGCCTCACACTTCTCAATCTAAATGAACTTCTTATCTTTCTATAGCAAACTGGTCATAGGCTTGGCAATCTTAGAGAAATCTGGTATGAAACGATGATAGTACCTAGCCAAACCAAGGAAACTCTAAACTTTCGAGACAGAAGTTGGTGCCTTCTAATCCATAACCTCTTGTACCTTGCTAGGATCCACTAAAATTCCATCTTCAGATAAGACATGACCAAGGAAAAGAACTTTCTTCAATCAAAACTCACACTTGCTAAATTGGCATACAACTTATGTTCTTTGAGTCTGGTCAAGACAACTCTCAAATGTTCTGCATGATCCGCTTCATTCTTTGAATATACCAAGATATTGTCAATGAACACAACCACAATCTTATCCAATTCCAGCATAAAGACTGAATTATCAGATACATGAAGTATGCTGGAGCATTCATCAAGCCAAATGACATGACAAGATACTCATACAACCCATATCTGGTAGAAAAAGTTGTCTTAGGTATATCCTGTGGCCTAATCTTGATCTGATGATAACCTAATCTTAAGTCTATCTTAGAGAACACCTTGGCCTTTGACAATTAGTCAAACAAGATATTAATACAAGGTAAAGGATACTTGTTTTTAATTGTCACAACATTAAGTGGCATGTAGTCCACGCACCTGCGTAAAGATTGATCCTTCTTTTTCATGAATAATGCGGGACAACCCCATTCAGACAAACTTGGTTAGATGAGACCCTTGTCCAACAGCCCCTTCAATTGGACTTTTAACTCTGCTAACTCATTGGGTGGCATCCGATAAGGCCTTCTTAAGATCGGTGGAGTCCCAGGTACTAACTCAATAGCAAACTCAACATCCCTATCCAGAGGAAGACCCAGTAGCTCATCAGGAAACACATCGAGAAAGTCACATACTACAGGAATCTTATGAAGAGGGGTAACTTGGGTAGCATAAGATGTACTAGCAAGGTCTGTTCTTATCTAAGATGCTTTTGTGGGACATGACCTAATCTGGCAATGTATTTGAACTTATGAAGTTATGTATCGAACTATGTTGCTTCCGCTAATCAAACTTGGTTTGTAATATTTTATTTTGAACTCCGATGGATGTAATCCGTATGCTACTTGTGAACTGTTGTAACGATTGATGTGTTGTGTTGAATCACTACGATCTTGGCTTGTATGTTGAAAGTTGTTTGAAATGCTTCGAGATCTCTGGACTACCGGGATTATGGGAGCCTAAGTACAGGAATTTGATCACTTCGGTGATTGTTTTTGTACTTACATTCTTTTAATTTGGTCCATTCTATTACAACTGGCATCAGAGCAAGGTTCAACACTAAACATGTCATTTGTGTATTTAAAATAAAAGCTTTTGTGAAAGCTCTAAATTAAATACTAAGTGTTGCCAGTGGTCATATCCTTTATGCCCAATTAAGGACTCTTAGGTGACTTATTAAAGTACTAATTTGGTGGTTGATTGCTTGTTTTCTATTTCATTGTCCATACTATGTGATATTGTATGGATGCCATCCGTTTGGGTGGTAATGTATGGATCAAATACCTCTACACTCTAGTAAGTGTGAGTTGTGAGAGCATGACCGTCCAACCGTCGGCCTAGGGGAGAGTTAATTGTGGTTACTAGCATAATTACATGTTCAACCATGTATTTATGAAAGTACTTAGTTGGGGGTATATTTGTCGGGTAGTTGTGATACCAAAGTATATGCATCAGGGGATGCTTGTATGGAGAGTATTTAGTTTATTGCTTTCTTTGTGTGCTTTATTGGGAAATTGTTGGGCTAAAATGAAATCTTCTGGAGGTACACTAACAACGCACCATTGTAGATCGACTAGTTACCGTATATGAGAGAACGTATGTATGCCACAGTATATTCCACTAGCCTTTAATTTTTCTAAGTTTATGAGAATGTACGGATCATGCATGCATCATGTTCAAGCATACATTGCATTCTTGCATTACTCCCTCCCTTAAATTTTCGTAGCTCTTAAATGATCCTCACCTTAAGTTACACTCTTTTGCTACAGATGGCCCGCACAAAAACCACTGCTCGCAAGTCCACCAGAGGCAGGGCTCCTCATCATCGGTTGGCCCCTCGTGAGCCCCGCCCTAAGCTACTGAGGAGGAAAGGCTAAGGGCTAAGTTGGCAGAGGTGACTGCTGAAAGGAATGCAGTCCTACAGCGTTTGGAGCAGGTAACACGGGGAAGGGATCAGGAGACACTCAAGGTTCAGAAGTTGACTGTTGCTCACCGCAACTGTGAGCGTATGTTAGTTCACGGATGAATCAATGGAATGAAGCCTGACACGAAGAGAATATTTTGCGTGCTCGGCAGGTTGAGCTTGAGCAGCAGTTGGTAGTTGTAGAAGCATACAACGACAACCTCCATGAGGAAGTTCATCTGCTACACAATCAGCTCCATCCGGTCCTTTCTCATGATGATGATGAGATGGGCTCTGGTGTCATCTTGGCTGAAGATGATGATGACATTGAGATTAATGGACCTGAGGATGTTCCACCTGAAGAAGAGGAAGATGAGGAGTTAGAGCCTGCTAATGATGAGGATGGAGGAGAGATCTTTGACACTGACTCAAAGGATGACGCGTAGTTTAGCTTACCACTGAACTAATGCGTTAGAGCTAGTCTTTTGTTGACCCTCATGCAGGGACAAGTAGCTTTGTTGTAAACTGATCTTTAGGATGTAATATCTAACCCTATGTTATCTTTGATGTAAGGTTGGAACCTCGATGGTTTGGAAGTAACCTATCAGACATGCTGATGCTCCATGTTATGTGAGCCGTTAATAAATTCCATCTTTGTTGTTGGTGAAATTATTGTTTGTTAAATACATCGCACTATTGTGCCAAGTGATGCGATTGATGTTGTTGTGTTATTGTGATGAAGTATTGTGCCTCTGTTTGTTGTATGAACTTATTCTCTCCAATGAAATTAGTTTGGCATAATTACCTAATTCATCTAAAAGTTTTCCACATCATCAGTGATCACTGGCTATGCATTGTGCAGATGTCTTACAACCTTCGTCGTGGCCATGGCATTAGGGATGAGAAACAACCGCCACTGTAACACCTCTGGTGTTAAGCATGTATTAGGCATTGCAAATCATGAGCATGATCATCATCTTGCATTCATAATCACATGTGATATAAATGAAACAGTGGTATGAAACATGTGAAACATAACTCTAAAACATGGATGTTGCATTTGCTTGTTTAATAAAACTATGCCATAATTATGCTTGTTAGGACAATAAACATATTTGTTGGTAATGCAAATAATTGAGAAATGTTTAGCATGTAATTTGAAGCAATTTTGGTATTCAAAGTTTTCTCAAATTTTGCTTTTAAAAATAATTTAGAAAAATAGTATTTTGATTTAAATGAACTTTGATATTTATTTCAAAATCTACTTAGAATTTGAAAATGCACCTTTAAGTAAAGCTGTAGAGTTCAAAATTCTAAACAACTTTTATTTTTGGACCAATTTGTGAAAATGCTTTTTAATTGCTCAAAATAGAGAAAAATGGGGTTGTTTGTTTGAAAAACAAAAAAAAAATGAATTTTTCCTTCTTTAGTGGGCCGCGCCCCTCCTTTTTGGCCTAGCTGGCCAAGCTGGTCTGGCCTGCTTACCCCGCCCGCCTCCTTCTCCCGCGTGCCGCGCGCCCACTTCCGACCGGTCGCTGCTCACGCCAACCGCATGGCAGCCCGTCGCCGGTGTCGACCGCCCGGTGGCACGCTGTGGCCCCGCTGCCGCGCTCGCCTTCACCCTCGCCCTTAGCTCACTCACCACACTTGCCCACACCTCCTCCCTCTCCTCCTCACCTCACTCTCGCCTCCTCAATGCCAGTGCAGTGCAGCGCCACCGCACGCCGCCACACCATCGCACCGGCGTCGAGCGCTCTCCCCGTCGTGCCATTCCCCGATTCCGCTTGCCCACGGTTCCGCCTCGTCCTCCACCATCCCGTGCGCACGCTCTCGCCCTCGTTTTCGCCACGGTAAGGCCCGAGCAGGCGTTTCCCTCCACGGTGGTGCCATGGCCACCGAGCTTGGCCGTCCGTGGCTAGAGCTCCCTTCTTCAACTTTCCCTCCATTTTTCTTCGATTTTGCGCTCGCTTGACCTCGCGGACCCCGCGCGCACCTCGCCTGCCTTCGCCATGGCCGGGGCCGGCGTACCGCCGGTGAACCACGACATGCACCACCATGCAAGCAACTTGGAGCTCCTCCGGCGCCTTCAGCTAGCACATCGGTTTCGCCTCGTCACGAGGGAGCCCCTGGTGGTGACCCCACCTCACCGGCGACGAGATCAGCGCGGTCAGCGCCTCCCTTGCCCCGGTGTGACTGGCAGGTGGGACCAGTTGATCGCAGGGAACCCGCTAGTCAGTAGGTCGGGTGCACCTTTGGGTGCAGCGCCGGGTGCACCTAGCGTTTTTAGCAGCAGGATTTTAAAAAGGATTTGAGAAATGTTTTTCAGAAAATGTTTAAATGCTTCAAAAATTCATATCTTGGTCAAATTAGCTCTAAATTTATTGAAACAAATTTTGTTGTGTTTCTTAGCACTAGATCTACAGTTTAAAAATATTGTATGTCAAATTTGTGATACTTTTATATAGAGCTTTATTTAATTCTTATAATTGTTTTTTCTTAGAAAATGCATAATAAATAGAATATACCTCAGAAAAATATGATTCCAATTTTGTTGATCTATTCTTGCTATGTACTTTCTGTGAAAAATATAAGCCATGCATGTTCTATAGAAAAAATATAGCTATCTATTTTTGGTGCATTTATTTGCCATTTCTTGTAAAATTGCTAGAGCCAAAAATGTGTATAAAACATGTATGTGGAACTTTTTGTATAGTGATTGTAGACTATGTAGATCATGGAGAAAATATTAAATCTGTTGTTTGATACTTTTCATGGTACAAAGTATTTTCGTGCTCTTTTATGTACCCTAGCTTGTTATTTTTGTGTAGGCTGTTGTACTTATCCAATTACCATGAAAATTTCATGGTACGATAATTAGGGTATGACTATGCTGCTGTAATTTTTCTATATTTTTCTATGCACTAGAAATATAGGTTGTGTTGTAACCTTAGTTTAAAGTGAAATAAAATAATATCCTTTATGCATGATTGGTTAATGGTGTAGATTTGGTGTATCTTTGAAGCATCAATTCACTTGCTGATGTCACTTGGCATGTAGTGTAGTTATGTTGATGAAGTGTAGTAGCATTTGTGTTAGGGTTATATGTTAGTTAGCGAAAAAGTAATGGGGGTTAGTGGTAGAAGAGAATGAAGTAGATGACATGTACTCGTGGTACCTGTCCTTGGATAATGTTGGCTACCTAGTAGAAAAGTTTTACCTCTATTCTATTCAATAAATCTAAGTGTGTTCATCTTCATTTCATGCCATCATGATCATCACATGCCATCGCATCCGATGCACCATTTGCATAAGTACTTATACAGTTGCATCATACAGCATCACAGGAGGAAGTGCCAGTAGCAGTACAAGAGGAGTGTGGTGGAATCGCTCGATTTAACACGCTTTTAGGGCACTCGCCTTCCACTAGACACTAAGTGCCCTGAGAGTGAGCTAAGCCAAGCGATTCCGGCGAGCACACCCAACGGGAGAACTCGAACAATCCACAATTTACACTCGGGATCCAATAATGAGTACAAGCTTACAACACTTAGTCCATTTCATACAACAAAGAGATTCAGAATTCATTTATTACAATGCCAGGGTTCAGAGTGTGATAATTAAATAGCGGAATTAAAATAAACATCTAGCGGAACGAAATGAGAATCCGTCTGTGCCCACCAGAAGAATCCTCCACACAAGGCCTATCTTCTCAAGGTGCACCTGCAAAAGGGGTAAAAATAAACCCTGAGTACACAATGTACTCGCAAAACTTACCCGACTAGGAAATATAATTCCTGACTCTTAAGGATTATGATAGGGTTTATGGCTTGTGGGTTTCTTGTTAGCAAAAAGCAGCACTAAGAGTACGTCCTTAATTTCTTACTTTTAATAGCCATATTTTATTTCTTATCCAACCTTCTATGTAAGCACCTAGTCTATAATCAAGCAGGGTTGAGCCACAGAACCATTTCTTCATCTTTCAACCGCCAGTTCTTACTACGATGCCAGAGCGCAGTCAAGCCGTACCATCACGTAGAACCGACGATTCATGAATCAATGTGCCCAGCTGGGTACCCCAAAAACACATGCCTCGCTTGCACCCTAGGCACAAGCGAGACCAACCCGTTCCACTCCTGTCACGGGTTCTAGGTCTCCGTCCAAACTTGGTAACTAGATGTTTGGTTAATAAAGTGATTGCTATAGTATAGGTGCTTACCTAGATTCATAGGTTATAATAAAGATGATGCAAAGTACTTAAATGGTTCATTATGTTAACTTATTGCTCTTTCGCAAATGAGTCAGCTAGTCCACTGAAAGAAAGCCTTGCATCCTCCTTGGTGTCACTTTATTTTAGTTTAAGACGGGTAAGTCTAGCTGAGTACTTTCTCATTCTTGTTGCAGATAGTCAGATGTACTATGGTTATTGCATCAATTGCCTGTACCCTGCGATGGGCGACAACTAGGACCAAGGGCATGGTCGCTCTGTATGTCTTATCTGATGCTTTTGCTGGAAATGACTATCTCCTAGCATTGTATCTGAACTAAAAGTGTGTGTGTGGCTTTAAAACTATTTGCTTCCGCTACTTTATTATGAACTTGTTTTGTAATAACTTTATGTTTTAAATTTCGATGTATCTTAGTGTTGTTGCGAACTTTATGTAATATGTGACGGTGGCTGCTAAACTTGTACGATCTTGGTTTGTATGTTGGTTGGTTTGAAATCCTTCGTGGTTTCCTAGACTACTGGGTTATACGGGCTTAAGTTTGCTAAATTATCTGCTTCAGCGGGTGATTTTCTTACTTAATTTCGTATAATTGGGCGGTTCTATTATAGCCACCTCCTCTGCCACCGCCCACACCAGCTGAGTTTATGCAGACGGTTGTCAAAAGTCAGCGCATGTTGGCTGAGGCTATGCATCAGAGGGTCAACCGTGATGATCGCCATGTCCGCCAGGGACCCGAACCGAATCAGTATAGTAGTTTCAAGGACTTTATGGATACAAAGCCTCCTATCTTCTGAGAGGCAGAAGAACCACTGCAAGCTAACGAATGGTTGAGCACCATAGAGTAGAGGTTTGGCTTGATTAGGTTGACTGAAGGTATGAAAGCATCGTATGCGGGACATCAGCTACAAGGACCTGCAAGTATTTGGTGGAACCATCATAGGACCACCTTTCCTGTAAACGTTGAGGTTGTTTGGGACTAGTTTAAGGAAGCTTTCAAGGGACATTTTATTTCTCCTAGCCTTATGGCAATCAAGCATATAGAGTTCATGAAGCTGACTCAAGGCAACAAAAGTTTGAATGAGTACCTCAAGGCTTTTAACAACCTGGCGAGGTATGCCCCTGAATTCGTGGACACATATGCCAAGAAGATCACTAGCTTCAAGAGGGGACTTCCCCCTAAACCAATGAAGTATATGTGCAACAGCAAGTGTACCACTTTTAATGAGTTTATCAGTGATGCCTTAACCCAAGAAAACAACAATAATATTTATGCTGCTTCCAAGAGCCATAAAGGAATTATAAGGCAGGTGCTTCTCTGTCTAAAGCTCCTGTGGTGGCAAAAACTCAGTATCGCTCACCTGCTGCCAACATCCGATATCGTCCACCTTAGAAGAAGAATCAGGTGAAGACTGGCTTTTGTAAGGGGTACACGGTTTCTCTACCAAAGAATACTTCTAGGCAAGGCAGTTCCAATGTTCCACTAGCTAATAGGCCGTGCTGGAATTGCAACAAGTCTGGTCACTAGGCTAAGAATTGTCCTTATCCTCCCAAGTAGAATTCTTAGGGAAACATCCGTTATGTGCGTGTTCACTATACCACTGTTGAGGAAATTCCTGTTGGGAAAGTGGTCACTACCGATAAGTTTCTTGTTAATGATCATCCTGCAGTTGTGCTCTTTGATTTGGGTGCCTCGCATTCCTTTGTGAGTTCTACTTTTGCATCTAAGCATAAGCTAAATGTGGTTACAATAGCCAAGGGTGGTTACTGTATTAGTGCTGCTGGGAACAACATCATGACTAACCAAGTAGTTAAGGATGTGAAAATTGAGATTGGCGATCGAGAGTTTTTAGCTGATCTTGTAGTCCTACCGGGTGTGGGAATTGATGTAATTCTAGGAATGAAGTGGATGAGTGGTAATGGAGTGTTAATCAATACCTCAACCCATGTGGTAATATTGAGGGATCTTGTAGATAAGAAGGGTTTTCTAGTTCAACTCCCTCGTGATATCGCTATCCACAATACGGCAATGCTACTCTAGCCAAGGCCATTGAGAATATACCTGTTGTCTGTGAGTTTTCAGATGTCTTTCCTGATGACTTGCCTGGATTACCTCTGGACCGTGAAGTGGAATTCAAGATAGAACTCATTCTAGGTACGGCTCCTATCTCCCGAAGGCCTTATCAAATGCCACCCAATGAGTTAGCTGAGCTAAAAATTTAGTTGAATGAGCTATTGAAGAAAGGTTTAATTCAGCCTAGTTTCTCTCCTTGGGATTGTCCTGCTATCTTTGTGAAGAAGGATGAATCTCTGCGCATGTGTGTAGATTATCGACCACTTAATGCTGTCACTATCAAGAACAAATATCCTCTCCCTCACATCGATATTCTGTTTGATCAACTATCCAAAGCTAAGGTATTCTCCAAGATTGATTTAAGGTCTGGGTACCATCAGATCAAAATTCATCCTGAAGATATACCTAAGACGACTTTCTCTACTCGATACGGCTTGTTCGAGTATCTTGTCATGTCCTTTGGTTTGACAAATGCTCCTGCACACTTCATGTACCTGATGAATTCGATATTCATACCAGAGTTAGACAGGTTCGTGGTGGTTTTCATTGATGATATCCTTGTCTATTCTTAGAATGAAGAAGAGCATGCTGAACATCTGAGAATTGTCTTAACTCGATTGCGTGACAAACAGCTTTATGCCAAGTTCAGCAAATGTGAGTTCTGGTTGAAGAAAGTACCTTTCCTAAGTCATGTGTTATCTGAAGATGGAATCTCCGTTGATCCTACCAAGGTGCAAGAGGTGCTGGATTGGAAGGCACCTACTATGGTCTTTGAAGTCCGAAGTTTCCTCGGTTTGGCTGGCTATTATCGTCGCTTCATCCTGGATTTCTCTAAAATAGCTAGGCCTATGACTCAACTGCTTCATAAGGATGTGAAGTTTGTCTGGACCCCAGAGTGTGAAGAGGCTTTCCACACTTTGCGGACTCTGCTAACTTCTGCTCCTGTTTTGGCACAACCTGACATCGAGAAGCCTTTTGATGTATATTATGATGCATCAGGCACCGGTTTAGGGTGTGTTCTTATGCAAGAAGGTCGGGTCATTACTTATGCCTCACGCCAGCTTTGAAAGCATGAAGTAAATTATCCTACTCATGACTTAGAGCTAGCCACAGTTGTTCATGCCCTGAAGATTTGGAGACATTACTTGCTTGGTAATGTGTGCAACATTTTATACTGACCATAAAAGTCTCAAATACATCTTTACTCAGTCAGAGTTGATCATGCATCAACAATGATAGTTAGAGTTAATCAAAGACTACAAACTCCAAGTGCACTATCATACTGGCAAGGCAAACGTTGTTGCTGATGCCTTAAGCAGAAAATCTCATTGCAATTCTTTGGTCACTGAAGACTTTCATCTATCACATCTCCTTCATCCTGTGGTACTCCACAATATCACTGTGGATTGCTCTCTCAGAAGTTGAATTATCGAGCTCCAGACGATTGATGTGGGTGTGTTTCACATCAAGCGGAAGATGAAAGAGCAAGAAACCAAGCACTTTCGAGTGGATGACAAAGGAATTCTCTAGCTCAATGATAGACTTATCATACCCAAAGACAAGGAACTTGGAAACCAAATCATGGCTGAAGCCCATTCTTCCAAATTATCTATCCATCCTGGTAGTAGTAAAATGTATCAAGATCTCAAGCCTTAGTATTGGTGGACCAAGATGAAGAAAGAAATCGCAACCTACGTTGCTAGGTGTGATAACTATTACAGAGTCAAGGCTATTCACATGAAGCCTGGTTTACTACAACCACTCTCTATTCCTAGTTGGAAGTGGGAAGAGATTGTTATGGATTTCATTGTTGGGTTACCCACAACGGAGAGGGGTTTTGATTCCATTTGGGTTATAGTGGATCAACTGACCAAATCCACCCACTTTATTCCTGTCAAGTCTAACTATCACCCTCACAACTATGCGGATGTTTACATTCAACAAGTGGTGCGTCTCCATGGGGTTCCCACATCTATTGTTTCTGATAGGGATCTCAATTCACCACTCATTTCTAGGAGCGCCTACATCAGAACCTTGGTACTAACTTAATCCGCAATTCTGCTTATCACCCGTAGACATCTAGGCAGACTGAGCGTGTGAATCAAATTCTTGAAGACATGCTTAGAGCTTGCCTCATCTCTTGCAAGGGTCCTTGGGAGAAATGGTTGCCACTCACTGAGTTCTCCTATAACAACAGTTATCAAGAGAGTATCAAAATGGCTCTGTTTGAAGCTTTGTATGGGCGCAAGTGTAGAACTCCTTTGAACTAGGTGGAACCTGGAGAAAGAAGATTCTATAGTATTGACTTTGTAGAAGAAGCCGAGGAGCAAGTCCGTGCTATTCAGAAAAATATGGCAGCTGCTTAGGCTAGACAAAAGAGCTACACAGATAAGAGAAGGAAACCCATTGAGTTTGAAGTAGGTGACTATGTTTATTTAAAGGTATCACCTATGAGAGGCGTGAAGCGTTTTGGAATAAAAAGAAAGATTGAGCCTCGATATGTTGGACCTTATCAGATTATTGAGAAAAGTGGGAGAGTAGCTTATAAGTTTAATCTACCTCACGAGTTGGGAGCTATCTTTCCAGTGTTTCATATTTCTCAATTAAAGAAATGTCTCCGTCTTCCTGAGGAAAGAGTAGCAGTGAGGAGAATCAAATTGAAATCCAAACTCTCTTATGAGGAGAAGCCTGTATATGTTCTAGATACTCAACAGAGGGTGACTCATAATCGAGTAGTTAAACTATACAAAGTGGTTTGGAGTAATCATGGGGAGCGTGATGCCACATGGGAGAGGGAAGATTATTTAAGGGACAACTATTCTGCTTTCTATACTAAATGGTACGCTTTTCAAATCTTGGGATGAGATTTTTATAAGGGGGAGGGCTGTAACACCCTAGGTGTTTGGCTTGCATTTGTGCATGTGCATTGCATAACATAAGCACATTCATCTCATTATCACATGTGCATCATTCTATGTTTTAATGTTTCAACATAATGTTGCATTAGTGCTTATGCATAGGGGTATCATATGTGGTGTCCCTCTGTTATACATAGTACCCTAGAGGGGTTGTACATGTCTCATGTACCATGTTTCAAGTGTTGCATGTCTCTGTTTCAGTGTTTCAATTGATTGTTTCACCTATTTCAGTTGAATGTTTCATATGTTTCAAGTCATTGTTTCAATTGTTTTGAGAAGCTAGAGTACATGGATCACATGCAAATGAATGTGGTGACTCACCAAAACACCCTAGCTACAATTAGAATGTCATTAGGAACAATGTTCATAAAGGTCTTTAGCCCCAATTATGCTACTAAGTACTGTTTCCCTAGTTAATTGGAGGAGTGTATCTGACTGACCTTTCAAAATGTCCATCTTAGAGATAGAATCTACCAAAGTCATCTATGGCAAAGTTGTGGCAAATTTTTATCAGCTACAAAATTTATTTTTGGGTCATCTCATGAATCACACTCTAACCCACTCAAATTCCATCATTTCTGTCCTGCTGAAATTCTGTTGTTTCCCAAAAACTAGTTCCTGCTTTTTGCCTTATATCTCTCAAATTATGCCGATCTGGCCTTGTCACCTTAAAACAAAGTTGTTGAGATTTTGTTAAGCTCCAACTTTGTCAATTGGCTCATCTCGAGTTTTGGGCCAGAATGGGAGCTATAGAGCCAAGGAGCTGCTGTTTTGGTTTTTGGAATGTTGCAAACCTTTCAAGGCAATGTTTTAGTGTTTCATGTTCAGAAAATTTGAATGGGGGACTAGCCGACCGACCTCAACTCGTTGCCACCACGTGGCTGCACCGTGGCAGCCGTACACAGTGTGGGACCCACTGGCCAGGTCGCGACGTCCACAAGAGGCGCTACGACACCGCCAGCCTGCCTCTTCCTCCATTCCCTTCCTCTTCTTCTCGTCGTGCTCACCGAGGCAGAGAAAGGGCGCCGTCGCCACCACCGCGACTTGGCTGAGCTCATGCGCCACCGTCGTCGAGCCTCTGCTCGATTCACCCTGCCCTGAGCACCGCCGCGACCTCCTCCACCTCCTATCTGAGCCAACCGAGCCGAGGTGAGGGCACATTGCCGATTTCTGCCGCCGCCGCCATGGGGGTCACCTCACCGGAGCTCGTGCTTGCTGTGGTCGACATAGCTAGGGCCTTCCCCGTCCCTCTTTTTCTACCTAGGGAGCTCCGCCCTGACGTCGTGAAGCTTGTACCGAGCTTGGTCGGCACAATGGCGGCCTCACCGTCGTCGGAGCACCGTGTGCCTTGATCGCCGCTGGTGCTATCGCTGTTGGCGTAGTTAGGGTTAGGTAGTGGGGTGCGTTTTGCACACCGGTCGACTCGACTCGACGCGTAGGTCACTCTGGTGACCTCGGTTTCACCAACCAGCTCACCGGCGGCGAGCTTCGTGTCGTCCCCTCCTCCTCCCTTGTTTTCTGCTCACGGGCCAAAAGCGGCCGTGGGCCGAGCAGCTCAGTCGCGCTGGCCCAGTTAGGTTTAGGTTTTGTTTTTCGTTTATTCAAATATGCAGATTTGAGTGCTAATTTGTAAATTCCATATCTTGAGTTTTATGGATCCAAATGTTGTGGTTCAAATTTTGTTGTGCTCTGTGTAGTATCTAGTTTTTATTAAAAATATGAAATATGCCATGTTCATTATGGAAAATGAAGTTATATATTATCTCTTTTATTCAATAGGAAATAGGAGAAATTTGTATCTTTTGATGTGTAGCTCCAAATGGCATGAAAATTTTATGGTGCACTTTTTATGCCATGAATAGCTTGTAGTTTAAATTTCAGGAATTTTGGATACCGTATGATTTAGTTATGCATTTATCTTCTTTAATTAGATGGATCTTGTGCTAATTTTCATAAATTATCTATAAGTCCAATAAAGGTAAAATTTGGTGAACACTATTTTTATTTTAGTAAGAAGCAAGAAAAAATATGAAATATGTTGTTTGACACTTTGCAATAGGGTTTCTTATTTATGCCAAATTCAGCCTTGCCATCTGTTATTTTTGATATAGCAAGATCTACTTGTTCAAATGCTCTGAAAACTTTATGGTAGCTTACTGGAAGCATGTTGTAGCTGCTATAATTTTTATAGAATTTATTTTGCAGTTTTGATATAAGTTCCTTTATCCACCTAATTAACTAAGTAAATTAATTAAGGGCATTAAAGAAATTATTTAGATGTTGGCACCACACTTTTTGGTGTTCTTTTAACCTGTGTAACGACTTGGTAAAGTTGGTTTTGTTCAAATGTGCTTTTGTACCATCTCCAAATATTAAATTTTGTGAATCTGCCAATTCTGGACAGATTTGGGGACTTGGCAAAATTTCCCATGATATTGTGCTTTGCTATGAAACTTGTTTATACAAAAGTTGTAGATAACTTATGTATCAATCTGCTGTTAAAATTTGGTGGCATTTGGCCATGTAGTTTAAGAGTTATAGCTGTTCAAAGTTAGGACTCAGTTACGTTTGCTCTCTGTCTTGCATAGACCAGATTCTGTGTTTAGTTAATTTTGACCTGGTGAACTTTAAAATCATGCTGTGATGTTTTTAAATAATTTTTATATAATTTCATAAGCTTTCTAGAATGTCCTCTTGCAAGTCATTTGGAGTTGTGGATCTCCTGCTGTGACTGATTTCCTGAACTGCTTCTTTGCTTATTAAACCTGAAATGTTCTGTTAAGTGTGCCTTTGTTATACTTGAGACTGTTGTGATGTTACTAGGGCTTAAATTGATTATGGTGAGCTTCGGTGCAGGTGTTAGGCCTCTAACAGAGGATGAGCATGTATACCTTAGATTGTGCAAGTTGGGTAAGTGTGTTCTTGCTCTCTAGAGAAGACATATGCACCTACTCTTTAAAGTGATTTGAATAGAGCGTTGCACTTACTCGGTCAACAAATGTCTAGGGACGCGCTGTTATTTGTTGTTCTTCATCCATGAGCATCATGTCATTTCTTATGTATCCATGATATTTATCTTGTGCATATGCATGCAATAGGTGTACCGGAAGGAGTGACCCTGTTGGAGTTCGAGGGACCGGGCAAGGAGGAGCAGCCAACATCGGAGGTTCAGGAGGTGCAGGGCACAGGAGAAGTGCCAGACGAGGTTGTCATTGACTGCCCCAAGCACGTCCCTTGCAATTTCATGAAAGGCAAGCCCCGGAGCATTATAAGCTTCCTAATTTCTGAAATGCAATTAATTACTATGTTATATATATTGTTGCATTAAGTTATAGGTGTTGGATGAAAACACTTGCTGCATTGATATTCAATCCTTATCCAGAGAATATACCATGAATCCTATATAGCTCAGGCTCGAGTAGATGCTTAGCCCTGCTTTAACCGGTAGAAGTCAGATGATTTCCTATCACCTGCGAGCTATAGGGATATATATATGGCACGGTTGGCTATATTTGCTATCGTGGAAAAAAAACCTGTTTTAATTTGAATGAAGACTGGGCGAGGGCTTGTAAGGCTGTAGGCTTATAGTGACTCCACCTGCGTCACATAAGAACTGATTCTTGGAGCCTTTCTTTATCATGTTGAATGCATGCCTCTCCCTTAGCTGATCGCTTTGATGGGCTGATTGCGAATCTAAGTAGATCAACTCAGGCCGGGAGTCGATAAGTATAAAGTGCGCCTCGGAAGGGAGCCATAGGCGTAAGCCTAGGCAGGTGAGTTAAAATTCCTGAACACCCTGGCAGAAGGGTAATCCCTGAGAGTGTTGGCGTTGATCGGACCCACAAAGTTGGTTCGTGAGTTGTCCCAAAGGTGACCTAGGGGACCATTGATTGGGTTTCCTGGGTGAGGGTTAGAAATACCCCCTCAGCTGAGTTGTAATTCTATTCGAGTCACTGTCTCTCACTGGTTAGTGAGAACTTGATAGGCTTATCTCCAAAGTAGGTGCACTAAATAATATTTATGGTTCAGGAATGATGATGACAGCCTTATTATACCTGCTATGGTTAATATTGTTTGCTCCTAATAAAGTGAGTGCTTTAGTACAGGTGCTAATATAGATGAAAGGTTAATGATTATTAACTTGATGCTAAGCTTTAGATGGTTACTTAATCTAGGCAAGCTTTTATGCAAAATGTGTCAAGCTAGCACAACTTTATATCAGCCTTGCATAATCCTTGGTGTCATTTATTTCTGGTTTATGACGGGTAAGTCTAGCTGAGTACCTTCTCGTACTCAGGGTTTATTTCCCACCTGTTGCAGATGACCTATTCTATCACGGGTGTTGCAAGTATTGCCTTCTCCCAGCTGGGGATGAAGACTAGGCTGCTGGGCATAGTCTCTACTAGTCTTCTTATCTAAGATACTTTTGTGGGACATGACCTAATCTGGCAATGTATTTGAACTTATGAAGTTATGTATCGAACTATGTTGCTTCCGCTAATCAAACTTGGTTTATAATATTTTATTTTGAATTTCGATGGATGTAATCCATATGCTAATTGTGAACTGTTATAACGAATGATGTGTTGTGTTGAATCACTATGATCTTGGCTTGTATGTTGAAAGTTGTTTGAAATCCTTTGAGATTTTCGGACTACCGGGCTTATAGGAGCCTAAGTACAGGAATTTGATCACTTTGGTGATTGTTTTTGTACTTACGTTCTTAAAATTTAGTCGGTTCTGTTACATTAAACTGAACAATTTTAAAAAACAAAACAAATGATGCTCAATCTCCATGCTATCATTTGATTAAATTTGTATACTCTTTATTCATCGCTAATATTCCTATAACATGTGAACAAACTATGATAGGGACCCCATGTTATCCAAGTAATTGGAATATGTGATATAGTTGGATGAAGATGAACCTTGCTCTCTTATGCAAAGAACTTGGGATTTATTTTAAAAAAACAAAATCCAAATAGCATGCTCCTCAATGATATTCAAATTCCTACCAAAGTCTATCTAGTGATTAGAGCTTTAAACTACCAAAATTATTCTACTTATTCCTACATTGAGTTTTGTCAAGTCTTGTTGACCTTTGTTGAGAAAGCTATCATGCCCCCAAGATCAAGATCACGTACACGCCACAAATATAAGCTATTCCTACACTGGGAATACGCTGAAACATGCCTCCATCCACCGGAAACTCTACTCCTACACTGGGAGTAGACAAAAAAATATATGTGTTTGTTAGGCAAATACTTCGTGTTCTAAAAAGATAATGATCTCTCTCGAAATATATGGTTTAGAAGAAAAGACATGGGCTATGCAAAAATCTTAAAAAATATGGACACAATAAGGTCCAAGTACAAAAAGAAAACAAATGATGAGCACATGAAGGCTCATGTTTTGAGAAAAAAGAAAGCAGAGAGAAAGCCATGTTCTCAAAATAAAAATTAGAGAGAGATCATTCTTGTTAAAGGAGTATAGCATTAGTTTATCTTTATCCACACACATGCACTTCTTGATCTAAGGGTATGACATCTTTCTCCTTGGATCCAAGCTTTGACTTAACAAAATATGTAGAGTAAGTATGCCTTCATATCTTTCCCTACCCAAAGATCCGTATAAGCTTTTTAGAAGTAGGAAAGAAAGAGGGCAACACTATGATATGTCTTGGTGAGGAAGCAAACACAAATATGAGTGATCCGAGAGAATAATTTGAGGAGCTAAGCTATGTTTATATTTTCAAAATCAAATGAAAAACACAAGTTTCTAAACTGATTGATGCAAGGGGATTTGAATCCATGCTGTTCTATTATTCAATCACCTAAGATAATGTGGTAGACACTCCAAAGTTCACATGTTCTGGTGAAGCCTGGAATAACTTGTATGCAGGTTTCATATCAAGGAGATGACCCATCTTAGTCCTTAAAGCTTTACTCGAGGATGAGCAAAGGGCTTAGTGTGGGAGAGTTTCTTGGTGGTCCTTAACTCACATTTTTCACTACCAACATTTATATAAAATCCATCTAAAGAGCACCAAACTTAGAAATAGGGCTCATAACTAACAAAATTCCATGAGTTTTAGTGATTCATCGATTGCAGGTGCACATATCAGGATAACACAAGAAACGTGTCAAAAGTACACAAAGAACAAGGCATAACATCACCCAACATGAGCCCAAAAGGGAGAAGGCCCACTTACCAGGCAAATCAGGGCCCAATCAGGTGGAGAAAAAAGGCCAAAGCCTAGATCACATCAACTCCAAATGGCGCAAAACTCAGCAGGACCCATCTGGAGGCCCAAGGAAGGGAACCCAGCAAAGATGGGGTCATTTGAGCCCAGTTAGGGTGCAGCCACACCCTATCTAGTGTATCTGAGGCCCATCTTTGTTGGGCCACCTCATGTCACCTCTCCATTGATGGTTGCATGGGTGAAGGCGGTGACTTAAATGCGTAGATAGGCAGTTTGGTGCCTTCCATGAGGGGATGAAGCATTTTTCAAATGACCCCCTCCTCTCCACCTATAAAAGTAGGCTCCCTCCTCATAACATCAACACACAAGAGCAAGAGCACTCCACCTTTGAGCTTCACTCTAAATGCTTAGGCCCTAGATAGCTAGTAGACTTGGTTAGGGAGAGATGTCAGGGAGAGTATGGGGAAGCGCCGAGCTTATCGGTGTCTCCTCGAGCTTGTAACTCGACGAACACATGTGCTTCAATGGAGTTTTTGGCTAAGTGAGTGTTCAAGTTTCTTATGGCATTAAGTCTTTTGATTAGTTAAGTTTTACTCTTACTTGTTTACAGGTTCGTCGTTCATCTTTGTGATGAATACTCTAGTAGAGGGCCCTGATAAAGACAGATAACCCTGCGCAACGCTAGAGTAGTAGTCGATAGCGTAGACATGGTGTCTAGGCTAGAGGCTACCTTCGTTTGCCTCCTACTCCACGGTTGAGGGGTAGGCAGCAGGTGGTGATAGCCCTGTCCGTCCCTAGTAATCCTCCACATTTGGGTACGGCATAGAGCCATAGGCTGGCCTCGCTTGGCAGATTAGGTGTGATCCGGTGTCTAAAGTAAGCAAGTGAAAGTAGAGTTTAACTGTCCTTAGACCCAAAAGCCATAAGAATTCATCTCTACCCTTGCCAACTTTACCCATATGTTGTCCTTGGACAAATTAGCTAGAAGAAGTACCTCCATTCCCTGTGGAAATACAATACCCTAAATACTTTTGGGTGAAAGCTACAACGGTAATTTTATGTGCTCATGAAATCTTTCTGTTTGCGTTAAGAAATACCAACAACCTTTCTTATCTATACATATGTGCAAGCTTTCAAATTGAAACTCTTAGCACATATGTTGGGGGAGCTAATGCTACCAATTCGGGTTTATGAAACTTGTCCATATCCTTTACACATGGTAAAATGCTTGGGCAAGCAACATGAATCCAAAAAGATTTCATTGAATATCTTTGTGAAAAGGTTGTCCTCAATTGCTAAAAAGGGGGAGATTGAAAGCCCTAGTTTGGTTTTGGATAATTGATGAAACCTAAGTGATCTAACCCTTGTCATTAAGTACTGTGATTGAGATAGGGTTGTACACATCAAGTGATATAGCTAGATGATGGTCTTGGTGATGGTGGTGACCAAAAGAGATGATCAAGTGCTCCAACTTGAAAAGAAGAAGAGAAAAACAAAAAACAAGTGTTGATCAAGGCAAGGGTATCAAATAGGTTTTTACTTTGGCACTCAAGACACCATAGAGGGTGTGAGTGTGTTTAGGATAGATAGCCGTATTATGAAGAGGGGAGAAATCATAGTTGATGTGGCTGTCAAGTGCCATTAGGTGATCTAACTTGTTTGCATGTACATTGGATCCTAATGAGCTAACAAACACTTAGGAATTGACTTAGAATATTGCCAACTCACATAGACATGTGTTGGAATACTTGAAGTTGGCACACATGCACAATGGTGAAGTGAATGATGTCCAAAAGAAGAGAAGCAGGACCAGACCCTAGCTAGGTGAGTCCGGTCATTGACTCAGAGGTCGGCCAGCCCTACCTACTGGACCGGACCCTGCTGACTTGGTCTGGTTACTCGGTGCTGTTGGCACGAGGACACGTGGTAGTCTGTGGAGGACTAGACTCAGGCTGTGAGTCCGGTCAGCTAGGATCGGACTCAGTCTGAGCTCGCCTAGACCTCTCTGTGTGATTTTCGCCCTGGCCAGACCTTGGTGAACAGTGTCATGGCTAGGTCTGGTCATTGAGTCATTGTGAGTCTAGTCTTTGCGGTGTTGAGCATGGGTAGCTAAGTTATTGAGGACCGAACTCTGGCGCGGGTCCGGTCAGTTTTTAATGCTCGAGGAGTTCTCTGGATTGCTTTGGACCTAGGGTCGCTGTTGACGATAGTTAACATTCATCATAAACCGTCAACCCACCTAACATAAATGATTAAAATAGATCACCAACATAGACTTAGGGGTTTAAACTAATAATTTTCATGAGTTTTTGTGAATCTATGTTTCCAGCAGGATTTAATCAGAAAATCGCCAAGGGGGACCTACTCATCAAAAAGAAATTATAGAATTTCTCTGTGGGAACTACGTGGGAAGACTCTAGAAGACTCCAGGAGGCTCTCCACCGAGGTGGGGCTCAACCCACTGACATGTGGGGCCGGCCGGCCCCACCTAGAGGCTGCCCAGCCTATGGGTCCCCCAGTTAGCCTCCCGTTGTTATGTCGGTTCTCCACCGCCTCCTAGGATGCATCTCAGCCATTGTTTCAAGTTGGTTTGATCCAAGGGCTGAGGATTGATGCTCAGGGCTATATATACCAGCCTATAGCCCCCTAGGGAAGAAGCCAAGTCAGATTCTGAGAGCTGAGAAGTCAAAAACCCTAATTCCTTATGTCCACCAAGATCTAGAGCTAGCAATCAAAAGATTAGTCCTTCATAGGATCTAGTCTTGTATTAGAGATAGAGAGATAGAGTGAGAGGGAAGAGTTTGGAGGAGCTCTGGCATGTCTATGCTCTCTCTCTATGGCTTTTACCCTGGCGAAATCAAGTTCTTCATGAGCTTGCTTCTGAGATTTCTCAAGTAATTGACTTCTAATTCAAGTAAGCATCTTGTTCTTCAGGTTTGTGACTCTCTTTTGAGTACTTTGATCCCTGCCGCTCTTGGGTTAAAGTAGTATTTGTAGTGTAAGCGTGGTGCTTAGACTCGCTTACTCGTGGATGTACCCTATTTTCCAAATCGGTGGTAGCTCACGAGGGTGACTTTTATAGCCTCGTTGAATCCTCTATAGTCCACATCCCGTTAATAGTCCACCTCCCGTTAGTTGGCCTAGCAGGGTGACTTTTATAGCCTCGATTACATACTCTGCCTGTATTTTCTCTAGTAATATCCCCAGAATTGAACAATAGAAGACAAAGCTTACCAAAGTTAGAACTAGAAGACCTTAGTAGTCTCCTCTATACTCCTATTCTCTAGCCTTGGTTGTGAAGTTGGGTTAAGTTAAGACTTAGTCATCCTCACCTCCATTCCTTTGGGTTCGATATTAAAATTGGGTTATTCTCGATGAAGTGCTATAACAATATAATATCTGTGTGCTTACGGATAGTTTTGTGTGCATTAATTTATACCAACAGTCGTGTAGGGTCCGATGCTAGTTCGGCAAGTCCAGTCTAGAGCCTAGGTGTTTGACAGAGCATGCGTAATAGTCAAATTTGAAATCATCCTTGCGTGGCGCTCGCTGGTTGGCCGGTGGTGGCGACCGGAGTCACAGGACCAGACTCTACCTGGGTCCGGTTGGCCCCAAGGAACATAACAGTTCATTTTCTTAGGAGGTCTATAAATTGACCATGGCCGGCCTTGGAGTGTCTGTCTTGGCCATTTGACATTCTTGACATCCCTTTGAGCTGAGAAACAGTACTCCCACTCATCTCTCCTGATTGTTGTTCATCCAAGTGAGTTGAGAGAGCATCCAAGTGCATTTGCATCGTGTTGAGGCATCTAGTGGCACTTGTGGTTGCATCGGCTACGGATTCTCTTGTTACTCTTGGTGTTTGTCGACATCTAGACAACCTGGAGTAGCGGAGGAGCATTAGCATGAGTTGGTGATTGTTTCTGGCCATCTCCTAGTGATTGTGAGGGGTCTTGTAACTTCCCCAGTGGAGAGCCAAAAGGTAACTCTAGTGGATTGCTTGTGTCATCGAGTTACCTCACTTGTGGGTAGGTTCTTGCGGCGCCCAAGTGTTGGGCTAGGTGTGTGATACCTATTAGCCACCGAACCACCAAGTGTTTGTCGACACAACAGGGACTAGGGTGCCGGCAAGCATGTGAACCTTGGGAGAAAAAGTGATTGTCTCTTGTCCATTGGATTTCTCCTAGATATTCATTATTTGGGTGATTGATCATTGCTTGCCAGGATTGGTAACTATCTCTATCACTTGTATTTACACTTGATATTCCTTGTGTAGTGGTAGAAGTAGTAAGTCTTTTTAGTTGAGTAGCTAGAAGTAATTAGTTAGTATTCTTGTGCTAGCTAGCTCACTAGTTTAGAATTAGCAATCTAGTCAATTGTGTGCCATAGAGATTGTAAAGAACTAGAATTGTGATATAGGTGGCTTGCAACCCTTGTAGAGATAGAGCAAAATTGCTTTGCGCCATTTAGTGTACTAGCCATTTGCTCTAGTGTATTTGTAGAGAATTTTTATAGGCTATTCACCCCCCCTCTAGCCATGTAGGACCTTTCACGCGTGGCGGTGAAGCTTGAGCAAGACAGCACCAATGGACCAGAGCAATGGTGAAGACAAGTGAGGTCAAGATCGATGAACCAATAAGGTCACATGATGATATGAAGTGGACCATATCATTTGTGATATTGTTGGTGCATGTGTTGCATCGACATTGGAGGAGATGAAATATGGAACACGCAAGGCAAAGGTACAACCTATAGGGCATTTCATTTCATTGGTCATAGGTGTGTAGAGAAGTTTATGACCCGATTTAGGGTAGATGGCCATACTATCAAGAGGGGCAAACTTGTTTGCATATCAGTCATCTAGTGCCACTTGAGCGATCTAACTTTGCATACGTGTTAGGAACGAGTGGCATGGTGAAATGAGTGCTAATCCTTTGAAAAATGCTTGAGAAAATGCTAACACACTTGCACATGAAGGTGTACACTTGGTGGTGTTAACACATTTGCAAAGGAGATGAATTTTGATAAGTTTTGGAGAAATTTGAGTTGAATAAGAGAAGAGATGGGGTCACTGGGTGTGACCGGACCCTAGCTCCGGGTGAACGGACGCGTCTGGTCAGTGACCCTAGGCTCGGCAGAGGATGTAGGTCAAACCGGACTCTGGCTTGGCTAGGGACTAGACTCGACTGTGCAACTGTTCATAGGTTGGCACGCTGGCAGGAGCGTGACCGAATGCAGGAGAATCCAATCACTGCAGGAGAGTCCGGTTAGTGGTGACCAGACATTTCTAGTCACCCAAATACCTCTCTGGAACCTCTCTGTTTATGACTGGACGTTGGGTGATGGTGAGTCCGGTCGATCAACCGGACTCGATGTTCATTTGCCTGTGTTGGGAACCGCTGGCGCCCAATGGTAACATTCAAACAGTCAAAGCACGTGGTGCTTAGAGAGTGACCGCACTCTATGACTGGACGCATCCTATGTGACTAGACTCTACGATTGGATGCATCCGGTCACTGCTGCAGTGAGTCCAGTCAGTGCGTAGATAGCCCAGTGAAGGGGGTAACAGCTATTTTCGCCCTTAGGGCTATAAAAGGAGTGTGTGGCCGGCCTTGGCTGATGCTCGGCACCCTTGGAACTTAGGGTCCATGCTTGGGGAGTGCTAGGAGAGCCTCTAACTCACTTGTGCAAGAGTGAATCGATTGCGAGTGAGTGATTCTAGTGCGGTTGCATTGAGAGATTGCATGAGAATTAATCTAATGGCACCAAACTATATGTTTTATCTTTTTGCCCTTTATTCCTTTTATCCCTTATTGAACTCTACTTTTTAACCTATGTGGTGTTCTTAACTCATCACCATGTCATATGAGATGGTGTCCTAGCTAGTCTACTGAGTCTAGGGCAAACTGGTGTGAGCTTGCCCTAATAGAGTTCCTCTCGGGCTAGCATTCAGTGGGCCAACGGATGACCTAGTTTGTCAAAATAGGCCAGGCCAGTTTCTAAAATAGGTTAAGCCGATTTTTGCAAAGGCGCTGCAAGGTGCACCTATGCAAGCTGCGAGTTGATTTGATTGTGTGATATCATATTTTAGCGTAGCACACTTTTTAGCAACTCCACGAGGAACAATTAGACAACCAGTGGATCATTTGCTGCAAAGAAATTGTCATCAATGATTAGCAGTAATCTACAATGAGATATAAATTCCCAATATGTGACATCTGGGCCAGGTTGAATTATGCCAATGTGCACATGAGTTTGTAGGGGATTCTAGGGCAACAACACTCAAACGTTAGACCACCTCTTACGAAAGTGTAACTAGGTTGGTGGAAACATGTGTTCACTCCATGTGCGGAGTAGATCTAATTGTTTGGACTCTAGAGCATTAGACAATCTACCTTTGTGGTTGCAACTAATTCATATGCTGGTGATGCTAGATCTTTTGAAGAAAACATTGCACCGACTAGAGATTATTTAGATTGTTCTTCTAGATATCCAAATTATACATATGAGAATCAAATAAAAACATCATGTTAAATTGTAACACCCTGCGTCCAAAACTACTTATATGGCCCAACTCTGCTTGTGAAACGGGTCTGCATATACGTAGCACCTCTTACACTTTTGCCCTCGCTTCATGTAAAAGGGTTAACTTGGAGGTGCTACGTTTGAAACGATAAGGATTATAAGATTTCCCTCACCCTCGTAAACTTCGGAGGTGGTACTAAGTCCACCAACTACAACCACATATGTGCCATATGGGCCACATGGGGCCAACTTTACAACCACTACAAGCTTCCAATGGGCTAGGGTGTTACATAAATAGAGTGTATTCCTCATGTTTTCATGGTACTAGCAATATACGACATGCATTGGCACCATTAACAAGTTTATATGGCGATGAACAACATGGTGAGTATGGCCAATTCACAATTTAATTCTATAAAGAACTCATATATGAGTATTGTTAGACTTCTATTTGATGAAAAACTCATATTCAAATTAAAAGAAGTAACTAAAAAAGTATTTCAAAAGACCTTAGGCACTGATTGTGAACAGATCGCTAGGTTGAAAAAGGAAAAGTCCACTACTATCAAGAAGTATCTATTGCTAGCCAAACTCGCTTTGTCAAATCTTAGCCAGATTCTGATGTTGTTGGCCAAGATAGTAAAATCATAATTCAGTCTCAAGCCGAACCTAGCGAAATCAAAACCAAAGCTTTCTAAAGAGCATAGAGTATACATCTAGTACTTCTGCACTTGGGGAGGCAACAACAAGAAGATTCATATGATCAATTGGGTTCAAATTGGTCTACTTAAATGAAGCTAAAGATGTTGAAGCCGAAAAATCTTGACATTGGTGTTTGGAAAAACATTGAAGCCAAAAGATCATACCAAGTATCAAAAGAAAAGGCC
Source organism: Saccharum hybrid cultivar R570 (assembly GCA_038087645.1). Lineage (NCBI taxonomy): Eukaryota > Viridiplantae > Streptophyta > Magnoliopsida > Poales > Poaceae > Saccharum > Saccharum hybrid cultivar. Next base: position 4,538,981 of record JAQSUU010000423.1, read on the forward strand.
AAACCCTGTTGTTGGGGAGCTTACAGCTAAGTGCCAATAATGTAACAGAACTGACCAAATTATAAGAGCACAAGTACGAAAACAAGCACCGAAGCGCTCAAATTTTCAAACTTGAGCCCATATAATCCCGGTAGTCAATTGAAATCACGAAGGATTTCAAACCAAACTGCTTACAACCAGGATCGCATCATTCAACATACACATCGTACGTTACATTTCACAAGTAGTTCCGAAATAAGTTTACACCACGGAGTAGCAAATATTACAAACCAAGTTTGAAAGTAGCGGAAGCATAACACACACATAGTTACTTAAATACTGCCAGTCTGGATGATCGACATCCCGCAAAAGCATGAGGAAAGTACATAAAGACGATCACGCCCTTGTGATCTAGTCATCATCACCCGCAGGGTGGAGACACGTCTTGCAGAATCCCTGATAAAGCATGTCATCTGCAACAAGAGGGAATAAACCCTGAGTACTGGAATGTACTCAGCTAGACTTACCCATCATAAACCAGAAATAATAAGACACCAAGGATTATGCAAGGCTTACACAATAGGCTCGCTGACACCACATTTTGCATAAAGGCATAAGTAGTTGAAACTCTTATAACCTGTACTAGCATTTATTTTTAGCATTTACCTGTCATCTATCTTAGCACCTGTACTAAACATGCACTTGATTATCATCAAACAATTATTCATATTATTTCCATAGCAGGTATAAATTGTGGCAACATTGTATCATTCACTTAACCATCTGTTCAATTAATGAGATCTACGTTGCCGCTGCTCAAGTCAAGTGCTCACTAACCGGGAGCGACGGCGATTCAAATCGAATTCCTATCCAGCTGGAGGGGTATTTCTAACACTCACCGCGCAGGCCCCTGCCAGGGTCGCACAAGCCACCTTTCGTATGATTCAGGAATCGCGGGTCCGAATGATGTCGCAACCCCAAGGGCGACACTCTGCCAGGTGATAGGGACTCTAACCCCCCCTTGGTCTCACGCCAATGTCCCCAAGCACATCCTTTCTCTCCTCCAAGAAGCAACCTACCATTCGATTCCCGGCCTGAATCACATTACTCGGCTTCGCGGTCGGAACGACTTATCCGGCCAACTAAGTGTTAGACTGCGTTCAACATGACTCAAGGACGTACAGCGAATCAGTCCTTAAATGACTCAGACGGGCATGGCTCCACACCCAAGACATGAAGTGTCTTGCAGCTGTACCATCGAACTCCCGCCCGGTCTCAATTTCATTTTAAAGCATGGTTCCATCACGATAGCCATAAGCCACTCGCGACCCAGCCCTATATCTCACGGATGACCGGAAATCACCCGACTTCTACCGTACTAAGCAGGGCTAAGCATTGACACGTGCCTAAACCTAATATAGGATTTAAGTACAATATCGGGACAAGGACAGGTATAATGCAACAGTTGTTTTCATACAACTCCTACTACTTAATGCAGTAAAAAATTAAAAGTACTCAAGATATATTTATAAAACAATGGGTTCAGCATGCACCGGGGCTTGCCTTTGAGAAAGGTTGCAGTCCTGTGGTCCGGGCACTCCGGAAGTTCTTCTTCGGAAGCTTCTCCGCCGGTGGGTTCCTCTGCTGGTTCCGGCGGATTCTGAATCTCCTCCGGTGTCGTTTGTTCGAATTCGAGGAGTGTCACCCCCTCCGGAACACCTATTGCATGAGTGCATAATAAATCTCATGAATGCATAGGGAAAGATGCAGTATGCTCGGAATGGATGCATTACAACAATTTTAAAGCCCTATTCAAATCACTTAAAAAGAGTAGGTGCAAATTTCCTCTCCGGTAGAGAAGTACTCACCTAATCTACTTAACCTAAGATAAAGTTGCTCTTCCTCAGTCAAGGCCCTAACACCTAACAATTACAAAAGTAGCATTTCTTAGGATATCACACCACAACAAATCAGCAAACTACCACAGTAAATCATCCTGGACAGCAGCTACTCGTTTTTATCATAACTAGAGATTTCCAAATTCAAACGATGTGATCTAAGACAATCTGGAAAGCCTAAGAAATGCTCTACAATTCATTTTCAGACCTCAACTCCAAACTCCTAAGTTTTCCATGTCAAATTTCACAAGTCCCAGAATCTGTCCTCTCAAAACAGAGAGTAGCAGATTCTGAACTGCCACTTAAAACAACAGTAACTCTCAAACTACTAAGCCAAATGTTCCCAAATTTTGACACAAGCTAGTTTATCAAGTTTACTGAGCAACCAATTTTATCAAAGGTCAAACTTAGAAATACTACCAGCTGTCCAGAAAACCTAAAATTACAAAGGTTAAATATTTGTTGATGTGACCAAAGTCCCCTAAAACCAAACTAATGTTACCAAAAGTTCACATGAGGTACAAAAACACCAGAAAGTAAGGTGTGACCAACTAGAACATTTATTTAACCCCATTTCTTAATTTACTTAATTAATTAGGTGGAATTTTAAACATATATGTAAACTGCTCCTAAAATTCTACAAAAATTACAGGAGACTCTCTGACCCAAAAATAGACCACAATAAAAATTTGAACAAGTTTTATTCACAGAAACTCTCTATACAAAATTCACAAGTCCAAAAGGCTGATTTTTTGCATAATTAATACATCATATTGAAAAGTATCAAACAACAGATTTCATATTTTTCTTAGATACTCTAGGGTACCAAGACATTCTCCAAAAAGTTACAAGAACATTGCACATGTAGAAAAATTACTAAAATTCATTCAATTATTTCCTAGAATAACACGATGGCCTTATAACTTAAAAATTACTTAAGCACTGATGCCCAAATTTTTACCAGAGCTAGGGCAAGCATAGAGTAACCTACCCACAAAATTTCATGATTTATGGAACACTACAGCTCAAGTTATAAATTTAACAATTTTGCATGCATTCCAAAACACATTTAAAGGATCTATTAAATTCTTACAGAACTTAAACATCTCATACCAGATTTATATTTTTATAAAATACTACACATCATGTAGACCCTAACAAAATTTATCTCATGATTTTTGGATCAGTAAAACCCTAGATCTACATTTTTCAAACCACTACAAAAACCTGTGACAAAATAATAAAAAAAACGAATTTCATCTCGGATGAACTGGGCCGGCCCAGAAAACGCGGCCCACAACACTCGCGCGCGCGGCCCGCTCAGCACCCCGCCCGCGCGCGACACTGATGGGCGGGCCCCCGCGGTCAGTGACCGGAGACAGGGGAGGCGGCGACCCGCGAGCTCCGACGAGCTCGAGCTCGCCGGAGAAGGGCTCGCTCGGCCAATCAAGCACTGCCTCGTGCTCTCCGTCACACGGTGCGTCGATTGGTGCCCGCAGAAGGGATGGGGATGGGGCGGAAGGGGCTTGCCACCGCGAGCGGCGGCCGATGAGGTCCGGTGGCGGCGCACCGTCGCCGGTGAGGGTGTACGGTGCTGGCTAGGCTCGGTACGAGCTTCACCGAAGCTAGGCGGAGCTATTTAGATAGGAAGGGAGGATGGAGAGAGACCCGAGGTACCCCGGCCACGGTGAGGTTCCATGGCGGGCTCCGGCGACCTCTCGGAAACGGGGAAGGGAACAATGTGGCTCACCTCGAGTCCAATCACGGCCGTCGGTGGGTCGAGGAGATGGAGGGCGGTGAGGCGGAGGAAATGGCGAGGTCTAGCGGCCGGTGATGCAGTGTAGCTCGCGCTCGAGCTCGCCGGAGAGGAGCGGCAATGGCGGCTCGGTTTCGGCGTTTTGCAACTGGAAGAGAGGGCGGAGGAAGTGGAGGCCGGCTCGCGCGTCGTGGCGGTCTTGAAGGCGTCGCGGCCTGGCCGGTGGGGCTAGGGCCGGCGTACGGGCGCCACCGCGCCTCCACGCGTCGGCGCGGCTCTGTGGCCGGTCGGCCACCTCACACTGAAGACTGAATCGCGATGACGGTGCCTCCATCAGTGACTGACAGCGCAACTTTGGGGTTGATTAACTTCTAATCCAGCTCGTTTCAGTGGAAACTCCAATTAACAAAGTTGTAGACTTATGTAAGCTCTACAAGTTTGTAACAGGCCTCCAGAGCTGATTCGGTTTGGTTAGTGAGATACAGGGACATCAAGTAGTGCTCAGTGAAACTGAAACCGGTTTTCAGTTAACGATGCCGACTGAAAACCTAATTTCATAACACGATATCTCTTGAACCATTGAGAACTAGGCTTAGGTGATATTGGCAATGTTGTAGAGCTACATGAGGACTACAAGTTTGTCAATATGAGTGAAAGCTGTTTTGGCCTGGTTTGCAAACTACAAGCTCCTAAAGTAGGCATCAGTAAAACTGGAGGGTCAGATTTCAGACTTAGAAAAAATTCTAAGTCTTGGAGCTACTTCTCTAGCTGACTTGTGGGCCACTTTTGAGCATGTTATGGTCAATTTCATGAGATGGTCATATTGAGACTTTTGTTCCCCATAAAATTCTTTACAACTTTGCTTAAGGTTGCTCTTCCATGCAAGGTCTCTAAGTTAGACTTTTTAATTGGTCAAACTAGAACCTCCTAGGGTCAAATGGTGGTCAAACTTTTCTTGGAGGGCAATTTTGTAATCTTGGTCAACATGAACCTTGCTCCAAATGTTACCCTAAGTATAATTAAGGTGTTGTAGGTCATGATTGGCTACCTTACCCTTTTTGTTACACCAACTATCAATTACTCATGACACCAACCAAACAAACCCTAAACAATCACATGAGTTGCATTACATAAAATAGTAAACATGGATTATGCATGTTTATGCTTATGCAAATGCAGTGCAATTAAGGACTAAACACTTGAGGTGTTACAGCCCTCCCCCCTTATAAAAATCTCGTCCCGAGATTTGGAAAGTGTACCATTTTTCATAAAATTCCTTATAACCATCCCGTAAATAATCTTCCCGTTCCCACGTAGCATCACTTTTACTACCCTGATTACTCCACATCACTTTGTACCACTTAACCACTTTACTTCTAGTTACTCGTTCCTGAGTATCGATCACTCGGACTGGCTTTTCTTCATAGGTTAAGTCGGATTCCAGCCTGATATCACCTAAAGGAACTTGTTCCTCAGGAACTCGAAGACACTTTTTAAGCTGAGATACATGGAAAACGTTGAATATGGCTCTCATTTCAGGAGGTAACTGGATTTTGTACGCAACAGCTCCACTCTTGCCTATGATCTGGAAAGGACCCACGTATCTTGGTGCAAGTTTCTGCTTAACACCAAAACGTTGGACACTCTTCATTGGAGAAACTTTCAAATAAACGAAGTCTCCAACTTCAAACTCGAGTGGTTTTCTACGACGATCAGCATAGCTTTTTTGTCTAGCTTGGGCTGCAGCCATGTGTTTCTGGATAGTACGGACTTGTTCCTCGGCTTCCTGGACAAAATCAATGCCATAATACCTTCTTTCCCCAGCTTCTACCCAGTTTAACGGAGTTCGGCACTTACGACCGTACAAAGCTTCGAATGGGGCCATCTTAATACTCTCTTGATAACTGTTATTGTACGAGAATTCGGCTAAAGGTAACCATTTTTCCCAAGAACCCTTGGATGAAATGACGCATGCCCGCAACAGATCTTCCAAGATTTGGTTAACTCGTTCCGTCTGACCAGATGTCTGGGGGTGATAAGCAGAGCTTCTCACTAACTTGGTTCCCAGAAGGTGATGCAAATGCTCCCAAAAGCGCGCAGAGAACTGGGGACCACGGTCAGAAACGATAGTACGAGGTATCCCATGAAGCCGGACTATCTGATTGAAGTACAACTCAGCATAGTCAGTGGGACGATAGTCCACTCTCACTGGGATGAAGTGAGCTAATTTGGTCAAACGATCAACAATTACCCAGATAGAGTTATGATTCTTGACTGTGGGAGGAAGTCCGACAATAAAATCCATACTTATCTCTTCCCATTTCCAGCCTGGAATGGAAAGTGGCTGAAGTAGCCCAGCTTTCATGTGCACAGCTTTAACTCTGCAACAGGTGTCACACCTAGCAACATATGCAGCTATCTCTTTCCGCATCTTAGTCCACCAATAAAGTGGCTTCAAATCATAATACATCTTATTACTACCCGGATGGATGGACAACTTGGACGAATGTGCCTCGGACAGGATCTGATCTCTAAGCTCTCGGTCCTTAGGTACCACTAACCTATCCTTAAACCACAACACACCTTCGTCATCTAACCTGAAATGCTTAGTCTCTCCTTCATTCATCTTCCGTTTTATGTGAAAGATACCCGGATCCGTCTTTTGGAGCTCAATGATTCTATTTCTGAGAGTACCACTGACAGTGATGTTATACAAGACTGCCGGATGTAACAGGCGGGATCGGTGAAAATCAGTTTCAACTAAGGAATGGCAGTGAGACTTACGGCTCAAAGCGTCCGCAACCACATTTGCCTTGCCTGGGTGATAGTGCACTTGAAGATTATAATCTTTAATCAACTCGAGCCATCTTCTCTGACGCATATTTAGTTCAGGTTGAGTGAAGATGTATTTGAGGCTTTTGTGGTCTGTATAGATATTGCAGACATTGCCCAGCAGATAATGCCGCCATACCTTCAAGGCATGAACAACTGCAGCCAGTTCTAAGTCATGCGTTGGATAATTCACCTCGTGCTTCCGAAGTTGCCGCGAAGTATATGCAATTACTCGGCCTTCCTGCATCAAAACACCTCCCAAACCTATGCCTGAGGCATCACAATAAATATCAAATGGTTTCTCGATGTCCGGTTGTGCCAAAACCGGAGCCGACGTTAGGAGGGTTCGCAGTTGATGAAAAGCCGCATCACACTCAGGAGTCCAGACAAACCTAGTGTCTTTTTGCAGCAACCGAGTCATGGGTTTGGCTATTTTTGAGAAATCCGGGATGAAGCGACGATAATAGCCAGCCAACCCAAGAAAACTCCGGACCTCATGAACCGAAGTAGGAGCCTTCCAATTCAATACTTCTTGTACCTTAGTGGGATCCACCATAATTCCTCCATCGGACAACACATGCCCAAGAAAAGGTACTTCACGAAGCCAGAATTCACACTTACTGAACTTCGCATACAGTTGATGCTCACGAAGTCTGCTGAGGACAATACGCAAGTGTTCAGCATGTTCTTCCTCATTTTCAGAATACACCAAGATGTCATCGATGAATACCACCACAAACTTGTCCAATTCGGGCATAAACACCGAATTCATCAAGCACATGAAGTGTGCTGGGGCATTGGTCAGGCCGAAGGACATAACAAGATACTCATAAAGACCGTATCTTGTCGAGAAGGCTGTTTTTGGAACATCTTCAGGACGGATTTTAATCTGATGGTACCCAGACCTTAGATCAATCTTGGAAAAGACTTTAGCTTTGGATAATTGATCGAACAAGATGTCGATACGCGGTAGAGGATACTTATTCTTAACAGTGACTGCATTCAGAGGTCTATAGTCCACGCACATCCGCAAGGTTTGATCCTTCTTCTTTACAAAGATAGCAGGGCAACCCCACGGAGACGAGCTAGGACGGATCAACCCCTTCTTCAAAAGTTCATTCAACTGCACCTTAAGTTCAGCTAACTCATTTGGAGGCATTCTATATGGTCTCCTAGAGATGGGTGCGGTGCCAGGCAGCAACTCGATTTTAAATTCCACGTCCCGATCCGGAGGGAGTCCCGGCAAATCATCGGGAAAAACGTCCGGAAATTCATTTACTACGGGAATTTCAGCCAACGCCTTTGCTTGCACAGCATGAATTTCCCCCGACAATTCAACTTTTCTGGGAAGTTGTACTAGAAAACCCTTTTGATCTGTAGGATCTCTGAGCATAACTACCCGAGCGGATGTGTCAATGAGTACCCCATTCTGACTCATCCAATTCATGCCCAATATAACATCTATGTCTAAACCAGGTAAAACCAATAGGGCAAGCGAATAACTTCGCCCTTCTATCTCAAACTTAAGGTTCCCCACTACTTTGTTTGTGGAAATTGTAACACCCCAGGTGTTTATCACCAATTAGGCTGTGGGTTTGAGCTCAAATATGATAGATTAAGTCGAGATGACAATGTCAAGGTCAACCTACGAAGAAGAGCCTAATTTAAACTTGGATGTTACTCCTTTGCTTTACATATAGACCATGTTCAAAGATATATGTTCGGATGGTGTTGTTGCCATATCTTCATGTGTCTCACCTTGGTACCTATCTATATTGGTCCCTGGAAAAGTTTCATGAAGTTTGGAATCAAAAAAGTCACATGAAATGATAAGTTATATGCTTGTTTGGATTATGACTAAAACCTGCCTTACATCCCATGGGCGCTAGTGTTGTGCAACATACAAATGCAATATGTGCAACACATCTTGGACACAGGTGGAACACCCTAGTGGAACATGTGTAACATGTATCTTGAAACAACTATAGCATTTCACTTGAGTTCTATGTTTCAAGGCATGTGAGGCCTACACTTTTATGCAACCTATGCATGGTGGGTATGTTTGGCCTCTACAACACCTTAACTACACTTAGGACATTTAATGGAATAATGTTCATGTTGATCATTTTGCCTAAGTGTGCTTCTAAGTGATGGTTGACCAGGTATAGACCCTAGAACACATTTGTTTGACCGTTTCAAAAGTGTGACCTAGAAGCTTTGCATGACTGTGCACCATTTTACAAAGTTGTAGAGAATTTTATAAGGAACAAACTTTGTTTAAGAGTCAAGTCATGAAAATGTGTGGAACATGCTCAAACAGGGCCCACAAGGCAGTTTTAGGGCTGATTTCAGCACTTAGACATTTTTAAGCCCTAATTCCGGTGACATCGATGTTGACATCCCGCGTTCTCCAAATTTTGCTAAGCAACTTGAGTTAGTCCAAAAATAAAAGTTCAAGATTATGTTATGGAGAAGAGAATGCAAAAAGTTGCACTAAGTTTGATCGAGTTTCGACCTCCGAAAGCGAGTTTCCGTGATCGCTGTTAACATATTGACACTATCATTTTGGAGCTTAATTATCCGCTGTTACAAAGCTCAAATGGCCGGGCACCTTAAATAAGAAACGTAGAGCAGGCCGAGGTGAACAAACTTCGTTTATGGCCCAATGTCTAATTCGGCCTGGAAGCGGCCCAAAACGGCGTTCCACCTTGCCCACGTCGCTGCCCGCCACGTGCTCGGTGAAATGCCTCAACGGGCGGCACCTGTCCGTAGACGTGGCTGCCATGCGCGAGCAGCGCCCCACCTCCATGCCGCGTGCCCTTGCGCCCGATGTGGATGAGGAGAGCCCCGGCCGAGCTCTCCACTTGCTTCCTCACTCGCCTGCACTCCTCTTTCGCCTCTCCCTCGCTCTACAGCGCCTGCGTGCGCGTGCTGGAGCACGGCCGCCATGGCCGGCTGGCCAAGCTTGCCGCCGCCGCGTTTCCACCGCCCCGAGCTCCCTCGAGTCCTACCGTGTGCGCCAACACCTTCCACGTCGTGCGCCGCCCCTTCGGCTCCCCTTTTCCGGCCATCGCATGGCACCTCCGCGCGGTCGCCGCGGCGAGGCCGTCGCCGTGAGCCCGGCTCGTGTGGCCAGAAGGCCACAGACGTCCACCGGCCCTGCTTCGGGTGGCCACAGGCGCGCCCTACCGCCGCGCTGCTGCCGGGCCGTTCATCCGCCGCCGGCGGGCCGTAGGCCGGCCGCTCCCTTCGCCGGAGTCCGTTTTCCCCCCCCATCCTCTGTTCTGTCTCAAGGTAGAAGAAGACCGTCGTTCTCCTTTGTGTCCATCTGTCTGGCAAGTGGGCCCAACAGTCCAGCGGGTCCCACTCGTCGGTTTAAGAAAACGGTTGTTTGTGTATGTATTCGGGTGGAGCTAGCAAATTGAGTTAGGGTTGCTCTAAGTCTGTTTTTGAATTTCAGAAAATTTGTGAATCTTATAAAAATCATATCTCATGCTAGGTAAGTCCAAAAATAGCAAGAGTGGACTTTTTGGAAACCTTGAGGATAGATCTATGCAGTAGAGTCATAAAATTCTAGATGTTCATAGATGTTTTTCAATGTGTTTATTTAAGTTGAAAAAGAGCTATAGAAATGCCTTTAAACTTGATCAGAGCCAGATCTGGAGTTTTAGAACTCCAAAAATGATGATTCTTGTTTTGTTAATTTTGTGATGACATGTACTTGCTAGGAAAAATATTAAACACCCTAGTTGTTCACTGTTTTCTGAGGGTTGTGATTTGACCTTGTTAAATAAGGAAAATCTCATTTTTATTACTTGTCATTTTATATCTTGAGTTATGATGCTCCAATTGATGTGAAATTTTTATGGTAGGATTGTAATGCTATGGATGTACTGTGGTATAAATTTCATGGTCATTGCTTACTGTATGCTCAAGTTATTGATTTAACTTGTTTATAGCTTGATAAATAGCTTATAAATAATATATAAATGATAAAATATAAAATGTTGTTCTATTACCTTAGTATGATGTTTCTCTATCATATGAATTTATAATATGGCCTTGTGTTCACAGAAAATATTGAGTTTTAGGTTTAATTTGCTCTCACATGAATTCTTGCAATAGTCATTTGTCTTTTTCATAGAGGTTAATATATATGTCCAAATGGTTTGAAATTTGTACAGGAAACTATTGGGAGCATATATATGCCACTGTAATTTTGGTAAAATTTATTGTGCACTTTTAGTAGGTGTTCATAATTCCACCTAATTATCTAAGATAAATTAAGAAATGCATTAAAATAATTTATCTAGCATTGGACACTATGTTTTCTGGTGTTCTTTAGTCATGTATGAAATGTTGGTAAAGTTGGTTTTATTCAATTAAATGTTTGCAACATAAGTTAATAATTATTTCTTGCAAATGAGGTTTCTGAACAGATTTGAGAATATTGTTAATTACCCTATGCAAATGATGTTTTCATGTCTTGTGTGCTATAACAAAGTTGTTGTGAATTTCATAATCTAGCTGCTGCTAAATTTTGGTGGCATTTGACCATATGGTTTAGAAACTACAGCTGTTCTAATTTGGGTTCAGATTTAGGTTGCTCTCTGTCCCTCCCGGACAGATTCTGTACCTTCTGTATTTCGATCTGGTAAATGTTAGAATCAGGTTTAGATGTTTATAAATGAAATATAGATAATTTCATAAGCTTTCCATAATGTCTTCTTGCAAGTCATTTGGAGTTGTAGATCTCTAGTTATGATCGATTTACGGAGCTACTGCTTGGATGTCTAGAAAGTGACAGGTTTTAGTTTTAGTGCCTTGTTTCACTTTGCTATGCTTGTGTGTTAAAGTGTGACTCATATCTTTGATGGTACTGAAGTTGATACCCTGTAATCTTATAAGACTTGTGTCTTGATTGATGTGCTTGCAATCTTCTATGTTATGCCCTAGTGTGGATTAAGTTAATTAGCTCTAGGTGTTGATGAGAACTTGGTGTGCTTGTTTGATTACTCTGTTTATTGCACTTCTATGCATTCATACACATGCATTATTGCACCTCATTTAGGTACGCTAGCTGAAGCACGTGAAGGACCTGATGTGGAGCCAAAACCGAAGACGGTGTTTGGTGGATCCATCCCGAAGAAAGAAGGACCGGACAAGTGGTAGATTGAGGGAATGCTCGCCAAGCGAGTTTCATCTGACAACCCCTGACTTGAGTCGGATCCCAGGCAAGCCCCGGAGCATTATAAGCCTCCTACCTTCGAAAGCAATTAATTATATATATGTTATAAGTATTGTTGCATTAAGTGGTAGGAGTTGGTTGAAAACCTTGCTGCATTGTATCATTCCTTGTCCAGATATATGAATCCCTGAATCCTACATAGACTAGGATCGAGTAGATGCTTAGCCCTGCTTTAAGCGGTAGAAGTCAGGTGATTTCCTGTCACCTGCGAGATGTAGGGATATTCATATATGGCACGGTTGGCTATATTGCTATCGTGGAATGGAACCATGTGTTAATAAAATGAAATGAGACCGGGCGGGATGACGATAGTGAAGCAACAAGGCATGGAGGTCTTGGGTGTCGATCTATCCCCGTCTGAGTCGTTTAAGGACCGATTCGCTGTACGTCCTTGAGTCATGTTGAACGCAGTCTAACACTTAGTTGGCCGGATAAGTCGTTCCGACCGCGAAGTCGAGTAGTATGGTTCAGGCCGGGAATCGAATGGTAGGTTGCTTCTTGGAGGAGAGAAAGGATGTGCTTGGGGACATTGGCGTGAGACCAAGGGGGGGGTTAGAGTCCCTATCACCTGGCAGAGTGTCGCCCTTGGGGTCGCGACATCATTCGGACCCGCGATTCCTGAACTGTACGAAAGATGACCTGAGCAGCCCTCGCCAGGCGCGTCTCGGTGAGTGTTAGAAATACCCCTCCAGCTGGATAGGAATTCGATTCGAATCGCCGTCGCTCCCGGTTAGTGAGCACTTGACTTGAGCAGCGGCAACGTAGATTCCATTAAATTGAACGGATGGTTAATTGGATAACGATGGAAAGGTTGCCTCAATTTATACCTGCTATGGTTAATATTGTTTGCTCCTAATAAAGTGAGTGCTCTAGTACAGGTTCTAATATAGATGACAGGTTAATGATAATTAACTTGATGCTTAAGCATTAATGATTACTTATTCATAATAAGCTTTTATGCAAAATGTTGTCAAGCTAGCCCACTTTATATCAGCCTTGCATGATCCTTGGTGTCACCTTATTTCTGGTTTATGACGGGTAAGTCTAGCTGAGTACCTTCTCGTACTCAGGGTTTTATCCCCACTTGTTGCAGGTTGTGATGTATCATGGCGACTGCAAGAGTTGGTTGGCTCCTGCCTTAGAGGCGGAGTGTGATCACGGGCATGATCCTTCTAAGTTATCTTCTCTCTAATGCTTTTGTTGGAAGTCGACCTTCGTACTGGCATGTATCTTAAATAATGGTGTTGTTAGTTTCAAATTACTTTGCTTCCGCTACTTTTTAACTTAAGTTGTAATAACTATGTTGAACTCCGTTGTATATTGAATTACTTGTGAAATGGTTGTAACATGTGACTTGTTATGTTGAATCACTACGATCTTGGCTTGTATGTTGGTTGGTTTGAAATCCCTCGTGATTTCATTGGACTACCGGAGTTATATGGGCTCAAGTGCGAGAATTTGATCACTTCGGTGATTGTTTTTGTACTTGTGCTCTTATAATTTGGACGGTTCCGTTACAGCTGGTATCGGAGCAAGATTCAACATTAAACTTGTCATATGTGTATTTAAAACAAAGGTTTTGTTTTATAAAGTCAGTTTTATCAACTTATAGCTATATATAGGTTTGTGAAAACTGAATTCTAAATCTAAGTATGCCAGTGGTCAATTTCCTTATGCCCATATAAGGATTATTAGGTGGCTTATATAAGTACTAACTTGGGGGTTTTTCATATATGCATCTACGCCCAGGCCAAGGTATGTATGTGTGATGACTCTCCCACACTATGCTACCCGGTGTGTTAGATTAGAGGTAGCCTTCATATATGAAATAGCCATATATGTTGTTAGTTTACTTTTATGCAACGTCGCACCTACGCTCAGGTAAGTGTGAGTTGTGAGAGCATGACCGTACAACCCGCGGTCTAGGGGAGAGTTAGTTTTGGTTACTGGATTATTTACATGTTACACACATGTATATATGAAGGTACTTAATTGTGGGTGATCGAATGATTCGGGTAGTTTTGGTGCTACATGTATATATACGGGGGTATATGTATATGGAAGTACTTAGAATTTTACTTTCCTGCTTTCATTGTGTGCTATATTGGGAATTGTTGGGCTGCAATGAAACTTTTCTGCAGGTACGCTAACCACGAATGCGTAAGTCGAATGTAGCTGACGACTAGCTATATATCGAGAGAGTGCGTGTATGCCACCGACATAGAACGTGATCGCCACTTTAGGTTGGCAATCTTGTGAGGACGAATAGGACGAAGCATGCATCTTCATGATTGTTGCCTTATGCATAGCTATGCTCCTCTCACCCTTGTTCTATAGGAAGTAACTTGTGATTGATGTGGTACACTATCTATCTTGTGTGGAATCAAACAAGAATGCCTTACTCCATGTTGTTTGAGAAAAGTGTGTGCTTAGGCTTGCTAGAAATAGTTGTGGTTACATGCTTGAACCTTTAGAGGCCCACTAGTTAGCCAAATGGTGGATATGTTGTTCCAACAAGCCATTGCAAATGCTTTAGACCGCACTTAAGTAATTATGGATTCTCATGAATGAATTAAATTCATGTTGGTCTAAGGTAACAGAGTTTAGAGCTACTAGGATGATATGTTGGTGTGCTCTCTTGTTAAGTAGAACAAAGGCAAGCTTTGTTTTGCTTGTCGAATGTTGGCTGCTAGAACATTTTCTGTTGTAGTGATGCTTTCATGGCCATCATGGTGTTTTCTGTAGTTATGGAGAATACCAAAGTTGTATCTAACTTACTTATCTTTCTTGTCCAAAAATTTCATGACACCAGGCCTTATGGTTTGGGAGTTATGAATTTTAGAAGTTTGCTGTCAGGTTTTGCTTATGCTCTGAATAGATCTGAATGTTTGGTTTGATGACCTGCGTGATTATAGAATCATGTCTTGGAAATATTAAAGGAAGTGTAGTACTTTTTCTAAGCTTTCCAAAATGCTAAAGATCACTACTTTTGATGGTGTGAGTCACCAGTTATGAGCTTGTGAAGTTGAATGACAGAATCTGTCCAAACTTGGACAGAAATGTCTTCTTTGTGTTGATTAACCTTGTTAGCTGTAGAATCATATTAATATGATATTAAGAAAGTTATAGACAACTTAATAAGCTTTACATCAAGTTAAGGATCAGCCTGGTTGGGTCTCTAGAACTCCAGTTACGCATTTTTGAAGTTCTTGTCAGTTTTCTGTCCATATTGGTACAGATCTGAAACATTAGCGTTTTTGGTCATATTAATCTATGAATTAGCTGTTAGTATGAATAACTAAAGTGTAGTCATCTTCCTAAGCTTTCTATAAAGTCTAGGATCACCTTTGTGGGATGTCTACAACCTTAGTTATGGTTGAAACAAGTAACTACTGTGCTGCCATCCAGATTCTGAGCACATGCTAAGTTAGTCACCTTAGCTAGCGTTTGTTTTGAGCTAAACTTGTAGTTAGTTCATACTTGAGATAAATGCTTATTTAGGTTAGCCTTGTGCTTGTATTGGTTGCTTAAGCCCATTCGTTTGAATTTTCTCAAATGTCTGCTTGACTGTGATATTGTATGTATGCTGGTTATCTAGGTAGTGCCCTAGTTGTCACCTCGTTTGTCCTTCGGTGAGCATACGAGAGTCTCATAGCTTTATCCTAGAACAACGTTCACGTACGTAATTGTATGGTTGTTGTCCTCAATTAGGTTTTCTCTCTTAGGAGCCTGAGCCTGTAGACTTGGTGGTTAGCCCTTGAATGTTTGTATCCATGCCTTTGTTTGACCGAAAATCCAAAAGTTTAGTTCTCCGATATGTTTGCATAAGCCGTGGATGTTTTGCAACTCTTTTTGTGTGAAGACCCTTGTCGACTGACCAACCAGGTTAACTCTCATCAACGCTAGCCTTTGACCATGGTTCGTACATTGCCAGTTGTGGAGGCTGTACCCAAATCCATGTTGGCCCTTCCGGTTGCCTCTCCCAAAGGTTAGCTAGTACGACGCAACGTCAGTTTGCTGCGGTCTCAAAATCATTTGTTTGCAAATTCGTGTATCCACCCTATCAACTCAATCTTTGAGTGGTACCTCAATTTTTGTCCATGAAGTTTGCTTAATCCATCTTCAACCTTCCCAAGTCTCGAGATGTTCATCAATCTTGATCTCATGTTGTTGCTCAACATGATCGAATCTCCGTTAATTAATTATCTGGTAGTTTCCTTAGTCGATGCCAGGTATCCGTGGAATTACGTAAAAATCGCCGGCTCAGCCGCCTTCAGCAATGGAGCTATGTTCTCTTGTGAGGCGTTTTGATTTGTGAATAGCTTCCCTATTGATTCTAAACCTTATGACTACCTTTGCTTGCTATTCTTTCCTTGTATAATGCTTGTTTTTACCACCCAAAATGGGTCACTTGAAATTTCACCTTGGTGATGTGATCGGTAATGGTGTTATGAGTAGCAACTAACGGTGCCGCGACGAAACCGAGAGCCTCCTGTGGGCGGCCGACACAAGGTTGTGCTGCTCGGCACGCGCTGGTATCGTGGTTTCTAGTCATGATCCATTGCGGAACAATATCAACGTGTTATTCTCAGGTGAACTCTTCCTTGGTTATTTCCCCATATCTTATCGTAAGACCCATATCTTAGACCGAAAGTAGTGGAACTTCCTTCTAAAGTTGCTAAGAGGAAAATCTTTGAAGAATAGGTCACCGACATAAACATTAACAGACTGCAATATGTGGTAGCCCAATGACTCTATTTAGTTGCCCCCGTGTTGACGAACGTCATCTAGTAAGCAAGTATCTCGTCTGTTGGATAAAAAGGACACACAACATTTACTATTGGACAAGTCATCTATTGGATAAGACTCGATCATCACATTATGCAAGTCTTAACCTTTGTATGCATAATGACCATGCAATCGAAATCACTATCTCTGGTGTGACTCCTTATCTGCTGGCTTCAATGGCAATCATTTGCTCTACATCAACAACAATTGTTGTGATCAAGAGTGGATAATTGGAACTTTTTAGTGTTGAGAGACAACTGATTAGTTACCAATAGGAAGGTTAATCTCCGGCTAGGTAATGACTCTTTGGTAGCTACGAAGGCTATGTCTTACAGAGCAATAACCAACAAGAAGTTAATCAACTAGCCAACAACTTGAGTGATATTCTATCTTCTAGAGCCATTGTGATCAAGTCAATTCCATCTTGGACAATCACACAGATAGTGCAAGGTGTTCAATCAGCTGCGGTGAAAACCTAGAGCAAAGCATGACCTAGTTTCAATCAACATCCTTGTGCCCTTTAGGTGCCACAAACGGTTTGTTCATAACTTTATTGGACAAAGTGTTGAGGAATATTCGAAAGCAAATTGAGAAGTGTCAAACAACAGATTTCCTATCTTAGAGCTGCTGTTTGATCCTAAAAAGGAAGCCTCAAGGTGAAAGTTGGCCTGACAAAGTTGCTACATTGCAAGTCAACTCAACTTACAGTGCAACTAAGTCACAAAGGAAAATTTTACTCAACCGCTTGGTGGTAGACTACTCCCCACGGTTTAGTGAATATTTACAACTTTTGTTGTCCTTAAGGCCTCGCGACATCTTTCTTTGGGAATTATTTTCCAATGATGACATACTTTGGTACCTTATAAATGTTTTTACCAAAGAGGTTGCACCTGATTCAACCCAGATAATTGTTGTCTTTGGATAAAAGAATCTTTTAGATAGCTGTTGGCAGAAATATGGAGCCGACAAAGTCAGCTATCACATTTACTAACCCATCGACAGACTCAGATAATACAGTGTTGTCATCAGAAAAAGAGAACTGCACACATGGAACCTAAAGTAGTTTTCCATTAGTTGATATATGAATGTTTGAACATTTACGACCAACATAGACCTGTCTATTGGTTAGTCAGTATCCTATAGCCTCAGAGTATATTTGTCGCCTATGATCTCACCCTTTTGGAAGGTTGTGCTCAAGCCATTTTGGTAGAGGACTGCTTTTCAAACGTTGTGAACATAGAGTCATTTCAACGAGTATACTTCTGAATATTTTGGTCTAATGTCAAGTTCATATGGCCTATGTGGCACTCATTAGAGAGTCAGATACTTGTGAGTGGTTCACTCATGGGCCAAATGATCTCCGTACTCTGAGAATGCAGTACGTGCTAACTTGGATTCCTCCCAAAGTAACAATGCTTCATGGAAGTCAATGAAGGAAATTCTTCAGACAAATTTTACCATAAAGAGTAAGTATCAGAAAGTGCTTTTGACCAAATTGTTCACCGATGTTGAAGCTTTATACCTGAATGCTATAGCAGATGTTGTGAACTAGATAACGTGTCTCTCTTCCTTAAAAGGTCTTCCATTCCGAATCTCGGGACGCGATTCTTTTAAGGGGGGAGGGCTGTAACACCCCAGGTGTTTATCACCAATTAGGCTGTGGGTTTGAGCTCAAATATGATAGATTAAGTCGAGATGACAATGTCAAGGTCAACCTACGAAGAAGAGCCTAATTTAAACTTGGATGTTACTCCTTTGCTTTACATATAGACCATGTTCAAAGATATATGTTCGGATGGTGTTGTTGCCATATCTTCATGTGTCTCACCTTGGTACCTATCTATATTGGTCCCTGGAAAAGTTTCATGAAGTTTGGAATCAAAAAAGTCACATGAAATGATAAGTTATATGC
The DNA here is from genome assembly GCA_038087645.1 of Saccharum hybrid cultivar R570. Lineage (NCBI taxonomy): Eukaryota > Viridiplantae > Streptophyta > Magnoliopsida > Poales > Poaceae > Saccharum > Saccharum hybrid cultivar. The sequence continues at coordinate 4,557,394 of JAQSUU010000423.1, forward strand.
TTGTTTGGATTATGACTAAAACCTGCCTTACATCCCATGGGCGCTAGTGTTGTGCAACATACAAATGCAATATGTGCAACACATCTTGGACACAGGTGGAACACCCTAGTGGAACATGTGTAACATGTATCTTGAAACAACTATAGCATTTCACTTGAGTTCTATGTTTCAAGGCATGTGAGGCCTACACTTTTATGCAACCTATGCATGGTGGGTATGTTTGGCCTCTACAACACCTTAACTACACTTAGGACATTTAATGGAATAATGTTCATGTTGATCATTTTGCCTAAGTGTGCTTCTAAGTGATGGTTGACCAGGTATAGACCCTAGAACACATTTGTTTGACCGTTTCAAAAGTGTGACCTAGAAGCTTTGCATGACTGTGCACCATTTTACAAAGTTGTAGAGAATTTTATAAGGAACAAACTTTGTTTAAGAGTCAAGTCATGAAAATGTGTGGAACATGCTCAAACAGGGCCCACAAGGCAGTTTTAGGGCTGATTTCAGCACTTAGACATTTTTAAGCCCTAATTCCGGTGACATCGATGTTGACATCCCGCGTTCTCCAAATTTTGCTAAGCAACTTGAGTTAGTCCAAAAATAAAAGTTCAAGATTATGTTATGGAGAAGAGAATGCAAAAAGTTGCACTAAGTTTGATCGAGTTTCGACCTCCGAAAGCGAGTTTCCGTGATCGCTGTTAACATATTGACACTATCATTTTGGAGCTTAATTATCCGCTGTTACAAAGCTCAAATGGCCGGGCACCTTAAATAAGAAACGTAGAGCAGGCCGAGGTGAACAAACTTCGTTTATGGCCCAATGTCTAATTCGGCCTGGAAGCGGCCCAAAACGGCGTTCCACCTTGCCCACGTCGCTGCCCGCCACGTGCTCGGTGAAATGCCTCAACGGGCGGCACCTGTCCGTAGACGTGGCTGCCATGCGCGAGCAGCGCCCCACCTCCATGCCGCGTGCCCTTGCGCCCGATGTGGATGAGGAGAGCCCCGGCCGAGCTCTCCACTTGCTTCCTCACTCGCCTGCACTCCTCTTTCGCCTCTCCCTCGCTCTACAGCGCCTGCGTGCGCGTGCTGGAGCACGGCCGCCATGGCCGGCTGGCCAAGCTTGCCGCCGCCGCGTTTCCACCGCCCCGAGCTCCCTCGAGTCCTACCGTGTGCGCCAACACCTTCCACGTCGTGCGCCGCCCCTTCGGCTCCCCTTTTCCGGCCATCGCATGGCACCTCCGCGCGGTCGCCGCGGCGAGGCCGTCGCCGTGAGCCCGGCTCGTGTGGCCAGAAGGCCACAGACGTCCACCGGCCCTGCTTCGGGTGGCCACAGGCGCGCCCTACCGCCGCGCTGCTGCCGGGCCGTTCATCCGCCGCCGGCGGGCCGTAGGCCGGCCGCTCCCTTCGCCGGAGTCCGTTTCCCCCCCCCCCCCCCATCCTCTGTTCTGTCTCAAGGTAGAAGAAGACCGTCGTTCTCCTTTGTGTCCATCTGTCTGGCAAGTGGGCCCAACAGTCCAGCGGGTCCCACTCGTCGGTTTAAGAAAACGGTTGTTTGTGTATGTATTCGGGTGGAGCTAGCAAATTGAGTTAGGGTTGCTCTAAGTCTGTTTTTGAATTTCAGAAAATTTGTGAATCTTATAAAAATCATATCTCATGCTAGGTAAGTCCAAAAATAGCAAGAGTGGACTTTTTGGAAACCTTGAGGATAGATCTATGCAGTAGAGTCATAAAATTCTAGATGTTCATAGATGTTTTTCAATGTGTTTATTTAAGTTGAAAAAGAGCTATAGAAATGCCTTTAAACTTGATCAGAGCCAGATCTGGAGTTTTAGAACTCCAAAAATGATGATTCTTGTTTTGTTAATTTTGTGATGACATGTACTTGCTAGGAAAAATATTAAACACCCTAGTTGTTCACTGTTTTCTGAGGGTTGTGATTTGACCTTGTTAAATAAGGAAAATCTCATTTTTATTACTTGTCATTTTATATCTTGAGTTATGATGCTCCAATTGATGTGAAATTTTTATGGTAGGATTGTAATGCTATGGATGTACTGTGGTATAAATTTCATGGTCATTGCTTACTGTATGCTCAAGTTATTGATTTAACTTGTTTATAGCTTGATAAATAGCTTATAAATAATATATAAATGATAAAATATAAAATGTTGTTCTATTACCTTAGTATGATGTTTCTCTATCATATGGATTTATAATATGGCCTTGTGTTCACAGAAAATATTGAGTTTTAGGTTTAATTTGCTCTCACATGAATTCTTGCAATAGTCATTTGTCTTTTTCATAGAGGTTAATATATATGTCCAAATGGTTTGAAATTTGTACAGGAAACTATTGGGAGCATATATATGCCACTGTAATTTTGGTAAAATTTATTGTGCACTTTTAGTAGGTGTTCATAATTCCACCTAATTATCTAAGATAAATTAAGAAATGCATTAAAATAATTTATCTAGCATTGGACACTATGTTTTCTGGTGTTCTTTAGTCATGTATGAAATGTTGGTAAAGTTGGTTTTATTCAATTAAATGTTTGCAACATAAGTTAATAATTATTTCTTGCAAATGAGGTTTCTGAACAGATTTGAGAATATTGTTAATTACCCTATGCAAATGATGTTTTCATGTCTTGTGTGCTATAACAAAGTTGTTGTGAATTTCATAATCTAGCTGCTGCTAAATTTTGGTGGCATTTGACCATATGGTTTAGAAACTACAGCTGTTCTAATTTGGGTTCAGATTTAGGTTGCTCTCTGTCCCTCCCGGACAGATTCTGTACCTTCTGTATTTCGATCTGGTAAATGTTAGAATCAGGTTTAGATGTTTATAAATGAAATATAGATAATTTCATAAGCTTTCCATAATGTCTTCTTGCAAGTCATTTGGAGTTGTAGATCTCTAGTTATGATCGATTTACGGAGCTACTGCTTGGATGTCTAGAAAGTGACAGGTTTTAGTTTTAGTGCCTTGTTTCACTTTGCTATGCTTGTGTGTTAAAGTGTGACTCATATCTTTGATGGTACTGAAGTTGATACCCTGTAATCTTATAAGACTTGTGTCTTGATTGATGTGCTTGCAATCTTCTATGTTATGCCCTAGTGTGGATTAAGTTAATTAGCTCTAGGTGTTGATGAGAACTTGGTGTGCTTGTTTGATTACTCTGTTTATTGCACTTCTATGCATTCATACACATGCATTATTGCACCTCATTTAGGTACGCTAGCTGAAGCACGTGAAGGACCTGATGTGGAGCCAAAACCGAAGACGGTGTTTGGTGGATCCATCCCGAAGAAAGAAGGACCGGACAAGTGGTAGATTGAGGGAATGCTCGCCAAGCGAGTTTCATCTGACAACCCCTGACTTGAGTCGGATCCCAGGCAAGCCCCGGAGCATTATAAGCCTCCTACCTTCGAAAGCAATTAATTATATATATGTTATAAGTATTGTTGCATTAAGTGGTAGGAGTTGGTTGAAAACCTTGCTGCATTGTATCATTCCTTGTCCAGATATATGAATCCCTGAATCCTACATAGACTAGGATCGAGTAGATGCTTAGCCCTGCTTTAAGCGGTAGAAGTCAGGTGATTTCCTGTCACCTGCGAGATGTAGGGATATTCATATATGGCACGGTTGGCTATATTGCTATCGTGGAATGGAACCATGTGTTAATAAAATGAAATGAGACCGGGCGGGATGACGATAGTGAAGCAACAAGGCATGGAGGTCTTGGGTGTCGATCTATCCCCGTCTGAGTCGTTTAAGGACCGATTCGCTGTACGTCCTTGAGTCATGTTGAACGCAGTCTAACACTTAGTTGGCCGGATAAGTCGTTCCGACCGCGAAGTCGAGTAGTATGGTTCAGGCCGGGAATCGAATGGTAGGTTGCTTCTTGGAGGAGAGAAAGGATGTGCTTGGGGACATTGGCGTGAGACCAAGGGGGGGGTTAGAGTCCCTATCACCTGGCAGAGTGTCGCCCTTGGGGTCGCGACATCATTCGGACCCGCGATTCCTGAACTGTACGAAAGATGACCTGAGCAGCCCTCGCCAGGCGCGTCTCGGTGAGTGTTAGAAATACCCCTCCAGCTGGATAGGAATTCGATTCGAATCGCCGTCGCTCCCGGTTAGTGAGCACTTGACTTGAGCAGCGGCAACGTAGATTCCATTAAATTGAACGGATGGTTAATTGGATAACGATGGAAAGGTTGCCTCAATTTATACCTGCTATGGTTAATATTGTTTGCTCCTAATAAAGTGAGTGCTCTAGTACAGGTTCTAATATAGATGACAGGTTAATGATAATTAACTTGATGCTTAAGCATTAATGATTACTTATTCATAATAAGCTTTTATGCAAAATGTTGTCAAGCTAGCCCACTTTATATCAGCCTTGCATGATCCTTGGTGTCACCTTATTTCTGGTTTATGACGGGTAAGTCTAGCTGAGTACCTTCTCGTACTCAGGGTTTTATCCCCACTTGTTGCAGGTTGTGATGTATCATGGCGACTGCAAGAGTTGGTTGGCTCCTGCCTTAGAGGCGGAGTGTGATCACGGGCATGATCCTTCTAAGTTATCTTCTCTCTAATGCTTTTGTTGGAAGTCGACCTTCGTACTGGCATGTATCTTAAATAATGGTGTTGTTAGTTTCAAATTACTTTGCTTCCGCTACTTTTTAACTTAAGTTGTAATAACTATGTTGAACTCCGTTGTATATTGAATTACTTGTGAAATGGTTGTAACATGTGACTTGTTATGTTGAATCACTACGATCTTGGCTTGTATGTTGGTTGGTTTGAAATCCCTCGTGATTTCATTGGACTACCGGAGTTATATGGGCTCAAGTGCGAGAATTTGATCACTTCGGTGATTGTTTTTGTACTTGTGCTCTTATAATTTGGACGGTTCCGTTACAGAAATATTCCCACTCGCAGCACTAATGCAATAACCCACACCTTCAACAGTATGCAACTTGTGTGCAAATTTGGATGCAAACTTAGGACTGATAAAGGAATGCGAAGCACCTGAATCAAAAAGTACCACTGCGGGGTGTTGGTCAACTAGGAACTTACCAGCAGTGACCACCTCACCAGATGGAATTTCCTCAATGCTGTTATAATGGGCGTGTCCTTGACGACCACCTTGGTTGACATTTTTCTTAGGGTACGGACAGTTCCGGGCCCAATGGCCTGGCTTGTTGCAATTCTAGCAAGGCATATTGCTAGGAGGAACACTAGAGCTGCTCTGTCCAGAAGTCCCCTTTGGCAGAGCGACGGTATAAGCCTTACGGAACCCTGTTTTTGCAGCAGGCTTTTTCTGTGGCGGACGGAACTTTGTATTCTGAGCAGGTGGGCGCTGGGAAGACCTTGGTGCAGCTGAGGGCCGTGACTGAGAAGCACTTGCATCAAGGGCCCTTTTACGGCTCTTAGAGGCAGAATAAATAGTATTATTGTTCTCCTGGGTCAAAGCATCACTGATGAAATCATTGAAAGTAGTACATTTGCTAGTGCCCATAGTTTTCATCAGCTTTGGGCCGAGGCCCCTTTTGAAGCTAGCAATCTTTTTAGCATCGGTATCCACAAACTCTGTGGCATACCTTGCCAGGTTGTTGAAGGACTGCAAGTATTCAGTCAAGCTTTTGTTTCCCTGCGACAGCCTCATAAACTCCGTGTGCTTGATTGCCATAAGACCTGGAGGGATGTAGTTCCCCCGGAATGCCGCCTTGAACTGATCCCAAGCAATCGGGACATTGGCAGGCAGTGTAGAACGATAGTGGCTCCACCAGATGCCCGCTGGACCATGCAACTGATGGGAAGCATACTCAGTTTTCAGCTCATCAGTTAGGCGTAGTAGACGAAACTTTTGTTCAATTGTATTCAACCACTCATCAGCTTGCAGTGGTTCTTCCGCTTCTTTAAAGAGCGGGGGCTTTGTATCCAGAAAGTCCTTGAAATCGCTGTACTGATTTGGCTCTGGGCCCTGGCGGCCATGACGAGCCTCTCGATTAGCCAGTTGACGCATGGCGTCAGCCAACATACGCTGCCCCTCAACCACTGATTGCATCAACTCGGCCGGAGTAGGTGGTGGCGAAGGGGGCGGCTGTTCCTCCTCCTCATTTCCACGACCCCGACGTAGATTGTACGACATCTGCAAAATGCATAGCCAATGAGCACTGACAATGTGGGAAATTTGTAGATGAATTATTGCGAAATGTCAATCTGACTGCATGAATAGATTTCTCATAATAATTAAGGCACAATAATTCATCACAACCGCACAATCCATTCAAGCGCATCAATTGACGAAATCGTACTTGGTAAACCAACAAGATGCTCTTGGATAAAGGCTCACTCACAGGGAGCACAACGGTTACCGGACCGTTTACGTTGCTATCTACGTGATTTTTGACCTTTCGCACGGTACTTGGATTCGATCTCGAGATTTTTAGTTGATTGTGAAAGGCTACTTCAAACTGACCACAAAGAGACTTCTCAATGGAGAGTTCCATGGTGGATCATGACTAGCCACCTCGATACCTGCGCGTGCCAAGCAGCACAGCCTTATGTCGCGCGCCATAGGAGGCCCTCGGTTTCGTCGCAGCACCGAAGGGTACTAATCGTGACACCATCATCGAACACAACACAATAAGACATCCCATTGCGATCGAAATTAACAGGTCAAACTAACATTCAGGAAACATACGGTTCAACCTTACATCCCAAAGTCAAGTTATTACAAGGCCTCACTCCTTCACAGGGAGGGCACAAAAGACGATCCTAACATTATAGGTACGTGATGACTACTCTAAGCATCATCCTCAGTGTCGGTGTCAAGGATCTCCCCGCCGTCCTCATCACTAACAGGCTCTAACTCCTCATCTTCTTCTTCTTCTGGCTCGTCCTCTGGTGCTTCTGCAGGTGGGGCATCCTGTGGTCCATCGACCTCCACTTCATCATCATCCTCAGCCATGAAGATTCCCGAACCCATATCCTCATCTACGTTGTTGTTTCTAGGTAGCAGAGGATTAAGCTGGTTGTTCAGGCGGTGCACTTCTTCATGAAGGTTGTCATTGTATTCTTCAGCATTCTCTAACTGTTGTTCGAGCTCAAACTGACGAGCCCTCAGAACGTTCTCCTCGTGCCAGGCTTCATCCCTCTGTTCCATCACACGGACCAACATGCGCTGACAGTTGCGATTTGCCACTGTCAACCTCTGGACTGCAAGCGTTTCTTGATCGCGGTCATGAATTACTTGATCCAGTTGTTGCCGTGCTGCATCTCTAGCAGCAGTCACCTCTGCCAGCTCAGCCCGTAACCTTTCCACCTCGGAGGGCTCAGGACGGGGCTCGCGTGGAGCTAACTGGTGGCGAGGGACCCTTCCACCAGTTGACTTACGGGCTGTCATCCTGGTACGTGCCATCTGTATCACAAGATATGACTTAAGTGAGGATCATTTAGGGGATACGAAATTTATTTAGTCGGGACTATTGAAATTTTTAAGGAGGGAGTGAATGACATGTATGATATAATTTAAACATGATGCATGCACGTTCCGTACGTCCTCTCACCTTAGTAGAGAACTAAAGTGCTAACGCTAAGCGATGGCATACATACGTTCTCTCATATAAGCGAAACTATCGGTCTACACGTTACGCTGTTAGTGTACCTGCAGAAAATTCCATTGCAGCCCAACAATTCCCAAAATAACATACAAGAAAGCAGTAAACTAAATACTTTCCATATACACATCCCCGGATGTATATATTTCAGTATCAAAGCTACCCGATTGATAGATGCCCACAATTAAGTGCTTTTACATAGTTACATGGTTTGAACATGTAAGTATGCAAGTCACCAAAACTACTCTCCCCTAGATCGCCGGTTGGACGATCATGCTCTCACAACTCACACTTACCAGAGCGTCGAGGTAATTGATCCATACATTACCACCCAAGTGGATGGCATCCATACAATATCACGCCGTATGGACGACGAAACAGAAACAAACAAGGCCCCCAAGTTAGTCTTTATAATAAGCCACCTAAGAGTCCTTATTTGGGCTAAGGGATGTGATCACTGGCATACCTATAAAAATAATTTTTAGAGTTTAACCCTTTTCGCAAACAAATACTTTTGTTTTTAATTACTCGTAAGATGTGTTTAATGTTGAATTATGCTCCGGTACCAGCTGTAACAGAACCGACCAAATTATAAGAGCACAAGTACGAAAACAAGCACCGAAGCGCTCAAATTTTCAAACTTGAGCCCATATAATCCCGGTAGTCAATCGAAATCACGAAGGATTTCAAACCAAACTGCTTACAACCAGGATCGCATCATTCAACATACACATCGTACGTTACATTTCACAAGTAGTTCCGAAATAAGTTTACACCACGGAGTAGCAAATATTACAAACCAAGTTTGAAAGTAGCGGAAGCATAACACACACATAGTTACTTAAATACTGCCAGTCTGGATGATCGACATCCCGCAAAAGCATGAGGAAAGTACATAAAGACGATCACGCCCTTGTGATCTAGTCATCATCACCCGCAGGATGGAGACACGTCTTGCAGAATCCTTGATAAAGCATGTCATCTGCAACAGGAGGGAATAAACCCTGAGTACTGGAATGTACTCAGCTAGACTTACCCGTCATAAACCAGAAATAATAAGACACCAAGGATTATGCAAGGCTTACACAATAGGCTCGCTGACACCACATTTTGCATAAAGGCATAAGTAGTTGAAACTCTTATAACCTGTACTAGCATTTATTTTTAGCATTTACCTGTCATCTATCTTAGCACCTGTACTAAACATGCACTTGATTATCATCAAACAATTATTCATATTATTTCCATAGCAGGTATAAATTGTGGCAACATTGTATCATTCACTTAACCATCTGTTCAATTAATGAGATCTACGTTGCCGCTGCTCAAGTCAAGTGCTCACTAACCGGGAGCGACGGCGATTCGAATCGAATTCCTATCCAGCTGGAGGGGTATTTCTAACACTCACCGCGCAGGCCCCTGCCAGGGTCGCACAAGCCACCTTTCGTATGATTCAGGAATCGTGGGTCCGAATGATGTCGTGACCCCAAGGGCGACACTCTGCCAGGTGATAGGGACTCTAACCCCCCCTTGGTCTCACGCCAATGTCCCCAAGCACATCCTTTCTCTCCTCCAAGAAGCAACCTACCATTCGATTCCCGGCCTGAATCACATTACTCGGCTTCGCGGTCGGAACGACTTATCCGGCCAACTAAGTGTTAGACTGCGTTCAACATGACTCAAGGACGTACAGCGAATCGGTCCTTAAACGACTCAGACGGGCATGGCTCCACACCCAAGACGTGAAGTGTCTTGCAGCTGTACCATCGAACTCCCGCCCGGTCTCAATTTCATTTTAAAGCATGGTTCCATCACGATAGCCATAAGCCACTCGCGACCCAGCCCTATATCTCGTGGATGACCGGAAATCACCCGACTTCTACCGTACTAAGCAGGGCTAAGCATTGACACGTGCCTAAACCTAATATAGGATTTAAGTACAATATTGGGACAAGGACAGGTATAATGCAACAGTTGTTTTCATACAACTCCTACTACTTAATGCAGTAAAAAATTAAAAGTACTCAAGATATATTTATAAAATAATGGGTTCAGCATGCACCGGGGCTTGCCTTTGAGAAAGGTTGCAGGCCTGTGGTCCGGGCACTCCGGAAGGTCTTCTTCGGAAGCTTCTCCGCCGGTGGGTTCCTCTGCTGGTTCCGGCGGATTCTGAATCTCCTCCGGTGTCGTTTGTTCGAATTCGAGGAGTGTCACCCCCTCCGGAACACCTATTGCATGAGTGCATAATAAATCTCATGAATGCATAGGGAAAGATGCAGTATGCTCGGAATGGATGCATTACAACAATTTTAAAGCCCTATTCAAATCACTTAAAAAGAGTAGGTGCAAATTTCCTCTCCGGTAGAGAAGTACTCACCTAATCTACTTAACCTAAGATAAAGTTGCTCTTCCTCAGTCAAGGCCCTAACACCTAACAATTACAAAAGTAGCATTTCTTAGGATATCACACCACAACAAATCAGCAAACTACCACAGTAAATCATCCTGGACAGCAGCTACTCGTTTTTATCATAACTAGAGATTTCCAAATTCAAACGATGTGATCTAAGACAATCTGGAAAGCCTAAGAAATGCTCTACAATTCATTTTCAGACCTCAACTCCAAACTCCTAAGTTTTCCATGTCAAATTTCACAAGTCCCAGAATCTGTCCTCTCAAAACAGAGAGTAGCAGATTCTGAACTGCCACTTAAAACAACAGTAACTCTCAAACTACTAAGCCAAATGTTCCCAAATTTTGACACAAGCTAGTTTATCAAGTTTACTGAGCAACCAATTTTATCAAAGGTCAAACTTAGAAATACTACCAGCTGTCCAGAAAACCTAAAATTACAAAGGTTAAATATTTGTTGATGTGACCAAAGTCCCCTAAAACCAAACTAATGTTACCAAAAGTTCACATGAGGTACAAAAACACCAGAAAGTAAGGTGTGACCAACTAGAACATTTATTTAACCCCATTTCTTAATTTACTTAATTAATTAGGTGGAATTTTAAACATATATGTAAACTGCTCCTAAAATTCTACACAAATTACAGGGGACTCTCTGACCCAAAAAGAGACCACAGTAAAAATTTGAACAAGTTTTATTCACAGAAACTCTCTATACAAAATTCACAAGTCCAAAAGGCTGATTTTTTGCATAATTAATACATCATATTGAAAAGTATCAAACAACAGATTTCATATTTTTCTTAGATACTCTAGGGTACCAAGACATTCTCCAAAAAGTTACAAGAACATTGCACATGTAGAAAAATTACTAAAATTCATTCAATTATTTCCTAGAATAACACGATGGCCTTATAACTTAAAAATTACTTAAGCACTGATGCCCAAATTTTTACCAGAGCTAGGGCAAGCATAGAGTAACCTACCCACAAAATTTCATGATTTATGGAACACTACAGCTCAAGTTATAAATTTAACAATTTTGCATGCATTCCAAAACACATTTAAAGGATCTATTAAATTCTTACAGAACTTAAACATCTCATACCAGATTTATATTTTTATAAAATACTACACATCATGTAGACCCTAACAAAATTTATCTCATGATTTTTGGATCAGTAAAACCCTAGATCTACATTTTTCAAACCACTACAAAAACCTGTGACAAAATAATAAAAAAAACGAATTTCATCTCGGATGAACTGGGCCGGCCCGGAAAACGCGGCCCACAACACTCGCGCGCGCGGCCCGCTCAGCACCCCGCCCGCGCGCGACACTGACGGGCGGGCCCCCGCGGTCAGTGACCGGAGACAGGGGAGGCGGCGACCCGCGAGCTCCGACGAGCTCGAGCTCGCCGGAGAAGGGCTCGCTCGGCCAATCAAGCACTGCCTCGTGCTCTCCGTCACACGGTGCGTCGATTGGTGCCCGCAGAAGGGATGGGGATGGGGCGGAAGGGGCTTGCCACCGCGAGCGGCGGCCGATGAGGTCCGGTGGCGGCGCACCGTCGCCGGTGAGGGTGTACGGTGCTGGCTAGGCTCGGTACGAGCTTCACCGAAGCTAGGCGGAGCTATTTAGATAGGAAGGGAGGATGGAGAGAGACCCGAGGTACCCCGGCCACGGTGAGGTTCCATGGCGGGCTCCGGTGACCTCTCGGAAACGGGGAAGGGAACAATGTGGCTCACCTCGAGTCCAATCACGGCCGTCGGTGGGTCGAGGAGATGGAGGGCGGTGAGGCGGAGGAAATGGCGAGGTCTAGCGACCGGTGATGCAGTGTAGCTCGCGCTCGAGCTCACCGGAGAGGAGCGGCAATGGCGGCTCGGTTTCGGCGTTTTGCAACTGGAAGAGAGGGCGGAGGAAGTGGAGGCCGGTTCGCGCGTCGTGGCGGTCTTGAAGGCGTCGCGGCCTGGCCGGTGGGGCCAGGGCCGGCGTACGGGCGCCACCGCGCCTCCACGCGTCGGCGCGGCTCTATGGCCGGTCGGCCACCTCACACTGAAGACTGAATCGCGATGACGGTGCCTCCATCAGTGACTGACAGCGCAACTTTGGGGTTGATTAACTTCTAATCCAGCTCGTTTCAGTGGAAACTCCAATTAACAAAGTTGTAGACTTATGTAAGCTCTACAAGTTTGTAACAGGCCTCCAGAGCTGATTCGGTTTGGTTAGTGAGATACAGGGACATCAAGTAGTGCTCAGTGAAACTGAAACCGGTTTTCAGTTAACGATGCCGACTGAAAACCTAATTTCATAGCACGATATCTCTTGAACTATTGAGAACCAGGCTTAGGTGATATTGGCAATGTTGTAGAGCTACATGAGGACTACAAGTTTGTCAATATGAGTGAAAGCTAGTTTGGCCTGGTTTGCAAACTACAAGCTCCTAAAGTAGGCATCAGTAAAACTGGAGGGTCAGATTTCAGACTTAGAAAAAATTCTAAGTCTTGGAGCTACTTCTCTAGCTGACTTGTGGGCCACTTTTGAGCATGTTATGGTCAATTTCATGAGATGGTCATATTGAGACTTTTGTTCCCCATAAAATTCTTTACAACTTTGCTTAAGGTTGCTCTTCCATGCAAGGTCTCTAAGTTAGACTTTTTAATTGGTCAAACTAGAACCTCCTAGGGTCAAATGGTGGTCAAACTTTTCTTGGAGGGCAATTTTGTAATCTTGGTCAACATGAACCTTGCTCCAAATGTTACCCTAAGTATAATTAAGGTGTTGCAGGTCATGATTGGCTACCTTACCCTTTTTGTTACACCAACTATCAATTACTCATGACACCAACCAAACAAACCCTAAACAATCACATGAGTTGCATTACATAAAATAGTAAACATGGATTATGCATGTTTATGCTTATGCAAATGCAGTGCAATTAAGGACTAAACACTTGAGGTGTTACAAATAACACAAGAATACCAAACGCTATTCATAATGCCAATTACAAGCAAGCCAAATCAACTTCAAGAAGACAATTCAATGGTCACAATTGGTGATGAAATATTTCTCATACATCAACACCATTTTCTCCATATGAATCATATATGCCTATTTCATGGGGATCTTAATTTAGTATGCCTTATTCTTATTCCCCTTGGTATTCTTACAATTCCTGGATGCCACCTGTAAATATTTTTGTCTAGATTTTGAAAGAGCCAGTAGTTGATAAGACATCACCTATAAATAATGACAGGTTTGGTCAAATAAATCGTCCTCTAGATTAAAAAAAGCCCAAGGTGATCAAGCAAATCTATTGTGTCAAGAAGGATGGGAATTTGAAGAAAAATTAAAGTTTGACACCAGTAAAATGTCGATAATTGGAGAAACATATTTAAGAAATTATAGCTAAACATTAGACAAGTTTTAAAATCGTCCTAGAACACTCTGCTACAAAAACCAGCCTAACCGGATTTAAAACCGGCCTAACTGATTTTTCCAAGAACTCTAGAAAAGGGGGCGAAATAAAAGAACAAGGTGAGCTTGAGTTTTGAAGAATTTAGGCCAAGTACAAGATGGAAGGAGTTATTCAAAAGCAAAGTAATTTTCCAAGCAAGAAGATTTCCAAGTCGTCAGCAAGACAAGAGGAATTGAATTTTCATCAATTTACAAGACAATTGTGCTATTGCACCGTATTGTTTAGATTACTTAGCCTTGCAAATTGCAATTACTACAAGAATACATCCAGCTGACCATGGCGTCGTTCGCTTATGCTAAAAAATAAGCTAAAACACTGTTCTGCCTGATTTTTTTGAGAGAAAAACATTGTTCCAGCTGAAAAAAAAAATAAGCTAAAAAGTACGGATTATAAGCCGGCTGAATAGGGCCCATATATTTAAGTGGTACATAAAATGACCAAATTACCCCTGAGATATTTTGAGGAACGAAAAGCAAGCAGGTACAAAATTCAACTTGGTGGAGGGCATTTGTGTGATGGATTTTTGGCCGGTCTAAAAAAACTCTCTAGTAGGTGTGCAAAAGAAAAAAGAGAATACATGGAAGAACATGTGTGCGTGCTCATTCACGTGCGTGCATGGGAAAGGAACAGGCCACTATGGCTGGCTGGGTGGCCGCCGTCGTGTGCAGCACCTATACGTACACGTATGCGCACACTGTCAGCCGGCCGCCGTATACATACGTGTATCAGGCTATTATTTCGTGAACATAGATTATGCTGGGCCCATAAAACAGTCGCCGTGGCTGTCGATATATGGATTACTTGGCAATGTATGTGTGTTGGCTGCAAAATTATGTTCGTATGCTGTATACTTGCCTTTTGGTTCTCATAATACCTCAGGGGTAATTGGTCATTTCACGTACCACTTAACGGTGTTAGAGGCAAAAGATCACGGTAGGGCCAAATAGGTAAGAAAATTTATTTCAAGGTCAAGGAAATTTTCTCTATATTTATTGATGTTGTATATTCAGTTGCACCAAATATGAGATTGGAGCGCCGTAATATCATGAGCATATGTATGATATAATGGGCTCACTAGCAACATGTAGTATAAATATTACGAAGACTACCTGCAAAAAAATATGCCACGAAGACAAAAATATGAAGTAGCTAGAGCAAGGTGGTAGATGGAGAGAAAAGGACAAAATACAATAATATACAACTCAAAGTGGTATCTCCCCGTACCTAGGCCTGGTTTAGTTTCCCACCCAAAAAACTTTTCACCCATCACATCGAATATTTAGACACATACATGGAGCATTAAATGTAGACGAAAAGAAAAACTAATTGCACAACTAGAGGGTAAAATCATGAGACGAATCTTTTGAGCCAAAGTAATTTATGATTGGACACTTTTTGTCAAATAAAGCTAAAACGTGCTACTGTACATTTTTCAACCTTTTCACCCAATTTCACCCCATCTAAACATAGCCCTATTACCATAACTAAAAGTGGAATACCCACACATGTATAACCATCTCAAAATTGTATAACCACATAGGGACAAAACATGTTACATACACGATAAGAAAATGTGTCACATGCATGACAAAGATCGACAACTAACAAAGGTTGGAAAAAAATCACACTTTAGTGGGCTGTCCTGGTAGGGACCAGGCAACTGTTGACCAGTGTGGTTTGCCACTGCAGCATTCGTGTGAGGTGGCTAGGCTCAGATTAGCTGGTCTTGGCACCATTGTGTCGATTGCTCCATGACCTTTGGTTAGGAGACGACATTGTGTGGGCAGTGGGCACATGAGGTCTCAAAAGGGCGACCACCTCTCCTCCAAGTCTGAGGAGGATGCACCCACACCGAAGAGGAGAACGACGAAGTAGAAGTCAAAGCTGATGACCATGAAGCCACTAGAGGCGACATGGGGCAATTCAGCACGACACAACGGGAGCCCTAGGGATGCCCTTGGTGAAGAACAGCCCTAGAGACGCGACCTAATGGCAACACATCTTGGGGTGGCCGACGTTGTCGTCTCACCTGCTAATGGGAACCTGGAGGTAAAAGTTTCATGATCTTAGTCTAATGTCACTATTAGCATCATAGCGGTCACGATGCACGACAACAACAAGGTCACAGAGAATGACTGCAGAGGCGATGACGATTTCATGCTCATCATCGATGATGACGATGATGACACAAATCCACTCATCGCCAGCGCGAGGTCTCATGGAGCTCCTGGCCTAGATCCTAATGCAGCGACAACTCTTCTTGCGGTGGCCGTGGCAACACCTGCGCCGCCTGCACCTCATGTGTTTGCAGAATCTTTGAACACTAGAGGAGCTCCTCCTACTACATCAAAAGTGGCTCTGACAATTCCACCACCTCTGGGTTCTATGGTAGTGACGATCATCACAAGAGCTCCTCTCGCCACTGCTGTGAGTGTGGCCACTCAAACTGCATGCACCTGATCACCCAGTGAAGGGGATCAACGACTCTGGTGAAGCTGGTGCTGGCTAAAGATATGGTGGCAATGGTAAAGTTGTTGCTAGGTACAACAACGATTGTGGCAAATCTCTCACTGGCTACGGCAATGTCAACTATGGAAAAGGTGTTGCTAGCTATAGCGATGTCGGCTATGGAGGCAAAGGTCTTGCAGGGTGTAGCAGTGCCAGCCACACTGTACCTACAACAAATCTGCTGCCATTGGAGGAGAAAGCAACAAAGGCTATGGCAAGGTCTACAGTTGCGCCCTGAGTGTAAGAACACATTCTTCACCACACCCTAGGCGCAGGGAGGCCACATTACTTGTCATCCCAGGATCATGGAGAAGAAGGGTAAGGCGAAGCTAGACTTGTAGAGTGTTATGCAACAAGTGCAAAGTGTGCAACCAAGTGTGCCAGACAGGGCAGGAACTCAGTTTCCACATGATGAGTGAGCACCCTCACCCTAGTACACATGTGTATTACTATAACGTAAATATTAACAACAATGGAATTATTATAACCTATTAGAAACTAAGACTACAACAAAAATATGTTAATTGATCACATGGCTATGCATAAAAAGATGTTCCATATGAACAAACATTTTCTTTGTTAGATAGCATACTTACCTTATGCCCAGCATGGGCCTTTTATGCATTCAAATCTAAACTCTATATAGTTCGGGTTCATGCATCGTATATCCTGACAGGTGGGCGTATGTACCAAGAACCTATGAGAGGATCACATCAATTGAGGCAATTTCATGGCAGAAGTAAAAGGATAGATAAATGTGACGTGTGCAGTACCTATATTATCTCTACAACTTCAACTGCACTCTCACTTGGGAACAATGGCTGCAAACATACGTGCTAAAGAATTAAAACAACAGCAGTGTCATTGTGGTTAAGCAAAGAAACCTAAAACCTTCAAAAGCTACAAACAAATACAAAAACCCAACTAACCAGGACGTACTACAAGAATACATCCAACTAACCATATATTTATTGATGTTGTACAATCAGTTGCACCAAATATCAGATTGGAGCACGGTAATAATAACGTGAGCATATGCATGATATAATGGGCTCACCAGCAACCTATAGTATAATATTACAAAGAGTACCCTCAAAAAAAAGAATATGGCCAAGACAAAAATATTAAGTAGCTAGAGCATGGTGGCAAATGGAGAGAAAGGACAAAAGACATTAATATATACAACTCAAAGTGGTATCTCCACATACCTATTACTATAACTGAAAGTGCAATGACCAAACATGTATAACCATCTCAAAATGGTATAACCACATATGGACAAAACACGTTACATGCACGATAAGGAAATGTATGACATGCATGAGAAAGATTGGAAAATAATACAGGTTAAGAAAAATCACACTTTATTTTTGTATTAATTTATAATATAACATAAAGTGTGATTTTTCCCAACCTACATTAGTTGTATACATGTGTGGATCTTTTGTGGGCTGTCCTGGTAGGGACAAGGCAATTGCTGAGCAATGTGGTTTGCCACCGCAGCACTCGCCTAAGGTGGCTAGGCTCAGATTAGCTGGTCTTGGCACCTTTGTTGTGATCAATGACCGGCCTTAGGCTTGCGCCGATTGCTCCATGACCTTTGGTCAGGAGACGACATTGTGTGGGCAGTGGGCACATGAGGTCTCAAAAGCACAACCACCTCTCCTCCAAAGTCTGAGGAGGATGCACCCACACCGAAGAGGAGAAGGAAGAAGCGAAGTCAAAGCTGAGGACCGTGAAGCCACTAGAGGCAACATGGGGCAATGGCGCACGCCGCAATGGGAGCCCTAGAGACGCCCTTGGTGAAGAACATCCGGACAAGACGCTGGTCATGTAGATCCAACGGGACCTGATGGTGACACATCTTGGGGTGGCCGACACTATGGTCTCACCTGCTAAAGAGAACCTAGAAGTAAAAGTTTCTGGATCTTCGTCTAATGTCATTGTTCGCAGCATAGCGGTCGCCATGCATGACAGCAACGAGGTCATAGAGAATGACTGCAGCGGCGATGACAACTTCTTAATCATCATCGATGATGACGCAAATCCTCTCATTGCCATTGTGGGGTCTCAAGGAGCTCTTGACTCAACCCTTGATGCAACGGCAACTCGTCCTGCGCTGGCCGTGGCAACTCTTGTGCCACCTGCACCTCATGCGTCCATAGAATCTGTGAACATTGGAGGAGCTCCTCTTGCTACGTCAACAGTGGCCTTGACAATTCTACCACCTCCTACTTCTGTGGCAACGACGACCATCACAAGAGCCCCTCTTGCCACTGCTGTGAATATGGCCACTCAAACAACATGCACCTGATCACCCGATGAAGGGGATCAACGGCTCCGGTGAAGCTGGTGCTCGCTATAGATATGGTGGCAATGGTAAAGTTGTTGCTAGGTACAACAACGGTTGTGGAAAATCTCTCGCTGGCTATGGCAATGTCGACTATGGAAAAGGTGTTGCTGGCTATAGTGATGTCGGCTATGGAGGCAAAGGTCTTGTTGGGTGTGGCAGTGACAGCCACCCCTGTAACACATCTATTGCCACTGGAGGTGATAGCAACAAAGGTTGTGACAAGGTGTACAGTTTCCCTGAGTGTAAGAACACATTCTTCACCACACCCCAAGTGTTGGGAGGCCATATTACTCGTCGTCACAGGATCATGGAGAAGGACAAGGCGAAGCTAGACTTGCAGAGTGCTCCGCACAAGTGTAAAGTGTTCAACCATGTGTGCCAGACAGGGCAAGAACTCAGTTTCCACATGATGAGTGTGCACCTCACCTGGGTACACATGTGTATTACTATAACACAAATGAGAAGCCGCATAATATTAACAACAATGGAATTATTATAACCTATTAGAAACTAAGACTACAACAAAAATATGTTAATTGGTCATACGGCCATGCATAAAAAGATGTTCCATATGAACAAGCATTTTCCTTGTTATATAACATGCATACCTTGTGCCAACCGTGGGCCTTTTATTGCGTTGAAATCTAAACTCTGTAGAGTTCAGATTCATGCATTATATATCCTAAAGGGTGGGCATATGTACCAAGAACCTACGAAAGAATCACATCAATTTAGGCAATTTCATGGCAGATGTAAAAGGAGAGAGAAATGTGATGTGTGCAGTACCTAGATTATCTCTACAACTTCAACTGCACTCTAACCTGGGAACAATGGCTGCAAACATACATGCAACAGAATTAAAACAACAGCAGTGGCATCGTGGTTAAGCAAAGAAACCTAAAACCTTCGAAAACTGCAAAACAAATACAGAAACCCACCTGACTAGGAAGTACTGCAAGAATACATCCAACTAACCATATATTTATTGATGTTGTGTACTCAGTTGCACAGAATAAGAGATGGGAGCATAGTAATAACGTGACCACATGTATGATATAATGGGCTCACCAGCAACCGTGGTATAGTATTATGAAGACTACCTGCAAAAAAGGATATTGCGAAGACAAAAATATTAGGTACCTAAAGCAATGTGGCAGATGGAGGGACAGTACAAAAGACATTAATATATACAACTCAAAGTGGTATCTCCACATACCTACTGCTATAACTGAAAATGGAATGCCCATACATGTATAACCATCTCAAAATGGTATAACCACATAGGGACAAAACACGTTACATGCACGATAAGAAAATGTGTCACATGGATGAGAAAGATTGGCAAATAATAGAGGTTAGGAACAATCACACTTTATTTTATATTAATATATAATATGACATAAAGTGTGATTTTTCCCAACATACAACATTAGTTGTATACATGTGTGGATCTTTAGTGGGTTGTCCTGGTAGGGACCAGGCAATTGCTGAGTAGCATGGTTTGCCACCACGACACTCGCGTGAGGTGGCTAGGCTTAGATTAGCTGGTCTTAGGACCATTGTTGCAATGGACGACCGGCCTTAGGCTTGCGCCGATTGCTGCATGACCTTTGGTCGGGAGATGATGTTGTGTGGGTGGTGGGCACAAGAGGTCTCAAAAGCGTGACCACCTCTCCTCCAAGTCTGAGGAGGATGCACCCACACCAAAGAGGAGAAGGAAAAAGTTGAAGTCAAAGCTAAGGACCATGAAGCCACTAGAGGTGACATAGGGCAATGCCGCACACCGCAACGGGAGCCCTAGAGATGCCCTTGGTGAAGAACAGCCAGATAGGTCGCTGGTCATGTAGATCCAATGCGACCTAATGGTGACACATCATGGGGTGGCCGACGTTGTCGTCTTACCTACTGATGAGAACCTAGAGGTAAAAATTTCTAGATCTTAGTCTAGTATCAATGTGTGCAACATAGCGGTCGCCATGCACGACAGCAATAAGGTCATAGAGAACGACCGCAGCGGTGATGAAAATTTCGTTATAATCATCGACGACGATGATGATGATGATACAAACCCTCACATCACCATCACGGGGCCTTTTGGAGCTCCTGCCCTGCTACTAGTGCAGCGGCAGCTCTTCTTGCAGTGGCCGTGACAACTCCTGCGCCACCTACACCTCATCGTTCACAAAATCTTTGAACATTTGAGGAGCTCCTCCTACTACATCAACAGCGGCTCTGACAATTCCACCACCTCCTGCTTCTGTGGCAGCGAGGACCATCATAAGAGCTCCTCTCGCCACTGCTATGAATGTGGCCACTCAACTACATGCACCTGATCACCCTTGAAGGGGATCAATGGCTCTGGTGAAGTTGGTGCTCGCTAAAGTGGTGGCAATGGTAAACTTGTTGCCAGGTACAACAACGGTAGTGGCAAACCTCTCGCTGTTTATGGCAATGTTGACTATAGAAAAGGTGTTGCTGGCTGTAGTGATATAGGCTATAGAGGCAAAGGTCTTGCTGGGTGTAGCAGTGGCAGCTACACCTACAACACATCTACTACCATTGGAGGTGAGAGCAGCAAAGGCTGTGGCAAGGTGTACTGTTGCCCGAAGTGTAAGAACATGTTCTTCACCACACCCCAGGCGCAGGGAGGCCATATTACTCATGGCCATAGGATCATGTAGAAGAAGGGCAAGGCAAAGCTAGACTTGCAGAGTGTTCTACACAAGTGCAAAGTGTGCAACCATGTGTGCCAGACAGGGTAGGAACTCAGTTTCCACAATGTGGGTGTGCACCTCACCCGGGTACACAAGTGTATTACTATAGCATAAATGAGAAACTGCATAATATTCACAACAATGGAATTATTATAACCTATTAGAAACTAAGACTATAACAAAAATATGTTAATTGGTCATATGGCCATGCATAAAAAGACGTTCCATATGAACAAGCATTTTCCTTATTAGATAACATGCATACCTTGTGCCAAGTGTGGGCCTTTTATGCGTTGAAATCTAAACTCTATAGAGTTCAGATTCATGCATATATCCTGATGGGTGGGCGTATGAACCACGAACCTGCGAGAGGATCACATCAATTTAGGCAATTTCATGGCAGAAGTAAAAGGAGAGAGAAATGTGATGTGTGCAGTACCTAGATTATCTCTACAACTTCAACTGCACTCTAACCTGGGGACAATGGCTGCAAACGTGCATGCAAGAGAATTAAAACAACAGCAGTGGCGTCATGGTTAAGTAAAGAAACCTAAAACCTTCAAAAATTGCAAAAACATAAACATATACAGAAACCCACCTAACCAGGAAGTACTGCAAGAATACATCCAACTAACCATATATTTATTGATGTTGTATACTTAGTTGCACCAAATATGAGATTGGAGCACGGTAATAATAACTTGAGCATATGCATGATATAAAGGGCTCACGAGCAACCTATAGTATAATATTACAAAGGGTACCCGCAAAAAAATATGGCCAAGACCCAAATATTAAGTAGCTAGAACAAGGTGGCAGATGGAGAGAAAGGAAAAAAGACATTAATATATACAACTCAAAGTGGTATCTCCACATACCTAATAACATAACTGAAAGTGTAATGTCCAAACATGTATAATCATCTCAAAATGGTATAACCACATAGGGACAACACACATTACATGCACGATAAGAAAATGAATCACTTGCATGAGAAAGATTGGAAAATAATAGAGGTTAGGAAAAATCACACTTTATTTTGTATTAATTTATAAAATAACATAAAGTGGGATTTTTCCCAACCTACATTAGTTGTATACGTGTGTGGATCTTTGGTGGGCTGTCCTGGTCAGGACAAGGCAATTGCTGATTAGCGTGGTTTGCCGCCGTGGCACTCGCATGAGGTGGCTAGGCTTAGATTAGCTAGTCTTGGCACCATTGCTACGATGGACGGCCGGCCTTAGGCTTGTGCTGATTGCTCCATGACCTTTGGTCATGAGATGACATTGTGTGGGCAGTGGGCACAAGAGGTCTCAAAAGCGTGACCACATCTCCTCCAAGTCTAAGGAGGATGCACCCACACCGAAGAGGAGAAGGAAGAAGTGGAAGTCAAAGCTGAGGACCATGAAGCCACTAGAGGTGACATAAGGCAATGCAGCACACCGCAACGGAAGCCCTAAACATGCCCTTAGTGAAGAACAGCTGGACAGGTCGCTGGTCATGTAGATCCAATGCGACCTAATGGCGACACGTCTTGGGGTGGCCGATGCTATCGTCTTACCTGCTAATGAGAACCAAGAGGTAAAAGTTTCTATATCTTAGTCTAATATCACTGTTCGCAACATAGAGGTCGCCATGCACGATAGCAACAAGATCACAAAGAACGATTGTGGCGGTGATGAAAATTTTGTTATCATCATTGATGATGATGATGACACAAATCCTCTCATCGCCATCGCGGGGTCTCGTGGATGTCATGGCCCAGCTCCTAGTGCAGCGGTAGCTCTTCTTGCATCGGCCGTGGCAACTCCTGCACCACCTGCACCTCATGCGTCCGCAAAATCTTTGAACATTGGAGGAGCTCCTCCTGCTGCATCAACAGCAGCTCTGACAATTCCACCACCTCCTCCTTCTGAGGCAGCAAGGACCTTTACAAGAGCTCCTCTCACCACTGCTTTGAATGCGGCCACTCAAACTACATGCACCTGATCACCCGGTGAAGGGGAACAATGACTCTAGTGAAACTGGTGCTCGCTATAGATATGGTGGCAATGGTAAAGTTATTGCTAGATACAACAATGGTTGTGGAAAATCTCTCACTGGCTATGGCAATGTCGACTATGGAAAAGGTGTTGCTGGCTATAGTGATGTCAGCTACGGAGGCAAAGGTCTTGCTGGATGTAGCAGTGGCAGCCACACCTACAACACATCTACTACCATTGGAGGTGAGAGCAACAAAGGTTGTGGCAAGGTGTACAGTTGCCCTGAGTGTAAGAACACGTTCTTCACCACACCCCAGGTGCAGGGAGGCCATATTACTCGTCGTCATAGGATCATAGAGAACAAGGGCAAGGCAAAGCTAGACTTGCAGAGTGTTCTACACAAGTGCAAAGTGTGCAACCATGTGTGCCAGACAGGGTAGGAACTCAGTTTCCACATGATGAGTGTGCACCTCACCAGGGTACACATGTGTATTACTATAACATAAATGAGAAACTGCATAATATTAACAACAGTGGAATTATTATAACCTATTAGAAACTAAGACTACAACAAAAATATGTTTATTTGGTCATATGGCCATGCATAAAAGATGTTCCATATGAAGAAGCATTTTCCTTGTTAGATAACATGCATACCTTGCGCCAAGCTTGGGCCTTTTATGCGTTGAAATCTAAACTCTATAGAGTTTAGGTTCATGCATCGTATATCCTGACGGGTGGGCGTATGTACCAAGAACCTGCGAGAGGATCACATCAATTTAGGAAATTTCACGGTAGAAGTAAAAGGAGAGAGAAATGTGATGTGTGCAGTACCTATATTATCTCTACAACTTCTACTACACTCTAACATGGGAACAGTGGCTACAAACGTGCGTGCAAGAGAATTAAAACAACAGCAGTGGCATCGTGGCTAAGCAAAGAAACCCAAAACCTTCAAAAACTACAAAACAAATACAGAAACCCACCTAACCAGGAAGTACTGCAAGAATACATCCAACTAACCATATATTTATTGATGTTGTGTACTCAGTTGCACCAAATATGAGATTGGAGCACGGTAATAATAACATGACCATATGCATGATATAATGGGCTCACTGGCAACATATAGTACAATATTACAAAGAGTACCTGCAAAAGAAAGAATATGGCCAAGACAAAAATATTAAGTAGCAACAGCAAGGTGGCAGATGGAGAGAAAGGATAAAAGACATTAATATATACAACTCAAAGTGGTATCTCCACATTCCTAATACTATAACTGAAAGTGGAATGTCCAAACATGTATAACCATCTCAAAATGGTATAACCACATAGGGACAAAACACGTTACATGCACGATAAGAAAATGTATCACATGCATGAGAAAGATTGGCAAATAATAGAGGTTAGGAAATATCACACTTTATTTTGTATTAATTTATAATATAACATAAAGTGCGATTTTTCCCAACCTACATTAGTTGTATACATGTGTGGATCTTTTGTGGGCTGTCCTAGTAGGGACAAGGCAATTGCTGAGCAGCATAGTGTGCCACCGCGGCACTCGCATTAGGTGGCTAGGCTCAGATTAGCTGGTCTTGGTACCATTGCTGCGATGGACGACCAGCCATAGGCTTGCGCCGATTGCTCCATGACCTTTGGTTAGGAGATGACGTTGTGTGGGCAGTGGGCACATGAGGTCTCAAAAGCACAACCACCTCTCCTCCAAGTCTGAGGAGGATGAACCCACACCGAAGAGGAGAAGGAAGAAGCAAAGTCAAAGCTGAGGACCGTTAAGCCCCTAGTGGCGACATGGGGCAATATCGCACGCTACAATAGAAGCCCTAGAGACACCCTTGGTGAAGAATAGCTAGATAGAATGATGGTCATGTAGATCCAATGGAACCTGATGGCAACACATCTTGGGGTGGCCGACACTGTGGTCTCACCTATTGAAGAGAACCTAGAGGTAAAAGTTTCTAGATCTTAGTCTAATGTCACTGTTCGCAACATAACGGTTGCCTTGCATGACAGCAACAAGGTCACAGAGAATGAAAGCAGCGGCGATGACAATTTCTTGATCATCATCGATGATGACGATGATCCCCTCATCGCCATTGAGGGTCTCATGGAGCTCTTGGCCCAACTCCTGATGTAGCAACAACTCACAGTGGCCGTGGCAACTCCTGTGCCGCCTGCACCTCATGCGTCCGTAGAATCTATGAACATTGGAGGAGCCCATCCTGTTGCATCATTAGTGGCTCTGACAATTCCACCATCTCCTGCTTCTGTGGCAGTGGTGACATCACAAGAGCTCCTCTCGCCACTGATGTGAGTTTGGCCACTCAAACTACGTGCACATGATCACCCGATGAAGAGGAACAATGGCACTGGTGAAGCTGGTGCTCGCTATAGATATGGTGGCAATGGTAAAGTTGTTGCTAGGTACAACAATGGTTGTGGCAAATCTCTCACTGGCTATGGCAATGTCAACTATGGAAAAGGTGTTGCTGGCTATAGTGATGTCAGCTACAGAGGCAAAGGTCTTACTGGGTGTAGCAGTGGCAGCCACACCTACAACACATCTACTACCATTGGAGGTGAGAGCAACAAAGGCTGTGGCAAGGTGTACAGTTGCCCTGAGTGTAAGAACACGTTCTTCACCACACCCTAGGCGCAGGGAGGCCATATTACTCGTCGTCACAGGATCATAGAGAACAAGGGCAAGGCAAAGCTAGACTTGCAGAGTGTTCTACACAAGTGCAAAGTGTGCAACCATGTGTGCCAGACAGGGTAGGAACTCATTTTCCACATGGTGAGTGTGCACCTCACCAGGGTACACATGTGTATTACTATAACATAAATGAGAAACTGCATAATATTAACAACAATGGAATTATTATAGCCTATTAGAAACTAAGACTACAACAAAAATATGTTTATTTGGTCATATGGCCATGCATAAAAAGATGTTCCATATGAAGAAGCATTTTCCTTGTTAGATAACATGCATACCTTGCGCCAAGCTTGGGCCTTTTATGCGTTGAAATATAAACTCTATAGAGTTTAGGTTCATGCATCGTATATCCTGACGGGTGGGTGTATGTACCAAGAACCTGCGAGAGGATCACATCAATTTAGGCAATTTCATGGCAGAAGTAAAAGGAGAGAGAAATGTGATGTGTGCAGTACATATATTATTTCTACAACTTCAACTGCACTCTAACCTGGGAACAATGGCTACAAACATACGTGCAAGAGAATTAAAACAGCAGCAATGGCGTCGTGGTTAAGCAAAGAAACCTAAAACCTTTGAAAACCGCAAAACATATACAAAAAACCCACCTAACCAGGAAGTACTACAAGAATACATCCAACTACTATATATTTATTGATGTTGTATACTCAGTTGCACCAAATATGAGATTGGAGCACAATAATAATAACGTGAGCATATGCATGATACAATGGGCTCACTAGCAACCTATAGTATAATATTACCAAGAGTACCCACAAAAAAAGAATATGGCCAAGACAAAAATATTAAGTAGCAAGAGCAAGGTGGCAGATGGAGAGAAAGGACAAAAGGCATTAATATATACAACTCAAAATGGTATTTCCACATACCAATTACTATAATTGAAAGTGGAATGTCCAAACATGTATAACCATCTCAAAATGGTATAACCACATAGGGACAAAACACGTTGCATCCACATTAAGAAAATGCGTCACATGCATGAGAAAGATTGGCAAATAATAGAGGTTAGGAACAATCACACTTTATTTTATATTAATATATAATATAACATAAAATGTGATTTTTTTCCCAACCTACATTAGTTGTATACATGTGTGGGTCTTTGGTAGGCTGTCCTAGTAGGGACCAGGCAATTGCTGAGTAGCGTGGTTTGCTGCTGCGGCATTCGCATGAGGTGCATAGGCTCAGATTAGCTGGTCTTGGCACCATTGTGCCGATGGATGACCAGCCTTAGGATTGCGCCGATTGCTCCACTCCCATTGATGATGTTGTGTGGGCAGTGGGCATATGAGGTCTCAAAAGTGCGACCACCTCTCCTACAAGTATGAGGAGGATGCACCCACACCGAAGAGGAGAAGGAAGAAGTGAAAGTCAAAGTTGTGGATCGTGAAGCCACTAGTGGTGACATGGGGCAATGCTGCACACTGCAACGGGAGCCCTAGAGACACACTTGGTGAAGAACAGCTGGATAGGTTGCTGGTCATATAGATCCAACGTGACTTGATGGCGACACATCTTAGGGTGGCCGACGTTGTCACCTCACCTACTGATGAGAACCTAGAGGTAAAAGTTTCTGGATGTTAGTCTAATGTCACTTTTCGCAACATAGCGATCGCCATGCATGACAGCAATGAGATCATAGAGAATGACCACAACAACGATGGCAATTTTGTGATCATCATCGACGATGATGATGACGACGCAAATCCTCTCGTCACCATTGTGGGGCCTCATGGAGCTCCTGGCCCAACTCTTGATGCAGCGGTAGCTCTTCCTGCGATGCCTGTGGCAACTCATGCGCTACCTGAACCTCAGGCGCCTATAGAATCTGTGAACATTGGAGGAGCTCCTTTTGCTGAATCAACAGCGGCTCTGACAATTCCACCACTTCTGACTTTTGTGGAAGTGGTGACCATCACAAGAGCTCCTCTCGCCATGGCTATGAGTGTGGCCACTCAAACTACATGCCCTGGTCACCCAGTGAAGGGGAACAATGGCTCTGGTGAATCTGGTCCTTGCTATAGATATGGTGGCAATGGTAAAGTTGTTGCTAGGTACAGCAACAGTTGTGGAAAATCTCTCGCTGGCTATGGCAATCTGGACTATGGAAAAGGTGTCACTGGCTATAGCGATGTCGGCTATGGAGGAAATGGTCTTGTGGGTGTAGCAGTGGCAACCACACCTACAACACATCTACTGCCATTGGAGGTGAGAGCAACAAAGGCTATAGCAAGGTGTATAGTTGACCTGAGTGTAAGACCACGTTCTTCACCACACTCTAGGCGCAGGGAGTCCACATTACTCGTCGTCACAAGATCATGGAGAAGAAGGACAAGGCGAAGCTAGACTTGCAGAGTGTTCTACACAAGTGCAAAGTGTGTAAACCATGTGTGCTAGACAGGGCAGGAACTCAGTTTCCACATGATGAGTGTGCACCCTCGCCCTGGTACACATGTGTATTACTATAACATAAATGATAAACCGGATAATATTAACAACAATGGAATTATTATAACCTATTAGAAACTAAGACTACAGCAAAAATATGATAATTGATCATATGGCTATGCATAAAAAGATGTTTCGTATGAACAAGCATTTTCTTCGTTAGATAACATGCATACCTTGTGCCAAGCGTGGGCCTTTTATGCATTGAAATCTAAACTCTATATAGTTGGGTTCATGCATCGTATATCCTGACAGGTGGGCGTATGTACCAAGAACCCGCAAGAGGGTCACATCAATTTAGGCAATTTCATGGCAAAAGTAAAAGGAGAGGCAAATGTCATGTGTGCAGTACCGAGATTATCTGTACAACTTCAACTGCACTCTAACCTGGGAACAATGGCTGCAAACATACATGCAAGAGAATTAAAACAACAACAGTGGCATCGTGGTTAAGCAAAGAAACCTAAAACCTTTGAAAACTGCAAAACAAATACAAAAAACCACTTGACCAGTGCAAGAATACATCCAACTAACCATATATTTATTGATGTTGTATACTCGGTTGCACCAAATATGAGATTGGAGCACGGTAATAATAACATGAGCATATGTATGATATAATAGGCTCACCAGCAACCGTAGTATAGTATTACGAAGACAACCTACAAAAAAAGGATATTGCGAAGACAAAAATATTAGGTATCCATTGCAATGTGGCAGATGGAGAGAAAGGACAAAAGACATTTATAAATACAACTCAAAGTGGTATCTCCACATACCTACTACTATAACTGAATGTGGAATGCCCACACAATGTATAACCATCTCAAAATGGTACAACCACATAGGGACAAACACATTACATGCACAATAAGAAAATGCGTCATTTGCATGAGAAAGATTGGCAACTAATGGAGGTTGGGAAAAATCACACTTTATGTTATATTAATATAGTTGACAATCTTTTTCGCAGCCTACATTAGTTGCCAATCTTTCTTATCCATGTGACGCATTTTCTTATCGTGCATGTAACGTGTTTTGTCCCTATAGTTGTTAATGGTTTCTATTACTTAGCATTGGATGCTTCTGATATGATTTTTGTGTACTTTTTTTGATATTTTTAAGGAATAAATATGTACTTTAGCATAACTTTGTCTTATATATTTATCATAGAAACAACATATACGACAAGTATTGTTTTGTGAATACTATAAGAAATTGCTCTCTAAGATAGAATGCACTACAAGGTCCCACACTATGGATGGATTTTATTGAATACATGTGAAATCAAATTCGGGTAGCACTATTACCATATTTTAGTCTGAACTCGAATATGCATATCATGATTCAAGTTCTCTAAGAAATGGCAAAAAGCTTAACCTAGCAAAGAAAATACCTGCTTACATATTTTTGAGTAGTGTCGAACAGGGCCAGTTTAGCAAAAGGCATTACATTTTGTGGCTAGTCAACTATTAGCAGGCTGGCCAGCTAGGTGGAAGCAGCTGGGCCACGGCTTGTTAGTTTTGGTAAAGTTGCTCAAAGTGGCATCCCCATATGTGTATTACACTATCACTACCCCCAATGTGTATTACTATAGCTTTCATTGCAAGTCAACGTACCATAACTTTGCACTTCCAAAATCACCAAGCTTGACTTGATGCGCGGCCAGGGCGAGAATAGCAATTGCTAATAACAGTTGTCGTAGTTGTCGATTAAGATGGAAAAAGATCATAAAAGCTTCAGTTACATTTTGTTTTAAGCGTACATATTAAGGAAAGGTTAAAGTTTGGACAGCCTATAGAAACTAATGTTTCGCATGTACACATGTTAGTCTTGAAATGGTGTCTTCCAATGATGATTTGAGGCTGGCACCTTGTTCACCTTGTTCTCATTCATTTCATTAAGGAGCAGTTGGAGTAGTAAGGAGAACATAACATAATGAAATGTTAGCTCATTGATTAGGCTATTCTTTAGTTTTAGTGCTAATGATTTAGCTATGAAAAGTGAGACAATCTTGGTGTATGAACCAAAAGAACACAATAGGCATGAGAAATTATCGGAGACATGGTCACCTAGCATCGCACGAAGGTCTGTTTTGTGGAAAGAAAGAGCAGGTATAAATGTGGAAAGCAGCAATATATTGTTGGAAGGTCACCTCCAAATGAGTGAAAAGTAAATAGTTTTAGTTTGCTGCACATCATGGCAAGGTATCTGGCCTAGGATGTATTATAAGGCTGAGAAAACATTTATAAATGACAAATGCTTCATGGTTGAACACTAAATTGCACGAAGATATGAGGTAGCACAGTAGATAAAGATTATATTTACCAAAATCAACCAAACTGAATAGGATGGGGATTATATCACACAAAATGGTTTCATAACTTGCAGAACTGCCTAGATGCCATGCAAGGGGTATCACATGATTGTTTTGACCACAACTGAGCAAGAAATAAGAAATGCACATGGCAAATATATCACCCTTTTGTAGAGTGCCTAAATTTTTATATTTTCGCTCATTTTGTCAATGATCTATTGCCTATCGCTTTGATTTGTGTAAAATAAATGATGAGGTAATACATACCGATTGAATGGCTAGTAGGTGGAAGTGACAATGAAAGAAGGCACCATATAACAATTCTATCAACAATCAGCAAGTAATTACAAATTGAGAGTACCTGCAGGACAACCATCAATTCAAATGAGAAATGTGATACTTAGGGGAAAAAGAACATTTAGGTGAAGCAGCGTGTATTTGCAGACCATAAAGTAGGGCACCAAGTGTTTTCGTATTGAGTAGGTGAGTTTCCTATCAAGGAAAAGGAAAAGATTAGCACACAAATTGTCAAACGATGGCTAAGACATGTATTTATATATAATGTGGGGTCAACATGATCAGGTAGCCTATTTTTTGGACCTATTTTAGCTACGCCAAAAAATACCAATTTATGTTGGAATGTCCCATAAGGTAAATGACCTATCATGACTGCAGTGACCAAATACTTCATGAAGATCACACTAAAGTATGAAGCAACAAAAAGGGGGAACAAAGAGTTCAGTCTCCGCTGAATCTTTTTATTTTGGCAACACAAAGAAGGCATTAGTCCTGTGCGCAGCTCAGTGGATGAGTATTGGTTGGATAAAGAAACAAAGTTGAGAGTGATATAGGACTGTATGGATTTATTGTGTTTGAATGTAGTCACATAGAAGTAAAGCAGTGAACAGGATCATGGAATAATGGTTGTTTGTAAAGTTAGTGGGACAAACTAATTTATATCTGCATTATATGAGCCTACATATCATCAAAAGAATGTAGAAATATGTTAAACATCATCCATCATCAGATAGAATAAAGTACAAAAGCCATAGTGTAGCATAGGCATGGGCAAGTAGCAAATAAAACAACGCCTAGGATCATTTTGAGTAAGAATAAATGGTACCTGAATATAGAACCTCTTCTTTTATTTGGCCTCTCCAAGGAGTGTTCCCTTCTGTTGCTGAGTTCCTATTGAGAAATGAAAGGGATTTGTGTGCAACTAGTATGATTAGGTGGTCGGTAACATACAGTAGAACCATTTGTAACTGTCAAGAAATTGCACCTAGATTCTTATTGGGTTGTTTGGTCATGTTGGTTGACTTTAGTAAAAGTTCAGTGGTCACATAGATTAATTCCAGTAATATCCACTTCATAGGAAAGTGACTTAGACCAGGCATTACTGAAGTACACGTCCTGCGTCTAAAATTTGAAGCCCTGGAAAAGATACCATGAGCAGATGCTAGAAATTTGAACGTTGAAAATAGCAGCATCTTTTCATGAACCTAGTTAAGAAAAATTATGAAATTAAATAAGCATATTTGTTTAATTGCCATTGGAAAATAGAAATTAGGGAGCACATACTAAAGCAAAAGGAAACAAAGGCAGACAATATATGACAATCACAATGTATCAATCAACCAGGGCTGCAAGTCATTACATCAAACAGCTTGAGGTATGCCCATTGTGACTAACCTGGGAAAGACTCAAGCATGTTCTTGGTGGTAGGAGGTTAGTTGCTCACTTAATGAAATCCTGCCACAAGTGCAATCCTCCTATCTCTGAATCAACATCGAAAAAACAAATAAAGAATATAAGAGGCAAATAATCAATGATGAAAGGTTGGGGATAAGAAAATATTATTGTTTGTTTTAGTCTTCCCTAAACTCAGTGATGAGTAGTTCTATGCTTGCGGCGATGTAGTTGAAATCCATATTAACAATAAAAATGAAGATTAGCAAACAATATTATAAGTTATTTAATAATAGATACATATGTTAGAATGTAGCTACCAACATAAATAAAAAGAGCACACTATGTGAGCAGATAGATAAATTAAGAAGGCATAAGGCACAGCGTATCACTACATAGTGCTTCCCACATAATTAGTATATATCCTCTCTAGACTCCACACTAAGTACAGTTGTCTAGTCCAGAGTGGTACTGAAGAGTCAGGATTTTAGTCAGCATTCATTTATCTATTCATTCAATGAAAGAGCTGAAGTTAACGAAGAAGCAAAGACCTCATCAAAACATCTTCAAGGGCCTTGGAGATGACTGGTGGCACCTCAGGGGATTGGCCTGGCCAAAGCAGCTGGGAGCAGATGGGGGCATGTGGAACTCAACAGCTACGCAGTATACAAATACATCAACACCAATAAAAGAAATAAAAACCAATGACAATAGGAAGCAGCAGGGAAAGGGGAACACGAACCGATGGATCCTTCGCTACCATGTCCTGCAAAGACAATTTGTCCAACAGTCAAGCGCGACCATGGCCTACAAAGATAATTCGTCGAACAATTGAAGAGTGTGACAAGAGACATAAGTCGAGCCAAAAAACAGAAAATATGACAAACTAAGAATGGATCTATCAAATCTTTGTACACAACATGCTAAAATCCGAGGGGAACCACTCTTCCCTAACTTTAGCCCAAAATCCTAACCCTGAATAGGCAGGAGTGGAGATGAAGAAACATAAAATCACGAATCCAATCCATAAATAGAAAGCAACCCAAAAAAGGAGACAACCTATCGGTCTTGGAGTCTCCGATTTGCCATCGAAGAGAAATCGCTCGCGAGGATGCCGCCGCTGGAAGGGGAGGAGCAGCAGCGGCAGTTCTGGGAGGGGTTGAGCAGCCATATCAGTGGAGGCGCTATAGAGGGTGGAGAGGCGGCGCTGGCGCTGGGAGCGGCAGGGGGAGGAAGGATTTTTTTAGTTAGCATGGGGACAGAAGGGTCGTGGAATTGACGAATGCTCGGCTAGGTGTGCGTATTACAGGGGGCGGAAGGTCGAGTTGTTTTCTTCCTAGGCTGGCGGTAGGAACGAACGGTAATCCTGCATGTATAGCAGGGAATGGACGGCAGTAGTTTTGCAGCGACGTAGCCTGCGGAGGAGTTTTGGTATACATAAACAAGGTTTATGGAAGGTTCGAGTTGTTTTTTCCTAGGCTAGTGATAGGAATGGACAGTAATCCTGCATGTATAGCAGGGAATGGACGGCAGTTGTTTTGCAGCGATGTGGAATGGTCTTTTCCTAGGCCGGCGGTAGGAATTGTTGCCAATCCTGCATGTATAGCAAGGAATGGACAGCAGTAGTTTTACAGTAACGTGGCCTGCAGAGGGAAAATTTTTGGTATAAAAAACATGATTTATGGTAGATTTGCAAGCAATACAAAACCAGTTCAGACTTGAGAGTGATCTATCAAAGACTATGTGTGATATAGCTTTGTTCCAATACGTACCAAAACATTTTGTGGCTCCAAATCTTGATGACACACTCCTAGGATAGAATGAATGTAAGCCAGCACCCTCGATAGCCGTCACCAACGCAAAATAGAACCAGAGTGTACTCTACAAAATAAGGCAGGAATTTCAGAAGTATTGATTGATTTCAAATAAACAATCCACAAACCTAATACATGTAAGGCTTGACATAGATAATTGGCATTGCTGTAGTGCTTGCTCATCCCTACTTGTAATCAAGAAGAAGCAGGGCCTCAAGGGGATGACGTTGGGTGGTCCCTGGTCCATTGAGCACATAAGCTGCAGTTCACGTTTCTTGTAACGTCGGTCCTGCAACACCTTCTTGATTGCCACCGTTTCTCCATCTTCCAAGCACTTGGCCTGCATATAAGACAAGTTCCTTAAGCATAAAGAAGATAAAACTAAGGAGTTCCTGAGTGATCATTGACCTGGAAGACGATGCCAAATGAGCCACTGCCCACGACTAGCTCCGCCATGTAGCTAATCGTCTGCGGGTAGGACACAAGTTACCAAGATGTTAGCAAAAGATGAGACATTTTAATTAAGGACTTTACTAGAGCGTGCGCGTGTAGGAAATCCAATTTCTGGCTGCACACTCCAATTTGGGAAACAAATTATTTTGGTTGCCAAAAAAAGAAAAAAAGAACAGATCAGATCTAGGGTTCGCTGACTACGACACCCTCTCCCCCGCCGCCATCCACCGACCTGCCACTAGCGCTAGGGTTCTCCGGAGCTCCGGCGAGCTAGGGCCCCTAGCACCCACGGCGGCCGCCCTCTTCCCCTCCCCCCCCCCCCACACCCCCACCCCCGCCATCTTCTCCAGCTCCAGCGAGCTCGCCCGCCACCATCTTCTCTAGCTCCGGCGAGCCTCCCTCACCCCAACCTAGCCCAACCACCCCTACCGTCGCCAGCTCCCCTAAACCGCCCATCGACCATCCCCACCGCCTGGCCTACCTGCCTCCCCAAACCCCCTTCCCTTTCTAAGCCCGCCGAAGTTGGGGAAGAGAAGGGGAGACCTCGCCGGAACTCTAGATAGCCAATCTAAGAGGAGGAGAAGGAGGCCTACCTGGTGGCGGATCCGCTGCCTCCGCCACCGGATCTGGCGGCGCCGCCACTACATCCGCCATGGCCACGCGCGGGGGAGGCGGTGGGACGCGGGCGCGCAGGCCGCCGGAGCTCGCCAGGCGCGGATCCATCACGCCGCCACCATGGTCGCCCGAGAGAGAGAGAGAGTGTGCGGGCTGAGGCCGGGCGGAGAGAGAGAGAGTGCGAGCAGGTATGTGGGCTGAGGCCAGGCAGGGTGTGCGTAAGGAGGTGTCTGGGCGTTCGGGGCTACGGAAGCACGCCCGAAAAGCAGCATTTTCCTTTAATTAAACCAACAAAAAGTTCCCCTAAAATTGACAAACTATGGCACTGAATAGGTTATATATGGACAAGAACTCTGCAGTACACAATTACATAAGAATCGAGGAATTGAGCACCACAAACCGTAGCTACAAACATTATCCCCAAAGGTATTTTGCTGCCATCTCCCAGTTTACTGCTTTTAATGAAGGAAGAAATGCTAAATTAGATCAGAAATTTACAAAATTACCAGACACTCTGAAGGTCAATGTCTTTCCATCACCAAACCACTACTGGTACTGGGACCTATAAAGTTGTGTGCAACACACAAATGTCCCAAAAAAAAATCGCACAACACACAAATGTCCCAAAAAAATTGCAAAAAAAGGAAAAAAAACTTCGCAAAGAACTGTTTTGTGCTACACCAAGTTGCCATGTGTGCCATACCTATTACCTAAACCAAGAACCTGCCATAATTCAGGCCACAAAAAGATCCACTAAAAGAGCAGCATTTGATTTCACCTAGAATAAGAAATCAAAATTCTCAGGGCTAGAGCTGACCTGTCTTTGCTCTCATTCTTTACTCCGATGTGGCTACTGTGGCGGCCGACGAGCCCCGTTTGTTTTGCTAAAATTTAGCTGATGCTGTTGTTTATGCTAATTTACTGTGAAAAAAAATATTGTTCCTTCGCTGCTGCCGGTACCGCTGAAACGGTGCTGCGTAACAGCGTCTGAGTGTCGAGCAGCATCGGCTCCCGAGACGGGTGCTCCATGTGGCTACTGTGTGCGCCGCACTGCAGTCCAGCAGTGGGAAGGTGGCGCACGGACCCACCCACTGTCAGAGAATATCCGGGATCAAGTCGCCGGCGCGCTCTCTCTCTCTCACGCGTGAACTGGAAGAATAGTGAACACTAGAATTTTGGTGCTGTCAACTGGCAGCATTTCAATGTTAATTTGGGGAATATAAAGAGTAATACATGACCATGGTGGCCGAGATAAACGCGGCACGCTCGTGCTCACGAAGTGCCACCCCAGTGCGCTGGGACGTGCCGCGATGAACGCGCACGGCATGCAGTGGCGTGCGCGGCTGCCCTGAAAGAGCGCTACTGAATGTCTAAACATATAGAAAGCAAACAAACAGCTATCTACATTGTACACCATACGGCAACAGTCTTATACAGCCTAACAAATCACCCCCTAAGCGTTTGCCTTGTGGCTGCAGCGGTGGAGCTTTAGCAAATCCGAGATGGTGAGTTTGCCTTGTGGGTGCAAGTATATATAATATCTGAGTGCAAATATGGTGAAAAATTAGTTATTTCTATTTTTTTTAATTTTCATGTGTGTGCAGCTCACCCACACTCGTGACTATAGCTCCGCCCATGCCCAGTTGTTCTGCCGTTCCGATGAACTGAACGTCGATCAGGCCTCTGTTAGCACACTCCCGGACATAGTGGTACTTCACGTCCGATATGGTTGGTCCGGTCGTGGTGCACTAGGTTCTTGATCAGAGAGAGGGCGGACTTGTCCACCCGCAGCGTCGGTGCACAGAACAACAGTTCAAAAAGGCTTAGGGTTCCGTAAACCAAAGCTTGTCCAACCAGCGAAGCTCACCTTTTTTTGGCATTTTACACTTCAAAACTCATCAGACATTCCGACATGCAGGTCTTGTTAGCCATTTTTAGGGGGTGTTTGGATCCAGGACATTCAGATACTAATTAAGAAGATTAAACATGAGCTAATTATAAAACTAATTGCACAGATGGAGATTAATTTGCGAGACAAATCTATTAAGCCTGATTAATCCATTTTTAGCTGATGCAGCCGGCACAATCTTTTGGAATGATTGTTCTGTTCCTGATGCAGTCCTCGCTGGTCGTTACAACGGACCAACCATTTGTTGAAATGCCTGATGACACTTGCAGGAACACCAAGAAATGAGATTCGGTGATTCACCATCAACCTTTTGGCTTCAAAGTCATCAACCACGTTAATCATGTGCAAACATGTCCTGTCATGAACGTTTGGTGACTGAACACATCGAGTCCTGGCAACCTGAACGACATTGTGAATTTGTGATGTCCTCTTGTTTCAGACTTTTTCACCTTTTTGTTGTAACTAGCAAATTTGTCCGTGTGTTGCAACGAAAGACAAAAAAGCTATCAAATGTTCGACTTGTTTACTTCAGCTTGCTATATAACTGCAGCGGTAGCAACCGCTTTTAATTCGTATAGGTGTTACTTTTGATGTTGTGTGTGGTTGTTGCATCAATCACAAACAAGCGGGCTCATTAGTGGATCAAGGACAACAATGTTACATATCTATTCACTTTTTATCCTTTCTATAGAGTTAAGAGTTGTACTTTATTTTATGATGATGACCATGACATCAATAATATAAGTACATATTAGCAATAACATGACAATGTCTTATTAATTATCTATTGAGTTACAATATAATCTTGATATATTTTTTTCTTTTGTTGTAAGGCACAAAAATATTTACTCGTAAATATAACGTAACATTAGTTTTTATACTA
Source organism: Saccharum hybrid cultivar R570 (assembly GCA_038087645.1). NCBI lineage: Eukaryota > Viridiplantae > Streptophyta > Magnoliopsida > Poales > Poaceae > Saccharum > Saccharum hybrid cultivar. The sequence continues at coordinate 4,595,364 of JAQSUU010000423.1, forward strand.
TTCAGGTGTTGATAGAGTTAGATATCAAGTTATGTGACTTCTTCTGAGGATCCATAAAAACATATAATTTTAATATATTATTAAAGTCGACAGAAGGTTAGTCGTCATTGTGTCGAGAATTGGTCTCTTTGTTGCACCGGTATATATGTACAACTTGGAGATTTGCACAGTATAGTATACGGGGATAATTTGGAGAAATATTTAATTAGATTAGATTGGATGACAGCAAACAGCTCAAGATTTCATTCATGTTCTAATAATAATTTATTCTTTATCAAAATTACATCGACGCCTTAGTGATAGAAATATTTATTTTTTAGGTAATGGTCAAAGTTTTGAAGGCCCACGATACTCTATTTATTATTTATTTTTATCTTTATAAAAAGACAAAGTTATGTATCAGAAAAGAAAAATAAAAAAATCACAGAAAGGGAGGCACGGGACGTCACAATCTACGAGCAGGGGCCACTTGATACGGTATATACCAGGAGAAAAAAAACGGAAGAAGAAAAGGAGACGGAAACGGTAAAACAAGCAGATCAGACACTGTTTATTGACTGGATGAAAATTTGATTTGACGACAGCGTACACAACGGAACATGAGTTTCCATAAAACAGAAAACAAGAAGAACAAAAAGATCCAGAAAAGACTACTTGGACGGACTACTTGGACGGAAACGTACTCCAGGCAAAAAAATAATCGGGCAAAAAAAATTCAGGATGAGAAATTTTGTCTTTTATTAGTAGGTATAGATCAGAGAGGATATATAGGTAGTGCCGTTCTCTTTCTTTTCATGAAATCCATTTAGGATTGTATATGTACATATGCGTTTTTCTGTCATGTTAACACAAGATTGAGTCTTACGTAAAATTAAGTCATAGACGGTTACATCTTATATCTTACTAGTGGAAAAAAACATGGCAAAAATTTTACCTCTTTATTATTAGATATAGATTTAAAGTCTTCAAGATCTGAGGAATCTATTTAGGTTAGGATTCCTATTTCATATTGGTCTAAACACGAGCTATTCTAACTCGTATAAACACAGATTATATATATAAGTCCGAACAAAAAAAACTCTCCATTATTCGGTAGTTAGAGGAAGACGGACAAAAAAAAATGAATGGACGAAAAAAAAGCCTAAAATTTTGCCTATTTATTATTAGGTATAGATATGTTCCATTTTCTGAACCAGTTGAAAGATTAACAAAAATCAACAGAACAAGGTAAAAATAAGGTACGTTGCTCATACAACAATGAAATCAAAACCAATTCAGAAACGTGCTGTCATGTGCGGCATCCCCTACACCAGGCGGAGGCGCGCACGTGATGTGCGGCGGGCCGCCGAACATGCAGCGAGCCAGGCTCAGGCCGCACTTCCTGGTGGGCCGCAGCAACAGCGTGGCTAAGATTAGGAATAGATCAAAGTCAATTTCCTTAAGTTTAGTTATTTCCATGTTTAGTTATTTCCTTATGTTTAGGAGGTTGGTTTCCTTTTTAGTTGCAGCCACAGGGCTATTTAAGATTGTATCTGGTACCTTGATGAATTAAGCAAAGATTATTATCTTCTATCTCTTTCTTCTAAAACCCTAAGCCTGCGGTAGAGGGGCATAACCTCACCGGAGAAGACGGCCGAAGGCTACGAGCTCCGTAGCCGAGGCCCTGCGAGTCGGGGGTTCGACGCCCTTGACAACCTGGTATCACAAGTCAGCCGATCCTCTCATCCACCTTCCGCAGCCGCGCCCGCCCACCCCCACCAACAGCCGCCGCCATCTACTGCCCACCAACAGCCGCCGCCATCTACTGCTGCCGCGCCTACCCCAACCGCCATGGCCGAGCCTACCCTCGCCGACCTCTTCCAGGAGCTGAAGCACCTCTCTGCCGAGATCACCACCCTGAAGGCCGACGTGGCCTCCATGAAGGAGAAGGCCTCCACGGCCGAGAGCAGCGACGGCCGCCGTTCCGAAGTACCGCGAGAGCTGGACTTCCACCCGAAGCACAAGAAGTGGGATTTTCCCCACTTCGACGGCACGACCGACCCGATGCTCTTCCTCAATAAGTGCGAGGCCTACTTTCGCCAACACCGTACCATGGCGGAAGAGCGCGTGCGCATGGCGTCCTATCATCTGGACGAAGCCGCACAGCTCTGGTTCATCCAGCTGCAGGATGATGAAGGCACGCCCACGTGGGGTAATTTCAAGGATCTTTTGAATCTGCGTTTTGGTCCTCCCCTTCGTTCCGCTCCAATGTTCGAGCTCACGGAGTGCCGCCGCACGGGGACCGTAGAAGAGTATGCCAACAGGTTCCAGGCCCTCCTTCCTCGCGCCGGCCGGCTCGACGAGGCACAGCGGGTCCAGCTCTTCACCGGAGGAATCCTGCCGCCGCTCAGCAACGCCGTCCGCATCCACAACCCGGACTCCCTCGCTGCTGCCATGAGCTTGGCCCGCCAGGTCGAGTTGATGGAGCTGGCGCGTCCAGCGCCTGTTCCACCGAGGGCGCCCCCGCGCGGTCCTCCGCTTCCTGCGGCCCGGGCAAATCTGCCGCCCCCACCGCCCCTCTTGGCCCTACCAGCGCCTCCAGCGGCTGCCCAGCAGGGCCGTTCCGAGGGCAACCAGCGCCGTCTTACCCCGGAGGAGATGGCCGAGCGACGCCGCCAAGGGTTGTGCTTTAACTGCAATGAAAAGTACTCCCGCGGCCACAACAGATTCTGCCGGCGTCTGTTCTTCCTCGACGGCGTCGAGATCGACGACGCTCCGGACGCGGGTGCTGCTGCTGTGGAGGACACTGGAGAACAGGAGGCGCCGATCTTCTCCCTGCACGCAGTGGCCGGCGTGCCTGTGGGTAAGACCATGCAGGTCCGCGTCCTGGTGGGCTTGACTCCGCTCGTCGCCCTCCTGGACACCGGTTCCACCCACAACTTCATCTCCGAGACGGCAGCGGCGCGGCCCGGTCTTCCCATCCAAGCTCGACCGCGCCTCACGGCCATGGTGGCCAATGGCGAGAAGGTGCCGTGCCCAGGGGTCATCCGGCATGCCCCCCTTATGATCCACGACATCGCTTTCGCCGTCGACCTCTTTGTTATGCCCCTTGCAGGACATGATTTGGTGCTGGGGCTGCAGTGGATGGCCACGCTCGGCCGTCTGGTTTGGGACTTCGTTGATGGCTCGGTCTCCTTCCAGCGTCAGGGCCGCATGGTGCGCTGGCCCGGGGTGGCTTCCTCCAGCACCCTGGAGACCTGTGCTGCGACGTCCAGCGCACCTCTCCTCGACGAGCTGCTTGCCGGGTTCGCCGACATCTTCGCCGAGCCGCGTGGTCTTCCGCCTCCACGCAGTCGCGACCATGGCATCGTCCTCAAGCCCGGCGCTTCCCCAGTCGCGGTCCGGCCTTACCGGTACCCCGCGGCGCACAAGGACGAGCTGGAACGCCAGTGCGCCGCCATGATGGCTCAGGAGATCGTTCGTCGCAGCGACTCCGCCTTCTCCTCTCCGGTCCTCCTCGTCAAAAAGGCGGATGGCTCGTGGCGCTTCTGCGTCGACTACAGGGCGCTGAATGCGCTCACCGTCAAGGACGCCTTCCCGATCCCCGTCGTCGACGAGTTGCTTGATGAACTACATGGCGCCTGTTTCTTCACCAAACTCGATCTCCGGTCGGGTTACCACCAGGTCCGCATGAGGCCAGCTGACATCCACAAGACGGCGTTCCGTACGCATGATGGCCTATACGAATTCCTGGTCATGCCTTTCGGGTTGTGCAACGCACCGGCAACCTTTCAGGCCCTCATGAACGACGTCCTACGGCCCTACCTTCGGCGTTTTGTGCTGGTGTTTTTTGACGATATTCTTGTTTACAGCAGCTCATGGGCTGACCACCTTCGTCATCTGCGCACCGTACTCTCGGAGCTCCGCCGCCACCACCTCTTCGTCAAGCGCAGCAAGTGCACCTTTGGGGAGGTTTCGGTCGCCTACCTCGGGCACGTTATCTCCGCGGCGGGTGTTGCCATGGATCCGGCCAAGGTGCAAGCCATCGTCGACTGGCCAGCTCCCCGCTCGGCTCGGGCGGTCCGCGGGTTTCTGGGCCTTGCAGGCTACTACCGCAAGTTTGTGCACAACTACGGCACCGTCGCTGCGCCGTTGACGGCCCTCCTCAAGAAAGATGGGTTCTCCTGGACCGATGCCGCAGCAGCGGCGTTCGCGGCGCTCAAGGCTGCCGTCACCTCGGCGCCCGTCCTCGCCATGCCCGACTTCACCAAGTCCTTCACCGTCGAGTGCGACGCGTCCTCCCATGGGTTTGGCGCGGTGCTCATCCAGGAAGGTCACCCGATCGCCTTTTTCAGCCGGCCGGTCGCGCCTCGTCATCGCTCTCTCGCTGCCTATGAGCGGGAGCTGATCAGCCTCGTCCACGCCGTCCGTCATTGGCGTCCGTACTTGTGGGGACGTTCCTTCGTCGTGAAGACCGACCATTACAGCTTGAAGTACCTGCTGGATCAACGCCTCGCGACGATTCCCCAGCACCATTGGGTGGGGAAACTTCTTGGCTTCGACTTCGTGGTGGAGTACAAGCCAGGCACAGCTAACACTGTGGCGGACGCCCTGTCCCGCCGCGACACTGACGATGGGGCCATCTTAGCACTCTCGGCTCCTCGGTTCGACTTCGTAGATCGTCTTCGCCAAGTTCAAGCGGCGGATCCGGCCGTGGTGGCTCTCCGCGATGAGATCACAGCAGGCCACCGTGGCGCACCATGGTCTGTGGTGGATGGCGGCCTGGTTCTGTTTGATGGCCGGCTCTATATTCCGCCGTCTTCGCCGCTGTTACTGGAGCTCCTTGCTGCCGTGCATGATGATGGCCACGAGGGAGTCCAGCGCACGCTCCATCGCCTCCGGCGTGACTTCCACTTTCCCGAGATGCGCCGGCACGTTCGGGACTTCGTGCGCGCCTGTGCTACCTGCCAGCGTTTCAAGACTGAACACCTACAGCCGGCCGGCCTGCTGCTGCCCCTACCAGTCCCAACTGGGGTATGGTCGGACATCAGCCTCGACTTCATGGAGGCTCTTCCGCGTGTGCGCGGGAAATCCGTCATCTTGACGGTGGTGGACCGGTTCAGTAAATATTGTCATTTTCTTTCTTTGGCTCACCCCTACACTGCAGAATCTGTGGCTGAGGCGTTCTTCAAAGACATAGTGCGGCTCCATGGCATGCCGCAATCCATGGTCTCCGATCGGGACCCCGTCTTCACTTCCACATTCTGGAGGGAGCTCATGCGTCTTATGGGCACTAAGTTACACATGACGACAGCCTTCCACCCACAGTCTGATGGACAGACTGAGGCGGCCAATCGGGTCATCGCCATGTACCTCCGTTGTTTCACCGGCGACCGCCCCCGCGATTGGCTTCGGTGGCTGCCATGGGCGGAATTTATCTACAATACTGCCTACCAGTCGTCCCTGCGAGAGACACCGTTCCGGGTGGTCTATGGCCGTGACCCCCCCACCATCCGGTCATATGAACCCGGCGACACCCGCGTGGCTGCAGTCGCCAAGTCCATGGCTGATCGCGCTGTTTTCCTGGAGGACGTCCGTTATCGCCTGGAGCAAGCCCAGGCCATCCAGAAGCGCGTCTACGACAAGTCCCACCGGCAGGTGGTGTATGCCGTTGGGGACTGGGTTCTTCTTCGGCTTCGTCAACGTCCTGTGGCGTCCTTGGCCGTCGCTGTCAAAGGGAAGCTTCAGCCCAAGTATTTTGGGCCGTACCGTGTCCGGGAACTCATCAACGAGGTTGCTGTCCGTCTTGAGTTGCCCCCACGCGCCAAGCTCCACGATGTCTTCCACGTGAGCCTCCTGAAGAAGTGGATTGGTCCAGCTCCCGATGTTCCACCTCCTCTACCGCCGGTTCATCATGGCGCGGTTGTCCCAGAACCTGAGCAGGTCGTTCGGGGCCGTCTGGCTCGTGGCGTCCAGCAAGTGCTTGTGCGCTGGAAGGGTGAACCAGTTTCCTCTGCTACTTGGGAAGACAAGGCCGAATTCCTCTCCAAATATCCTGCTTTCCGGCTCGAGGACGAGCCGGTCGTCGAGGGGGGGAGAGATGTCATGTGCGGCATCCCCTACACCAGGCGGAGGCGCACACGTGATGTGCGGCGGGCCGCCAAACATGCAGCGAGCCAGGCTCAGGCCGCACTTCCTGGTGGGCCGCAGCAACAGCGTGGCTAAGATTAGGAATAGATCAAGTCAATTTCCTTAAGTTTAGTTATTTCCATGTTTAGTTATTTCCTTATGTTTAGGAGGTTGGTTTCCTTTTTAGTTGCAGCCACAGTGCTATTTAAGATTGTATCTGGTACCTTGATGAATTAAGCAAAGATTATTATCTTCTATCTCTTTCTTCTAAAACCCTAAGCCTGCGGTAGAGGGGCATAACCTCACCGGAGAAGACGGCCGAAGGCTACGAGCTCCGTAGCCGAGGCCCTGCGAGTCGGGGGTTCGACGCCCTTGACACATGCTATACATTAGTAACACTAAAATACAAGGACGACACTCGCTACTGACAAGGATACACAACACTTAGCAGCTTAACAGTTAATACCCTAAGGGCACAATGATCTTCCCTAACATAAATAAGCCAAAAGGAAATTAGTGCAGTACTCTACAAACAGTTCTGCCTGCTCATACCAAACCTACCATCTAATGATGAACTCCCCACAACAAATACCAATCCCAACTATAGGCAACTACCCACCATCACACCATGGCAGCTAATTGTGCATGACAGAAACTTCCCTTCAAACTCAAATAAGCTCAGGACCGTTCAACCAGATTCCCTTTAAATTTGGAACCTACCTGCTCGCATCGCACCCTACAAAATCAGGAGAGCTCCAGCAGACAAAATCATTGTTAAGAAGCATGTGAATAACTTTGTCTCAGCAGTAGTTAGTTATAGACGAGAAGGGTTCCAGAAAGACGAGCACAAACTGCAGATCAAACACATGCTTTCCTAGTCAAGTGGCTTCGATGATTGCACATTGGGGTTGCAAGCTTTCTGATTAGAACGGTTCTTGACAAGTGGAACCAGCGATTGGACAACATCAGCCATTAATGGCCTATAGTCAGCCTCTGGTTGAACACACATGGCAGCAATAGCAGCCACTTGGACAGCATCTTTCAAGGAATATTGACCTTCCAATGCTGGATCCAAGATCCGCACGACTTTTTCTCGGTCAGTGAGCATAGGCAATGCCTGCAGTAATTCAACAAGTGACAGGTTATATATATGCAACGTTCAACTATCACGACACAAGCTGATGTTTTCCAACCAAGGACAAGGAAGAGAAGCAGGTGCATTCTAATTAATACGTGTCATGACTTTGTACACGAAAAATGAAGTATAGGAGCAAAGACAATTGAAGTCCTATGACAGAAAGGAACTGAAGTACATGTTTTCATTGAAGAGCTGAGGAACATGCAAATATCCAATTTGCTCATCATAATCACCTAAACTTTTTGCAGTTATCACTAAACTTTTTGCAGTTGAAGAAGACACTGTTGTATAGTCGATAATAATTTTATATTAACAACTAAACACATCCATTAACGTTATGATTCATGATGGCAGAAGAAAACAGCTCAAAGCAAAGCTATATTAATCAGTAACTTTTGACTTACCCAGTTAACTAAAACACCTTCTCCAGGAGGCCTCTTCATATCAACTGGTACTCTGCCAGTAAGCAGTTCCAAAAGCACAACACCGTAACTGTACACATCTGATTTGGTAGTCAAATGCCCAGTCAATGCGTATCTACACAGATTTATAGTATGTGCATCATATTAGAGACAGTATAATCAGTTCTTTGGAACACAAAAGTGATTTGAGCAAATGACAGATCAATATCAAACTTATGACCTTGCACAATGGATTTAGTAAGTAGTTAAGTCTAGAAAAAGTAATAGATGAACATTAGCCTGATCTTACTCTGGTGCAACATAGCCTTGTGTGCCCAAAACTCGAGTTGAGACATGACCACCAGCTCTATCAGATCCAAGTTTGGCTAGACCAAAGTCTGAAACTCTTGCATGGAAGTCCTTGTCCAGGAGAATATTGCTACTCTTGAAGTCTCTATGTATAACAGGTGGATTAACACGCTCATGAAGATATTCCAAACCTTTGGCTGCTTCAAGTGCAATTCTCATTCTTGTGTCCCAGTCCAATTTTGAGATTCCACCACAGGAACCTAGAACAATGTTTTAGAACTATCAGTTGGCAAGAACAATCTGTCTTAAAAATAGTGTCAATACCCAAGTTACCCGCTGTGTTAAGTGGCAGGAAGACATTTCAGCCAACTTCACATTTACATATCAACCTAAAAAAAGGTTATATACTTCCATAATTGAATGTGGCAGTTCTCCAGATTCACTTTTATAATATGCAACTACCTGTAAGCATAGTATCTACACTGGTAATTATTTTCACTTTGTATATTAGCAACAAGAAGCACATCAACACAATAGAAGTACATAACCTTCTATTGTTCAGATGCTTTTGGGCATTATCAGCCAGGTAAGTCTGGACTCTGGAGCATTTATCGATTGAAAAGCAGTGAAGGGTTTATCATCTTGTTGACACTAAAAAATGACATGTGCACAAAATAAATGCACAAAAACAACAATAGATTTGGACGATACAAAACGGCTATACCTCTGTTTGGATAGAGATGCTCCTGGAGACCCCCATTGGCCATGAACTCATATACCAGTAGACGGTGTCCACCTTCCGAACAATGGCCAATCAGGCCCAATAAATACGGCGATCGGAGCCTACTCAGCAACTCCACCTACAAAACATCACGTGTTCAGAAACACTGAAAAAGTTGCAGGCGAAATTTTCAGTCCATTCACACTATGTGAACCATCAAGAATGAGAGAATTAATGAAATCAGATTTCAGTTATACCCAGAAGCTCTTATCGCTCTCTATCGCTCTATTACCAAGTTAGGGACTGTTTGTTTCAGCTTATTGCTGGCTTCTACCAGCCAGAAGCTAAAACAAACAGCCTAGCTATTGAACTGCCTTTTGAAAAGCTGGCTTATGAGGAAATGAACTAAAAGCTGAAAAGCATGCTGAGAGGAGTTTTTTCTGGCTTCTGGTGTTCTGAGAAGCTAAACAATTATTACAAAATTCAATAGCAAAAAATCAACAAGCAGAAGCTAAAAACCCAAAAGCTGCAGCTCAAGCCAATAGCATGGCTGATAAAACAACAGAGCTCAGTCATAAATTTTCTCTTTATTATGTCAATTTTCTGCATATACTTCCATTCCTATAGCCAGCACAGGAGTAGCTGCTAACCTAACACATAAAAATTATGTTCGTCTCGGTTACTGAGTTCAAACACATTACCTGTTGCCAAATCTGGTATTTCTTATCAGATGCCAAGCCTGTGCCCTATCCCTATAGCAAGGTAATTGTTTTCTAGCTGTTGATTTGTTGCTATCCCCATGGCTAAATTGGGGATATGTGAAGTGTTGGTGGAACCGAGTGGCTGCTTGTGTTCTTATTTCCACTTAACTACTTGTCTACTTGTCTAGCATACTGTATACATGAGGATATCGAAATAACTGTGGAGTTACATCCAACAACGGAGCATTGACAGAAGCAGGACTGGGAAGTTCAATTTCACCCACTCCACTCCCCAAATCTGTTTCATCTTGCTAAAGTGAAAATGGTCACACTACCCTCATGCCAGAAAAAGACTACAAACTTATCCATGAAAACTAATAAGAACTAAGTGCTTCACATGCATGCTTAGTTGCTTACCAACCATTACTATTACTACAACTAAATAAACACCCCAAAGAGCTGATAGTCACAAACTCACAATCCAGAATCCCAGATAATCCAGCCGAAGTTAAAAACATACACCTCACCTCCACACACAGAAATTTTGTGGAGACCAAATTTTACAATTAGTAAACAGTACAGAAACTTCGCACTTACCATCACACAAAGTGACTGCTCCATTTTTAGAAAGAGGGTATGATCTTTGAGTAAGTAAACAAGCACGGAAACCCCCAACGCACAGTGACCCCATTTGCACTCAGGAAACCCACAAATGTCTCCGCTTGGACCGCAGAGCATCACCAAGCCCAAGCCGCAATGGCCAGATCCAGTAGTTACCAACTAGGGGGAACACGCTACAGGACGCGGTGAATGCTGTCCCAGCCCCAAACCCAGCACATGGAAACACCCGCATTCGGCGCTGAGTAGCAAGGATCCAAAATGCACAAATGTCAGCAATTGTTTTTACCTCCATCTCGAACTCCTCTTCGCCCTGCTTCCCTGGGCGGTCCATGAGCTTGACCGCGACCTTCCTCCCGTCGGGGAGCACCCCGCGGTACACGGCGCCGAAGCTGCCCTGCCCAACCATGTGCGCCCGACCGAACCCGCCCGTGGCCGCGTGGAGCTGCCGGTAGCTGAACACCTGCACGCCCCTCTCCCCAGCAACCACCACCGACATCGCCGCCGCCGCCCCACCCCCGTCGCTGGCGGAGTTGCTGGACGGGCTGTCCTTCCCCTGCTGCTGCCGCGGCGGGGCCCGGGGAGGAGGCGGAGGAGGGGAGCTGGAACGCTTGGGGAGATGGAGCGAGTGGAGGCGGCGGGAGACCTTGCGCGTAATGTAGCAGTAGTAGGCGAAGGCCGCGATGAGGGAGAGGAGCGAGAGCGCGGCGAGGGAGACGATGACCAGCAGGGTCACCGACTCCTCGCGCTTGTACTCGTCGCCGCCGTCCGTCATTGGGTCGCCGGAACCCTAGTTCGAGGGATTGCCGGGTTTGGAGAGGAGAGATCAAGCGAGGGTGAGTGATTTGGACTTTGGAGGAAGACGACGAGGGTTTTCGGGGGGGTTGGGAGTGGAATGGGTGATTCACCTCACCTTCCTCTGCGCGGAAAAGTGCAATGGGTAATTCATTTCCTCTGCGCGGAACCCGAGGTCGGGGACAGCCAGCAGTGGGGTGGGCAGCCGGCTCGCTGGTCAGCCGGGTCCAGAAGCAGTGCAACGTGTACAAACGGCTTTGTTAGGCCGTGTAGAGATGCTTCAAAGTTCAAAAAATTTTATAAGATTTCATCGCATCGAATCTTTAGATAGCATAGAGCATTAAATATAGGTAAAAAAACTAATTATACAGTTTGGTTATAAATCACGAGACAAATTTTTCGAACCTAATTAGCTTATGATTGGACACTAATTACTAAATAAAAACGAAAGAATTATTGTGCTTCCAAAAATTTTACAACCCCATCTAAATACAGCCTTAGTTGCTCTCTTAAAGTTCAAAGTTAGTCTCCACCGTGTCAGATGTTCGAACGTATTAAATATAAACTTAAAAATAACTAATTATACAGACTACGACTAATTTATGAGCTGAATTTTTTAAGCTTAGTTAATTCATGATTTGACAATATGGTGCTACAATAAACATGCGCTAATGACGAATTAATAAGGCTTAATAAATTCGTCTCGCGGATTACCGAGGACTTCTGTAATTTGTTTTATTGTTAGTATCCGAACATTCCCATGTAACATCCGATGTAATACCCGATGTGACACTCCTAAACTTTAACCCCTAGATTTTGCTGCATCGTCAACAAAAAGACAAAAGATTAGAGTAATTTAATAGGAGTACATCTCCAATTGTTTTAAAAAATATAGTAAATTAGTTAAAAAAAAATATAGTAAATTAATGAGTTTTCATGTAGCTAAAAAAGTTAGGACCATATTTGTTGAGATCCTTCAATAATATAGAAGACAATTTTGTATTAAATCTCAAACTTTCTAAATAACCTCAACCGATTTTATACTTTCTTTCTCTCTTGTTTACTTGTACGGGGAACTTGTTCTATTTTTTATTCTTCTCACCTCCTTGCACTTCCAGATTGGCCAAGAGCACTTGGTTTGCACGTTGAACAATAGCTTGTATGACTTGAAGCAAGCTCCTCAACATATGGTACAAGAAGTTTAAGTCTTTTATGATAACGTAGTATATTGCCCGTGCTAACACTATGATAATATCTAAAAAAACAAATCATAAAACTAAAATAAATAGTCTCTTTGGGCTCTTGTGACTCATAAAACTAAAGTAAATCATAAATGATCTTACAACAATAAAAAAACCTCTAATAGAAGTTAATTCTTGACAGTATTTCCCAATAGTCTTATGGAAGATGAGGTAAGTTTCGTACATTTAGATAGCAAGTCAAATATGCAGCTCCACGTTTGATTCTCAATACTGACATAATAGTAATATAACTATGGTAATGATAGTTCTAAAAAAATTATTGCCTAAAGTAGTTATTTGTAAAGACTTACAATCAACCAGCAAATGTTAACTCCTTCATATTTGAACCATGTACAGGAATGAACCCCTTCACAAACTTGTGATACACAGATTGTATTCCAAACAAGGACAAAACCTCAAGTGTTTTTCTTCAGTAAATTTCAGCTGGTATATCGTACTATAATACAATCAAAAGTCAGCTCTTGCTTCCAGAGATCTGGTTAGAGATTATAACATATAATGAGCCATTAAATAACCAAGCAAATGTCATTATAATAACAGAACTACAGTAGTATCCTTATGGTATCTCTGGAGGTGCATAAAAGCACTTGCAGACTTGCTGCACACCCTAAACTTATTCAGTACCTATAATATTCTGATAAGCCAGGCTCCTATAATTTTCAAGAGTATATTCGAAACAAGCTATTTCGCTTATCACAGAAACAACAAAACCCTTCAATGTTTGTGTCCTCTCTAGACCTCTAGACATCTTTAAGAAAACTATCTGGAGCAACGCATTACCATGTATATCATAGATTGATCACGTAAGAACACAAACAAGCTAATATAGGCTCTGACCTTTCGAACTAAACAGCATTGCAGGTAACATGATAAGAGGATAGATCATTTCAAATTATTTGTTGGACATGATATTGAAACACAGTCAATACAAGAGAAAACTTACTCGATTAATTTTAAGCTGCAACTTTCTCCTGCCAAATGAGATTCTTTTTATGCATTAGTTTTGCAACAAAAAAATCAAGTTATGAGTCTTAACTCCTACAAAGGAAACCAACAAACTGAAAGTTATTCAGCTTGCTTTGAAACACATCAGATTTGGAGTGCTACTCTACTGCACCAGATTTGTATGAAAATTTAGAGTTGAATTGGCTGCTTCTACTCATGCTAGATTCAGCATTTAGTCAGATTTTACCACTTTTCTCTAGCAAATTGATTTAGTCAGAGTAACCATTGCTGCACATGTAGAAACAGACATTTTGATTAGCATGGAAAAATATTGACCAGGTGACAAAATTTAGACAAAATCTTTATAATGCCATATATATACTCACAGTAGAATATATGACATCCCACAATTAAAACGTTCAGTCATCTTGGTCTATTTTCTGTTGATGGTAGACAGGAGTTGCAGACCCAATGAAATATCCTTCGGGCCTTAACACTCAATTAAGCTCCAACCATGGTTTTCCACCCGTCATTCCAAGTGGAAGATTTATAAAACAAAAAAATCTAGGACAGTAAGAATACACTTTTACACAGCAGTACAGAAAATATAAATAATACATTATTTTGGCCTTTATGAATATTGTGAAGAAATAGAATACGTGCCATTTGCATAAATATTGTGAAGAAATAGAATACTTGTCATTTGCATACCAATGGATGCTTCACTGTATAACATCGAATGTATTATAAAAAACAGAAGCTTTTGTGTTGTAATTACTGCTATAAATGCTGCTTCCACCCTTCATGCTCATCTTTTGGGGCAAATTACATAGTGATGACATTATTGTCAAGTAGCTATCTATCAAATGTGGCAACACCAGCTCCAACATCCTAGACAGTTCTTATGTGCCTTCCCCATTGAATGGATGGCATAATGTAAAGATGAAATTTATAAACAACAAGTTACAATGAGATAAAGAGAAACAAATGCAAGTTGCAGCTATACATACCGTAGACCTCGAGGAGATGGGCGAGGCAGTTGGCAGCAAGGTCGTGGTCGAAACTGGACTCAACGGTTAGGTTGAGCAGGCGACGTCGAGCCTTGTCCTGCGCCCTCCATGCGCACTGGTCCATCGTCGAGGGCGCGAAACCCTAGCAGCCCCCGCGGTCGGGCACACATGCGGCTTCGCTCCCACAGCTTGCGCCTCCACGCAGCTAGCGGCCCCAGCCACGCGCCCGTGGCCCTCGTGTGCCGCGCCTCACTGTGGACGGCTGGCTCTCGACTTTTGGACGATGATGATCCATGCGCATGCTAGGGAGATGCAGCCACGGGCCACGACAGAGCAGAAGCACCAAATGCGAAATCAAATTACCATACCAAGAACATCTACCATGCCAAGATCATCCGCTAGTCCTTGGTGCCTCCTCCCGTGCTTCCTATGACTGGAGCGGGATCGCTGCAGCAGGAGGCGGCGTGGAGCAGCTGGACGCGCGGGTGCACGACGGCTAGGGCGGAGAAGGCGGTGAGAGGCGGATGTTGCATCACGTAGCCGAGGCAGAAGGATCACGATCTCACTTGATTTCGCGCGGATGTGTTTCCTTGCACGCGTATGGGTTTCCTTGTGCGAGGCAGATGGCAGTGGGCTGAGAAGGACCATACACGCGATTTTGATCGTCAGATTTGAGCGAGTAAGGAGAGAGAGAAGACTAAGAAATAATCTGCATGGTTGATTTGTATGTGGTTGTTTTTGTGGGTACATTTTTTGGGGGAGGAACATCACAGTGGGGGATGTTTTTTGGTGTGGATGTAGCAAGGAAAAAGATGGTGAATTAGTAGGGTATAGAAGCATAGGATAATCATTGTGTTTTTATGAAGAGGTATGGCGAGGGTGATTTTATAATCCTCTTTCTTTATGTTGATGATATGTTGATTGTAGGAACCGGCACAAAAAGAATTGTTCTCCTCGAGAAGGCTTTGGGCAAGTCATTTTCTATGAAGGATTTGGGACCGGCAAAACAAATACTTGACATGAGGATCTCCCATGATAAATGAGAAGCTTTGACTATCACAGGAATCATATATTGAGAAGGTACTAGAAAGGTTTAATAATATGCAAAGTGCAAAACCAGTTAACTCTCACTTGCAGGACATCACAAAATTGAGTGCAGATCAGTGTCCTACAAGCAAAAAAGGAGAAAGAAGCAATGAAGAAAGTACCTTTCCAATCTGCTATGGGCAATTTGATGCATGCCATGGTGTGCACTAGGCCTAATATTGCCTATGCAGTTGGGGTTGTTAGCCGATTCATGAGCAATTCAGGAGAAGCACATTGGGCTATAGTAAAGTGGATTCTCAGGTATCTCAGAGGCACTTCCAAGATGCATTTATGCTTTGGAAATGTTGATCCCGTATTGCAGGGCTATACAGATACAGATTATGCTGGAGATAAGGACTCAAGGAAGTCCACATCGGGATACCTAGTGACATTTGCAGGGGGAAGTGTCATGGAAATCAAAGCTGCAGAAGTGCATTTCATTATCAACAATAGAAGCTGAGTACATAGTAGCGACTGAAGCTTGCAAGGAAGTCTTGTGGATGAAAAACTTCTTGCAAGAGTTGAGGCATAAGTAAGAGAAGTACAATCTATTTTGTGACAACCAAAGTGCTATTCATCTCGCCAAGGATTCGAGTTTTCATTCTCGAACCAAGCACATTGAGGTGCAGTACCATTGGATTCAAGAAGTGATGAGTTTTCAAGTTGTTTCAACTTGAGAAAATCCATACCAACCAAAATGGTCCGGATATGATGACTAAAGTTCTACCAAAAGAGAAGCTGCAAGTGTGCAATGAGGTAGCGGGCATGATGGTGCCCCTCTCATGAGTTGGAGAAGGAGATATGTTGGGAAATCCTCTTCATGAGTGGGCCATGGGGAAAGTAATTGCTCCTAGAGAGCAGAGCCACATGTCATAGGTGCAGCTCAAGTTAGTGGACCAACTTGCGTGCATCTAGCATTTGCTTCTTTGGCTTTTAGGAGAAGGAAGAAGCATCTGGACAACAATACTACAACTTCAATTTTTCCTCTTGGTGAGAGAGAACAACCATCCTTGTCTGTGAGTGAAGAATGGAACCTGCTGAAAGGTCTTGATGGCTAGAGGGGGGGTGAATAGCCTTTAAAAAATTTCTACAATGACAAGCTAAACAAGTTTATCAATACAACAAATAGCGAGATGCGAGTTTTGCTTAGCCTACGGGGTGTTTGCAAGCCACCTATCCAATTCACAATTCTAGTATATTAGCACTCAACCGCACAAGTCAAACCGAGAAGGTGACTACAACTACAACTAGCAAGCTACACAAAAGAGCTACTCTAGTAACGCTAACTAGCTAGCCAAGATAACTAAGAAAGTAATACAAGTGAGGGTTAGGAGGGTATCACCGAGGGGCGAAGTATTGAGCCAACCAATATGATCAACAATGAATACCAAGATAACCGAACACTGGGATCAATCAATCACAATATGAAAGTGATGACACGAAGATTTATCCCGAGGTTCACGTGCTTGCCGGCACGCTAGTCCCCGTTGTGTCCCTCTTCACCACGTGGTTCGGTGGCTAATCGGTCTCACACCGAGCCTCTTAAAAGGCACCACAAGAACCTACCAAATGGCAAAAGGTTGCAAATGACACGAGCAATTCACTAAAGTTGCCTTTGGCGCTTCGCCGAGGTAGGCACAAACCCCTCACAATCACCGGAGGTGGCCAAGAACAATCACCAACTCTTGCCAACGCCTCCAAGCTGCTCCAAGACGTCTAGGTGGCGGCAACCACCAAGAGAAACAAGAATCCCGCAGCAAATCAACCACCAAGTGCCAACTAGATGATATCTCACAATGCAAATGCACTTGGATCACTCAATCTCACTTCGAATATGCAAACAAGCAAGAGAGATGAGTGGGAGGGGAGTTGCTAAGCTCAAAGTGCTCACAAGTATGTCAAATGTCCAAGAGTAAGAGCCTTGAGCCGGCCAACGAGTATATATAGACGTACCCCTTCGAATATAGCCGTTAGGAACTTGAATCAGCAGCAGTCGTGCTGACCGGACGCGCTGGTAGCGTGGACCGGACGCGCCGGTCGCGCAACGGCTCTTTTTCGAAACACAGACGGGACGCGCTGGTCGCAGCGACCGGACGCGCTGGTCACGACCGGACGCGCCGGTCCCGTGACTGACCGGACGCGCCGGTCAACTCTGAGCTGCGCACAACAAAACATCGACCGGACGCGCTGGTGAACCGACCGGACGCCACAGTGCCCGCGTCCGGTCGGAGTCCAGTAAGCTCCCTGGACGACCGGACGCGTCCGGTCGACTGTGACCGGACGCGCCACCGCGTCCGATCAAACAACCGAATCACGCGCAGACACTGGACACTGACCGGACGCGTCCGGTCAAACAGTGACCGCGTCCGGTCCAGCGTCCGGTCACCACTGTGACCTCCGTTCGCTTCTGTTTGATTTTCGTTTGATTTCCGACTTCCGGCGTAGTAGAAAATAGGCATTTCAACTCCTCGAAAACGCCTGAATCCCGCCTCGCAAGCTCGGCGGGAGGGAGAGAGGACCCCAAACCCTCTCTACCGCTCAAACTCCACCGCCATCGCAAATGTGCTAACACCACCAAGTGATCATCACCATGTGCATGTGTGTTAGCATTTTCACAATCATTTTTCGAGGCGTTATTAGTTCTATCCAAATGCATATGATCATGAAATGCATACCTAGAGGCACTTAGGAGTTCAATAGCCGCGTCATTCCCCTCTTTATAGTACAGCCATCTATCCTATAATGTAACCACACCCACTAGGTGTCTTGGTTACTAAAACACAACCCTTAAGCATATACCTTTGCCTTGATCACGTAGGGCTGCGTCCAAATCCAAGTGTGGCCATCATGATCACCATGTCCATCTTGCCACCAACCTTGGAATGTACTAATCCTCATATGCTACATACAACTTAGGCATAGGATTAGTACTTAGGCATTGTCACTAATTACCAACACCAAACATAGGACTTTCAATCTCCCCCTTGTTGGTAATTGGTGACAACCCCTTTACAAAGATATTATGATAAAATTTTGATTGAACCCATGTCACATTGTCCAAGTATATTACCATGTGTAAGAAGTATGGACATGTGATCATGAATTCAAATTGATAGCAATGGCTCCCCCTACATGTATGCTATATGTTTGGATATAGGAAGCATACATGTTAGATAGGAAAGATTAGGAGCATTGACTACCAATAGGTGCTAAGTGTTTTAGATTATAGACCTTTGAAGCGTGATACCATCGGAGTAGCGATAAACACCATCTTAGCACCTTGTGTAGTTAGATAGTACTTGAAAAGCACAAACATAACTAGAAACCTCGTGAGATCAACATTATAAGCAAGGTTCTAGTACCACTTTGAAAAACATGAAGCAAGAGAAATCTAACTACTTCCTATTCATGCTAGTACTTCAATACACCATTCAATTGTATACTAGCAAGTCACCACACAAGCAATGTATCGGAGAAAAAGAAATGCATAACTATGCATCATACATATGAAGTGCACAAAGAAATGCAACATTCATGTTTAAGAGTTTGCTCCCCCTACTTGTGTGCTCAAAATTTTAGTTGATCCCCTTCTTTTATCAATTCTCCCCTTTTAGGATCTATCTTTGTGAACAACATTTTCTCCCCCTTTGTGCTTCTTCCCCTTTGAGTTCTATCTTTGTGAACAACATTTTCTCCCCCTTTGGCACCAATGACCACAAGGAGCAAATTTTAGATAGATTATCATGTTGAATTATGGGGTGAGGATCAAGTTTGTGATTCAACCTAGATTGCTTGCATAAATAAGATGCTTCGGTTTGATCCAAGGGCAAGCTTCTTCACACCTCACTAGAAGGGTTATCATGCACCATGTCGAAGCAAATATTTAGACAAGTGATCTAGATCAAACACTTAGGATCACAAGCTACTTAAACAAGTTATATGCTACCACTAGATCATACAAGTCATGGAAACAATAGTGGCACCATATAAACTTCAAAGTCATTTGATTTTCATGAATGAGCCTAAAACATAAGAAATCATGACTAGATGCATTAAACATGTCCTTAGTATAGAATGTATGACATGTCAACCAATTATACCTTGGGGCTCGAAGGATAGGTATGTCATATATGGGGTGCATCAACTCATGTTGGAGAAGTCAATTATATTCAACTCATTCTTTAGCTTGTGAAATCTCTTCTCATCAAGTGGCTTGGTGAAAAGATCGGCTAGTTGATCTTCGGTGCCCACACTCTCAATAGCAATGTCACCCTTTTGTTGATGATCTCTAATGAAATGATGACGAACATCAATAAAAAGATCGGCTAGTTGATCTTCGGTGCCCACACTCTCAATAGCAATGTCACCCTTCTGTTGATGATCTCTAATGAAATGATGACGAACATCAATATGATTTGTTCTTTGATGTTGAACCGGATTGTTGGTTAGCTTCACGGCACTTTCATTGTCACATAGCAATGGCACATTCTTGAAATTGATTCCAAAATCCTTCAATGTTGCCTTCATCCATAAGATTTGTGCACAACAACTACCCGCGGCGATGTATTCGGCCTCGGCGGTAGATAGTGCAATACTATTTTGCTTCTTGGATGACCATGAGACAAGTGATCTTCCCAACAATTGACAAGTCCCGGAAGTGCTCTTTCTCTCCACTTTGTCACCGGCATAGTCGGAATCCGAATATCCAACTAGCTCAAAGCTTGCACCTTTGGGATACCACAATCCAACATCTTGTGTATGCTTTAAGTACCTCAATATTCTCTTTGTTGCCTTCAAATGACTTTCTCTTGGTGAGGCTTGAAATCTTGCACACATACATACACTAAACATCACATCGGGTCTTGATGCCGTCACATAGAGTAGGCTGCCGTCACATAGAGTAGGCTACCAATCATTGATCTATAAAGCTTTTGATCCACCATGTTGCCACTCTTGTCACTATCCAAACTTCCACTAGTGCCCATTGGGGTTGTAATGCCCTTTGCATCTTCCATGCCAAACTTCTTGAGCATATCTTTGATGTACTTGGTTTGACTCACAAATGTTCCTTCCTTCATTTGTTTGATTTGAAGTCCAAGAAAGAAACTAAGTTCACCGATCATTGACATTTCAAATTCCTTTGCCATCATTTTCCCAAACTCATCACAATAATCTTGATTGCTTGAACCGAAGATGATATCATCAACATATATTTGCAACACAAACAAGTCTTTCCCAATCTTCTTGATGAATAGAGTAGTATCCACTTTGCCCATGACAAATCCTTTGGTTAGCAAGAAGTCCCTCAATCTTTCATACCATGCTCTAGGTGCTTGCTTCAATCCATACAAAGCTTTTCTCAATTTGTAGACATGATTGGGTTTCTTGTCATCTTCAAAACCGGGAGGTTGCTCCACATACACCTCCTCTTGAATGTACCCATTGAGAAATGCACTTTTCACATCCATTTGATATAACTTGATATTGTGAGCACAAGCATAGGCAAGTAAGATCCTAATTGCTTCCAATCTTGCAACCGGGGCATAAGTTTCACCAAAGTCAAGACCCTCTATTTGTGTGTAACCTTGAGCCACTAGTCTTGCTTTGTTCCTTACTACTATCCCATCTTGATCTTGCTTGTTGCGAAAGACCCATCTTGTTCCAATGACATTGTGATCCTTAGGCCTCTCAACTAGTTTCCATACTTCATTTCTCTTGAAGTTGTTGAGCTCTTCATGCATTGCATTTACCCAATCCGGATCTCTCAATGCTTTATCAATGTCCTTGGGTTCTTCCATTGAGACAAAAGAAGAGTGAGCACAAAATCATGCCAATCTTGATCTAGTTTGAACTCCCCTTTGTATGTCACCAATGATGGAATCCAATGGATGGTCTCTTGCAATGTTAGTTGGTTGAAGCACTTGGACTTGATTGCTTGGATGTTGATGTTGATCATGAGTTGGAGATGATGAACTAGCCACTTGTTGATCTTGTTGCACTTGAGATGATGTACTAGCTTGATTTTGCATTAGAGACCCACTAGCTTGTGTAATTGGACTTTGGAGCACTTGATCTTTGTTGTCATCCACACCAATCACTTGCTTTGGCCTACTATCACCAATATCCATTTCTTTCATAGCATTGGTCAATTGAGTTCCTCTCACATCATCCAAGTTATTTTCCTCATCTTGAGAGCCATTTGTTTCATCAAACTCAACATCATGAACTTCCTCAAGTAAACCACTAGCCAAATTCCAAACTCTATAAGCTTTACTAGTAGTGGAGTAACCAAGTAAGAATCCTTCATCACATTTCTTCTCAAACTTGCTCAATCTAGAGCCCTTCTTCAAGATGTAGCATTTGCAACCAAATACCCGAAAGTATGCAATGTTGGGCTTTCTTCCATTTAAGATCTCATATGGTGTCTTCTCTAGAAACTTGTGGCAATAGAGGCGGTTGCTATAGAAGCAAGCCGTGTTGATTGCTTCGGCCCAAAATGAATGACTCACATTATACTCATTCAACATTGATCTTGCCATATCAATTAAGGTTCTATTCTTCCTCTCAACTAAGCCATTTGATTGAGGTGTATACTTGGCCGAGAATTGATGTTTGATTCCAAGCTCATCACATAGCTCATCAATTCTTGTATTTCTAAACTCACTTCCATTGTCACTTCTCACTTTCTTGATTGTGGTCTCAAATTCATTTTGCACTCTCTTGATGAACTTCTTGAATATGTCAAATACATCACTCTTGTCCACAAGAAAGAATACCCATGTGTATCTAGTGAAATCATCCACAATCACAAAGCCATACTTGTTGCCACCAATGCTTGTGTATGTAGTTGGCCCAAATAGATCCATGTGCAACAACTCAAATGCCTTGGAAGTACTCATAATGCTCTTCAATGGATGAGTGTTGCCTACTTGCTTTCCGGCTTGACATGCACTACATAGCTTATTTTTCTCAAATGTGACATCCTTCAAGCCTCTAACTAAGTCATGCTTCACTAACTTGTTCAATTGCTTCATGCCAACATGACCAAGTCTTCTATGCCATAGCCAACCCATACTTGATTTGGTGAGCAAGCATGTTGAAAGTTGAGTGTCACTAGCATTGAAATCAACCAAGTATAGATTCTCATATCTAAAGCCCTTGAAGATCAAGTTGGAGCCATCAACACTAACTATCTCCACATCATCAACACCAAATATGCACTTGAAACCGAGATCACACAATTGAGCAACCGTGAGAAGATTGAAGTTCAACTTTTCAACTAAGAGCACATTGGAAATGCTATGATCATTAGAGATTGCAATCCTTCCAAGAGCCTTCACATCACCCTTGCTATTATCACCAAATGTGATACTATCAATGCCACTATCATTTGATTTGAGAGAGTTGAACATTCTTGAATCACCCGTCATATGTTGAGAGCACCCACTATCAAGCACCCAATGCCTTCCTCCGGCCTTGTAATTTACCTACAAAATAAATTAATGTTTCTTAGGTACCCATACTTGCTTGGGTCCTTGGAGGTTAGTAACTAGGCTCTTTGGTACCCAAATGGCCTTCTTCTTTGGACCCACAATTGGTGTACCAACAAACCTAGCATGCACACCTTTCTCACCCTTGGTAAGTACATAACAAGAATCAAAAGGAATGTAATCCATTTTAGCATGAAACTGTTGTTGTTCTTGTTCATTTTATTACAATTAATCTCTAGATGCCCAACTTGCTTGCATCTATTGCAATAACGACCATTGCTCTTCACAAACCGAGACTTTGAAGTAGCAAAGGCCGCCTTGCCCTTCTTGGGAGTATAGCCCAAACCCTCTTTGTTAAGAGAGAACCTTTGGCTACCCAAGCATTTTAGCAAGCGGGCATCCCCACCATAGGCATTGCCTAATGCGCGGGTGAGATCATCCACCTCTCTCTTGAGAGTCTCATTCTCAACCACAAGTGATGAATCACTAGTAGTAGAGATAGAGTTGGTTGTGGTGGATGATGATGAGCTACATGAAGCATTAGTAGGACCAACAAATAAAGAATCATCAATAATATCACATGTTAGTCCAATATCACAAGTGACAATCACTTGCTCCTTTTTAGCTTCCTTCATGAACTTCTCCAACTTGAGGTCCTTTTCCTTGATGAGCTCAAGTAGAGTGGAGTGGGCTTCCTTAAGCCTAGTGTGAGTAACTTCAAGGTCCTCATGGTCTTCCTTTAGACACTCACGAGAAGCCTCTAGCTCATCAAAGGATTTTCTAAGAGCTTTGAGCTCTTGTTCAATTCCTTTGCACTCCTTACTCTTTTTGATAGCAACAAGCTCCTCCATCAAGGTATCATTTTCATTGCTCTTGGCAATGAGCTCTTGTTCCAAGATTTTGTATTTCTTGGTGGTCCTCTTGTAGCCTTTGCTCATTTGATCTATTATGCCCAATAGATCATCCTTGGAGTAGTCCTCATCCTCTTCATCATCACTCCTACAAGCATCACTAGCACAAGAATCATCATCACTATCATCATATTTTACCTTGGTAGGCTTGGCCATAAGGCATGTCGATGTAGTGTCGAAGATGGATGGCTTGTTGGAGAGGGCGATGCTTGCAATGGCTCGCCGAGTGGTCCTCTCATCATCACTAGAGCTTTCATCATCATCACTATCGGAGTTGTCACTATCCCAAGTGACCACATAGCCACCACCCTTCTTCTTCTTGTTGATAGTGAAGCTCTTCTTCTCTTTCTTCTCCTTCTTGTCCTTCTTGTTCTTCTTCAACTTCAACTCCCCATCATGATATCTTTTGTCTTCATAGGGGCACTTTGCCACTACATGATCGGGGCTATTGCAATTGTAGCAAAGCATTTCCTTTGCCTTCATGAAGTCCCTTCTCTTTCTTGCACCATATCCTTTCTTCTTCATGAACCTCCCCATCTTGTGTACTAGGAGGGCCATGGTCTCATCATCGAATGGATCATCATCATTGCTCTCCACCTTGCTCTTGCCCTTAGAAGATGAAGCCTTGAATGCAATGGGCTTCTCTTGCTTGACCTTGATCTCCTTCTTCTCATCTTCATCTTCATCATCATCATATTGAGCATCGGTCATGACATCTCCAAGCACTTGGTTTGGAGTTACCTTGTCCAAACCCTCTCTTTGGATCATCTTCCTCAAGATAGCAAACTTCTTAGGTAAGTTCATCAAGAACTTATGTGAGAAGTCCTTGTCCTTGACATCTTCTCCTAGGCTCTTGAGATCATTGACAATAACGTGTAGCCTATAGAACATCTCCGGTATGGACTCATCATCCTTCATCTTGAAGCTTGCAAACTTATCCTTGAGCATATAGAGCTTGGCACTCTTTACCATTGAAGTGCCCTCATATGTTTCCTCTAATCTTGTCCACACTTCACTTGCCATCTCAAGATCCTTGATTTGCTCAAAGACCTTTGCATCAATCCCATTGTAGAGAGTGTTGAGAGCCATAGTATTGCATTGGTTGTTGATGCGATCATTGTTGGTGAGGTTGTCGGGATCAATGATAGCATAATCATGATGTGTCACCTCCCAAACCTTCTCATTGATAGAGCCAAGATATTGCTTCATCTTTCTTTTCCAATGATCAAAAGAAGAGACACCATCAAAGAATGGAGGCTTGCCCCCGACATGGTTGAACACAACTTGAGCCATCTTACACCGAGGTTGTTAAGCCTTACAAACGGTGACCAACGCTCCGATACCACTTGAAAGGTCTTGATGGCTAGAGGGGGGGGGGTGAATAGCCTTTAAAAAATTTCTACAATGACAAGCTAAACAAGTTTATCAATACAACAAATAGCGAGATGCGAGTTTTGCTTAGCCTACGGGGTGTTTGCAAGCCACCTATCCAATTCACAATTCTAGTATATTGGCACTCAACCGCACAAGTCAAACCGAGAAGGTGACTACAACTACAACTAGCAAGCTACACAAAAGAGCTACTCTAGTAACGCTAACTAGCTAGCCAAGATAACTAAGAAAGTAATACAAGTGAGGGTTAGGAGGGTATCACCGAGGGGCAAAGTATTGAGCCAACCAATATGATCAACAATGAATACCAAGATAACCGAACACCGGGATCAATCAATCACAATATGAAAGTGATGACACGAAGATTTATCCCGAGGTTCACGTGCTTGCCGGCACGCTAGTCCCCGTTGTGTCCCTTTTCACCACGTGGTTCGGTGGCTAATCGGTCTCACACCGAGCCTCTTAAAAGGCACCACAAGAACCTACCAAATGGCAAAAGGTTGCAAATGACACGAGCAATTCACTAAAGTTGCCTTTGGCGCTTCGCCGAGGTAGGCACAAACCCCTCACAATCACCGGAGGTGGCCAAGAACAATCACCAACTCTTGCCAACGCCTCCAAGCTGCTCCAAGCCGTCTAGGTGGCAGCAACCACCAAGAGAAACAAGAATCCCGCAGCAAATCAACCACCAAGTGCCAACTAGATGATATCTCACAATGCAAATGCACTTGGATCACTCAATCTCACTTCGAATATGCAAACAAGCAAGAGAGATGAGTGGGAGGGGAGTTGCTAAGCTCAAAGTGCTCACAAGTATGTCAAATGTCCAAGAGTAAGAGCCTTGAGCCGGCCAACGAGTATATATAGACGTACCCCTTCGAATATAGCCGTTAGGAACTTGAATCAGCAGCAGTCGTGTTGACCGGACGCGCTAGTAGCGTGGACCGGACGCGCCGGTCGCGCAACGGCTCTTTTTCGAAACACAGACGGGACGCGCTGGTCGCAGCGACCGGACGCGCTGGTCACGACCGGACGCGCCGGTCCCGTGACTGACCGGACGCGCCGGTCAACTCTGAGCTGCGCACAACAAAACATCGACCGGACGCGCTGGTGAACCGACCAGACGCCACAGTGCCCGCGTCCGGTCGGAGTCCAGTAAGCTCCCTGGATGACCGGACGCGTCCGGTCGACTGTGACCGGACGCGCCACCGCGTCCGATCAAACAACCGAATCACGCGCAGACACTGGACACTGACCGGACGCGTCCGATCAAACAGTGATCGCGTCCGGTCCAGCGTCCGGTCACCACTGTGACCTCCGTTCGCTTCTGTTTGATTTCCGTTTGATTTCCGACTTCCGGCGTAGTAGAAAATAGGCATTTCAACTCCTCGAAAACGCCTGAATCCCGCCTCGCAAGCTCGGCGGGAGGGAGAGAGGACCCCAAACCCTCTCTACCGCTCAAACTCCACCGCCATCGCAAATGTGCTAACACCACCAAGTGATCATCACCATGTGCATGTGTGTTAGCATTTTCACAATCATTTTTCGAGGCGTTATTAGTTCTATCCAAATGCATATGATCATGAAATGCATACCTAGAGGCACTTAGGAGTTCAATAGCCGCGTCATTCCCCTCTTTATAGTATGGCCATCTATCCTATAATGTAACCACACCCACTAGGTGTCTTGGTTACTAAAACACAACCCTTAAGCATATACCTTTGCCTTGATCACGTAGGGCTGCGTCCAAATCCAAGTGTGGCCATCATGATCACCATGTCCATCTTGCCACCAACCTTGGAATGTACTAATCCTCATATGCTACATACAACTTAGGCATAGGATTAGTACTTAGGCATTGTCACTAATTACCAACACCAAACATAGGACTTTCACCTGCCCTTGCTCCTTGCGTGTCAGAAGGGAAGAAAACCAGTGAAGAAAACGAAAGGAAGAAGCAGATTAGAGAGGAGCTAGATCTTGCAATATATCAAGGAGGGTTTGTCCTCAAGTTTGTGAAGCTTCAGATACATATCATTGGTGCCTCTAATCTGAGTTCCACCATCATTTGGTGAGGTCTTTCTTCACCCTAAGTAGCAGCCGCAAATCTTATTGTTGTTGTCCAAGTCAGGATATGTAGAATCTTGATGTATGGTTGCCTCTAGTGCTATCTAGAGATGAACTTAATGACATGGCTTCACTAAATTGCAGAGAAATCTGCTAGTGAGGTCTCCTACTTAGGTACAAAAGATGATGCACTACGGGTCCATGCCATCCACGTGGACATTTCCTGGTTATGTGGCAGGCTAGCGTGGCGTGCATACATTTAGGCCCCATTTGGCATGACTCCACTTACCAGTGAAGCCATTTTTTTACTCCAGCTCCATGAAATAGCTCTAAATCGTTTAACAAAATAACTTCACATATATATCTCCTTAAAACATGCTCTTATAGAACCCCATGATGAGGTGAAAATGGGTGAAGCTGTTGGCATTTCTTAGCGCAATCACCAAGTGAGGAGGTTTTAAGTCCATCACCGGCAATGGCACCATAAATGCCTGGTTGGCATTCCTTAGCACCATTACTAAGATTGAGTTAACCTTAGCAACGCCACCAAGAAATACCAACCACAATAGTCCTAATATGATTACAGACAAAATCCGCAAGCGTACGGAGATATCGTTGTAGCATTTCACCTAGAAGTATTCAGGGTATCGTTATTTATATTTTCTCAAAAGAGGGCAAGGTATAATGTATCTAGCATGGGCCTGAATAAGATTACACACTTGCATGATGGACCATAGTTCATGACAAGGGTAAAAACGGTATATCATGGATAGTGGACACACATCTGGGCCAACCTCAAGGATAAAAGGAAAACAAAGAATAAAAGAATATTCCTAAGTGGAGCAGGCATGTTCTAATATAGCTATGCAAAGAACAGCTGATGACCATACAAGTTATATGATTAGAGCTAGGGCTAAGTGTAAGATAGGTCGGGAGGCCATCGAGTACTAGTCTGCCATCATCTCATGTGACAATTTAGACTCCTACACCATAGACGAACGTGGGGGATTACTAGGGACGGACAGGGCTGTCACCACTGCCGCCTACCCCTCAACCGTGGAAAGGGAAATGTATTCACCCGTTCCTCCATACCCAAGCACCATGCTTGCGTACATAGAAACTACCCAAGTCCCCCCAGGTCCCTGAACCTATGGATCAATAGGTAAAGGACTTGGGCACACCCGAAGGCATGATGAACCGCCACCTCAACTTAGCTCTAATTCTACTCATACAAGTTATATGAATGATTAAGCATAATGTTGAACATGTTAAAATCATGACATTCAAACTATATGCTAGTTCATATATCATGATTATAACATGAAGACAACTATACTCTAGTTCATATGAATTGCTATATGAATGAGATGAAAGCTTGAATATGGAAGAACTCTTCATAGAATTCATACCAAGTAGCTCTTTCTTCCAAGGAGACAAGCTCTCCAAGTAGCTCTTGCTAGCTCCAAAGACTACTACTAAAACTATGAAAAAGAATACAAGGTGTGGTGTGAGGTGTAGCTCCAAGATGATGTTGTGTGTGTTGGAGGAGGAGACTAGCCCTCTACTTATACTAGTGAATGGTCGGTTTCAGCATAGGTAAATAAGGTAACCACTGGGAATCGCCTCTACATGGCGGCATGCAACCGCTAGCCAAAGGTGGGGCCAGAAGGAGGCAGTGAGGGTGCGGCCGCACCCAACGTGCGCCCACACCCTAGTAGGCCCACCTCGCGATTGCCTTCGCCTGGTCGGTTCCTGGATGGGCCTAGATCCCTCCTACGTTAGTGCTTCGGCCCAGATGTGATGTGTTGGTGGGCTTCTCCATTTTTCTCCTTTGCGCATTTTTGAAATATGCGTTCTGACTTGCACTTTTTGTTTGGTTTTGTGCATTTTCCACTTGATTCTAAAGATGTGTCCTGTAAAACATGTTTTCTCGAATACAAGTGAAACTATGTCAATTGTAAAGGCATATGTGGCAAAGTATGCTTATTTCTCCCATTTTGGACTCAAATTGGTGGTTAGAAATGTTCGTTAGTGACCGCCAACAAATCCCCCAAGATTAACCTTTGCTCATCCTGAGCAAATAGCTAGTACTTGGTTGTTGATCAAGAGTTACTACTATGCCGATACAATTCATAAGTGCTATGCCTATAACAAAGTATTCCTTCGCAATTCAAATAAGTTGGCATTTTATCCACCCTTTACCTTGATCCCTATGGGGCGTATAGCTTTTCCAAGTTCTTAGGCAGTTACAAGATAGAATGGTTATAATAGAATTACCAATCATTTGTTCTTTGATTAACCATCTATCCGGAGGTTTTATAAGTTTTGCAAAATAAATTTAAGTTCCTCAAATGATTCTCTCGATCGCTCAATGTGTATGATACCACACCAAAGGTATTTGAATTTTGCCTTCTTTTCATATCCTACCACTAAGGCTTTGAGTGGAGTTTTGGGTAGGTATGAAAGTGGTGCCTACTTGCATCACATATGTTGCTAAGTCAAAAATCGGACCACGAGGAAATGCAAGTCATACACTTAGATCAAGATGTACAAGTGTGTGGAATTTCTATAACTTTCTAATTCTAAATATTTTTGGTACTCCTTTGAATCATGAATCTCCCTATTTGGATGAATGCTTTTATTTTGAAAGTATGGGTTGTCTTTATTTCTTTCTTCGCTTTTTCTTTTCTTTTCTTCGTGCTCTTTGGCATGCATTTTTCTCTCATGCCTTTTGGCATGGACATTTTTCTTTTTTATTCTTTTTTTAGCATAGCCCATATCTTTCTTTTGGCATATGAAACTTGGAGTGAGAGACATCATGAGTAACGAATGGAGTATTATTTTTGGTGGATGAAAATGCATGTTGTGCGTAACTCTCAGTGTAAGAGTCAGCAGTTTATTTGTCATTGTGTCTTGATTATGGGTTCATGACGAGAATCTCAACATGGGTCACAACAATTTGACAAAGCTCAATGCTCAAACAAGTAGCATATGACTATGGTTTTGCATGTATATTTTGTCATATGGCCTTGGTAGGTATTCATAATCATTGAGGAACTTTTGATTTTAGCATTTTTGAAAATAAAATCTTCGGATGTCAAGTCTCTCTTAGAACAAAGTCATAATAAATTATATTTGTACCATATCATAACTCGCAACAACTTAGAAAAGGATCATGCATTTGCAACCCACAAGTTTTCAAATTTTTAGGATTAGACATTTTTAGCCAACAAACTTAAATCTTGGGGAATACTAAGTTATAACCTAGGCATAGATAGATTATAGACAGAGCAACTATTCATCATTTCAACATAGGAGAAACGAAACATTCTTTCAACACATATGAGAGTGGAATAAATATTTTTGGTATTTTTATCATATTTTATTTTTTTGGTATTTTTAATTTTTTAGATTTTTTAGATGTTAATAAATAAATAATTGCAAAAAATAAAATTGCAAAAAATAAAAGATAAAAGGTATCTCTGCGGGGGTCCTCCCCCAAGCTAGCTCGAGACCTAAGGTCCGAGATGGCTTGACGAAGACTCCGAAGGAGGTATATTATTTATATTTTGTGGTATATATTTATTTTGTTTCCTCATCCATGTTTATACTTTGTGAGTTTTGATTCAATGATCAATTTTAAACATCATGTTTGAATTGATCAAGGTAGACTAATCAACCTAAGCACCATGCTTAATTTGAAAAGCCTATGAAAGTATGATCGATCACTAACCATACTTCAAACCAAAACATACTTGTATGGAATAAAGTGAGTTTTGTTGATGGTAGTTAAAGTATACCATGAACCGTTAACCTTTCTTTCATAAATGATCAAAATGGATAAATACTATAGAGTAGGAGGTTATTACTGACAGTTTCCATGAGTTTTGGTGAATTTATATTTTATATAGGATTTACACAAAAAACCGCCAAAGAGGACCTAAATATCAAAAGATATCGCGGGATAATTTTGTGGCATATACACGGGAAGGTTCCAGAGGACACTAGAGGACTCCACACCGAGGCAGGGCTTGAGAGCCTGCTAGGTGGGGCCGGCCGGCCCCACCCCTGTGCCGCTTAGCCCCCTGTGGTGGGAAGCCACCATGAGCTTCTGGAGTATTCTTCCACCGCCTCTAAGGATGCATCTTAGCCATACGTGAAGTCGGTTTGATCTAAGGGCTCGTATTCAACCTCCTGGGCTATAAATAAAGGGCAGAACTCCCCCTAAAGTCAAGTCAGATCCAGAGCCAGAAACCCTAATTCCTATTTCATCAGGATCTAGACCAACAATCAAGAGAAGATTAGTCCTCCATAGGATTTAGTCTAAGTTAGAGAAAGAGAGAGATAGAGTGCAAGAGTAGAGTTCTAGAGGAGTTCTGACCTGTCGGTGCTCTCTTCTGCTGTATTCTATAGGATCAAGTTCTTCTGGAGCTTGCTTATGAGATTCTTTGGTAATCAACTTCTGATTAAAGTAAGCAATTTGTCTCTATTATTCTTCAAGTTTGCAACTCTCTTTTGAGTGCTTTGATCTTGATAGCTCCTTGATTGTAGTATTCATAGTGTAAGCATGGTGCTTAGACTAGGGTTACTTGTGAATATCCCTTAATTGATCGGAAGGTGGTAGATTGCGTAGGTGATAGCGCGTTGAGTCCTTTGCAGTCCATCTCCCATCGATAGGATTTGGTAGGCCAATTGGTGCTCGTAGGGAAGGAACTCTAATTTTATTCCTTGGGAGACATCGCCCATGAATTGAGCTTTAGTTGATAAAGTTTATCGAGATTGGAACTAGAGAGTCCTTAGTAGTCTTCTTTATTCCTCTTTTATTGTCTAACATTGATTGTGAATTCGGGTTAAGTTTATAGACCAGCTAGTTAGAACACACTCACATACTATTCCTTTGGGTTTGATATTAAAACCGGGATTATTTTGGTGAAGTGCTACAACGGGATAGATTTATCTGTGCGCTTGCGGATACCTTATAACTTGTGTGCATTTAATTTATACCAACAAGCATTTTTGGCGCCGTTGCCGGGGAACGGTTTGCTGAGTTAACTTAGACTCTAGCTTAATCTTGTATTATACTTTTATCTTTTAGTTTTTTATTTACTTTTTATTATGGAGCCCATACGTACCCTTCTTTATCAATATGGAGCACCCACGGACCTGAGCCTTAAGCGAGCCGAATCATCTAAATCCATCCTATCATCTTGTTATGAGCTTAGTTCGGAGTTAATTGTAATGGTTAAGGATCAATCTTTTTCTGACAAAGTTAATGAAAACCCCTATTCCCATTTACGTGAGTTTGAGCAGGTTTGGGCATGTCTTATGAAACTTTACGATGGAAGCTTTTCCTTTCTCTTTGATCGGAAAAGCTAAACACTGGTATAGACGTCATGTTAAGAGAAGTAAAGGAAATTGGGAAGCCCTAAGTTCTAGCTATTGTTTACAATTCTTTCCCATTTATAAGGTTGTCAAACTTCATGCAGAACTTTTAACTTTTAAACAACAGAAAAATGAACCTTTGGGTAAGGCCTGGGAACGATTTAACACTCTTGTAGATTCTGGTCCCAATCTTGCTTTGGCTGAACCCATTCTTCTCCAACACTTCTTTGTGGGCCTTAATAAGAAAACTACAAAACATCTTAATTCATCTGCAGGAGGTTCGTTAATCCATATCACTACTGAACACGCTAAAGACATTCTTATGAAAATCATAGATAACCTTCCTGAGGAGAATGAGAAGTTGTTAGAGGAATAAACCAAAATAGCTGAACCTGAAATTTTGCCTGAACCATGCTAACCTCTAGCTTTAGCTATTCTAGATCCTGAACCACCGAAGGAGGAGGAAACTATAATTTCAGATTTTATACTTGAATTCGAGGATGAACATTTTGATGATTATGGAAAAACCTCAAAATATCATATGATGAAGAAACCTCAGGAGTATAAAAATCCATCATTCATATATCCTTCTGAGAAAGAATTCTTTAAAAGACAACGAAAGAGCTTGTGTTTGTGTTGAGCGATGAGTGGTTAGAGGAATAAGAGCTTTCACCTGAGATAATTCGTTTAGATTCACCCTCTATCGTTATTCGGTGCCAACTTGACAAAGCTCCTTTTGATACTTTTTATAATCCAATGGTAGGCGCTAATATCATGTCTGCTTTATTTGCTCAACATTTTCTAAAGGACATGCCATTAGCCCCTACTACTAAATTGCTTAAAAGTCTTTCAGGACACATCGTCCCAAGTTTGGGAATTCTGTGTACCCTTCCTATTTTTGTTAATGGTACCCGAGTCCTGTTGAATTTCTACATTTTTGATGTGGTAGAATTCGATGTGTTGATAGGGCAACCAATAGAAAGACTTATTCAAGAAGGACAAACGGGGAAATTGAATATTAAACTTGGTAAAACTTTGAGCTCTCTATGCCTATTGCTCGTTCTCTTAATACTAAGATAGAGCCACTTCCTGAATCAGACCCAATAGAAGAGGTTAAGGTAGCATCTCTTGATGACCCAATTGAACCCAACATAGAAGATGATGCTCAACCCTTCATTGATGAGGAAGAGGATGATCATATTCCTGATCCTCTCGATGAATTGCTAGAATCCCCTAAGCCCTCTATTAAACTTAAACCCCTGCCTTCTGGTTTGTGATATGCTTTTCTCAATAATGATCAGGATTCTCCTGTGATCATAAGTAATAGACTCTTTCAAGAAGAATCTTTGTGCTTAATAACTATTTTAGAAAAATATCGTTCTGCTTTTGTCTATTCACTCCAAGACCTTAAAGGGATTAGTCCTATTTTTTGCACCCATCGCATCCCTACAGATCCATATTATACACCTTCTAGGGAGCCCCAATGGAGGCTTAATAACGCAATGAGAAAGGTAGTGAAGAAAGAGGTTTTTGCAACTTTTGCATGCCGGGATCATCTATCCTGTGTCGCATAGTGAGTGGGTAACTCTGGTTCAAGTTGTACCTAAGAAAGGGGGAATGACTGTTGTTAAAAATGAGAAAAATAAATTAATCCCCCAAAGAACTGTCATAGGATGGCATATGTGTATAAGTTACTAGAAACTTAACAAGGCAACTAAGAAAGATCATTTTCCGCTACCTTTCATTGATGAAATGTTAGAGAGATTAGCGAACCATTATTTCTTTTGTTTTCTTGATGGGTATTTAGGATTACACCAAATTCCAATCCACCCAGATGACCAAAGCAAAACTACTTTTACATGTCTATATGGAACTTATGCTTATAGAAGAATGTCTTTTGGATTATGTAATGCCCCAGTTTCTTTTCAAAGATGCATTATGTCTATATTTTCTAATATGATTGAAGAAATCATGAAAGTTTTCATGGATGATTTTTTTGTTTATAGAAAAACTTTTAATGATTGTCTTAAAAATTTAGACAAGGTTTTGCAAAGATGTGAAGAAAAGCACTTAGTCCTTAATTGGGAAAAATGTCATTTTATGGTTAGAGAAGGAATAGTGCTAGGACACCTAGTGTCTGAAAGAGGAATTGAGGTAGATAAAGCTAAAATTGTAGTAATAGAACGACTACCTCCACCTGTGAATATCAAAGGAATCCGAAGTTTTCTAGGTCATTGTGGTTTTTATCGTCGATTCATAAAAGATTTTTCATATATTGCTAGACCACTGACAAACCTGTAAGCTAAGGATGTTCCTTTTGAATTTGATGATGTATGTTTGAATTCTTTTAACATTCTTAAAGAAGCACTCATCTCTACACCAATCATCCAACCCCCTGATTGGTCATTACCTTTTGAAATTATGTGTGATGCTATTGATTATGATGTGGGGGTAGTTTTGGGACAAACAAAAGATAGAAATCATCATGCAATTGCTTATGCTAGCAAAACTCTGACAGGAGCTCAACTTAATTATGCAACAACTGAAAAAGAACTCCTAACTGTTGTTTTTGCTATTGATAAGTTCAGATCTTACTTAGTAGGAGGAAAAGTAATTGTTTACACTGATCACGTTGCCTTAAAATATTTGCTCACTAAGAAAGATGCTAAACCTCGATTGATAAAATGGATTTTGCTACTCCAAGAATTTGATTTAGAAATAAAAGATAAAAAGGGAGTAGAAAATTCTGTTGCTAATCACTTGTCTAGAATGCAATTTCAGAATCCGCAGGAATTACCTATCAATGATTCGATGAGGAACGACATGCTCTTCAAGGTCTCTAGATCAGACCCCTGGTATGTGAATAGTCAATTTTATGGTTGCAGGTTATATACCACCAGGGGAGGATAAGAAGAAGCTTGTTTATAAAAGTTGTCTCCACATATGGGATCTGCCATACCTCTTCAGAGTCTGTGCTGATGGCTTGCTCAGAAGATGTGTACCAGCAAAGGAAGACATTCAAATCATTGAAAGATGCCACTCATCACCATATGGAGGACATTATGGGGTATTCTGCACTCGTGCAAAGATTTGGCAGAGTGGATTCTATTGGCCAACCATGTATGAAGACATAATAGATTTCATCTAGAGATGTGGAGCATGTCAGAAGCACAGGAATATAAATTCACGCGATGCCATGCCACTCACTAACAACCTCTAGATTGAGCTCTTTGATGTCTGGGGAATTGACTATATGGGACCATTCCCAAAGTCAAAGAACTGTGAGTACATCTTGGTGGCAGTTGATTATGTTTCCAAGTGGGAAGGACCATTTACGGTGGTAAGCACTTCATTGCATGGAGTGGTAACTCTTCAAAACAACGAAGGTACGTTATTCAAGGTAAATGACCACCGTCTTAAAATCTTTTTAGAACCTGATAAACCACTTGAGGTAGTTGATGAATTAGATTTTATTCTACGATAATTACACCACTACCATCCTCTGTTGTGAAATAAAATGTGAATATATGTTTTTCGAGAAGGAAATATATTTAGGAACACACGAGACAAAGATGACCCCGAGAGGATGAGCGCGCGTCGTCAACTCTCACGACCCTTCTATACCCTTTCAAGATAGAATGGCATCTAGTTGCGATTTATTCAGATATTCTTTCGCACGGAGCTATCCAGGGGAAGATTTTGATCTCTGCTGCAAGTCAACCCCTCTATATAAACAACCCCATGCCTACTTCCAAACTCATTCCATTCAAGACTTCTCTCCTCTCCATAGCAAGAGTTCTCTCCTTCTTCAAGATCCAATGGTCGAAAAAGAGATCGTAGTTTTCGGAGCTGACTTCAACAAGAATTTTCCGAAGGAAGACGCACTGGCCATCGTTCCTGTAGAAGAAGCTCTTCCTCTTACTATCGTTCATCCCAAGGAAGTAGTGCCCGTGCCACCCAAGAGACCTATGGGTAGTCCTACTACACCCAAGCTTGTCAGCATACGCTCCTGGCACCACAAGAGCGTCTACTCCTGAAGGATGCACCAAAGGGACCAATGGTTGTTGTGCTGAAGAACACCAAGCTACTGCCTCCATGACCCAATGAGGGAATTATGGGTGTGAAAACCAACAAGTTGGGGATGTAACATGTGTGAAATACACTAATGCCACTCCCCGTGTCTCTCTGGATGGGATTCACACTACTCCAAGTCAAGTCAAATTCATTTCGCCGAGAGAAGCTCCCTAAAGATCTGCATCTTTTCCTTGGAAAGAGAAGCCAAATGCTCTAGAACGACCATAGCCATGCTCGAAGATAGGGTCGAATCTCTCAAGCAAGCACTTACGCTTGTTACTAGTACCGTTCGTACTATGAGTAGGCAGATCGAGATGAATATTTAGAAATTAGCAATCTCAAGAAAGAGAATGAGAGTCTTGTTAGAGAGATGGCTAGGCTAGCCAAGAAGGATTAAATTATGTATCTGAGTGATAGGGCACAGTTAGGTTAAGAGTTAGGTTTGTCGCTTTGAATTGTTAGTTCATTTTAAATATTAGGTTTAGTTTGTTAGCTCAATTGTTTAGAAGATTGGTTCGGAATAATAAAGTACCTTATTCATTTTTAATAAAGCTTTTGATATGATTACCTATTATCTATCTCTCTATTATTTTTGGATATGTGTTTGTCTCCACATGTTGTGCAGAAAAGTTTATATAGGAAAATAAGTGTGGGGGAGACACATCGCGACCACGGAACGATATTTGATTAGGAAAATCACAAAATTGGAAAGATAATTAATCAGAGACCTCATACGCCAAAGTGGGCTCTGAGGAGACACCAAAGGGTGCTGCCCGGCCACCCTATTGGGCCGACCGGCCCACCACCTTGCCGCCTCACGTCGTGTTTCGTCCAAGGTCAAGTTTGAGCCCAATACACTCTAGTTTCATATGTTTTGCCTTCTATTTCGAACCAAATTAAAAATCATATGCTAAGACATCTTAAAAGAGAGTGTCATGACTTAGGAATAAACTCACATAACATTTTTCCTAGAAGTCTTGCTACTGTTGGGAACTTATTTTAGGGACCCCATGATTGCTTAAGTTGTTGAGGAATATGATATAGTGGAATAATGAGAACCTGAATCTTGAAGTTTTGTCATTGGAGAATTTTATTTCAAAAGTAAAATGAATAGCTATACCTCTCCTTTGTAGTAATAGTAATGTCCTACCAGAGGCATATATAGGACAGATAAACCTTCTACATATACAACTTGTATTTGTATTGAGTTTGGTTAAACCTTGTGACCCTTGTTGAGAAATTTATCATGCTTTCAAGATCAAGATCACATACACTCCACATATTTTCTACTGCTCCTACACTGGAAGTACGCAATCACATGTTTTCCATCCATGAAAAAATGTTTTACTCCTACACTAGAAGAAGACACAAAATATTTGTTGGGAATAAATGCTCCAAGTTCTTGTAAATGTCTTTCTTGAAATTTTTCAATTGTAGA
This sequence comes from Saccharum hybrid cultivar R570, assembly GCA_038087645.1. NCBI lineage: Eukaryota > Viridiplantae > Streptophyta > Magnoliopsida > Poales > Poaceae > Saccharum > Saccharum hybrid cultivar. Next base: position 4,633,212 of record JAQSUU010000423.1, read on the forward strand.
AAGAGATATGTGGCTATGCAAAAAGAAAAGTATAGAAAAAATGGACAAGTGTCCAAGTATCTAAAACAATGGGTACTTAGATGCCTGCTAAAAAAAGAGAAAAGAGATAGCAGATATATCAGTGATTTGAGAGTACTGCAAAAGGAGAAGGTAAGATATGTTTTTGTTTTTTCAAAATCTCAACTGTTTCTCTGATTAACTCAACTGAAAGAATAAAGGTGATCTGTTTCACGCTGTTCTGTTCTTCAACCACCTAAAGTTTCATGGTAGACACTTTGAATCCTGTAGTACTTGTATGACTAGGAATAGTCTTATGTTGATGTTTTGTTATGAAGTTATGTCTTAAGTAATCCATCCTTTTCTCGAGGACGAGTAAAAGCCTAAGTGTGGGGGAGCTTGTTGACGGTAGTTAATGTATACCGTGAACCGTCAACCTTTCTTTCATAAATGATCAAAATAGATAAATACTATAGAGTAGGAGGTTATTACTGATAGTTTTCATGAGTTTTGGTGAATTTATATTTTCTACAGGATTTACACAAAAAACCACCAAAGAGGACGTAAATATCGAAAGATATCGTGGGATAATTTTATGGCGTATACACGAAAAGGTTTTAGAGGACACCAAAGGACTCCACACTAAGGCAGGGCTCGAGAGCCTACCAGGTGGGGCCGACCGACCCCACCCTTGTGCTGCCCGGCCCCCTGTGGTGGGAAGCCACCACGAGCTTCTAGAGTATTCTTCCACCGCCTCCAAGGATGCATCTTAGCCATACGTGAAGTCAGTTTTGATCCAAGGGCTCGTATTCAACCTCCTAGGCTATAAATAAAGGGCAGAACTCCCCCTGAAGTCAAGTCAGATCCAGAGCTAGAAACCCTAATTTCTATTCCATCAAGATCTAGACCAGCAATCAAGAGAAGATTAGTCCTCCATAGGATTTAGTATTAGTTAGAGATAGAGAGAGATAGAGTGCAAGAGTATAGTTCTGAAGGAGTTCTGGCCTGTTAGTGCTCTCTTCTGCTGTATTCTACGGGATCAAGTTTTTTTGGAGGTTGCTTCTGAGATTCTTTGGTAATCAACTTCTGATTCAAGTAAGCAATTTGTCTCTATTGTTCTTCAAGTTTGCAACTCTCTTTTAAGTGCTTTGATCTTGGTAGCTCCTTGAATGAAGTAGTATTCATAGTGTAAGCGTGGTGCTTAAACTAGGGTTATTTGTGAATATCCCCTATTGGGCGGAATGTGGTAGATCACGTAGGTGACAGCTGTGTTGAGTCCTTTGCGGTCCATCTCTTGTCGATAGGATTTGGTAGGCCAATTGGTGCTCATAGGGAAGTAACTCTGATTTTATTCCTTGGGAGACATCGCCCACGAATTAAGCTTTAGTTGATAAAGTTTATCGAGATTGGAACTAGACAGTCCTTAGTAGTCTTCTTTATTCCCCTTTTATTGTCTGACATTGATTGTGAATTCGGGTTAAGTTTATAGACCAGCTAGTTAGAACACACTCACATACTGTTCCTTTGGGTTCGATATTAAAACTAAGATTATTTTGGTGAAGTGCTACAATAGGATAGATTTATTTGTGCACTTGCGGATACCTTATAACTTGTGTGCATTTAATTTATACCAACAAGTTTTATTATAGATATATGAAGGATAAACTAATTGTTTTTATTTTAGCAAGTATTTTTTTCATTATTTATAAAGAAATTTTATGCAACTTTTTTATTAAGCGTAGTATATAAAAGATAACTACCGATTTACCTTCGGCAAGGGCTCACCATTTTAAGTCCAATGAGCAGAACTCCTCCCTCTTCAATTCTTGCTTGATGATGGGACACTCGTGGCCGGAAGAGTAGGCACGGATGATTACACCTTCTTTGGTTTCCACACCATTTTGTTGGTTTTTGTGGTGTGGTAGTGGACTTTGGTGCTTCTTGTTTTAGTTTCCACACCTTTTCCTTCTTTGGTGGTGTGGGAACATCCTTTGGAATTTCTTCCTTTTTCTTTGGGTTGTTCTTTTTCTGCTTCAGTCTTTTTTTTGTTTTCTTTATTTTTCTTAGAAAGGCTGTCCACTAGTTGAGGCTGTATCTCAACCTCCTTTATGCCTTGTAGATTCGGCCCGTACTTGATTCTGATCATGGAGCATTGCTCCTGCCGGGGCCAAAAATCAAACTTTTCTTCCTTGCCATTGATGTTGAAGCAGATTTCTCCAGCCCCAACATCAATTTGAGCTCCCGCAGTGCTAAGAAAAGGTCGCCCAAGGATGAGGAGTGATTCTTTTGTAGTCTTCATGTCTAGCACCACGAAATCAACTGGGACGAAGTATCCCCGGATTTTCATTAGGATATCTTCGACGATCCCAGCTGGATAGCGGACCGTGGAGTCTACCAGTTGGAGCATCATTGACATAGGTGCTAAGTGTGTGAAGTTCAGCTTATCAAAGACGGTCTTGGGCATAACGCTAATGCTTGCCCTAAGATCACACAAGGCGTGATCAAATTGCTGGGTGCTAATGGAGGATGTGATGGTAGGGCACCCAGGGTCCTTCTTTTCAGGTAGACGGTTGAGTATAGCAGCGCTACACTCTTCTGCCAGCTTGACAACTTCTATGGACGACAATGGCCGTTTGTTGAAGATGATATCCTTGATGTATTTTGCATAAGAAGGTACATACAAGACATACATTAATAGGATGCTCACATGGATCTTTTCTATCATCTCAACAAAACGGGCAAATTGCTCATCCAAGGCCTGCTTCCTTTTTCTTATGGGAAATGGCAAGTAGTTCGTATCGATGAAATCTTGTCATGCCGTTTCCTCATCTTCTTCTAGTTATTTTTGTGTTTTCATTGTTGGTGAAGGTCCTTCCTCTTGTTGCCTTTGTACTTTTCCTGCCTTATGATTAGGATTTGGTGGATCACGAGTGGACTTACCACCCCTCGTGGTCACCACGTTAACTTTTTAAGAGAATTTTTGGGTGGCCCTAGGATCTTCCCTTTTATTATTAACAGGAATAGCAGCAGCAATTTGAGCTAATTTTTTTTCTATCATTTTATTGAAGCTCAATTGATTTTGGACAGAGGAAGATAAACCTTCTATTTTAAAGTTAATATTTTCTAGCATTTTATCATTATAGGTAAGCTTTTTAGTAAGATTTTCATTTATATTTGCCTGGCCTAATACCAGGTCTTTTAAGGAAGGTTTATTCGAATCGAATTCAAATTACCTCCTTGCGGGTGGGACTGATTGTTCCACCCGTTGCTATTACCTTGCTGTCGGAACCCATTTTTGATATACGTGGCATCTTCACGGGTCTTAGGGCTGTTGTTCCCCGAGTGTCTGACTTCTCCATAGACCTTGCAAATTATTTGCGATTCGATGGCCTAAACGGTGGCCTTCATAGCTTCTTTCTCGTGGGCACTCTCGTTCAGTCTTGATGGCAGCAAGTCGATTTTTACGGCAAGCATATCTGCCTCCTTCATGGAATGCATGCCTTTTTATTGCTTGCATTCCTCTCCCCAGCTCTGGTTGGCCACCATCTTTTCAATGAGGGCCTTAGCTGCATTGGCAGTGAGAGAAAGGAACACCCCTCTAGCAGCAGCATCGACGTGCCCCTTTGACATGGGCGTAAGCCCCTCATTGAAGTTCTAGAGCACGAGCCATTCTTCCATCCCATGGTGTGGGCAGGCCTAGATATAATCCTAGAGCCTCTCCCATGCCTCGGGGATGGATTCGAGTGAGGTTTGCTAGAAGTTAGAAGTTTTCCCCCTTAGGGCACTGGTTTTGCCCATGGGAAAAAAATTTCGTGAGGAACACTGCGGAACATTTGTCCCACTTGTCGACAGCTCCCTTGCTTTGGTAGAACCACTGTTTTACCTTCCCCGTAAGGGAGAAGGGAAATAGACGGAGCCTGATACTAGCTGGTGCGACATCTTTGATGATGATTGTGTCACATAGCTCAAGGAAGTGTTGCAAGTGTGCACTTGCGTCCTCGCTTGGCAAACCACAAAATTGGTTTGCCTGCACCATCATTATGAGGCTAGTACGCATCTTAAAGTTTGTAGTCCCAGTGTTGACAGCGGGCCCAACAGGCACATTGGCAACAGCGGGGGTGGAGTAGTCACTGAGTGACTTGGCCATGGTGATAGTAGCGGGTGGTGCAGGGTGAATGAGTCAACCGCCGATAGAGTAGCAGAAGAAGAAGAGGTACGAGACCTATTCTTCTTTAGGAGTGCCTCAGGATTATCAGTGTAGTTGTTCGACAAATCAAAACCACTTATACACTATCCTGTTTTCTTTCCACAATAGGAAGAAAACAAGCAGAATTAGCCTGCATAAACTATGGCTACCATTACATGCATGTGATCATTATTCATGTCATGCTAGATTTTCTTTTTGAACCTATGCCCTCCCCGACAACGGCGCCAGAAATGCTTGTTGGCATTTCTTAGCGCAATCTCCAAGTGAGGAGGTTTTAAGTCCATCACCGGCAATGGCGCTAGAAATGCCTGGTTGGCATTCCTTAGCACCATTACTAAGATTGAGTTAACCTTAGCAATGCCACCAAGAAATAGAAACCACGATAGTCCTAATATGATTAAAGACAAAATCCACAAGCGTATGGAGCTATCATTGTAGCATTTCACCCAGAATTATTCAGGATATTGTTATTTATATTTTTCCAAAGGAGAGCAAGGTATAATGTATCTAGCATGGACATGAATAAGATTACACACTTGCATGATGAACCATAGTTCATGACAGGTGTAAAAATGGTATATCATGGATAGTGGATACACATCTGGGCCAACCTCAAGGATAAAAGGAAAACAAAGAATAAAAGAATATTCCTAAGTGGAATAGGCATTGATGATGTCCTTGGTCCTGATCTTCGTGAGGTAGGGTCTTGATCTTAATAACTAGTTGAAGAACAGCCAGATAACTTACTGCAAGCAGCGATAACTAGTGCAACATAGCAAATAAAACTCGAAGCCAACCACTATCTTTAACCAGCAACCTGAATCGAAGATTCGCCCAACCACACTCTCAAAGAACCAACCAACACAACCTACAATCAATCAAGGCAAACCTTGAAGGGAGTAGGAGCACCAATTGGGAGCGGATGAAGCCGCCGCTTCTATAATCCCGCGAAGGAAATCACAAGAGCAAAGGGGTAGACATCACTCTCTGAGTTTTGTTAGCACAAAGCTAAACAAAGGGATTCTGGTTTTGATTATCAAAAAAAGTCTCCTTTTTCTTAAGAGCATAGGGATATTTATACTAGAAACAACCCTCCTGTATAGGTATGAACATGAGATGAAAATGAAAAGATAGAGCATGTGAAAAGGCTTTCACGAAATGGATTCCCAAGAGTCTTCACACGGCAGTCAGTTTCCAGAGCAGTCTCCATTAAAAGAGTTGTAACTCCCTAAGGGGAAGTCCAAATGACGAGCCGTTTGATGGGTGTGAAAGTAGACTTAATAAACTTTCCATCCATGTGTAGCATGCATCATTAAATGTTGATTGGTACAGTTTTGCATGGGAATTTGCACCAAATTCTGCCCTTGGCAGACTACGCAGCTGCCACTTTTCCAGGGTCCGGTCGTCCATCCGTTCTACTTTTCATCCGTGTTACTTTTCCCTAGGAACGGTCGTCTGTCCATGCTAGTTTTCATCCATGTTTCTTTTCCCTGGGTCTGGTCGTCTGCCCGTGCTACTTTTCCGACGGAGCCATTTTGTAGCACCGTGTCTTCCATGTCTTCCTATGCATACCTGATTAACATCAAGGTAGAACATTTAGGTAGCAGCATATATATGAAAATTTTTCTAGCCTAAATAACATAATGGCTCTGGTGGGAATTCAAGCTTTGTCATACAGGAACTCATCGTGTAGTATTTTTGTGTTTTTCAAAGAGTAAATCTCCAGAACTTTAGTGTCACTTGGAACAAGATAAACAGTAGCTCTGACCATCTCATATCATATCCGTCAATTACCTAGAGTTAGATCAAGCATATGCTACCCACGAGTTTCAAGTTTAGAGTAAATTCTTATATCAAAATAATTTTATCCAAAACTCGGAAGAATTCAAGGCTGAAAACTAGATACTTGAAAGGAATTATAATAGAGCAACTATTCATCATTTCTATTTAAGAGATTATTTTGAGTCCTCTTTATTTATTCAACCCTTAAAAATGAATTAAACAAACTAGACACTTTTTTTATTTTGCATTCAAGATTTAAGATCACACCTTATATATATAATTAATTAGCTAAGATAAACTTTTATTTTATTTTAGTTTGTTATGCATCTTTTTTATTATTATTTTTAGCAATCTATATAGTAAACTTAATAAATAACAAATGGAAAGAAATACTTAGCTAGATACACAAGGATGTCCTTCCCCCAAGCTGGATGTTGCGGTGGTCTTTCTTAGAGCAGATTCACCAGTGCATGTCTTTCTCATCCATGACTGGAGTGAGATGAAGATGACCGGGTGAACTTGCTCTTGAGCACCCTGCAAAATGCTAACAAGAACACCAAAACTCGTGGAATGGGTTAGGATAAGGGGTTAGCAATCAGCTGTCCGGAGATTAGTTGTTTTTGTGGGTTTAGACAGACTTACTATTGGCAGAATTTTAGCAGGATATCTATCTAATATATTTTTGGATTTTCTTATTTTTACAATGCAGAAAAACAAAATATGCATGGTATTGTTAATTTTTATGCCACCACAGCAAATATTCATGAGTTTTTACACTCCGTAAAAATTACTCACACGGGGCTTAAAGATTTTATGATGTAATAATGAACTTTTTATTTTCCTTTTCTAATGCAATGCCAATGTAGAAAAGTAAACATGCTAAAGTGAAAATAATTCATGTAATGCTGAAAAGTAAATATGGATAACTATTGATATTACCTCCCACTGAGGGTTCAGATTTTTGAGTCCTCCGGATAGGACTTCTTCCTGTGAAGTTCATTGATCAAGTACCTCGGTTTGCTCTTAAGGATTCCTGTGATGTCACCTCTAATGGTGATGTCACCTTTTTCCGCCAAACCCATCTTGGTTTCGAGTTTAGATTTTGGTTTGATAGGTTCATATTTCTTGACTTGTTCCTCCTCCTTATTTTGTGTTAAGAAGTCAACCATCAGTAGTAGAAACTGGCGACATCTTGTGTGCATCATTATTGCCGGTTCAGAACTTTCACTTGTAGAACTTGGTAGATCAACTCCCCACACTTGCTCAAAGTGTGTTTTGCTCATGAAGATAAGGTAGATGTAACATCCTAAATTATCGAGCAACAAAAAAAATACGAGCTTTTTTAAAAAAATTTCCTGCAATTGTGTGAAGCATGTAGTACTAGGTTGAACTCGAGTCTAACCCACTAATCAATCGTTGCGTTCATTTAGATTTGTTTGTTGGAGTGTGCTAGAGATCTTTAGTTGGTTTAGGGTTTTGTGTCAGAGTGCATAAATCCGTAGCAAGTCCCCTCTAGAATTCCTTTGAGATCAACTCAAATTCCACTTGAGCCTTTCCCAGATTCCTCTCTAGAATTTCCTCTCAAATCTCCCTCGAATTTCTGTAAATGGAAAAGGAAAATCCTTTTCCCTCTCTCTTGGATCAACCTCCCCTTCCCCTCTTTCTCTCCTTCTTTTAGCCTAACCTGCTCTCCCCCGCTCTCCCTCTTTTAAACCTCTCTCAAATTTCCATGTTATGCACAAGCTAGCGTATGTGCATGTGCATGATCTTTTGCCCACTTGTATATGTGTTTGTACGTACAAAAGGCAGCCCCTACGGCTCAACACCAGCAGCCGCATGCTCTTCTCCCTACCCTTTCACCAATCGACCCAGCACGTATGCATCATATCCTTTTACCAAATGGCGAAGCTCCTGATCCAGCTCTCTGCACAAACGCGCATATATGCTACTGTGCCTTGTTTCATTAATTACGTGAGCCTCTGAGTTCTCCAAGTCGAAGCCTCCAGACCATGTACTAAGCCATACCCTGTGTATGTATATGTATACATACGTGTATACGTACCAAGCCCCAAGCCGCAAGTCTGGAGCCCAGTCCACCGTCGTGACACAACCTGCGCACTAGCACGCAGCCCAGCTATCTCCCTCCCTTGCCTCTCACGTGAGCAACACGCGCATGGAGCCGCTGCCGCTCTTGGCTCCCCCTTCACGTGCATGCTCCTATATGACCTCCTTCTGCGGGGCTCGGTCGTCAGCAGCTGAGGGGAAAAGCAAACCGAAGATGCCATCGTTCTCCGTTGCCTTTCCGCAGCGGACAGCGTCGTCTTTCTCATCCTCCGTATCCGCGCCGTCGCTTTCATCGGCACCAGCTAGTGTAGGAGCGAAGCCAACTGCCCCGCCTTGGATGCCGACGCTGACGTCAGCTGGGACCCCCACGCCATGACATGCCGAAGCCATGACTCCACTCGCTCGACGCAGTGGCTGCGCATCTGCGCCCTACCCTCGCTCCCTTCTGGAACATTCTGATCTGGCCACCAAGCCCATACCGCAGATGGATGCCGCGTGTCTCGACACGAAAGCCAAAAATCGCCGCCGTCTAGCAGTGCTTGGCACTGCCCCGAACCCTAGCCATGTGGTATTTAAGCTCAGGCCACCACTTTCTCCCTCCTCCAATTCGCCACCAGCCGCCACCGCTAGGCCTTCCCCTCCCTTCCTGCTTCTCTGTGCTGCCTAAAGACGAGTGGCCACCGCTGGCCTTCCACAGCCATCTCGCAACCACACCACCGGCCTAGAGCCAAAGCCATGTGACGCCGTCACCACTTTGGGTCCCCGCGGCCACGCTTGGTCAAACCCCTTCTTCCTCGGCATGCCAGCGCCAGACGATCTCGCCCTTGCCGTGTCAGTTGTCATCCTCGCTGCGCCCTGCCTCCACTCCCCCACGACGCCGACCGAGCTCGTCGCACAGCGCCACCGTAGCACTACTCTGCCGTTGGGAATGCCTCCTGCCCGACCGTGATCGAGTCACCACGCGCCGCCAGCCGCGTGGCCTCAGCCTCTGTCCGCGCTCGCCGAACCGGAGATGCCGGGCCTCACGACCCCGTCATCATCTCCTCTGGATCACCGCGCATAGGCAACACCGGCCTTGACCTAACGCGCAGCGGCACTCGACGGGCCGCAACCAAGCACGGCCGCCTCCTGCTTGTCCGCCAGGCACCGGAGGGCCTTCGACGCCGCGTCGTGGCCACATCCACGAGTCACCGTGGCCAGCGCCACTCATCCTTCACCGAGCCTATGGCACCGAGCTTCTCGCTGCGACCTAATTGGCTTCACCACGACGCGGTCACTGTTGCCACCATGGCGCCGGACTCCCTCACCCCGCCTATGCTCCACCTTGCTGCACCGCGTCTCTTCTCCGCCTCGATGTCGTGGGTACCTGTTCGCGAGCACCTCGATGCCTCGGACCTGGTGGCAAGCCACGCTATGCCGCCATCACCTCGTCCTCCCTGCACCCTGGCTACACCATCAGCAGAACCGTGTGGCGGTCGAGCATTCCCCGATCCACTGCACTTCACGATCGCAGGAAGCCGCAGCATGCTGGAGCACCCCGCCATAGCCCTACTACATCAAGGTTGGGCATTTGAACCTCGCCGGCGCCAACCTTGGCATCGGCAAGCCCTTGTTCCTCATTTCTTGCTCTCTCGTTTATGCGATACTTGATCTAACCATATCGAATACCCACACATGTTCATGATCATCTACTTGATATCTATATCTATCTATCTTGTGCATGTGTCGTGCCTTCGCCGCCGGTCTACTTATCTTTATCTATCTCGCTATGGATATGTGCTACTCCAAGTCATTTGTGAGTCGGTTGTCGTGTGTGTGTGGTGGTTCTTTGTGAGTGTTTGTGTTGTTGTTTGCTTGTGGACCGTGCCTTCGAGCCGGTCGAGAGAGCGAGTGTTCGAACATTGCGACCGTGAGCTCATCTCACCATGGTCGTAACGGCGAGCATATCCCTTCTCTTGTGTTTTAGTTGTCTTCCGTCGAACTACGATCATTAGCTCCTATTCTCATCCCTAGGACGTGGTCATTGTGGACTCGGACTCGATGTCGTTATCGACGCGGTTTTTACCCGCATGTTTCGAGCCCTCCATGACCAACTCTATTGGGATAGGAATTAGGGGACAACCTTTGTATATCAACGGATGCCAACCCGTGTAGGTTGAGCTCATGGCTGCGAGTCGCCTTGGCATGGCCATTGAGCTTTACCTCTTTTGTTCACTTGTTTTATCCTGACCATCTCGTATGCTTGTGCCACCTGGACCATAGCGTTCTTTTGGATCTAGCGATGATAACCGCATCGCTATGAACCCTGGGAATTGCAAAGTGCCGCTCTAGTTGCACATAGGTTGTGGTGCCCTATGAGTGGGTTTGGATTGTGGGACCGTGCCTCTTCTTCCAACCCTTGTCCGTTCCATGACGAGTTGGTTGAAGGAGTGCGGGTTCCATTCTTTCTTCTTTCCCCCTTGTTCTCAATCCCCGTTGATCCAGTAAGATGTGGATTGAGCCCTTCATGTGTTTGGTGTTTATTGCTTTCTTGACTCCATTCCATCGATTGTCGTCGATGCTATGGTGAGTGGATCAAAGGAAGGTGAGTCCCGTGTCCCTTTTCATCTTTTGGCTCTTTCGTGCTCAAGCCCTTGTATGCTTGTACCTAGTTGGACTGTAGCATTTCTCTGGTTCTTGCAGTGACAACCGCACTGCTAAGAACCCTAGGGATGTCTTAGTGCATTTAGTGCACCTAGGTCTTGGTACCCTACAACTGGCTTGGGTACTCGTGTTCTCTCGTGTGTCACTTCCTTCGATGCCCCGCCTCTTGCCATGGCATGTGTATCGAAAGAAATAGGCCACCTTTCTTCTCTCCTCCCCTGTTCCACCCTCTCTTGCTTCTCGTCAATTATAATGCCATACGGATTGAGAGAGAATGGAACTTCCTGCTTGTAGTCTTTCGGTTCTCGTCAGTCTCCATGACGCTTAGATCAAAAGCCGCGAGCCATGGTGTTTTCTTAGGATGGCCTAGAGCCTATGCCATTTCTACTTAAGCCGTACAGGTAGACGCGATCGGCCCGGAAAGTACCGACTAGGCTAAGGCTTAAGTTTGTGCTTAGCAAATCACCACTTGCATTTCTTTGGCCCAGGGATCGAACATCCGTTGAGAGGGCTAAGTCGCTCTCCCTTTTTGTGTTCTTCCGGTGTAGTTTCTCTTCTGTGCCTTGTTGCCCCTCTTTCCGCAGTCTTTCTAGGTTTAGTGGTCTGATTGCTCTATTGCTTGTCGTACGAACGAGGTAGTTGCATCGGGGAATAACATGGATCGGATTGGAACCGTTGGACGAAGGACATGCGGATGACAACAGGACCATGGAGGAGAACAACTGTGAGTACACCAAGGATCTCGGAGATGACATCCAACAGGTGCCACGTCCCACCCAACTTCATAGAATCCTATTAGGCATGATACAATGTAGATGCTAGTGCTTTACATTTATGCAAATGAACTGTGATGGGTTGCATGGTAGATTGCTTGTGAGCCATTACCTTGTCGCAACCTATTCCCCTGTACACCCGCTGTTAGGCTAGACGCTCGCATTCTACTTACTGCTTTACTTTCACTGTGCATTATACCTGTGATGTGATGCTTGGTGAAGGGATAACGTGAGTGGATAAGGCACGTGGTGCTGATAACTTGGTAAAACTGGATAATGAACTTGGGGAGATCTTGGCGTGCGTCTTGGGTGTGTGGTGAGGGTTGAGTCGATCGGACAGGATCCTACGACGAGTCTTTGGGACAAGTCATGCTGGAGGGGTGTGACCTGGGCATCCCTCATGAGAGGTACCTATGGCGGGTGCATGTGTGGGCAGACGGGGTGTTGGTTATCCCCGGTGGAGGTGCCGTCGAGGCACGGGGTGTTGGTTATCCCCTTGAGAAGATATCCTGTCCGGTCTCCCTAAGGACTGGTATGTCTTAAAAATCGGAATCATAGGACCCTTCGTGCACACCACTCGCTCCTAATGGGCAGGAGATGATTACTCGACTAACTAGGGCGGTGCCACTGCTACTAGGTTGGAAGGTGATAGTGTAGGGAGGTACAGGCATAGGGGCCCACACCCTCCTAAGACAGCGTAGTGACCTTGGAGGCCCGGTACTACGTCTCACAGTCTTAGCGTTTTGATGGACTCTGGGGTGGCCTAGGGCTGAGTGGTAGAGTGGTACCATACCGGTCAGAAGGCAGTACACGCTCTGCAGAGTTGATCGATCTATACATATAGCCGCGTCCATGGATATGGACATTCCTATGACCTACGCTTCACTTGATTAGTGAGAGGAGTCCCTTCTACCTTCCCTCGGGTTTCGTGTTGGTTTCCGGCATTGGCTGTTGAGGCAAGGTACGAGCGAGAGTCATCCTTGCCGCCTAGAGAGTGTGAGAGTGTGGTGCGATGTGTGTGATAGGATGGGAGAACGTGTGGATGAGATGGATTAAAACTTGATGAACTATTATTATAAAATATTGATGAACTTGCATAGGAAGCCTACAACCATATATAGGCCTTTTGATCTACCCTTGCATTCCACTTACCACAAAGCATACACAAAAGCATAGGGTGGGAGCTAGTGGCCAGTACAAATCATACTGATAGATTTTGGACAGGTTTTGGATGAAATCCACAATGACAGCAATGAGGACTCAGATTAGGAGTAGATGGTCTTGTTCCTACACTCAAGTGTAGTTGAGAAGATGGAGTCTACGACTGCTGACATTCTATGCCAACTCTGATGACTGCCCGTGAAGGAGGAGCCTTCACCCGCCGATGCGCTACAATGACTCTGATGAAGATGTGTGTGCGTTTCCACTAGATTAATCAATGTAATAGGTGTGTTAACCAGTGTTGTTAAGCTTTGTAACTTGTAACTCTATGATGTATGACTATGATATCAGCTCATAATTGATACTGTGATGGATTGCTCTCGTGGACTATCACATTATAATTCAAATCTGTGGATTTTCCCTTCATGGAAAATCGAGATCATTTCAGTAGAGATCAAGTGCATTAGCTTTGTTGGTGGAAAAACACCAACAGAACCAAAACTTTATTTATGCTTCTCTAACCTTAAGCACATTGGATCATGATAAGTGTTGATGTTATATGCATTGTTCATTCTTACAACATGGGTGATAAAATAACAATGATTGTGACATTTGAATACATTTGTCAAAAAGAGTGGAGTTGCTTAACCTGTGGAAGAATTGTCCATCTATACATAATGTATCAAACTTTACACAATTATGACTATCATCTTCTAAAGATAAGATATGCAAAATTATAGCTCATTTGAAGACTATGAGATTAAGAAAGTGGTGCTATGAACAAGCTTAAGGAACAAGACATGGTGGGTTAATCAGGTTGAATCAAGCAAAGTTGTAACTCAATCATATTTGTTTCTTCATTTATGTGAATACTAAGATCAAAGGAAAGCTTCTTTAAATAATGACCACTTACCTTAAGATGTTACCTTCATCATTGAAGCGTGATGACACCCTGTGATGAAAGGTAGATGACTTGTGGTAATCTTTTCTTCCTGCTTGAAGCTTTCCCTGCTTGAGCTATTCATGAGCATCTTGTCTCCTATGTCGCACTTCTTCTTTCTCACTCTTCCATCATGCCATCTTTTGTTCTTTCTTGGTATTTTGTTCGACCCTTCTGCTCCTCTCATTGTTTCTTCTCTGCAAGAGATTAGTGGACAACACATACCTGAAGGAAATATATAGATGATTCAAAGCAAGGATAGTGTTGCCATGGAGCTAAAGGTCAATCTGTATCCCATGTTTTAAATCATGTGCCTATATTGTTCATCACCACTTCAAAGTTTCAACAAGGTTCATGCAAAGATGTGCAAAATTGGTTTGAAGAATACCTCGAATCTTAATTTGTTCCTACGAATGATCTCGTAACATTCCCAATAAAATTTGAATATTTTCCTACAAGGGTTAGTCCATATATACAACCAAATTCTATACAAGTATGCTTTGATTCAATAATCATGTCTGAATAATATTCCGAAGCATACTTGTAACAGAACAAGGAAGCTTAAAAGACTGACGAGATTCATTCAAGTAAAAACAAGAATGTGGATGGTGAACCAAGGGAGCATGATTATTTAGATTTTTATTTGTTGGTGATTTAGCAAGTCGAGCACATCATAAAGGTAAATATGACCAAGACAAATTAGTAACATGGCATGAGATGTTTTAAAGAACTCTATTCCCTAGACTTGAATTTTACAGAATGCAAAATCTAGTTTGGATTATAGAATTCTCCAATGAATGTGATTCTATGTTGCATAATACTTGGTTGGATATACCTTATGTTTTCCTTCTTTTTGTTGAAATGATTAGTGACAAACATACCTGAAGGAAACTTGTCCGATTTACTTGTTGTGAGAGCTCGTGGTCCATTAAGTAGGGCCTTTCCTTAAGCTTTATCTTTATACCATCCGATGAAGATATGGACAATTACATGCTCTTCTTCCATCAACCTTTCTTGATTTCTATTGATTCTTGGTTGATGAGTTGGGGTTCATTGGAGATGCAAACTCAAGTTCCTCCTTGATTGTCTTTATCTTCTAGCAGCATGTCGCAGAGTTGTTCTTCTTTATTTGTTAGCGATATGCCAGCCATCTTGATGATCAAGGAAGAAACCTCATTGGTACTCGCATGGAAGTTTCATCTCCAATGGCTTAGAGATGACTTCTTGTGCCCATGATTTCATGAGACACCATTGGTAGACCACCATTGATTGATGACGTCTGTTGATATGAGGATGCATGTCATGGCATCTCATTGTCTTGGTCCTTGCTACCAACATGTGAGTCGATGTTTTCGAAGACAATGGAAGCCGGCATCAGATTGGCTGATATGAGGTGAGTTGCACCTTGCTTCTCCTTAGCCTTCTAGCTTGAGTCCTGAAATGGCTCAATGCTAGGTTGCCTTCGACGTTACTTGTGGCCTGTTGATTTATTCGTCCACTTCCTATGAGTGAGTGCTTCTATTGTAGATCCTTTTTGTGGCACTTGTCTCATTTCTTTTTTTTTCTTTGTTCCAAAACTGAAGTGGTGGTTTGGTTCAAGTTTGCAGGTTCATACCAAACCATGAACAAGCATAACTTATATTCATTCTTTCCTACAAAATGTTAATAGACACATACCTGAGGAAATACAACAAGTTTGAAATACGGGTTGTTATCCATAATCTGTATGATTTTCATCTATAGTAATGAAAGGATGGTTTTTAGGATTACTTTAGCATAGATTTCATTCATCATGTTTCATGACAAATTTTATTTGTTGCTGCATTCTGGCATGGTTCAAGGCAAAAGTAACTTGCAACAAAAGATAAAGTGAATAAACTTTGATACTTACAGTTCTTCCATTCATGATGAAATGAGTTATGTCTCCTTTGTGCAAAGTTATTGGAGTTCATCATGTGCCTTGATTCATCTTTGATGTGAATTCATCTCTTGACTTACCCAGATTGAATTTGAGAGTTTTCTGCAGGGGTTAGTCTAACAAAATGACCAGTATCTACTACAGCATATTCTTGGTTCAAAAACCAAACTAGACACCATGTTTAATTTAATTTAAGAAAGCATTTTAACCTAAGCACTAGCTTAATTTAAAAAGCATTTGGTAGTAAGATCAGCACTCCTAAACTAAGCACCATGCTTAATTTAAAATATGTATAAACACACTCCAAACCTTAAGCATACTGTTTGCATTTCTTAACTCCGTTACTAAAAATAGAATTATTCCTACTAATAGCAACGGCGCCAGAAATGATATGATAATTATTAACTTGTCACTGTTACAGTAGCTACCTATCAATTAACCTTCATCTCTAATATTTAACTAGGTTGTCATCCCTAGTGATGAACTTAGAAATGTTGTTGGTTCTATCTAGCATTACTATAAAAATAACACTAGACAGGAATCCATTATTTCATGTGACTAAAAAGAATATAAAGATAAGAATGGGAAGAATAATTCTGCAAGCGGACAGATAATTATACCATTGTAGCATTTTACCCAAGAGTATTCTAGGGTTATCGATTTATAATTTTACCACTGGGAAGGTATGACTATTCTATGCAATGCACTAGTATTGATAATTTATGAATATGCATGAGAGAATGAACCAATATCATATACTCTACTCAAAATAGGGATAAGCCACAAGATAATAATAAAGATATAAATGATAAGTACTTGATCAATCATCATAATGAATAAATAATAACTCGGAGCACTCTAGTTAAGCAATAGGTAAAAATCCAATTAGAATATTAGAAAGATAATTCCTAGGTAGTCTTACTAACAAGTCACTGCAGTTTTAATTAACTATATCTGGTAATCATCGCCACAACTATGCCACATAAGGAACATCATCTAGGGAAATTCAGAAACATAGTCCTCCTAACCTTCATGACCGGGTTCTACCAACATCAATATATATATGGGATGGATTGCAAAGGACTCAACGCAGCTGTCACCTACGTGATCTACCACCTCCCGGCATATAAGGGCATCCACAGATAAACAAATATCTAAGCACCACGCTCACATAATGTCTATCACTCACCCATGGTCCAATATGGTGAGCGCTATACGAACATATGCATGGTTTCCATAATCTAGCTACACCAAATATCAAACTAGAACAAACAATAGACATTGCTTTCATGAACATAAATAATATAAAGCTTAATGTTGACATAAACATAGTAGCAACAATACAATCCCAAATAAAATAAAGAAATAGAGTAAAGTACAAGAGATATACAGAACCACGCTCTTGCCAACGTCAGGAATCCAAGCGTTGCTTGATCTCCCTCTAGACCTAATCTAACTTGCCTAAGCTCTAATCTAAAGGGACTCTAAGGAACTAGGGTTAGCTCTGGATGAGTTGATCTTCAACTGAATATCTTGAATGACTTGATGCTTCAGGGGGGTGCAGGGGTCCTTATATAGCTCGGTGGGTTGAACGTAAGCCCTTGGATCAAATCGACTTGGACGAAGGGTGGAGATGGATCCTAGGAGGCGGTGGAGGAATACTCTAGAAGCTCATGGATAAATCCCCCAGGGGGGCGGGCAGCATGGTGGTGGGGCTGGCCAGCCCCACCTGGTAGCTTCTCGTCCTCCCATTTGTTCCCATGCCTTCTGGTGTCTTCTACAGTCCTCTAGCGTATCCTTCTTCGCGATCAAGTTTCGTCCTTTTTCTCAATTAGGTCCCCCTTCTTACATTTTCTAGAATAACCCTGCGGAAAACAGAGATTCACCAAAACTCATGGAATTTGTTATTTTAAACCCTAGACCTATGCATATTCTTGTACTTTAACCATTTCTCTTGTTTATTCACATATAAAATATTGACGTTATCCACTGTCAACACATACTATAGTAAACAAAGGTAGTATGAAAGCATTACAGAGATCTATTCAAATAGAGATGAAAGAGCATGATCATGGGGAGAGATTTTTTATTAAGCATGAGCCTTCATGTGCCCATATATTTTTTTCTTGTTAAATGCAAATGATATGGATATATGTAGGTAACCAAATATGTTGTGGATTTGACATAAGAAAATGCAAACTAAACAGAATAGATGCATGGATTATTCAAAGTAAACATGCAATGGAATACAAGAATTTAAAAGATAACTACTCATCGAATTTTAAGTCCATGGGCAAGACTATCTCACCTTTCCTGATCATTCTTACCATGACTCACAAGATAGAATTTGTGAGTAGTGTAGCATTTATTTCCGTCCCTTGGGATGTGATTTGAATTCTTGTGACATTGACCTTTTCTCCAATCTACAAATGGTTAGAATAATATATATATGCAATACCTATGAGATGGCAGGGTTCCAGTGTTGATGGGTTATGAATGTTCAGGCACCCCGGGTTCTTCGATGTTTCTCTTCTCTTCTTTTTCTTATGGAAACTTGCCGAAAGGTCGCAACGACATCTATTGTCCTGTCTATTCCATAATTCAGTAAAACAGGGGTAATCCTACTAAAGCTAGTGGTACACTAAATTAGCAGACATCAAGATCATTATCAAAATCTTTACGCCAATTGTTTCCCTGGCAACAGCGCCAAAAAGCTTGTTGGTATATTTTAAACGCACACAGATAAATCTGCAAGCGCACAGATACCATTGTAACTTTCACCCGGGAATATTTTAGAGTATCATATTTATCCACAGGAAAACAATGGTTAAAGAAGTTGATAATTCACCATCATGTATCTACTAACTAGTATACCAACTAAATTAAAGTGAGAGTAAGTGATGATAATGTAAGAATTATGAAGAACACACAAGAGAATTCTATGACAAAATAAATGAGTATCTAGCTAAGTTGAGAGGACAACGGGTGAGTTCAAGGTTCCTAAATACTTCTCTATTACTTTGGTTCTATAGGATATAACTAATTCATAGATAGATATAGCGATCACACACAATAACACTTTGGACCAACAATACCTTTCCAACTCTCGAGGGAGATGAGAAAGCGTAGTTGGAGGAAGGCTGTCTAAAGCTCTACAAACATCAATCCTAATATGGTGGATTACAACGACCTGATAGAGCTGTCACCCCTGGGGATACCATAACTAACCGTAGGATTGAGTGCAATCTCAGGTAACCTATAGTCTAGACACCATGTCTATCCTATAGATTACTACTCTAGTCACATATGATAACTAAAGCACTCAATGCGAGTGGAGATACCATGCTAAGATATGATAATTATACTAACCATATACATGAAAGGCATAAAAATAGATAGAGAAGATAACTATATTAAAACATAAGTCTTGCAAAGGTGAGATACAAAGATATACTAGACCTCCGAAGATTTCTCCAGCACCTGAGCATGACTCAACTCTCCCTAACTCTCAACTAGAGCTATTCTGTAACACCCAGTTTATAAATAAAACTGCGGAGTGTATAAATGTGGGCCCAGTAAGTCCCAAACCACATATACTTACAAATTGAGTGATATCATAGCACAAACCATGATTTTAACTTTATTACAACTCATGAACATGTCTTACACATCATTGCCAATGGCATTATTATAGCAGATACGTAGAAAAGCTAGAAAAACTCTCCACAGGGACACCGACTGGTGGTACGCCCTCCTCAGAAGTCTTGGACATCCTCGGGAAACTCATCATAGCCCTCATCATCTGGTACCCATCCGGGATTTTCATTGGTGACAATGACAAGCGTCAGCTCACCATGCTCAGCAAGTATAACTATAGGGGAATGCAAGTCTCAAAGGCTTGACACAGGTTTAAGCATTCAACATTTTAGTTGGTCACATTTTATTATCACCTAAGTTGCTAACTTAGTGAAGAAAACCCATTCCCAAGTGAGAAGTTATTATAATAATCAATATTAAAGATATCTTCCACCCATCCTCATAACTGGCTATACATGAAAGGGTCTAGGCTGCTCGTGTCCATGAGCACAGCTGATATATCAGATCAATAAAACTCTGCAGAGTGTGTACACATTCACCCCAAGTCGTGATTCCCGCTTGCCCAAGGCCCGTCGACCCCCTAACACTTCCAAGGTGAGTGGGCAAGGTTTCACTACAGAGCCCTTCACTAATTACCCTAACAAGTTAGTAGCCGTGAGGTTTCAGCAGCTAGGTGAATGGAGCCCCCCTTCATGAGTGGCACACCTTGACCGCAGCCCAATACTCACCTTGATAGGCAAGGAGCCATTCTGCAACCTAGGCCCCCCCTCTAGCGCCTTTCGGTAACCACTAACCCGCTAGAGAAAACTAGCTATACGACTAAGATCAGAGCCATGTGATCCCTGGGTTGTACAGTCTTCCTAGGTGGTCGCTTATGTATAAGTCCTTACGGAGAGCAACTAGAGTATCAAAAGACCCATACTCTAGCCCCCTTTATGTTACTAAAAAGTATCTTTTATCCATTGTTCCACTTATCCATTAATCAGGATTACATTGAGCATTTGTTGAGCACAGCAAAACTTAACCTTCTATTATGCAGAACCTCCCATAGGTAACAAGGTATGTAGATCAAGTGTAACTAGGCATATCCTTAGGGTATATCAGGTTAGACACATGCATATGTATAAAAAGTGATTATAATTGCTGGGTAACAAGGAAACAATAGGCTATACTTGCCTTGCTCAAAAGCCTGGTCCTGGTACTGCTCCTCGAACTGCTGATCCTCCAACACCTCGCCCTTTATACGCATATCCATCACCAAGCAAGATATCCAAACAATCATTACATGCAAGAAAGGTATATTTCTATTAGAACATTACACCATGATATAGAAACATATAGAGAAACACTTATAAAACTATTCTACATGTCTCTATGAACACACGAGCATGAAGATCACTCTAATCAGACCTAAAATGAGAAAGTTATAAACCAAACCATTTTTAAGGACTTTTCTGCAATTAAATATACCTTTATAAGGCCCTAGACAAAATAACCGAGGCCTACAATGTAAATAAACCCTAAATCCGAGGGGTTTCTATACATAAACATGGGCTCTGGGTCGTGGGTGCAAAAACCAGAGAGCACAAGGTCAAAACTACCAAAAATAGGGCTTAAATCTAAGGATCTTTGGACTGCCATGGACTGCAGGTTGGTTTTCGAAAAACCTAGGGGCCTGAATGCAAAAGGGGTGGCGGCTATCTGCTGGATGCTGGCATGGTGCCACGCGGTGCGATGCGGTTGGCCGGAGCTGTGGATGGGCCGTAGACCAAGCGCACGGGCCTGGTCCCACGGTCCATCGTGGACCGGTTATACCCCGAAAGGGTATCTGTTGACACCATTTTTGGCACGTGTCAAAATGATCAGAGTGGGCTAATCGGTAGGAGGAAAGTTACTATATACGACGATAGAAGGGTGCCGATGAAAATCAATTTGTAAGGGTTGTTGCCGATGAATGGTGGTGATCGATGGGAAGGTAGACTTAGATTCAGAGGCGTTGCTGATAAGATTGGAGATGTTATTGTCGATGCCGATGAAGGAAGATTTGAAGACTGCTGCCGATGGAGCCTGTGGTAACAGGAAGCATGCCGATGAAGGAAGATTTGAAGACTGCTGCCGATGATAACTGGTAGCATGCCGATGGAGGAGAGGTCGATGAGAATTGCATCGTAATTGAGACGGACAGGGAAATAGATAGGTGTTGATTTCCTTTTCTATATTAGTTAGAGTATGATTCATGTAAGAGTCACGTGTTTCCTTAGGTATGGACTCGGTGTCCTAGTCGTGTTTGGTTATGTTTCCTTAGATCAGGGTATAAATATAGATTGAGGGGCAATGTAATAGAGATATCAATCAATTTTACTCCTATTTGCATCTACTTACTTTTCGGTGACTTCGTCAATTTGCGTATTTTTTCTTTTTACGAGTTCTCCTCGATTCGACGAGCTGCATCGCTTCAGTGCGACCTTCGGCGATCCACGAGTTCCGCGTGAGTACCTCTTGGCCGTGGCTTCCGGGCGTATCGCTGTTGTCAGGACCAAAGTACTCGAATCTTTCATCCTTGTCGGTTAACAGGTCAAATCGACTGGCACGCTTTGGATATCGATTTGGGTATTAGCCCTTTGTGTTTGCAGATCCACTTTTGCATCAACACATATTTTGGCACGCCCGGTGGGACTAATCAATACGATCAATATGTTCAATCCTGAGATCGATTTAGGGAACATCATCGCGGTATCAGAAGAAGATCTTAAGGAAGATCAGAAGCAGGCTATGGAAAAGGCTATAGAAGAATACAGGTAGCTTTGCCTGAGATCATTCAGCATAAATAAGAGCGGACAAGTCATCCAGAAGCAAGATTTATCGTTGCCTCGGCAGGTTACCTTTGACTCCAATCCTGGTAAACTTCAAGAGATAGTTAATTCTACAGTAAATCATGCTTTGATTAACCACTCCAATGTGCTGTCCAATACTGTTCATAATGCTGTGGTTCGAACTTTTAAAGAAGGACAAGTGTCACCACATTATGTTGGGCCAGCTTATCACCAACCAGAACTGGCATCGGTCAATACTCCATCGGCTCCCTCAGCCGTTGTGGGTACAGAAGTTACTTCTCCTCCAGTATCGGTAGGCTTACCTAATATTCAATCTACACCGATACGATCAGATCCGGTACTTTCAGGAGGACGAGTTCAACTTAATACAGATCTATCGGCATCAGCTATGTCAAGCCCTCTGTCTCTGAATAGCCAGATTCCTGCTAATTGGTGGGGATATGGTATGCCTCCGGAGTCATCTGCCTTCAATCCTGGGTTACCTCAAGTGTTTGACGTAGCAGGAAAAGCTCCTATATCATCGGCTGTTTCACCGATAGCTCAAGTGCCTCAATATGCCACATCAACTACTGTGCAACCAAGTCCAGGAGGTTTCCAGATGCCTTTGTTTCAAGCACCCAATACAAGTCCATCGGCAAGCTTACTGCTGATGCAGTAGAAGGCCCCTGCTATGAGTCAACCTGGGGTGCAGTTCATGCCTCAAGCTGGTTATACTAATTATCCGACAATGTCAGCAAATTACTAGCCATCGTCAAGTTTTGTACCGATGAGTTCTAATAATGGTTGGTTAGGACAGTTACCTGTTCAGCATACAGTTCCACAAAATCAGCAAGTTGCAGGGATTCAGCAAGGTCATATGCAAGCTGGTTTTCAGAATCAAGCATCGGCAGCTCAGCCGATGAATCCTTTCCAGCAGGTTAGTGGACCACAAGTAACGGTGAATATGCCAATTGCTGGAGAGCGTGTGCCACAAAGATACGTGGAGGGATATCAGCAAGCACCTCCTGTAGAAATTTAGCCAGTTCGTCAGCAGGATGCTGATGCTTTTTGGGTCGATAAGATAGTAGAAATCATGAGAGATCAGTTTGGGATAAAGCCCAAAGTCAATACTTATTCTTATCGGACTCCATACCCTCCAGCATATGATTTAATTCCTCTCCCAAATCGGTACAAGGTACTAGATTTCACTAAATTCTCTGGACAAGATGATACATCAACGATGGAACACGTCAATCGCTTCATTATCCAATGTGGAGAGGCAGCCAACAGAGATGAATTAAGAGTTTGATTATTTTCATCATCTTTGTCTGGATCAGCGTTCACATGGTTCATTTCATTACCACCAAATTCTATTATTACTTGGGCTGATCTAGAAAAACAATTTCATAAATATTTTTTTGCTGGAATCCATGAAAAGAAGCTTACCAATTTAGTAAAATTAAGACAGCGTAATGATGAATCGGTAGAAAGCTTTGTGCAAAGGCTACGAGATGTAAAAAATAAGTGCTACAACCTGGTGCTGGATGATCGGCAGCTTGCCGATCTAGCTTTCCAAGGGTTATTGCCACATCTTAAGGACAGATATGCCTCTCAGGAGTTTGAAAGCCTGAGTCATCTTGTACAAAGGATCTCTGATCAAGACACTAGGGTTTTTGAGCCTAAAAAGAATTGGAGCAAAAAAGTATCATTTGTTGAAGAGGTAGAAGATTCTAATTCTGATGAAGAACCACTTATCGGCTTAGCTGAGTGGGTTAAGAATAAAAAGCCGATATCTTGTCCCTTTGGTTAGAAAGAGCCAGAAAAGTTTACCTTTGACATCACCAAAGTTGACAAGATATTTGATCTTTTGCTTCAAGAAGGCCAAATTAAGCTGTCACCTAATCATGTGATCCCATCGGCAGAAGAGTTGAAGAAGATCTTGTACTGCAAATGGCACAATGCAACTTCACATAGTACAAATGAGTGCAAGGTGTTCAGGCAACAGTTACAATCGGCTATTGAATCTGGGAGAATTAAGTTTGGTAATTCCAAGACCTAGAAGCCGATGAAAATTGATCAACTCCCTATTCTAGCAAATATGTTGGACGCCAAGGGTAAGACCAAGGTATTGACATCAGAGGTTGCTGAGAAAAATGCATCAGTGGATCCACAACATCGGATAACTTCCGACGATGCAAAAAGTAAGGGTCTGCTGGGAGAAAGTAGTAGTTCCAAAAAACCTCCTCGACCTGGCATGGTGATTATCCATCGAAGGCAGCAGGAGGGCTGGCATCAGCGTAGGGACCGATATCGACAACAGCAAGAAGAGAGACGTCGAGAAGAGTGGTATCGGCATAAAGATCATTGGAGGTGCCCGTTTTTCATCCATTGCTAGGAAGAAGGTATTAAATTGCCAACTGTTGAAAATTGCCCTGATTGCAATGGTTATTATGGGGCCAATCGGTCAGAAAGGAGGTCTCAACCTAGCAATCAGGGTTTATCTATCAATGAGCCGATCAGAGACAGAGCATCAGTGCATGATCGACTGGGGGGCAGACTTAGTGTACATGAAAGGCTTGGTAAACGTGCTGGATATTTTCCAAGGAATCAAGAGGAGCTTGAGGAGATGGCAAATGCAAGAGTTCCCGATGAAGAAATATTCTACAGGGACCCTAATATACGTCGTGTAGAATCAACTGGAATCTGTTATCAGCCGATTTCGAGAACTAAGCTTCCTCGATGGTGCCCTGAGGGTCTGACAAAGACACAGAAAAGGAGGATGCAGCGTGAGCGTCAGGAGGATCTATACCGAGAGGAAAGTTCCTCCAATGAGAGGTCTGGCCATCAGCAGTGGCAGGTGAAACACAAAAATAAGGGTCCATCGACAGTTGTTAATATGATATTTATGTTGTCGATGGAGTTTCTGGCACTTTCTAATGATGAGGAAAAAATTGTTCCCTCCGATCAAGTGGCTCAGCTGGCACTAGATCCAATGATGGCTGTTTTTGAGAAACCTACTGATGACGAGAGACAGCATCTCAAAGCTTTATTTGTGAAAGGCAGAGTTGATGGGTAGCCTGTATCCAAGATACTTATCGACGGAGGAGCTGCAATTAATATTATGCCTTATGTGATGTATCAGAAACTTGGTAAAGGAGATCAAGACTTGACCAAAACCGATATGATGCTGAAGGATTTCGAAGGCAATGTGTCACCGGCTAAAGGGGCAGTATGCGTTGAATTAACCATCGGTAGCAAAACCTTGCCGACAACGTTCTTTGTTATTAATGGCAAAGGTGAATATAATCTGCTTCTTGGAAGGGATTGGATTCATGTTAATTGTTGTGTTCCTTCTACAATGCATCAATGCCCCGTACAGTGGATTGGGGATAAGATTGAGGTTGTCCCTGGTGATTCTTCTTATATCATCGCATCGGCAGAATCAGATACTTATGAGCGAACCAAATGCATATCAGGAGAAGTTTGGGAAAAAGAGTTCCTTAGAGTTGCTGATTATGAAATTCCACCGATCCAAGCAGTCGGTTCTGAAGAAGAGTTTTAATGGATAGGTTTGCCGATGATGGAAAATTAGGTCAGGGGTTCACATCGGCTGATGATTTAGTAGAGGTAGATATTGGTGATGGCGATAGGCCAAGACCTACTTTTATTAGTGCTAAGTTAGATTCCAAGTGTAAGCAACAAATAACCAATTTGTTAAAAGAATATAAAGATTGTTTTGCTTGGGATTATACTGAGATGCCTGGATTAGACCGATCGATAGTTGAACATCGGTTACCTATCAAATCTGGATTTCGGCTACATAGCAGCCAGCGCGCCGATGCAACCCTAATATACTTCCTGATATTAAAGCCAAAATAACTAAATTAATTGAGGCAAAGTTTATTCGACAATGTCGATATGCGGAGTGGATTTCTAATGTGGTTCCTGTTTATAAGAAAAATGGGAAACTTCGTGTTTGTATTAATTTCAGAAATCTCAACAAAGCCACACCGATGGATGGCTATCCAATGCCGATTGCTGATTTGTTGATTGATGCTGCAGCCGGACATCAAATTATCAGCTTCATGGATGGAAATGCAGGTTAAATCAAATATTCATGGCTGAAGAAGATATTCCCAAGACTGCTTTCAGATGTCCAGGTCATGTGGGGTTGTTCGAGTGGATAGTCATGACTTTTGGTTTGAAAAATGCCGGTGCTACTTATCAGAGAGCTATGAATTTTATTTTTCATGAATACATTGGCACATTAGTGGAAATCTACATTGATGATGTAGTGATTATGTCTGGGGATATCACAAAACATCTAGCTGGTCTACGAAAGATACTGGAGTGCACAAGGAAGCATGGATTGAAGATGAATCCTAATAAGTGTGCATTTGGTGTATCGGCAGGTCAATTCTTGGGTTTTATGGTGCATCAGAGGGGTATTGAAATCAGTAGGAAGTCTATTGATGCAATTAACAAGGTGGTTGCTCCTGCTAGTAAAACTGAATTGCAATCTTTGATCGGCAAGATTAATTTCATTAGAAGATTCATATCTAATCTGTCGGGTAGGATCAAGGCTTTTAGTCCATTGCTTAAATTGAAGGCCGATCAGGAATTTATATGGGGAGCTGAGCAGCAGTTAGCATTAGATGAAATTAAGAAATACTTAACAAATCCTCTAGTGCTAGTTCCACCCCAACACGGGAAGCCTTTCAAGTTGTATTTGTCAACTGATGATACTGTTATCGGTTCAGCTCTTATTCAAGAATTTGAAGGGAAAGAACGTGTTATTTATTATTTGAGCAGAAGATTGGTGGATGCTGAGACAAGATATTCGACCATCGAAAAATTATGTCTGTGTCTATACTTTTCTTATATCAAATTAAGACATTATTTGTTATCTGCCGAATGTACTGTCATATGCAAAGACGACGTGGTCAAGTATATGCTGTCGATGCCGATATTAAGTGGTAGAATCGGCAAGTGGATTTTAGCATTATCAGAGTTTGACCTACGTTACGAATCGGCTAAGGCAGTTATGGGGCAGGTTATGGCTGATTTTGTCACTCAGCATTGCAATATGGTGGACTCTCTGGAGGTTGCTCCTTGGACACTTTTCTTCGATGGGTCTACATGTGGTGAAGGAGCAAGTATCGGCATTGTGTTGATTTCACCTCAAGGAAGGAGGTATGAGTTTTCATTGCCGATTGTTGCTACATCGATAAACAATCAGGCTGAATGCCAAGCCTTAATAAAAGGGTTAGAATTGTTTAAGGAGATACGTGCCGATGCTGTTGAAATCTTTGGTGATTCTATGCTGGTTATAAATCAATTGGCCAGGATTTATGAATGCCGAAGTGAAGTTTTAATTTCGTATTATGAAAGATGTTTGCAATTGTTGAAAGGGTTTAGAGATTTTCGCCTTGAACAAATTTCTCGATTGCACAATGAAGAAGCTAATCGACTAGCTCAGCATGCTTCAGGGTATCAGCCTATCCAGGAAGTGCTAACATCGGCAGTTGATACCGATGACTGGAGAAAGGAGATTGTCGATTATTTAAAAGATCCATCTAAAAAGGTTGAAAGGCGTATAAGATTCCAAGCCACCAAGTATGTGCTCCTTGACGATGAATTATATTATCGAATTATAGATGGAGTTTTACTCAAATGTATTAGCGGTGATGAATCGAAAAGCTTGATGGGTGAAATCCATGAAGGAGTATGTGGGGCACATCAATTGGCTTTTAAGATGAAATGGATGATCAGAAGGAATGGATACTATTGGCCGACTATTCTTGAAGATTGTTTTAAATATTTTAAAGGATGTCAGGGGTGTCAGAAGTTTGGTAATATTCAAAGAGCGCCTGCATCGGCTATGAACCCTATAATTAAACCTTGGTCGTTCCGGGGATGGGCTATCGATCTCATCGGTCAGATTTATCCGCCATCGAGCAAAGGACATAAATTTATTCTGGTTGCTACCGATTATTTCACAAAATGGGTTGAGGCAATTCCTTTGAAAAAGGTGACATCGGCTAATATGATCGATTTTGTGAAAGAGCATATTATTTACCGATTTGGTATTCCTCAAACTATTATTACCGATCAGGGTACTATGTTTACCTCGGGAGAATTTGATGAGTTTACTGTTGGTATGGGGATTAAAGTTTTGAATTCTTCTCCCTATTATGCTCAAACTAATGGTCAGGCTGAGGCTTCTAACAAAGGGATTATCAAACTCATTAAGCACACAATTAAAGAAAATCCTAAACGGTGGCATACAGTATTAAATGAGGCCCTGTGGTCATATCGGATGGCATGTCATGGTGCAATCAAAATAACGCCTTATTAGTTAGTATATGGACACAACACAGTGTTGCCTTGGGAAATTAAAATTGGCTCTAGGCGGATATGTTCTCAAGATCAACTAACAGCCGATGACTATGATACTCTTATGAAAGATGAGTTAGAAGATGTGGCATGCCATTGGTTAAGGGCTTTAGATAGCATCGAAGAAAATAAGAAAAGAGTAGCCATATGGTATGATAAGAAGGTGAAGGTAAAGGAGTTTGCCGATGGAGATCTGGTTTGGAAGTTGATTTTACCGATTGGGACTAAAAGTTCAAAGTTTGGAAAGTGGTCTCCTAATCGGGAAGGTCCATATCGGGTAAATCAGTCTGTTCCTGGCAACGCATATATTCTAGAAACCCTCGAAGGGGTTGTGTTTCCCAGAGCATTAAACGAAAAATATTTAAAGAAATATTACCCTAGTATTTAGATGGATGCATAAAAGTATAAGTGCCGATAACAGTCCTATCGGCTAGAATCATGCAAGGATATCAGTGTTTCATAAAGTGCCGATGCAATAGACAAGATTTACAAATTTAATAAAGACTGGATAGCTGATATCGCACGCAGGCGAATCTGATCGGCTTCCTTTATCTCTTTAATGTCTTCATCGGCAGCACCCTCCACAGGCTTGAGTTTTTTCTTCATCGCCAGGGCTTTGCGAGCTTGGATGTCTCTTTCTTGCTAAAGGGCCTTGATGGCATCGGGTAGCTGGTTTTCTTCTTGTCTGGCATGAGTTAGGGCTACCTCGACTTCTTTCAATTCAGCCAATAGAGCCATCCTCTTTGCCGATAAATCCAGGATTTTCTTCTTAAATTCGGCACCCGAAGTCTGTAAGTTGCCGATGCTCTTGTGCTTCTCATCGGCAATCTATTTCAGTTGTAGCATCTCTTCTTTGAGCTGAGCCTGAGCCGCTCTATCGGCAATACGTTGAGCAGCCCTTTGATGTTGTAGTTGTCGGCTTTCTAAGTGGGCTGCTGGGAAGAGTGCTTCTTCAACATCGGCAGGGACCTGGCCACGGATTGTTTTAAAGATTGCCTTTGCGGGGTCCGAGTCATCTACCAGCTGGGCGGTATCTTGCTGCAGCAAGTTTAGGAGAGCCTCCAACTTGGACTTGATTTCTGCCGATATTCTTCCCAGTGCAAGAGAAGAGCTTGCTTCCTCTCCATCATCATCAGAAACGTCGATGGCAAAGGAAAATAGACTGTTTGGAGAGTCTTGTTCCTGAAAAGAAGAAAAGAGGTCAGTTAAGGATAAGTATGAATATTATAAATTGGCTAGATCAATCGGCTTACCTGTTTCAAGGCAATTTCCTGTATTTGACTGGAGGAAGTGGCCTGGAGTATGCCGTGTGGAGGATCGGCTGAGCTTGCCGATGGGATATTCTCTGTGATCTCATCGGTAGTTGGCCCTTGAGACACGATGGCCGATGGTGTGCACTGTGTAGGAGGATTGACTGCTTACTCAGTTGCACCGGCCGATTCTGGCTGGCTGGAAGGCGCTGGATCAGCTGTTGGGATCGACACGGACTTCTGCTGTTTTGGCTGTGCCTTAGCATCTGTTAAAGCTTTGCGCTCTGCTTGGGCCTCAGCAATGGTTGTCTAGGGGGCATCGGCACTTGCTGGTTGTGAAGGTTGGACATCTGGAACACTTGCCGATGTACCCATTTATTGCTGCAAAACGGGTGTAAGATATGATATTTAACAGATTAAATGTAAAGTTGAAGGAATACCTCTGAAGGTTTATAAGAGATGGTGGTGCTTGATGTCAGAGGAATTGCCGATGATGATCCAGCAGTGGTTCTTACACCCTGAAAATTAGTGTTAATACAGTTTGAGATCGGCATGAGTTGAAATAAACAGGGTTGTTACCTTAAATGCTTTGATCAGGGTTGTAGCAGCAGCTAATGGAGTGGCTCTAGCTGTAGCCAGTT
The DNA here is from genome assembly GCA_038087645.1 of Saccharum hybrid cultivar R570. NCBI lineage: Eukaryota > Viridiplantae > Streptophyta > Magnoliopsida > Poales > Poaceae > Saccharum > Saccharum hybrid cultivar. Next base: position 4,663,394 of record JAQSUU010000423.1, read on the forward strand.
TGGACTTGGAGGTGGTTGTCTTGGCATGAATCCTCTGATGAGTCAAAGCAGCCAAGGTGGGGGCGTTGTAGCCGATCGGTGATATCAGGGAGAAAGGCCAAAGATCGAAGGGTTTCCCACTCTTGCTTATAGATGGTGCTAAGTTGTTGACCTGTCATAAGAAAGTTAGTTGCTGATATATAAAAAAGGCAGAAGGATGATAAAAGAAACTTACTACGTCATCGGGAATGACATGCTCAGGGTCGATCATGTGCCGATATGTATGAGCGGATGTTGCAAATAGTTGTCCCCTCCACTCTTGCCACCATTGCTTATATGATTCAGTAATAAAAGATGCTGGCATCCAGGTGGATAGATCAACATCTGTAGCATTGACATCGGGGGAGAGTCGCACTACCCTGCTCCAGTTTGTTCCGTTGGTGATTGTTTCTTTTCGCTTAATCACATCGGCAAAACAAAGTTTGATTGGCAGCTGCCCAAAAGCCAATTGACGTGATACTGCCGATGGATTGTAAAATTCATAAGTGATGTTGGTGTTTTTCCCACTGCCGAATGTATTCACTGGGATTTCCCTGGGAGTAATGATGGCCATCATAAGTTCATTATCCTGGTTCAAGGTATCATCGGCAAAGATGAAAAGGAGAGGGAATCTGGTTTCTTCATCAATGTAGGGTACCCAGGCCCGATGATCACGAGAAAGACCGTTGTAGAAGCTTTGGAAGAATCTGCCGATCTGGTCTACATTGGCCTATGTTCCAGGAAGAACAATTATGGCTTCACCAAAATTAAGGGGTGGGCGTGTTGCCGATTCTTCATCTCCAAGTATGTGGTCTTCGGCGATTTCTCGTGGGAATTGTTGGGCAAAGAAGTCTCATTGCAAGCGTTTGTGCATGTGGGCATTCAGCCACATGTTAATAAACCACCACGGGCCTCCTAAGTTGCCGATGGGTTCACCAAGCAGAAGTTTCTGAGACACTTGGTGTAAAAGATGATAAGTAGAGCTCAGAAGATATCGGCCAAGAGGGAACCTTACACCGTTGGCCAAGAGTTCAGCTGCGGGGAGGAAAATGTTGGTTGGTCCTACCGATCGACCACAGAAAATAAATTTTTCTAACCACATATTCAAAAATGTGGCATGTTCCCTCTGATTAACTATCCCGGTCCTCCTGTATTCTTGAATATACCCTATCCAACCGCCGATATTGCAGGTATTCACTCTATATTCAGATTTCCTGCCATAGATGGAGGCTTCATCGGCAGTTGAAATATCCAGGCCAGTGAGCATGTATACATCGGCAAGTGTGGGGGTAGCTGGGCCATGTCCAAACATAAAAGTGTTTGTTGTGTCTGACCAGAAGTAAGCAGCAGCAATCATCATCGACTCATTCTTTTGCATATCGGCAATGGATAGCCTAATGCATTGATCTAACTTCCGTTCTGCCCAGTACACTTGCATCAACCCGTTAACCCTCAAGTACCAATCTTTCCACCCTTTGGTGGTTTTGGGCCAGGATCGGAATGTATCTTTCCATAAATTCAGAGAGAAATTCTAGGCTCTAAAAGGGATTCTGTTAACCTCTGCGTTGATCAGATCAGTCGGATCTAGGTTGCCCATTGGACCTAGGCATTCGAAGTGCGGCTGATCGGTTGGAATAACTAACTTGTTGCATAGTTCCTAAGTTTGGAGGATCAAAAGAACAGAGAAAAAGAGGAAAAAAATTACCAACTGTATGAACTTGCACAGACCAAAGGAATTGAGGTAAAAGTAATGGAAGTGGAACGAACCGCAGGGACGTCGAAATTGATTGCCATTGTCCTGAGGAAGATGGGGGCACAAGCTGGAGACTCGAGGTTGACGCTGAAGAAGGTTCTTGTTGGTTGAGGTCGCACGGTTGTTCGTCGAGGTCGCCGCCGGAAAGAGAGAATGCCAAAGGTTGGAGTCTGAGGGTAGAAGACGAGCGTTCCGAAGACCTTTATTTATAGGCCGGTTGGAATAGGGGTATTCTGGACTTATCTCTCTGCCGTGCGCGTGTAGGTCGAGGTAGTTCAGAGGGATATGGTAACTGTTCACACGATAATCAAGGGATTGTACAGATGATTTGATGGCAAGTAATCATGACTCAGAAGAAATCTCGGCACATGATATTTTAATTCCGAAAGCGGCGGCGTTATTATGTTAGGATCTTGCCGATGGACTATTGTTTTGATATCTTAACCATAATCGGAGCAAGAGTGGTTGAAGATTGTGTGATATTTACTGAGGTGCGTGAATCGGGATTATATTCGATTAGATTTGGTAACTGATTATGTTATGCTTGGAGGATGGGTTAAGATAATTGGGCAAAGGCAATCGTTGTCTGGAGTAAATTTCGGAGCATCAATTGTTTTATACTCCGAAATTGGGGGGCATATGTTGACACCATTTTTGGCACGTGTCAAAATGATCAGAGTGGGCTAATCGGCAGGAGGAAAGTTACTGTATACGGCGATAGAAGGGTGCCGATCAAAATCAATTTGTAAGGGTTGTTGCCGATGAATGGTGGTGACCGATGGGAAGGTAGACTTAGATTCAGAGGCGTTGCTGATAAGATTGGAGATGTTATTACCGATGCCGATGAAGGAAGATTTGAAGACTGCTGCCGATGGAGCCTGTGGTAACAGGAAGCATGCCGATGAAGGAAGAATTGAAGACTGCTACCGATGATAACAGGTAGCATGCCGATGGAGGAGAGGTCGATGAGAATTGCATCGTAATTGAGGCGGACAGGGAAATAGATAGGTGTTGATTTCCTTTTCTATATTTGTTAGAGTATGATTCATGTAAGAGTCATGTGTTTCCTTAGGTATGGACTCAGTGTCCTAGTCGTGTTTGGTTATGTTTTCTTAGATTAGGGTATAAATATAGATTGAGGGGCAATGTAATAGAGATATCAAACCAATTTTACTCCTATTTTCATCTACTTACTTTTCGGCGACTTTGTCAATTTGTGTATTTTTTCTTTTTACGAGTTCTCATCGATTCGACGAGCTGCATCGCTTCAGTGCGACCTTCGGCGATCCTCGAGTTCCGCGTGAGTACCTCTTGGTCGTGGCTTCTGGGCGTATCGCTGTTGTCAGGACCAAAGTACTCGAATCTTTCATCGTTGTCGGTTAACAGGTCAAATCGACTGGCACGCTTTGGATATCGATTTGGGTATTAGCCCTTTGTGTTTGCAGATCCACTTTTACATCAACAGTATCTTCTAATCACGGCCGTCATTGATTAGATCAATGACGCAGGGCGGTTGGTGGGGACTTGGCCACCGGAGTGGCCGATTTCTATGGCGGTGCACCATGGGCGTGGCCCGGAGCTCGTCGGCGAGCAGCCGGTACAGTGCTCCCATCCTTGGTTCTCGACGCGGACTGCACTGGGGGCAAGCGGGGGCAATAGCGATGTGGTAGGTGGCACAACGCCAGCAGAGGGGCTCACCATGGTGAGGGCGATGGTGGTGAGATCTACAGAGAGAGAAGGGAGCTCCGGTGAGTTTTTGCTCACGCAAAACAGAGGGTGAGAGCATGGGGAGTCTTCGGGCGGGTGCGACTCGACCTTCCGAGGCTCGTTGACGCAGCGACGATGGTGGTGGGCTACCGGGGACGACAACTGTGCAGTGGGGGTGATGCGGTGGCGGAAAGGGGAGAAAGGGGAAGCAAGGGAGGCCTTAGCCTCGGCTTTATAGGATGAGGTGAGGTGGTAGGGGTGCGCGAGTGCGCCACCATGGTCAAAGGAGGCGGCTCAGTGGCCATCAAGGCCAGTAGTGCGGCGGCGGTTACCTATGGGGTGAGCGGGCGGTGGCCGCTTCGGCTGGAGGTAGGGGAAGGGGCATGGGGTCGCTGCTAGGTGGGCTAGGGCGATCAACGGCTAGGGTGCGGAGCCGAGCTAACAACGGGACTGGGCTGGCAACAGCGGCTGCTGCGCTGCGAGGGCGCGCTGGGCCTGGCGTCCCAAGAATGCAGGTGGTAGCGCGGAGCTGAGAGCAGGCCAAGCAGGCCGCGGCTTCGGGCCTCAGCGGGCTGCTGCACGTGCACAGGAGGAAGGGAAGAGCTGGGCCAACTCCAGCTGTGGGCTTAAAGGGGGGAAGGGAAGAAAAGGAAAAGAAAAGCTTTTCTATTTTCTAACTATTGCAAACTTGCTCAAATTCAAACCAAGTTTGAATCCGAGCCACTCAACACTATCCCTACACTCAAACAAAACACTGTGCACCAGCATGAATGCAACAAAAATGTTCCTAAAACCTTATAGTTGATTTTAATATTCATGAAAAATATTATTTGGCCTAGATAATTCATGGAAAATTAAATAAAAGAAGCAAAATTAATTACTATTTCCAGGAATGATTTTTAGGGTGTTACATATTCTACTTCTACATCTTGAGAGCTGGCTCTAATCCTGATGAGGATGATATGAATTAGGATTTCAGGGATGCCCTCAGGGAGGGGGGTATAGGGCTGTATATATAGGGGTCGTCATCCATTCTGAGCCCTCGGATCAAACCGACATTAAGTAACGGCATAGATTTAATCCTTAAGGTGGTGAAAGAGTCCATGTCAAAGGGGAGAGCGATTGGGCTCTATAGTAGGCCAGCCGGCCTATGGGCTGGGCTGACCAAACCACTTCTGTGACCGTTCGAGCCCAACTTCGGTAGTTTGCCTTCTTGAGTGTTCTAGAGTCTTCCCACGCTGTTTCCACGGCAGAATTCCATGATTTCCTTTGACAAATAGATCCCCCTTGGCAGTTTTCTGGATAAACCCTGCTAAAACACAGATTTACCAAAACTCATGAAATTTATTAGTTTAAAGCCCTATGCCTATGTTTGGTGATGGAATTAAGCATATATGCAGGTTATGTTGACGGTTTTATAATTGATGTTAGCGACCGTCAATAGCCGCCCTGGGTCATCGTTCGCCTGGTTGCTTCATGGGACTAAGGGCCATGACCCCGAGCATTGGGGTTGGGGTTCTCCGCCAGTCTAGATGGCCTCGGTGTTGAGACCACTATCGTGGATCCCATCCCATAGCAGGTGGGATCATACATGTTGGTGTCTAGAAAACCGGGGGTCTAAACAGAGCGACGAGTGAATTTGTATCTGCCCATCTAGGCCCGGACGGTGTGCAAAGCGGACACAAGGGTGTATACTAGTTCGGCCAAGATCGGCCCTACGTCCAATGGATTCAGCTACTGCTCGTGTTGCCTTGCACTAGAGTGCTCGTAGTAGGAATTACAAGCTTTCGAGAGAGGGAACAGATCCCAAGTCTCTTTTGAGGAGTGATGTGTGTGTGTCTGTGTGGATGTCCTAGCGAGGTGTGCGTTCCTCATTTTTATGTTAGTTGTCCTTAGATGTGGCCCCTGCCTCCCCTTTTATAGTTTCCAAGGGGAGGGCTCGGGTTACAAGTGTGGTAAAAAGGTGAAGTGGGAAAAGGTGAAAGAGAAAAACAAAACAGGTGGCCTCAGGTGCGGCTGTCTTTCTCCTTATCCGGTGGGAGCAGTTCCCCTGCAACACAGAGATGCAACAGGTGTTGATCTTTTGGCCTCTCCATCCGCTGGTGTAACATGTTGTGGCCATGATTCATCCTATGCGAGTCTGTTCCATCGAGGATGGGCGGTACGGGTGCCCGCATTTGCGTAGAGAGGGGGGTAGGTGGTATAGTTGCCGTTACCTCCATCGCTGTAGAGGTATGGACGTCGTTGCGATGGAATGACCGGGGTGATGTTGGGTCAAAGCGTGGTTCCTGCATTCCTGTTGACTATGCACGGTCAGGTCCGTCTCATCGGCGAGAGTGGGTGCCGTGGTGAGGGCCCCCGTGGCTCCTTCTCTTGCCAGAGGGCTCCACGTGTCCCTTGGGCGAGGCAGAAGTACACCAAGGGGATTGGGCATGCCTGTGCTTTCATTGCCGAGGTCGGGCGAGGCAGAAGTCATTCTCGGCAGGGCGCAGGGGTCGGACGCTTTGATGACGTCACGGGGGCTCGGGCGAGGCGAAAGGCATACCCGAGCCTCATGCGATATAGTAGCTGACACGCTATTATCACCCTTGGTTGGGTATGCCTACTATTAATACCTGACAGTAGCCCCTGAGCCTATGAAGGACTAGAACACTCCTTCAGTGGCTTGAGAACGAGTGCCCATGGGTAGTTTTGATTTGTTTGTGTTTGAAGGAAGCTATCTGGTGGGTGCGCCCGAGCGCACCCGACGGGTGTAGCCCCCGAGGCCTTGGAGGGATGAGTTATCCCTTCAAGGGCTTTGAATTGAGTGGGTGAGGTGTCTTTTGTGTGACTGCAGGGCGTGCGAGGAGCCCCCGAGCCTTTAGTTTTGGCCATTTTCTAAATCAGAGTGTGGGAGCAGCCCCCGAGCCCCCATGCGTTGCAAGGGACTGACCGGATGGCCTTTTTTCTGCCGTGTCGTTACTTCTTGCATTCTTTAGTAGAATGGAGGGGTATGCGTGAGCCCTCGTCATCCCATTTGAGTGTGGCGTGGTTTGTTTGTGTTGAAGGAAACTATCTAGTGGGTGCACGCGAGCGCACCCACCGGGTGTAGCCCCCGAGGCCTTGGAGGGATGAGTTATCCCTCCAAGGGCTTTGAATCGAGTGAGTGAACCCACCTGGGAGAGACGAGGTGTCACGCTGGGTAGCAGTTGTTGTGACGCTTCATGTCCCGGTGCGTGAGAAGGTGGGGAGGTGCTTGGATTTTTCATGTACCTGGGGAGTTAGGCAACAGGCTCCCAGTCCGTTGCCCTTTACAACATTATAAGTACAGGCGCAGGCGGGGCATAGGAGCCCATCTGCTCTTCATAGTTCTTCATAGCAGCCCATGATCTCTTTGCCCCCTCTTGTCACGGCATCCTTCCCCTGCTTTCGCCATGGATCTAGGTAAACACCGTGCCGATGACGCGTCTGGTGGCGAGCGATCCATGTGGCACCGCGTGACACGGGTGGAGTCATCCTTCGGTGGTAGACACGAGAGGCGCTTGCCTCTGGCCGTGGCCGCGGTACCGACACCACTGTTGGATGTTGCGCTGGCCGCTGTGGCGGAGACAGAGGTGGAGCGACTTAGGAGATATCTGGAGGTCTCCTAGGCCGTGCTCAAGGCGGTGGAGCGAGAGATGCAGGTCGTCCGAGACCAGTAGGTGGCCACGGACAGCCGGGTGGCCAGTGAGTTCTTCGTTTGTCATTCTAATTTGATGGATTGCATTCGTTTTTCGCGCTTATTGTGTTCATGTGTGGAGCAAAGCTGGAGGCAGAGCTGTTGGGGATCCGGGAAGCTGTAGGTGCCACAGTAGGGTACGTCCACACCTGCGGTGTGAACCAGGAGGAACGCCTCTTGGATCTCCCTAACCATGTCTAGGACACGGTGGAGCTCGGCATCCATCATGGCGCGGCGGTGGCCCTAGCGGTGACGCAGGTGCATTCAGGGCACGTGCTCCACCACCTAGTGGGCCTTCCAGAGGGCCAGGAGCTGGCTGACCACGATGGGTCCCAGGAGGACTTCAACGAGGCAGCCAACATCGTCGTTGACCTGGTCCCTACCGAAGGGATCGCAGAGGAGGCCGTTGTAACAGAACCGACCAATTATATGAAATTAAGTAAGAAAGTCACCCGCCAAAGCAGATAATTTAGCAAACTTAAGCCCGTATAACCCGGTAGTTCGTGAAACCACGAAGGATTTTAAACCAACCAACATATAAACCAAGATCGTACAATTTTAGCAGCCACTGTCACATATTACATAAAGTTCGCAATGATAGTTGAATACATCGAAGTTTAGAACATAAAGTTATTACAAACCAAGTTCTTAATGAAATAGCAGAAGCAAATAGTTTTAAAGCCACACACACACTTTTAGTTCAGATACAGTGCCAAGAGGTAGTCATTTCCAATAAAAGCATCAGATTAGAAATACGGAGCGACCATTGCCCTTGGTCCTAGTTGTCGCCCATCGTCGGGTACAGGCAGTTGATGCAACAATCGTAGTACATCTGACCATCTGCAACAACAATGGGCACAACGCCCTGAGTACGAGAAAGTACTCTGCTAGACTTACCCATCTTAAACCAAAATAAAGTGACACTAAGGAGTATGCAAGGCTTTCTTTTAGTGGATTAGTTGACTCATTTGCGAAAAGCATAAGTTATCATGAATAAACCATTTTCAGTACTTTGCATCATGTTTATTATAACTATTAATCTAGGTAAGCACCTATGCTACAGCAATCACTTGATTAACCAATAACATCCAGTTAACAACTTGGATTTAGCATTTCCAACCTCATCCATATAATCATCAGTGCTCCATCATAATTACTACGATGCCGTAACTCGAGTCAAGTGCTCACTATCCAGGAACGATGGCGATTCGAATCGATTCCTAACCAGCTGGTGATTTATTTCTCACACAAACCACACTCACCGATCAAGTGAGCTACAGATCACCAATGACACTTTTTAGGTAAACGTCGCGGGATAGCAATCATGGACTGCAATACCTAGGGAGCGCCCGACTGCCAGGATGCACCTTGGGCTCACTCTTCACGTCCCCGTCTATCACCCTTCGGCACCAGTCTGCCAGCCCGACTCTATCCCAGCCTAAATAGTGTCACGAGCTTCGCAGTCGAAAGGTACTTTATTCGGCTAGCTAAATGTGAGGCATGCGTTCAACATGACAAGAGGGACGAGCAATGATTGGTCCTTAACCGACACAGACGAAAAACTAATAGCACCCCAGAACCCTGTCTGGTTGCCTCCAACTTTTTTGTCCGGTCTCCAGTTATTCATCAACACATGGTTATTTCTAGGATTTCATCCATTCCATAGCTAAAGTATTTCAGTAACCACCTATAATTGCAGGTGACCGGAAATCACTGACCGCTACCGGTCTAAGCAGGGCTAAGCAGTTATTCGATCCTAAACCTATCAGGGTAAGAATATCATCAGGTAGGCAAGGATAGTAATAAATGCATCAATGGTTTCACCCAACTCCTATAACTTAATGCAACAATATATAAACTCGTATATATAAAGAATTGCTTTTATAAAGTAGAAGACTTAGAATGCTCCGGGGCTTGCCTCGTTCAAAGAAACTAGGTTGGTGGTCCACACACTCAGGTAGATCCTCCTCTTGCTCCTCTACCTCTAACACCTCCTGTGCCTAGATTTCTTTTGGATCAGTCCCGGTCCGCTCCTCTTGAACTGCTACTAGCAATTCCTCCTGCGATCATGTATGATGCAATTGTATAAGTAAATATGCAAACAGTGCATCAGATACGATGGCATTGATGATCATGATGACATAATGTGCAGATGAACGCTTTGAGATCTTATTGGATAGCATAGAGGTAAACCTTTCTACAAGGTAGTCAACATTATCCAAGGACAGTTACTACGAGTACGTGCCATCTACTGCATTCTCTTCTATCACTAACTCCCGTTCTTTTTTGCTAACTAACATGTTGCCCTAACAATGAGTGCTACTATACTTCATCAACATAACCATACTAACATGCCAAGTGACATCAGCAAAGGATTTTATGCTTCAAAGATACACCAAAGCTACATTATTACACTAATCATGCATAAAGAATATTATTTTATTTCAATTTAATCTAGGGCTACAATAGTTACATGTATTTCTGGTCCATATAAAAATCTATAAAAATTACAGTAGCATATTACTACTCTAAGTAGTCTACCATAAAATTTTCATGGCACTTGGATAAGTAAAACAGCCTACAAAAATGACAAGCTAGGGGGTAAAAATGAGCAAGAAAATACTTTGTACTATGAAAAGTATCAAACAACAGATTTACTATTTTTCCCATGATCTACATAGTAAACAAACACTATACAAAAATTATCACATGCATGTTTTATACAAGGTTTCCTCTCTAGCAAAAATAACAAAAATCAGCCATAATTCGCACTTGAACTACACATCAATATTTTTCTACAGAACATGCATGACATATATTTTTCATACAAAGTGCATCACATAAGAAGACTAAAAAAACTAGAACCATATTTTTCTGATAACTTTTCTATTTACTATGTATTTTCTAAGAAAACAATAATTTCAAGAATTAAATAAAGCTCTATAGAAAAGTATCACAAAATCATCATGCAACATTTTTATACTGTATATATAGTCATGAGGATCACAACAAAATTTGTTTCATAATTTTTGGAGCCATATTTCTCGAGATATGATTTTTGGAAGCATTTTCACAAATTTTAGAAATTTATTTTTCAAATCTCCTTTAAAAACCAGCCGCTGAAATCGCTACGTCTACCCGAGCCTATACCCAGACGTGCACCCCCGGGGCTGACAGTGGGTCCCCCGGCCCCACCTGTCATCCCCACCGAGGGGGAGGAGGAACCGGCCGGCGGGATCTCACCGCCGACGAGGCCTCCTGAGGAACGACCACCACCAGCACGATCCCCTCGGCGAGCCACGTCCAAAGAGCTCGGTGGCTGGGTCGGAGGAGCTCCGGTGCAGGGTTGTTGGTGGCAATGGCGGCATGGCATCACGGCGTGCCGTTGGGCACCTCGTTCCCGGCCACGACAAGGCAAAAGGAGGTATCCGGGAGCTACAGCGGTGCAGTGCGGTGCTCGTGCGCGATAAAAGAGGGTGAGAGATGGAGCGGAGGAGCTGGACCTGTGGCACAGTGTGCTCTGGTGAACCGTGCCGAACTCCGACGAGCTATTGTGGCGGCTATGAGCCTTGCCAAGGCTTACCAAGGCAAGCACTCGAAGCAGGGAATCGTGGTGGAGCTCCGGTGAAGACCGAGAGGTGGGCGGCGAGCTCTAGCGGCAGGAAACTCCAACTCCGGTGAGGCGGAGCGGCGAGCGGTGGCAGAGCTGGCTGCACTGCTGCAAGGAGAAAGGAAGGAGGGGGAAATGGGGAGCTAAGGGAGGGAGCAGGCGCGGACAGGCTCAAGAGGACAAGGCGCGGTGCGGGGCCCACCAGAGAGCTAGCTGCTGCAGTCGCCGGCGCATGGCGGCCATGCGGTGGAGCGCGTCTGCCGTGGTCGGGCGCGGCGTGCACGTGCGCGGGCGAGGCGAGCGCGGGGTCAAGCAGGTCAGGCCGGCCTGAGCTAGCGGGCCAGATGGGAGGCGAGGGCCCAACTAAAGGTAAAAATCAATTTCCTTTTTATTTGTCAACTAACAGCAATATTTTTTGCATTTTTGAGCAACAAAAATCCATTTTCACAAGTTAGTCCAAAAATAAAAGTTGTTTAGAATTTGATGCTCTACAACTTTGCTTAAAGGTACATTTTCAAATTCCAACTAGATTTTGAATTAGAGATTCAAAGTCCATTTTATTTCAAAAACTCATTTTTCTAACTTATTTTTAAAAGCAAATTTTGAGAAACTTTTTAATACAAAACTTGCTCCAAATTGTTTGCTAAACCTTTCCAAGTTGTTTATCTACTCAAACAAACACATATAGGGCATGACAAGCATCAACATAATATTAAATTTGTTGAAACAAAATAGTGCAACATGCATGTTTCAGAAATATGTTTCAATTCATTATTTCATGTGATGCTTATGTATGCATAATGATGATTATGCTCATGATTTGCAAATGCTAATGCATGCTTAACACCCGAGGTGTTACAGCCACCGGGCTCCTGGGACCCTGAGCGGCGGCCAACATCAAGGTCGAGCCCTACTGGCCGACGTTCCTTGCCCAGTTCCAAGGACGTCATCGTGGAGGCCATCTTGATCCCCGCTTAGGATAGGTTTTTCGCATTTTGCCTTAGAAGCATTCTTGTAAAAAGACTTGTCATTGTTTAATGAATTGTATCTTTCGTTGATGTGAGTTCTCATGTGATTTTAGAAGCATTATGGGGGTGACTGTTCGTTGGGTTGTTCGCAGCTCCCAAGCCCTCGCTCAACGTAGGGTCGTGGTCGTTTGTTGGGTCAGGACACGAGTGCAGCCCCTAAGACCTTGCTTGATGTAGGGGTCCGATCGGGAGGCCACCCGTCTTTGATTTGATTCCACGCGTGTTACTTCGAGGAACGGAGGGGGTGAGTTGAACCACGCTATCCTTGTTGGACAAACCGTGACTCTCGGTGGGCTGTTAGCGGGTAGGTCTGAGTGGAGTCCAGGTCCCATTCGCTGGGCACCGACCTATGACCAAGGTGGTGACACACTCCCAACTCCTTACATAAGAGTCCTGAGGCGGCTGTCAAACCCACGGTGGGCTAGTCTTCGAACCCCTGGACCATAATTGGGCCAGAGGAGCGTATGTAGTTCCATATTCTTCTCTTATCTGCCAAGGCCGATGATCGGCCCACAGAGAGGGGAGGCGCCTGAGCCCCGCACGGTGATGGGATAATGGCAGGCATGGCATGCGAGGCGGAGGGTGCGAGGTGATAGAGTGGATTTGCAGGGGGCGTGCAAACGGTTACCGAGATATTCGGGACGTGACGAGATGTTTCTGCATCCACATTTAATGTGGGTGGTTGGAGTCTCGAATCACCCCGGCTTCTTCCCCTTTTTAACCCAGTGCTTTTTCCTTTTCCTTGCACACCTCTACATTTTGCCTTCCTTGTGCTCGCATTTCCCATCTGTCTTACCAAGGAAGCATCAGAGAGAGGTAGAGAAAGATCAAAAACTCACCCCGCAGCCGCCGGCGTTGCCTTCGCCGCCGGAGTGCTTTCTTAGCCATCTCAATAGATCAGTGGGGTCGTTCCAGCTTCACTGAGAAGATTGCGTTGCGGCTCATTAAGGATGGGCTCCTCTGTCTGGTGACGAATGTCGCGCAGCCGGAGTGGATTGTCTCCCAGCAAAGAAGACGAGTGAACTCTCCCACCGGTTACGTTGGTAGCTTTGCGCACTTCCATGAGCGGGGGTTCGAGACACCTGCGAGCAACTTCTTCCACATGCTCCTTCACCATTATGGGATTGAGATGCAGAATCTCAATCCCAACTTGGTTTTGCAGATCGCAGTTTTTGTCGCCCTATGTGAGGGCTATCTAGGCATCAGGCCCAACTTTGCCCTATGGAAGTACTACTTCTGCGCCACCGTCTTCCTCAAGATGATGAGGAGGGGCGAAACAATGCCAGTGCGCATCGGTAGCTGTGCAATCTAGCTTTGTCAGAGCCAGGTGGATGGGTACATCGCCATGAAGGGGTCATCGTCTAACAAGGGGTGGCACCAGCGGTGGTTCTACCTTAGGAGCGACGCTGACGCACCCCTACCTCCGTACATCGGTCGCTTCTTCAGAGAAGCACCGGAGCACTGGGGCTACAGTCCCATTGCCACCGAAAGGAAGAAAATCGACACCCTTCTCCAGGCGGTCAAGTGTCTAGTAGATGCGAACATGATGGGAGCCGGGGTCATTGCCACATTCCACGAGAGGAGGGTGCTGCCGCTGATGCAGCAGGCATGCCACCTAGGCGAGATGGTGCTGAACACACCCCTCGAGGGGACCGTGCTCGTGACGGGGGAGTTTGATCACGAGGACATCAAGAAGCGCATCAAGTTGGCTCTCGGGAGTGTCCCTTCCGACGCCGTCCTCGACGTCCACCCGCCAATGCGTCCTGACGATGACTTCATCGAGATGGTGAGCGCTCCCCACTCTTCTTCTCCTCCCCCTTTCCTTTGGCCTCTTTGCGTTCCTTTTTGCCAAACCTAGGGCTTGGGCGGCCGTAGGGGAATCTCTGCTTGGTCCCCGACTTCGACCCACCCCTTCCTGAGAACGCGACCCAGAGGGCGTAGAATCGGGCTCACACCAAGGGGGTGAAGAAGCAGAAGGAAGAAGGGAAGAAGAAGGTGGCTGAAAAGGCCAGGAGGAAGGAGGAGCGTGATAAGCGCAGAAGTTGCAATGGAAGGCCGGAGAAGAAGAGGAGTTGTCAAGCATTGACGATGATGACGATGATGACAATGAGGGGGAGGTCCACTAGTACGACTGGCTGGACTCCATGGTCGAGGAGGGGGAACAGCCCGGGGAATCGTCCCTCTCGATCGAGGGGCGGTTGCCGCAGGCTGAACCGCCGCGCCGTGAATTAGAGGACCCCGATCTCAAGGGAGCTACGACAACAGGTGGAGGGAAGGAGCCCCTGAGGCCACAGGAGTTGGCCCATTCTAAGGGGGTGGAGGAAACCCGACCCTAGCAGATGGCAGGGTCACCGCCGTCACTTCCTCAGCCTGACACGACCGAGACCATGGTGGCCGGGAAGAGGCCCTACCCCATGATAGTGGGGTCAGGCCCAAGCGAGCCATCGTAGAATGCCCTCGCCCTACGACGTAGAGGTAAGGGACGCTTCTTCCTTGTTGCTTGTTTGCGCCGAGGCTTGGTGTAACACCCCGGTGTTATGCAAGGCATCTTTGCATGGCAATCATATTGCATTTCATTCATATCATTATAATCCTGTATGATAATGGTATAATTCAAGTAAAATGAAAGCTTAAACATGCTACATTTCACGAATTAAAATAATATGATAATCACATTATATCAAAATCCTTGCAACCATAATTCTTATATCACTTGGAACCCTAGTTCAAATTTTGGAGCTCAAAGTTTGTCAAAAACTTGTTTGAAAAATAATTAGGAAAAATATTCAAAATTTCCTCCTATTTTAGCTTTTATGTTGTCATTCAAAATCTATCAAGAATTGTGAGGTGGCCCCTTAATCAAAGTTGTAGAGAATTCAATTTTGAGCAACTTTTATTTTTGGGCCAAACCCATAAAACGCTTTCTTCTTGTTCAAAATTTGGTTTGAAGTTGAAAATGCATTTAAATTCGAAAAAGCAAAAATCAAAATCCATTTTGTTTCCCTCGCGGGCCGCCGCCTCCGGTTCGGCCCACGGCCACATGCGGCCCGCCTCACCCCGCGCGCGCACCGCACCGCCTCCGCCCGGCCCGGCCCAGCCGGCCTCCCCCTCCCTCTTCTTCCCGCCGTGCCCGCGCGCGCGCTGGCACCCCGGCAGGATGCGCCCGCCGCGTGGCGGCCGCATGCCGGCGACGCCCCGCGTGGCCGGCCGTGGACCCCGCGCTCGCGCCCACTTCAAAACTCCCGAGCGCCTGGTCTCCAGCTCGCTCGGCCCCATTTGCTCCCTCTCTTCTTCCCCCGACGCCCTCCACCGCGGAGCACCACCTCGCCACCGTGCGCCGCCCCCATCTCCGCCTCGTTCCGGCCTTGGCCGACCGTCTCCTCCCGATTGCCTGTGCCCAAAGCTCCGCTCCGTTCCCCTCTTCTCCGAACAAGCCTCGGCGTCTCCTCGTTTGGAGCGGTAAGGCTCAATCGAGCTCGTCCTCGCCGCGCCACCGCGTCGGTGCCGCCGGCCGGGCGCTCCGTCCACCGCCTCGCTCACTCCCTCTCCGTCTCCTCAAACCCTCCTCTCGAGTTCGCGAGTTCTTGGCGGGTGTTGTGCGCTCGATCGGTGGTCGGGATTTGGCCGGCAATGGCCGGTTGGCCGCAGCCGCCGCCGCGACGTCGAGCGCGCGCACGCCGGCGACGCGTTCGGCTCCTCGCGGGGGCGAAGCCGCGCCCCTGGGCCGCGCCCCGAGCGGGCCGGCTCGGTGGACCTCCCGCGCGCGCGAGACAGGCCGGGAAACGGCCACGGGCCGACTGTTGACTTCGGGCCGGCCCAGTTCCTTTTTCAGAAAAACGAATTTCTATTTCTTTTATTATTCATGATGAAAAACATTTGGGAAAAATGATTTCTTGGTCATTTTAGCTCCAAAATTTGTGAAATAAATTTTTATATACTCATTTGAATCAGATCTACAATATAAAAATGTTGCATGTCAATATTTCATTACTTTTCTGTAGTATTTTAATTAATCTTTGAAATTGGTGTTTTCTTGAAAAATTAATAAGAAAATGTAGAAAAATCAGAAAAATGTGATTCCAAGTTTATTAATCCTGTTATGCCATGTGCTTGCTAGGGTAATTTTATTTCATGATTGTTCTGTATAAAAATTTGTAGTTGCAGTTCAAATGCTTTTTCTTACCAATATTTGTTATTTTTGTTATTTAAATAAATTTGAATAAAACATGCAAGTAATAATTTTTCTATAGTGTTTGTTTAGGTAGTAGATAGTAGAAAAAATTCCTAAATCTGTTGTTTGATACTTTTCAAAATGTAAAGTAGTTTAAATGTCTATTTTAGGCCTTAGTTTGTTATTTTTGTATAGTAAGTTCTAAATATCCGAATGCAGTAAAAATTTTATGTCAAGCTATTTTTGATATTAGTAACCCACTGTAATTTTCTAAGATTTTTCTGAGCTACTAAAATATGTGTTGCTGTTCAAATGTAGGGCTAATTAGGGTTTCCCTTTTATTCTTTAATGCAAAGATAATTAGTAAAGTATACTTTGGTGTATCTTTGAAGCACCTTGTTAGTCAAGTACTCTTGCATGGTAGAGAATAGTAGTGGTAGTTTTCGAGTACATGTTCTTGGATGATGTAGACTACCTTGTAGAAGAGTCATAATTTCCGCATGATCCGATAACGTAACATATCCACTTCATCGCATGCACACCGCATCATCATCATCTCATGTCACTTCTGCATTGCACCTATGCATGTGCACTCATACTTCTGCATCATACAGGATCGCAGGAGGTGGTTCCGACAGTAGTTCCCGAGGACGCAGAGGAGCAGCCCGAGGAGCCGGAGCCAGCAGAAGCAGAAGAGGAGTCCGGTGAAGAGCTTCCAGAGTGCCCCGACCATCGTCCCAGTACCTTCGAGCGAGGCAAGCCCCGGAGCATTTCTCCCTCGGTTTGCAAAGAATTATTTATTAACTTTACTTAATCTGATGCATTAAGTTTAGGAGTTGTTTGCAAACGTTGCTGCATTATACCTTGTTCCACCTTGTTTTACCCGATCCTTGTCACCCTGGTGTCCACGGTCAATACTTGCTTAGCTTGCTTAGACCGGTAGAAGTCGGGTGATTGCCTGTCATCCGCGAGCTATAGGGGATTACCTGGTTTTATGTGAAAGTAATGTCATGTGAATAGCTAAGTGTGGGAATGAATATGAGACCGGGCGGAAGCTTGCAGGGTTCTGGACTGTAGTGTCTTCCGTCTGTGTCGATTAAGGACCGTCCGATGTCGGGCCTCGGGTCATGTTGAACGCATGCCTCACATTTAGCTGGCCGAATAAAGTACCTTTCGACCGCGAAGCCGGGAGATTATTCGGGCCGAGTAGATTGCCCGCAACGCACTGTACCGGAGCAGTAGTGGCAGGAAACGGGGGCGCGATGATAAGGCCAAAGAGCAGTCGGGCGGCCCCCGGGTACATGTGGTTCCTGGCAAGCTCGCGACTTTACCTGAATGGTTGACTCGGTGACCAATACCTCACTTTAGCGGGTGAGTGAGGTTTGTGTGAGGAATAAATTACCAGCTGGTTAATAATCGATTCGAATCGCCATCGTTCACTGGATAGTGAACACTTGACTTGAGTTACTTCATCGTAGTAATACTGATGAAACACTTGGATAGTTATGAGGAAATGACATGGTAACTATTGTTAATGATCAATGGTAATCCTTGCTTGCTTGATTACATGGTTACTTTAGCATAAAGTGCAAACATAGTTGACAGGAGAATAAAGATTTAAAAGATAACATGCTTAGTAAATGCTTTGATAAGCTAAAAATGCTTTTCTTGCAAAAGAGTCAGCTACCCCACCAAAAAGCCTATCATGATCCTTGGAGTCTTTTTGTTTTGGTTCTGTCGGGTAAGTCTAGCTGAGTACCTTCTCGTACTCAGGGCTTTGTTCCCATTTGTTGCAGATGGACAGATGTACTATGGTTATTGTATCAACTGTCTATACCCTGCGATGGGCGAAGCCTAGGACCATGGGCAATGGTCACTCACTACTCCTCGCCTGATGCTTTTGTGGGAGATGATCGCAAGCTGGCACTGTATTTTGGAAAAGATGTGCGTGTGTGTGCCTTGAACTAATGCTTCCGCTACTTTATTCGAAACCGGTTTGTAATAACTATGTTTAAACTCCGATGTATTTTGTGCCGCAAACTACTGTGTAACTTATGAAGGTAATCGCTGAACTTATTACGATCTTGGCTGTGATGTGAAATGGTTTGAAATCCGTCGAGATTTCACGGACTACCGGGTTATACGGGCTTAAGTTTGGTAAATTGTCCGTCCGTTGGATGATTTTCTTACTTAATCTCGTATAATTGGGCGGTTCTGTTACAGCTGGCATCGGAGCATGGTTTAGCGTAATTACTGTTCATAAGTGTATTTAAACCAAAACCTTGCTTAAAAAGTGTGATTTTGAAACTAAAAAGTGTGCCAGTGGTCATATCATGTATGCCCAGTTAAGGACTCTAGGTGGCTATTTAAGTACTAACTTGGGGTTCTGCACCATATTTCTTTTTCGTTGCTCATACGGCGTGCTATTGTATGAGTGCCACTTAATTGAGTGGTAATGTATGGATCAGTTGCCTCTACGCTTCGGTAAGTGTGAGTTGTGAGAGCATGATCGGATACACCGCCGATCTAGGGAAAGTGCTTATATGATACTTGGATAATTACATGTTTTACACATGTTTTTATAAAAGTGTCGCATGTGTGGGTGTTCCGTCCGTTGAGGCGATGCCGTCAATAGGACGATGTGTTTGGGTAGTCACTACCGTTGTACACGCATCTGGGGATTCGTGTAAAGCGTGTAGGTAGATTTACTGCTTTCATGCATTCATGGGGAATGGGCTGAAATGAGTTTTCTGCAGGTACATAACAGCGTATCGTGTAGACCGAATTAGTTACGTATATGAGAGATCGTTGTATGCCACCGAAATCACCGTTAGATGCTTTTTCATAAGTTTGTGAGAACGTAAGACTCGTGCATGCATCATATTGTTTGTGCATTCCATTCATGGCATGCATTCCTCCCCTTATAAAAGGATTATCCCATTTCGATAAAAGTAACCTCAACTAAAATATGTTCTCACCGGGTAATTTAAAACTTGTGCTACAGATGGCCCGCACGAAGCAGACTGCCCGCAAGTCCACTAGAGGAAGAGCACCCCGTCGTCAGCTAGCCCCGAGGGAGCACCGCAACACGGACACTTTTCTAAGCGAGTTTGGCATGCCCACCTTGCTTTGGAGAGTGCTCCATGATGTGGGGTACCCGGAGGGACAAGAGCCAGTTTACTCTTGGAGCGAGAGTCAGCTAGCTGAAGATGGACTTGCTGTGGTAGAGATCACCGTCCCTGCTCTTGGTGATGCGCCAGAATGGGATGGTTGGCATCTGGAGTTCGAAGGACGCACTCCAGTCGAGGGTGCAGAGGGCGCAGCTTTTCGCGTCATCCGAGACATCATGAGCAGATTTTCCAATGAGTTAGCAGCAGCTTTGGCCGGTACCTTCCCGAGAGATGATCCTCGCGACGCCATTTGGGTACAGCCGCAAGGAAGTGCCCTGGTTAGAGGCCCCAGTGAAGGACGGGCTAGCGACAACCACACCATGAGTGCCATGTATGCAGCCATCAGAGCATACCAAGGTCTGGAGAATACCTATTGGACCTTGACTGGCCTACGTGGTGATGATCGGATTGAAGCAAGGAAGCAGAAGAAAAAGCAAGCACGTGCTATAGCTAGCTTGCAGGAGCAGTTGGCTGATATGAGCTTGCAGCGGGACCGAGCTCTCGAGAGAGGCGAGAGTTCCATGCAGCAGGTTCAGAGGCTGACTCAGGCCAACAGGAATGCAGATCGCCTGTTGGAGCAGCTAGTACAAGAAAGGAATGAAGCCTGGAACGAGAGAGACCTTCTGAGGCAGAGGGTCGAGGAGCTAGAAGAGTACAATGCCAACTTG
Organism: Saccharum hybrid cultivar R570; assembly: GCA_038087645.1. Lineage (NCBI taxonomy): Eukaryota > Viridiplantae > Streptophyta > Magnoliopsida > Poales > Poaceae > Saccharum > Saccharum hybrid cultivar. Next base: position 4,683,216 of record JAQSUU010000423.1, read on the forward strand.
CATGAAGAGTTCCATGCCCTCTACAACGGGATAGGCCCGTATGCTCCTCCGAACGCCGCTCAGATGGACCTCGACGACGACGCCGCTGCTGAAGGTAGCGATGGCGACGCCTCCGACATCGACGATGGCCCCGAGGAGTAGGATAGTGTCCTGCGTTAGTAGCTAGGCTTGACGCGATGGCCTTCTTTTGGTTTTCATGTGTCATGATGTATCCTGTTCGACCTTGAGACTGACGATCTTTTGGAGTTTGGTTGTGTATGCGATACCCGAACGCATAAAAGTCCAGTGTATGTATGCTGGCAACGTGGTTGTATGGAACATGATGTTGCATTTGAAGTAACTGAATTGGTGTTGTTGTTTAATTGGAATGAAATTATTGCGCCTCTGTTTTCTTGTATGACTTGTTCTCTCCAATGAATTCAGTATGGCATAATTGTTCATTCGGACACAATTTTACAACTTCACTCAATTGTGCTTGTTGCCGAAATATGCAGATGGCCAACACTCGTCGTGCTACGTATGAAGCCGCTGAGACTGGTGGCAATGGTGCAGGAGCTGGTGGAAGTGGTGCCAACAATGTCAACCACCAAGAACCACGTCCAGAACCGCATTTGCCCCCTCCTCCGCCGCTTACCGCAGAAATGTTCTTCACACAGTTCCTTGGAAGTCAGCGCAGTACTGAACAATCACAGAGGAATATGGAGGACTTTCTGCGTACCATCGCGGAAAATGTTCAAAGAGGAAATAACCAAGGTGGTGGCCATGGAGTGAACCAGTACAGCAGTTTCAAGGATTTCATGGATACGAGGCCACCTATTTTCAAAGAAGCAGCAGAGCCACTTGATGCCGAGGAATGGATTAACACTATGGAAGATAAGTTCCGTGTGTTAAGGATGACAGAAGTTCTGAAAGTAGAGTATGCTGCACATCAGTTACAGGGACCAGCCGGAATGTGGTGGAAGCATCACCGCAGTACTTTTCCTCCTAATGCCCAGATCTCTTGGAGGGATTTTACTGAAGCTTTTAAGGGAGTTTATATTCCCCCAGGGTTGGTTGAGATGAAGCTTGGAGAGTTCTTAGCCTTGAATCAGGGAACCAAGACAGTGACACAGTATCTGCATGCCTTTAATAACTTGTGCCGCTATGCCCCAGACATGGTTGACACAGATGCAAAGAAGATTGCTAGTTTCAAGAGAGGGTTGAGTCCGAAGATGATGAAGCATGTGGGTACCAATACCCGCAACAGATTCAACGACTTTATCAGTGACTGTTTGAAGCAAGAGAAGAACAATAATGCTTACACCGCATCCAAGAATCGCAAGAGAGTGTTCGAGTCAGGATCATCCCAGTCCAGAGTTGTCCCTGCCAACCGTCCATCTTATCGTCCGTCCGCACCTGGTGCGAGGTTCAGGCCGCCGCAGCATAAAACTCAGAACTACAAGGGACCACAGAAACCGTACAAGATGGCAGTGCCACCAACAAAGACCAACGCAGCTGCAGAACAGAGCAACTCCAAGGGAGCAATAGGGTCTGCTGGTACAGTGAAAGGGCCCTGCTACAACTGCGGTCAGCCAGGCCACTTTTCCAAGTTCTGCCCTTATCCGCCTAAAAAGAAGCAACAGACTTACAATGCCCGTGTGCACCACACCGCCATTGATGAAGTCCCTGAGGGAGAGCCTGTAACTGCCGGTAAGTTTCTTGTGAACCATCACCCTGCAGTTGTTCTTTTTGATTCTGGATCTTCACATTCTTTTATGAGTCAAGCATTTGCACGGAAGCATGAACAACTATACACAGAATTGAGTTATGGTTATCGCATAAGTTCAGCAGGAGCTGATGTGTTAACCAATAAAATGGTTAGAGGGGCAACCCTTGAGTTAGGTAGTCGGAAGTTCAGAGTGAACCTGGTAGTTATGCCTGGGCTAGTTTTGGATGTAATAATAGGAATGAACTGGATGAAAGACTGGGAAGCAGTCATAGATACAAGCAGTCGGATGCTTACCCTTAAAGATCCCCAGGCAGAGGGTACTTTTCAGATACCATTGCCTAAAAGAACAGATCTTGTGAGTGTGACCTGTGCCATGGAAGTTACTCCTATCCATCAGATCCCCGTAGTATGTGAGTTTCCGGATGTGTTCCCAGACGAATTGCCTGGCCTTCCTCCAGATAGAGATGTTGAATTCGGAATCGAGTTGATCCCCGGGACGGCTCCAATTTCTAGGAGACCTTATCGGATGCCTCCGGATGAGTTAGCTGAGTTGAAGAAACAGTTGGAAGAGTTGTTAAAGAAGGGGTTTATTCGCCCAAGTAAGTCTGAATGGGGATGTCCTGCCTTGTTTGTAAAGAAGAAGAAAGAGGGTACTCTCAGGATGTGTGTGGATTACCGACCTCTTAACGCTGTAACCATCAAGAATAAATATCCACTGCCTCATATTGATGTTCTGTTTGATCAGTTAGCTAAAGCCAGAGTGTTCTCCAAGATAGACTTGAGGTCAGGGTATCATCAGATAAAGATTAGACCTCAAGATGTTCCGAAAACCGCCTTTTCTACCAGATACGGGTTGTACGAGTATCTTGTTATGTCGTTTGGACTAACAAATGCTCCTGCATATTTTATGTATCTGATGAATACGGTTTTCATGCCAGAGTTGGACAAGTTTGTAGTTGTCTTCATTGATGACATTCTAGTATACTCTGAAAACGAGAAAGAGCATGAAGAGCACCTGAGAATTGTCTTGACCAGGTTGAGAAATCATAAGTTATATGCTAAGTTCAGCAAATGTGAATTTTGGTTGAAGAAAGTTCCTTTCCTCGGTCATATTCTATCTGAGAATGGAGTTTCTGTAGATCCGAGTAAAGTGCAAGAGGTTATGGATTGGAAGACTCCAACCACAGTGTCAGAAGTCAGGAGTTTCCTAGGCTTAGCTGGTTACTATCGCCGCTTTATCCCAGACTTCTCGAAGATTGCCAAGCCTATGACAAGTCTGTTACAGAAAGATCACAAGTTCGCGTGGACAGAGGAGTGTGAGACAGCTTTCCATACCTTGCGGAAACTGTTGACCACTGCTCCAGTTCTTGCGCAACCCGACATCGAGAAACCTTTTGATGTGTTCTGTGACGCATCAAAAACAGGACTAGGGTGTGTGCTAATGCAAGAAGGAAGAGTCATTGCTTATGCCTCCCGACAGTTGAGAAAACATGAAATCAATTACCCGACACATGATCTTGAGCTTGCCGCTGTAGTGCATGCCTTAAAGATTTGGAGACACTATCTACTGGGTAACGTGTGCAACATTTTCACCGATCATAAGAGTCTCAAGTACATTTTCACCCAACCAGAATTGAACATGAGACAGCGGAGATGGTTAGAGTTGATCAAAGACTACAACTTGAATGTACAGTATCACCCCGGGAAAGCCAATGTGGTAGCTGATGCCTTAAGCAGAAAGTCACATTATCTGAATGTGCAACCCTTGCTTGAAGATGGTTTCGATCTAATGCACCCTGCCGTGCTACAAAGTATTCAGATCAGTTGTTCCTTGGAGAGTAAGATTATAGAAGGTCAGAAAGCAGACAAGGGGATATTCCATATCAAAATGAAGATTCAAGAAGAACCCTCGAAACACTTCCGGGTAGATGAGCAGGATGTGTTGTGGTTCGACAACCGTCTTGTTGTTCCAAAGGATAGAGAGCTTAAGAATAAAATTATGGATGAAGCTCATCTCTCTAAGTTGTCTATTCATCCTGGCAGCAGTAAAATGTATCAAGAACTAAGACCTCGTTATTGGTGGACCAAGATGAAGAAGGAAATTGCAGCGTATGTAGCCAGATGTGACACGTGTTGTAGAGTAAAAGCAATTCACATGAAGCCTGCCGGAATGTTACAACCTTTGTCAGTACCAAGTTGGAAGTGGGATGACATTAGTATGGATTTTATCACAGGTTTACCCACTACTCAAAAAGGTCACGATTCCATTTGGGTAATTGTGGATCGTCTTACTAAGACAGCTCACTTTTTGCCTGTCAAAACGGAATATAGACCACCTCAATATGCTGAGAAGTATATTGCAGAGATTGTGAGGTTGCATGGCATACCAAAGACTATAGTATCTGACAGAGGGTCACAGTTCACTGCTCACTTTTGGGAGCATTTGCATAAAGGTTTGGGGACTAGTCTGATTCGTAGCACTGCCTATCATCCTCAAACAGATGGTCAGACTGAGAGAGTTAATGCTGTTCTAGAAGATATGTTAAGAGCTTGTGTGTTGTCTTCCAGAGGTTCATGGGAGTCATGGTTACCATTAGCAGAGTTCTCATACAATAACAGCTATCAAGAGAGTATCAAGATGGCACCTTTTGAGGCTCTGTATGGTCGAAAGTGTAGAACACCGTTAAACTGGATTGAGCCCGGAGAAAGAAGGTATTATGGTATTGACTTCATAGAAGAAGCCGAAAAGAAAGTTCATATCATCCAGCAGAATATGAGAGCAGCCCGGTCACGTCAGAAAAGTTATGCAGATAAGAGAAGGAGACCGCTTGTGTTCGAAGTTGGCGACTATGTCTATCTAAAAGTTACGCCAATGAAAAAGAAAAGGTTTGGTGTGCGCAGAAAGCTGGCCGCCAGATTTGTGGGACCTTATAAAATCCTGGAACGGAAGGGTCCTGTGGCTTACAAATTGGAATTACCAGAGTCAATGTGTGCTATATTCCCAGTTTTTCATGTATCACATCTCAAGAAATGTTTGCGCATTCCAGAGGAACAGATTGAACCTCGAGGCATAAAACTGAAGTCAGATCTGGTGTATCGTGAGCAGCCAGTTCGAGTTTTGGATACCAAGGAAAGGGCTACTCGAAACAGTGTGGTGAAAACATATAAGATACAATGGAGTCATCACGATGAAGGGGATGCGTCTTGGGAAACGGGTGAATACTTAAAGAATGCTTATGAAGATTTTTATAACAAATGGTTCGTAACCCAAATCTCGGGACGAGATTTTTATAAGGGGGGAGGGCTGTAACACCCCGGTGTTATGCAAGGCATCTTTGCATGGCAATCATATTGCATTTCATTCATATCATTATAATCCTGTATGATAATGGTATAATTCAAGTAAAATGAAAGCTTAAACATGCTACATTTCACGAATTAAAATAATATGATAATCACATTATATCAAAATCCTTGCAACCATAATTCTTATATCACTTGGAACCCTAGTTCAAATTTTGGAGCTCAAAGTTTGTCAAAAACTTGTTTGAAAAATAATTAGGAAAAATATTCAAAATTTCCTCCTATTTTAGCTTTTATGTTGTCATTCAAAATCTATCAAGAATTGTGAGGTGGCCCCTTAATCAAAGTTGTAGAGAATTCAATTTTGAGCAACTTTTATTTTTGGGCCAAACCCATAAAACGCTTTCTTCTTGTTCAAAATTTGGTTTGAAGTTGAAAATGCATTTAAATTCGAAAAAGCAAAAATCAAAATCCATTTTGTTTCCCTCGCGGGCCGCCGCCTCCGGTTCGGCCCACGGCCACATGCGGCCCGCCTCACCCCGCGCGCGCACCGCACCGCCTCCGCCCGGCCCGGCCCAGCCGGCCTCCCCCTCCCTCTTCTTCCCGCCGCGCCCGCGCGCGCGCTGGCACCCCGGCAGGATGCGCCCGCCGCGTGGCGGCCGCATGCCGGCGACGCCCCGCGTGGCCGGCCGTGGACCCCGCGCTCGCGCCCACTTCAAAACTCCCGAGCGCCTGGTCTCCAGCTCGCTCGGCCCCATTTGCTCCCTCTCTTCTTCCCCCGACGCCCTCCACCGCGGAGCACCACCTCGCCACCGTGCGCCGCCCCCATCTCCGCCTCGTTCCGGCCTTGGCCGACCGTCTCCTCCCGATTGCCTGTGCCCAAAGCTCCGCTCCGTTCCCCTCTTCTCCGAACAAGCCTCGGCGTCTCCTCGTTTGGAGCGGTAAGGCTCAATCGAGCTCGTCCTCGCCGCGCCACCGCGTCGGTGCCGCCGGCCGGGCGCTCCGTCCACCGCCTCGCTCACTCCCTCTCCGTCTCCTCAAACCCTCCTCTCGAGTTCGCGAGTTCTTGGCGGGTGTTGTGCGCTCGATCGGTGGTCGGGATTTGGCCGGCAATGGCCGGTTGGCCGCAGCCGCCGCCGCGACGTCGAGCGCGCGCACGCCGGCGACGCGTTCGGCTCCTCGCGGGGGCGAAGCCGCGCCCCTGGGCCGCGCCCCGAGCGGGCCGGCTCGGTGGACCTCCCGCGCGCGCGAGACAGGCCGGGAAACGGCCACGGGCCGACTGTTGACTTCGGGCCGGCCCAGTTCCTTTTTCAGAAAAACGAATTTCTATTTCTTTTATTATTCATGATGAAAAACATTTGGGAAAAATGATTTCTTGGTCATTTTAGCTCCAAAATTTGTGAAATAAATTTTTATATACTCATTTGAATCAGATCTACAATATAAAAATGTTGCATGTCAATATTTCATTACTTTTCTGTAGTATTTTAATTAATCTTTGAAATTGGTGTTTTCTTGAAAAATTAATAAGAAAATGTAGAAAAATCAGAAAAATGTGATTCCAAGTTTATTAATCCTGTTATGCCATGTGCTTGCTAGGGTAATTTTATTTCATGATTGTTCTGTATAAAAATTTGTAGTTGCAGTTCAAATGCTTTTTCTTACCAATATTTGTTATTTTTGTTATTTAAATAAATTTGAATAAAACATGCAAGTAATAATTTTTCTATAGTGTTTGTTTAGGTAGTAGATAGTAGAAAAAATTCCTAAATCTGTTGTTTGATACTTTTCAAAATGTAAAGTAGTTTAAATGTCTATTTTAGGCCTTAGTTTGTTATTTTTGTATAGTAAGTTCTAAATATCCGAATGCAGTAAAAATTTTATGTCAAGCTATTTTTGATATTAGTAACCCACTGTAATTTTCTAAGATTTTTCTGAGCTACTAAAATATGTGTTGCTGTTCAAATGTAGGGCTAATTAGGGTTTCCCTTTTATTCTTTAATGCAAAGATAATTAGTAAAGTATACTTTGGTGTATCTTTGAAGCACCTTGTTAGTCAAGTACTCTTGCATGGTAGAGAATAGTAGTGGTAGTTTTCGAGTACATGTTCTTGGATGATGTAGACTACCTTGTAGAAGAGTCATAATTTCCGCATGATCCGATAACGTAACATATCCACTTCATCGCATGCACACCGCATCATCATCATCTCATGTCACTTCTGCATTGCACCTATGCATGTGCACTCATACTTCTGCATCATACAGGATCGCAGGAGGTGGTTCCGACAGTAGTTCCCGAGGACGCAGAGGAGCAGCCCGAGGAGCCGGAGCCAGCAGAAGCAGAAGAGGAGTCCGGTGAAGAGCTTCCAGAGTGCCCCGACCATCGTCCCAGTACCTTCGAGCGAGGCAAGCCCCGGAGCATTTCTCCCTCGGTTTGCAAAGAATTATTTATTAACTTTACTTAATCTGATGCATTAAGTTTAGGAGTTGTTTGCAAACGTTGCTGCATTATACCTTGTTCCACCTTGTTTTACCCGATCCTTGTCACCCTGGTGTCCACGGTCAATACTTGCTTAGCTTGCTTAGACCGGTAGAAGTCGGGTGATTGCCTGTCATCCGCGAGCTATAGGGGATTACCTGGTTTTATGTGAAAGTAATGTCATGTGAATAGCTAAGTGTGGGAATGAATATGAGACCGGGCGGAAGCTTGCAGGGTTCTGGACTGTAGTGTCTTCCGTCTGTGTCGATTAAGGACCGTCCGATGTCGGGCCTCGGGTCATGTTGAACGCATGCCTCACATTTAGCTGGCCGAATAAAGTACCTTTCGACCGCGAAGCCGGGAGATTATTCGGGCCGAGTAGATTGCCCGCAACGCACTGTACCGGAGCAGTAGTGGCAGGAAACGGGGGCGCGATGATAAGGCCAAAGAGCAGTCGGGCGGCCCCCGGGTACATGTGGTTCCTGGCAAGCTCGCGACTTTACCTGAATGGTTGACTCGGTGACCAATACCTCACTTTAGCGGGTGAGTGAGGTTTGTGTGAGGAATAAATTACCAGCTGGTTAATAATCGATTCGAATCGCCATCGTTCACTGGATAGTGAACACTTGACTTGAGTTACTTCATCGTAGTAATACTGATGAAACACTTGGATAGTTATGAGGAAATGACATGGTAACTATTGTTAATGATCAATGGTAATCCTTGCTTGCTTGATTACATGGTTACTTTAGCATAAAGTGCAAACATAGTTGACAGGAGAATAAAGATTTAAAAGATAACATGCTTAGTAAATGCTTTGATAAGCTAAAAATGCTTTTCTTGCAAAAGAGTCAGCTACCCCACCAAAAAGCCTATCATGATCCTTGGAGTCTTTTTGTTTTGGTTCTGTCGGGTAAGTCTAGCTGAGTACCTTCTCGTACTCAGGGCTTTGTTCCCATTTGTTGCAGATGGACAGATGTACTATGGTTATTGTATCAACTATCTATACCCTGCGATGGGCGAAGCCTAGGACCATGGGCAATGGTCACTCACTACTCCTCGCCTGATGCTTTTGTGGGAGATGATCGCAAGCTGGCACTGTATTTTGGAAAAGATGTGCGTGTGTGTGCCTTGAACTAATGCTTCCGCTACTTTATTCGAAACCGGTTTGTAATAACTATGTTTAAACTCCGATGTATTTTGTGCCGCAAACTACTGTGTAACTTATGAAGGTAATCGCTGAACTTATTACGATCTTGGCTGTGATGTGAAATGGTTTGAAATCCGTCGAGATTTCACGGACTACCGGGTTATACGGGCTTAAGTTTGGTAAATTGTCCGTCCGTTGGATGATTTTCTTACTTAATCTCGTATAATTGGGCGGTTCTGTTACACTTGGTAACGCTAACGCTTGTCATTCTCACAGGAGGGTTCAGCCCGATGTCCCCCAGCTTGCGCCACAGAAGGTGCTGACGTGGCAAGGACAGGCCTCGGCTGGCAGTGTGCCGGGATCAGATGTCTCCACCTAGGGGACGGCCGGTAGCATTCCTCCAGCGTTCGTGCCGTAGGGGGACGCGAGGTGCCGGATGCCCCTGCCTCACCTCCATCCAACCCCACCACGTCAGCCGGGGTAGTGCTTTCGAAAGTAAAGGTGGAGAAATCCATGCAGGAGGGGATGGCGGCACTGGAGCAGCTGTCACGGATCGAGCTGGATCCCGCTCTTGAGTGGGCGCTCCCTCAAGAGAGTGAGGCACCTCCGCCTCCGATGGCGGAGATGTTAGGATCGGCCACGGGAGTCAGAGCGAGCACCGGGGCTCAAGAAGCGGCAAAGGAGACCGCACCTGAGGGCCCTTCGGCGCAGGTTGGGTACGCTGCGGGAGGTAGGTCCTAGGTGGAGGAGATGGCGACGGGTGGGCCCGAGGTCATCGAAATGGAGGTGGTGTCAATCTCGTTCGGTGAGCCCTCCGATTTAGCCAAGGTGGCTCAGTCCTCCCGTGCTGAGGGGCTCGCGGCCCCCGCATGCATGGGGCATGATCCCTTCCAGTGGGGCGGTCCGTGCCTCACCTGGTCGGATTGGAATCAGCTGAAGGTGTTGCCGGTTTTTGTGCTGGACGATGTCAAGGAGTTGGAGTCCTAGAGCCAGATCCAGTCAGGGTGCCAGACCATAAACTAGGCTCTGACCTTAACATTCTTTGTCTTGCACAACGATATTGGCCCAGCTGGCCAGGTGCGTCGAATTAGGTGAATGCTTGTCGTTTGGTGTCTTTGACATGGCTCCTTGCACAGGCACTACTCGAACAGAGCCGGGTAAAGTCGGAGTTTCTCCATCGGGAGCAGGGCTCCTAGGGACACTGGTCGAAGGAAATGCAGAGGACTACCACGGCCGAGGCATGGCTTGTGGAAGCCTAGAAGAAGATGGCCGTCCTCAACAACAAAATGGTGGATCTTCGTATCCGTTATGATGAGGAGGTCACCGACGCCAAGGAGACGGAGGAGAAGCTGGCGACCCTCATCGAGCACGCTCGTTAGGACCAAGAGGAGGCCCAAAAGGTGAAGAGCAAGCGCGACGAGCTGTCGCAGGCTTCAAAGTGGCTCCAGACCGATCTTGACTCCATCCACCATGAGCGTGAGCATGCTCTTGGCGAGCACGACGAGGCTCACCAAGAGTGCAACATAGCTCGGAGGGAGAAGAACACTGCAGAGGACCAGATGAAGGAGACTACGCGTGTGGCTTCTCGGCTTGCCGAGGAGAACCACTAGTTGAAGTCCAAGGTGGGGTCCCTCCGAGCTATGGTGGCCCAAGGGTGTCAGCAAGACTTGGCCGGGGCTCAGAAGCTAGAAGGTAAGTACCTTTGGGCATCCATTGTTGGGCACTTATTTGAAATATACTTCTTATCTCCTGTGATGATCAGGACTAAAGAGTAAGCTTGCCACAGTGGAGGCGAAGCTTTTGTCGACGTGGGGGGGGCTGAAGACGGAGCAGCACGAGCACTCCGAGCTGTGCGCCACCACTGAGCTAGTGTGCAACGCCCTCGGGGCGGTCCAGGTGTGCCCCGGAGCGGGCTCATTGCAAGGTCATCTTGGGGTTGCCTTCGAGTGGGTTCGGACCCAGGTGAAGGAGGCCCTCCACCTTGGGATGCGGCGTGCGCTCACTGTCTTCAGGTCTTGGTACCAGAAGATTGACCTAGAGGCGCTTAGTGATGGCTACGTCGACGCCCCTAAGGAGGAGCTCGATGCCATCGATGAGGAGGTGCTAGAGTCGGCAAAGATTCTGGCAGCCAAGTTCGAAGAAGAGATCATCCCCCCGCCTTTGAATATGTAAACAGTGTCGGGCAAGGTGCCCATATAAAAAGTTAAGATTTTGGACAAGTCTGTGGCCCTCAGGGCCCCTTTGAAAACTTGAATTTATCTTTCGTTCTAAGTTTTTACGCATTCGTCCTGACCCTCCTAGTGCGCCTAGTCTTGCGGTGTTTGGAGTTGAGTCTGATGCCTTGGGTCGAAGTTAATGGGTGAGAGCACCATAGCCATAGAGGCGTAGGTTTTTCATAGTCTAATGAACTCGACCTAAGGGATCCTTGTACTCTAAAGCACTCGCATTTCCCAATTGCCGTTCGAGGGCTCAGGTGAACATCTTTTCGCAAAGTTCTTCGAGTGGTTGCCCGATCCCTACGTTGTGTTTAAGTTTATAGATTTTCTAGAAGTACGACTTGACCCCTTAGGCCTAGACTGGTGACCAAAGGCACCGTAATCGCTGGGGTGTAGGTTTCCCATAGTCCGACAGATCTGTCCCGAGAGGCTCTTCGCTTTCTAGAACATCTACTTTCTTAAGCAGTGCTGTAAGGGGTCAGGTGCGAAAACTTTTCCGAAAAGTATCGTGAAAATTTCACATCATTGGGGGGTTCCCCCTTTCAGCCCTTGAGGCCTGACCCTAACTTCCTCTCTCAGAGTTTAGACAAAGTAGGAGATAGTGAGCACTCATTTTATTCTTTTGAGATTAAACATGTGACAAGCCTGGAAATCTATGGGTAGAAGCGACGTAGCTGTTCGATGTTCCAAGCATTGGTGAGGACTTCGCCATCTGTGGTGGCCAGCTTGTAAGTGCTAGGTTGGAGTACTTCTATGACGAAGAATGGGCCCTCCTACGGTGGTGTTAGCTTGTGGTGGCCTCTGCTGTCCTGTCTGAGGCGAAGCACTAAGTCCCCGATGCTGAACGCCCGACCCCGCACACGATGATGGTGATACCGGTGTAAAGCTTGCTGGTACTTGGCGGAGTGGAGCAGGGCAACGTCACGTGCTTCCTCCTGCTGGTCCACGGCATCCTCAAGGGAGGCTTGGTTTCCTTGGTCATCGTACGCTTTGACCCTTGGCGCTCCATACTCCAAGTCTGTAGGGAGGATGGCCTCGGATCCATAGACCATGAGAAAGGCATGAAACCTATCGCTCGGCTCGGGGTTGTCCTCAAACTCCAGAGGATTGCGAGTAGTTTCGTGACCCATCGGCGGCCAAATTTGTTTAACCGATTGAAGATCCTTGGCTTGAGCCCCTGCAAGATCATGCCATTGGCGCGCTCGACCTACCCGTTTGTCCGGGGGTGTGCCACGGCTACCCAATCCATGAGGATATGGTGATCATCATAGAAATCCAGAAACATTTTGCCAGTGAACTGTGTGCCATGTCGGTAATGATGGAGTTTGGGACCCCGAAGCTATGAAAAATATCAGTAAAGAAGAGCACCGCCTGCTCAGATTTAATTCGTGCGATCGACCGAGCCTCAATCCACTTCGAGAACTTATCGATGGCGACAAGCAAGTGGGTGAAGCCCCCAGGCGCTTTTTGGCGCAGCCCGACAAGGTCCAGACCCTAGATCGTGAAAGGCCAAGTGATGGGGATCGTCTGGAGCACTTGGGCTGGTAAATGAGTTTGTCGAGCATAGTACTGACACCTTTCACAGGAGCGTACTACCTCGATCACGTCAGCCATGGTAGTGGGCCAGTAAAAGCCTTGTCAGAATGTGTTTCCGACAAGGGTGCGTGGCACTACGTGGTGACCGCAGATGCCCCCATGGATGTCCAATAGTAGCCTCTTCCCCTGCTCACTGGAGATGCAGCGTTGCAGGATTTCGGTGGGGCTCCGCTTGTAAAGTTCTCGATCTAGCAGGACAAATGACTTGGCACGGTGCACAAGGCATCGAGCTTTGGTTTTATTGGCTGGGAGTGCACCGCGGACCAAGCAGTCAAGGTACAAGATTCTTCAGTCCGGTAGGGGGTCGGGCCTTGTGGCTGGGTCATCCTCGATTTGCATAACCTCAGGGTCGGTTGGGGCCGGGGTCGAGTCAGCCCCCGAGGTTAGCATGGGTGGCTCGCTGCCGTCCTGCACCGACCCTTGGTAAGTGATAGAGGGCTTATACAGATCGCTGGCAAATACGCCAGTGGGAGCTGGCGCCCGACCGGATGCTAGCTTCGCAAGCTCATCTGCAGCCTCGTTAGACCGTCTACCGATGTGGTTGAGCTCGAGGCCATCAAATTTTTCTTCCAAGAGGTGAACTACCTGGTAGTATGCCACCATCTTGGGGTCATGACAACTCAACTCCTTCATGACTTGGTCTACGATCAACTAAGAGTCACCTCGGACATCAAGCCATCAGATCCTGAGCTCGGTGGCGATGTGTAAATCGTTGACAAGTGCCTCATACTCAGCGACGTTGTTAGAGGCTAAAAAGTGGATCCGGATCAAATACCTCATGCGCACGCCAAGGGGGGAGACGAAGATGAGTCCCACCCAAGCTCCACTCTTCATCAGTGACCAATCAAAATACATCGTCCAGTACTCCTGTTCCACCAGTGCCGGTGGCGTTTGGGTCTCGGTCCATTCTGCCACAAAGTCTGCCAGAACTTGGGACTTGATGGCCTTCCGAGGGGCATAGGTGATGTCTTCTCTCATGAGTTCAACCGCCCACTTAGCGATTCTTCTCGTCACCTCTTGGTTTTGAATCACTTCCTCGAGGGGGAAAACACGATCGTGATCGGGTGCGACTCGAAATAGTGGCATAGTTTTATCTGGGTGTGTTGACACCGTTTTTTGCACGTGTCAAAATGATCAGAGTGGGCTAATTGGTAAGAAAGTTACTATATACGCTAACAGCCGATGAAAATCAGCTTCTGAAGATGGTTGCCGATGAATGGTGGTGACCGATGGAAAGGTTGATTTAGACTCAGAGGCGTTGCCGATAAGGTTGGAGATGTTATTGCCGATGCCGATGAAGGAAGGCTTGAAGACTGCTGCCCATGAAACAGGAAGTATGCCGATGGAAAGGAGGTCGATGAGAATTCCATCGTAATTGAGGCAGACAAGGAAATAGATAGGAGTTGATTTCCTTTTCTATATTTGTTAGAGTATGATTCATGTAAGAGTCACGTATTTCCTTAGGTGAGGACTTGGTGTCCTAGTAGTATTTGGTTATGTTTCCTTAGATCAGGGTATAAATATAGATTGAGGGGCAATGTAATAGATATATCAATCAATATCAAAACCAATTTTTACTCCTATTTGCATCTACTTACTTTTCGGCGACTTTGTCAATTTGCATATTTTTCTTTTTTACGAGTTCTCATCGATTCGGCGAGCTGCATCGCTTCAGTGCGACCTTCGGCGATCCTTGAGTTCCGCATGAGTACCTCTTGGCCGTGACTTCCGGGCATATCGCTGTTGTTAGGACCAAAGTGCTCGTATCTTCATCCTTGTCGAATAACAGGTCAAATCGACTGGCACGCTTTGGATATCGATTCGGGTATTACCCTTTGTGTTTGCAGATCCACTTTTGCATCAACACATCTTTTGGCACGCCTGGTGGGACAAATCAATCTGATCAATATGTTCAATCCTGAGATCGATTCGGGGAACATCATCGCGGTATCAGAAGAAGATCTTAAGGAAGAGCAGAAGCAGGCTATGGAAAAGGCTATAGAAGAATACAGGCAGCTTTGCCTGAAATCGTTTAGCCTGAACAAGAGTGGACAAGTCATCCAGAAGCAAGATTTTCCGTTGCCTCGGCAGGTTACCTTTGACTCCAATCCTGGTAAACTTCAAGAGATGGTTAATTCAGCAGTAAATCATGGTTTGATTAATCACTCCAATGTGCTATCCAATACTGTTCATAATGCTGTGGTTCGAACTCTCAAAGAAGGACAAGCGTCACCGCATTACATTGGGCCTGCCTATCACCAACCAGAGCCGGCATTTGTCAATACACCATCGGCTCCCTCGGCCATTGTGGGTACAGAAGTTACTTCCCCTCCAGTATCGGTAGGCTTACCTAATATTCTTATCGGACTCCATACCCTCTAGCATATGATTTAATTCCTCTCCCAAATCGGTACAAGGTACCAGATTTCACTAAATTCTCTGGGCAAGATGATACATCAACAATGGAACACATCAATCGCTTCATTATTCAATGTGGAGAGGCAGCTAGCAGAGATGAATTAAGAGTTCAATTATTTTCATCATCTTAGTCTGGATCAGCATTCACGTGGTTCATTTCATTACCACCAAATTCTATTATTACTTGGGCTGATCTAGAAAAGCAATTTCATAAATATTTCTTTGCTGGAATCCATGAAAAGAAGCTTACCGATTTGGTAAAATTGAGACATCGTAATGATGAATCGGTAGAAAGCTTTGTGCAAAGGTTACGAGATGTAAAAAATAAGTGCTATAGCCTGGTGCTGGATGATCAGCAGCTTGCCGATCTGGCTTTCCAAGGATTATTACCACATCTTAAGGACAGATATGCTTCTCAGGAGTTTGAAAGCCTGAGTCATCTTGTGCAAAGGATCTCTGATCAAGATACTAGGGTTTTTGAGCCTAAAAAGAATTGGAGCAAGAAAGTATCATTTGTTGGGGAGGTAGAAGATTCTAATTCTAATGAAGAACCAGTTATCGGTTTAGCTGAGTGGGTTAAGAATAAAAAGCTAATATCTTGTCCCTTTGGTCAGAAAGAGCCAGAAAAGTTTACTTTTGATATCACCTAGGCCGACAAGATATTTGATCTTCTGCTTCAGGAGGGCCAGATTAAGCTGTCACCTAATCATGTGATCCCATCAGCAGAAGAGTTGAAGAAAATCCTGTACTGCAAATGGCACAATGCAACTTCACACAGTACAAATGAGTGCAAAGTGTTCAGGCAACAGTTACAATTGGCTATTGAATCTGGGAGAATTAAGTTTGGTAATTCCAAGACCTAGAAGCCGATGAAAATTGATCAACACCCTTTTCCAGCAAATGTGTTGGATGCCAAGGGTAAGACCAAGGTGTTGACATCAGAGGCTGCTGAGAAAAACACATCAGTGGACCCCCAGCATCGGATAACTACCGATGATGCAAAAAATAAGGGTCTGCTGGGAGAAAGTAGTAGTTCCAAAAAACCCCCTCGAACTGGCATTATGATTACCCATCAAAGACAACAGGAGTGTTGGCGTCAGCGTAGGTACCGATATCGACAATAGCAAGAAGAGAGACGTCGAGAAGAGTGGTATCAGCATCAAAATCATTGGAGGTGCCCGTTTTTCATCCATTGCTGGGAAGAAGGTATTAAATTGCCAACTGTTGAAAATTGCCCTGAGTGCAATGGTTATTATGGGGTCAATCAGTCATAAAGAAGGTTTTAACCTGGCAATCAGGGTTTATCTATCAATGAGCCGATCATAGGCAAAGCATCAGTGCATGATCGGCTGGGGGGCAGACTTAGTGTACATGAAAGGCTTGGTAAATGCGCTGGATATTTTCCAAGGAATCAAGAGGAGCTTGAGGAGATGGCAAACGCAAGAGTTCTCGATGAAGAAATATTCTGCAGGGACCCTAATATACGTCGTGTAGAATCAACTGGGACCTGTTATCAGCCGGTTTGGGAAACCAAGTTTCCTCAATGGTGCCCTGAGGGTCTGACAAAGACACAGAAAAGGAGGATGCAGCGTGAGCGTCAGGAGGATTTATACCGAGAGGAAAATTCCTCCAATGAGAGGTCCAGTCATCAGCAGTGGCAGGTAAAACACAAAAATAAGGGTCCATCGGTAGATGTTAATATGGTGTTTATGTTGCCGATGGAGTTTCTGGCACTATCTGATGATGAGGAAGAAGTTGTTCTCTCTGATCAAGTAGTTCAGTTGACACTAGATCCAATGACAGTTGTTTTTGAGAAACCTACCGATGACGAGAGACAGAATCTTAAGGCTTTGTTTGTGAAAGGCAGAGTTGATGGGCAGCCTGTATCTAAGATACTTATCGACGGAGGGGCTGCAATTAATATTATGCCTTATGTGAAGTATCGGAAACTTGGTAAGGGAGATCAAGACTTGACCAAAACCGATATGATGCTGAAGGATTTTGAAGGCAATGTGTCACCGACTAAAGGGGCAGTATGCGTTGAATTGACCATCGGCAGCAAAACCTTGCCGACGACGTTCTTTGTTATTAATGGCAAGGGTGCATATAATCTGCTTCTAGGAAGGGATTGGATTCATGCTAATTGTTGTGTTCCTTCTACAATGCATCAATGCCTCGTACAGTGGATTGGGGATAAGATTGAGGTTGTCCCTGGTGATTCTTCTTATATCATCGCATCGGCAGAATCAGATACTTATGAGCGAACCAAATGCATATCAGGAGAAGTTTGGGAAAAAGAGTTCCTTAGAGTTGCTGATTATGAAATTCCATCGATCCAAGCAGTCGGTTCTGAAGAAGAGTTTTAATGGATAGGTTTGCCGATGATGGAAAATTAGGTCAAGGGTTCACATCGGCAGATGATTTAGTAGAAATAGATATTGGTGATGGTGATAGGCCAAGACCTACTTTTATTAGTGCTAAGTTAGATTCCAAGTGTAAGCAGCAAATAACCAATTTATTAAAAGAATATAAAGATTGTTTTGCTTGGGATTATACCGAGATGCCTGGATTAGACCGATCGATAGTTGAACATCAGTTACCTATCAAATCTGGATTTCGGTCACATCAACAGCCAGTGCGTCGATGCAACCCTAATATACTTCCTGACATTAAGGCCGAAATAACTAAATTAATTGAGGCAAAGTTTATTCGGCAGTGTCGATATGCGGAGTGGATTTCTAATGTGGTTCCTGTTTATAAGAAAAATGAGAAAGTTTGTGTTTGTATTGATTTCAGGAATCTCAACAAAGCCACACCAATGGATGGTTATCCAATGCCGATTGCTGATTTATTGATTGATGTTGCAGCCGGACATCAAATTATTAGTTTCATGGATGGTAATGCAGGTTACAATCAAATATTCATGGCTGAAGAAGATATTCCCAAGATCACTTTCAGATGTCCATGTCATGTGGGATTGTTTGAGTGGATAGTCATGATGTTTGGTTTGAAAAATGACGGTGCTACTTATCAAAGAGCTATGAACTTTATTTTTCATGAATACATCGGCACATTAGTGGAGATCGACATTGATGATGTAGTGATCAAGTCTGGAGATATCACAAAACATCTAGCCGATCTACGAAAGATACTGGAGTGCACAAGGAAGCATGGATTGAAGATGAATCCTAATAAATGTGCATTTGGTGCATCGGCAGGTCAATTCTTGGGTTTTATGGTGCATCAGTGGGGCATTGAAATCAGTAGGAAGTCTATTGATGCAATTAACAAGGTGGTTGTTCCTGCCAATAAAACTGGATTGCAATCTTTGATCGGCAAGATTAATTTCATTAGAAGATTCATATCTAATCTGTCGGATAGGATCAAGGCTTTCAGTCCATTGCTTAAATTGAAAGCCGATCAGGAATTTGTATGGGGAGCTGAGCAGTAGTTAGCCCTAGATGAAATTAAGAAATATTTAACAAATCCTCCAGTGCTAGTTCCACCTCAACACGGGAAACCTTTCAGGTTGTATTTGTCAATTGATGATACCGTTATCGGTTCAGCTCTTATTCAAGAATTTGAAGGGAAAGAACGTGTTATTTATTATTTGAGCAGAAGATTAGTGGATGCTGAGACAAGGTATTCGGCCATCGAAAAATTATGTCTGTGTCTATACTTTTCTTGTATCAAATTAAGACAGTATTTGTTATCTGTCGAATGTACTGTCATATGCAAAGACGACGTGGTCAAGTATATGCTGTCGATGCCGATATTAAATGGTAGAATCGGCAAGTGGATTTTGGCGTTATCAGAGTTTGACCTACGTTACGAGTCAACTAAGGCAGTTAAGGGGTAGGTTATGGCTGATTTTATCACTCAACATTGCAATACAGTGGACTCTCTGGAGGTTGCTCATTGGACACTTTTCTTCGATGGGTCTACATGTGGTGAAGGAGCAGGTATCGGCATTGTGTTGATTTCACCTCAAGGAAGGAAGTATGAGTTTTCATTGCCAATTGTTGCTACATCGACAAACAATCAGGCTGAATACCAAGCCTTAATAAAAGGGTTAGAATTGCTTAAGGAGATACGTGTCGATGCTATTGAAATCTTTGGTGATTCTATGCTAGTTATAAATCAATTGGCTGGGATTTATGAATGCCGAAGTGAAGTTTTAATTTCGTATTATGAAAGATGTTTGCAATTATATTATCGAACTATAGATGGAGTTTTACTCAGATGTATTAGCAGTGATGAATCAAAAAGCTTGATAGGTGAAATTCATGGAGTGTGTGGAGCACATCAATCGGCTTTCAAGATGAAGTGGATGATCAGAAGGAATGGATACTATTGGCCGACTATTCTTGAAGATTGTTTTAAATATTTAAAAGGATGTCAGGGGTGTCAGAAGTTTGGTAATATTCAAAGAGCGCCTGCATCGGCTATGAACCCTATAATTAAACCTTGGCCGTTCCGGGGATGGGCTATCGATCTCATCGGTCAGATTTATCCGCCATCGAGCAAAGGACATAAATTTATTCTGGTTGCTACTGATTATTTCACAAAATGGGTTGAGGCAATTCCTTTGAAAAAGGTGACATCGGCTAATATGATCGATTTTGTGAAAGAGCATATTGTTTACCGATTTGGTATTCCTCAAACTATCACTACCGATCAGGGCACTATGTTTACATCGGGAGAATTTGATGAGTTTGCTGTTGGTATGGGAATTAAAGTTTTAAATTCTTCTCCCTATTATGCTCAAGCTAATAGTCAGGCTTAGGCTTCTAACAAAGGGATTATCAAACTCATTAAGCGCAAAATTAAAGAAAATCCTAAGAGGTGGCATACAATATTAAATGAAGCCTTGTGGTCATATTGGATGTCATGTCATGGTGCAACCAAAGTAATGCCTTATCAGTTAGTATATGGACACGACGCAGTATTGCCTTAGGAAATTAAAACTGGCTCTAGGCGAATACGTTCTCAAGATCAACTGACAGCCGATGACTATGATACTCTTATGAAGGATGAGTTGGAAGATGTGGCAGGTCATCGGTTAAGGGCTTTAGTTAGCATCGAAGAAAATAAGAAAAGAGTAGCCATATGGTATGACAAGAAGGTGAAGGTAAAGGAGTTTGCCGATGGAGATCTGGTCTGGAAGTTGATTTTACCGATTGGGACTAAAAGTTCAAAGTTTGGAAAGTGGTCTCCTAATTAGGAGGGTCCATATCGGATAAATCAGTCTATTCCTGGTAACGCATATATTCTAGAAACCCTCGAAGGGGTTGTGTTTCCCAGAGCATTAAATGGAAAATATTTAAAGAAATATTACCCTAGTATCTGGATGGATGCATAAAAGTATAAGTGCCGATAACAGTCCTATCGGCTAGAATTATACAAGGATATCAATGTTTCATAAAGTGCCGATGCAATAGACAAGATTTACAAGTTTAACAAGGATTGGACAGCCGATATCACACGCAGGCGAATCTGGTCGGCTTCCTTCATCTCTTTGATGTCTTCATCGGCAGCACCATCCACAGGCTTGAGTTTTTTCTTCATGGCCAAGGCTTTGCGAGCTTGGATGTCTCTTTCTTGCTGAAGGGCCTTGATGGCATCGGGTAGCTGGTTTTCTTCTTGTCTGGCATGAGTTAAGGCTGCTTCAACTTCCTTCAATTCAGCCAGTAGAGTTGTCCTCTTTGCCGATAAATCCAAGATTTTTTGCTT
Organism: Saccharum hybrid cultivar R570; assembly: GCA_038087645.1. Classification (NCBI taxonomy): domain Eukaryota; kingdom Viridiplantae; phylum Streptophyta; class Magnoliopsida; order Poales; family Poaceae; genus Saccharum; species Saccharum hybrid cultivar. The sequence goes on from JAQSUU010000423.1 coordinate 4,703,821, forward strand.
GAGATCGGCACCCGAGGTCTGTAAGTTGCCGATACTCTTGTGCTTCTCATCGATAATTTGTTTCAGTTGTAGCATCTCTTCCTTGAGTTGAGCTTGAGCTGCTCTATCGGCAATACGATGAGCAGCCCGTTGGTATTGCAATTGTCAGCTTTCTAAGTGGACTGCTGGGAAGAGTGTTTCTTCAATATCGGTAGGGATCTGGCCACGGATTGTTTTGAAAATTGCCTTTGCAGGATCTGAATCATTTACCAACTGGGTAGTATCCTGTTGTAACAAGTCCAGGAGAGCTTCCAACTTGGCGTAGATTTCTGTCGATATTGTTCCCAGTGCCAGGGAAGAGCTTGCTTCCTCTCCATCATCATCGGAAACATCAATGACAAAGGAAAATAAGCTGTTTGGGGAGTCTTGTTCCTGGGAAGAAGAAAAGAAGTCAGTTAAGGATAGGTATAAATATTATAAATCGACTAAGTCAATCGGCTTACCTGTTTCAAGGCAATTTCTTGTACTTGGCTGGAGGGGGCGGCCTGGAGTATGCCGTGTGGAGGATCGGCTGAGCTTGTCGATGGGATATCCTCTATGGCTTCATCGGTGGTTGGCCCTTGGGGTACGATGGCCGATGGTATGTCCTGTACAGGAGGATTGACTGCTTGCTCAGTTGCATCAATTGGCTGGCTTGCAGACGTTGGGGCAGATGTGGGGATCGGCATGGACTTCTGTCGTTTTTGCTGTGCCTCAGCATCTGTTAAGGCTTTACGCTTTGCTTGGGCCTCAGCAACGGTTGGTTGGGGGCATCGGCACTTGTTAGTTGTGGAGGTGGAACATCTGGTACACTTGCCGATGTACCCATTTGTTGCTGCAAAATAGGTGTAAGATATGACATTTAACAGGTAAAATGTAAAGTTGAAGAAATACCTCTGAAGGTTTGTCGAAGATGCTGGTGCTTGATGTCAGAGGAATTACCGATGACGATCCAGCAGTGGCTCTTACACCCTGAGGATTGATGTTAATACAATTTGAAATCGGCATGAGTTGAAATAAACAAGATTGTTACCTTAAATGCTTTGATTAGGGTCATAGTAGCAGCCAATGGAGTGGCTCTAGCTGTAGCCAGTTTGGACCTGGAAGTAATTGTCTTGGCACGAGTCCTCTGATGAGTCAAAGCAGCCAAGGTGGGGGCGTTGTAACCGATAGATGATATCGGGGAGACAGGCCGAAGATCGAAGGGTTTCCCACTCTTGCTCATAGATGGTGCCGGGTTGTTGACCTATCACGGGAAAGTTAGCTGCCGATATATGAAAGGAAAAAACAGAAGGGAGTTAAAAGAAACTTACTGCGTCATCGGGAATAGCGTATTTAGGGTCGATCATGTGCCGATATGTATGAGCAGATGTTGCAAATAGTTGTTCCCTCCACTCTCGCTACCATTGCTTATATGATTCAGTGATGAAAGATGCTGGCGTCCAGATGGATAGATCAACATCTGTAGTATCGGCATCGGGGGAGAGTCGCACTACCCTGCTCTAATCCGTTCCGCAGGTGATTGTTTCTCTGGGTTTGATCACATCGGCAAAACAAAGTTTGATTGGCAGTTGCCCAAAAGCCAATTGACAGGATACTGCCGATGGGTTGTAAAATTCATACGTGATATTGGTGTTTTTCCTGCTACCGAATGTGTTTACTGGGATTGCCCTAAGAGTAATGATGGCCATCATGAGTTCATTATCCTGGTTCAGGGTGTCATCGGCAAAGTTGAAAAGGAGGGGGAATCTGTTTTCTTCATCAATATAGGGTACCCAGGCCCTATGATCACGAGAAAGACCATTGTAGAAGCATTGGAAGAATCTGCTGATCTGGTCTTCATTGGCCTCTGTTCCAAGGAGGACAATTATGGCTTCACCAAAATTGAGAGGTGAGCGTGTTGCCGATTCTTCATCTCCAAGCACGTGGTCTTTGGTAATTTCTCGTGGAAATTGTTGGGCAAAGAAGTCCCATTGCAAGCGTTTGTGCATATGGGCATTCAGCCACATGTTGATAAACCACCACGGGCCTCCTAAGTTGCCGATGGGTTCGCCAAGCAAAAGTTTCTGAGACACTTGATGAAGAAGATGATAAGTGGAGCTCAGAGGATATCGGCCAAGAGGAAACCTTACACCATTGGCCAAGAGTTCAGCCGCGGGGAGGAAGGCGTTGGTTGGTCCTACTGATCGACCATAGAAGATAAATTTTTCTAACCACATATTCAAGAATGTGGCATGTTCCCTCTGGTTAACTGTCCCGGTCCTTTGGTATTCTTGAATATATCCCGTCCAACCGCCGATGTTGCGGGTATTCACCCTATATTCAGATTTCCTGCCATAGATGGAGCCTTCATCGGCAGTTGAAATGTCCAAGCCAGTGAGCATGTATACATCGGCAAGTGTGGGGGTAGCTGGGCCATGTCCAAACATAAAAGTGTTTGTGTCTGACCAGAAGTAAGCAGCAGCAATCATCATTGACTCGTTCTTTTGCATATCGGCAATGGATAGCCTAATGCATTGGTCTAGCTTCCGTTCTGCCCAATGTACTTGCATGGACCTGTTTACCCTCAAGTACCAATCTTTCCTCCCTTTGGTGGTTTTGGGCCAAGATCGGAATGTATCTTTCCATAAATTCAGAGAGAAGTTTTGGGCTCTAAAAGGGATTATGTTAACTTCTGCGTTAATCAGATCAGTTGGTTCTGGGTTGCCCATTGGACCTAGGCATTGAAAATGCGGCTGATCGGTTGGAATAACTAACTTGTTGCGTAGTTCCTAAGTTTGGAGGATCCTAAGAACAGAGAAAAAGAGAAAAATTACCAACTGTATGAACTCGCAAAGACCAGAGGAATCAAGGTAAAAAGTAACGGAAGTGGATCGAACCATAGGGACGTCGAAGTTGATTGCCATTGTCTTGAGGAAGATGGGGGCACGAGCTGGAGATTCGAGGTTGACGCTGGAGAAAGTTCTTGTTGGTTGAGGTCGCGCGGTTGTTCGTCGGAGTCGCCGCCGAAAAGAGAGAATGCCAAAGGTTGGAGTCTGAGGGTAGAAGACGAGCGTTCCAGAAAAATCTATTTATAGGCCGCTTGGAGTAGGGGTATTCTGGACTTATCTCTATGCCGCGCGCGTGTGGGTCGAGGTGGTTCAGATGGATATGGTAACTGTTCGCACGATAATCAAGGGATTATACAGATGATTTGATGGCAAGTAATCATGACTTGGAAGAGATCTCGGTACATGATATTTTAATTCTGAAAATGGTGGCGTTATTATGTTAGGATCTTGCCGATGGATTATTGTTTCGGTATCTTAACCATAATCAGGGCAAGAGTGGTTGGAAATTGTGCGATATTTACTGAGGTGCGTGAATCAGGACTAGATTTGATTAGATTTGATAACAGATCATGTTTTGCTTGGAGGATGAGTTAAGGTAATTGGGCGAAGGCAAACGTTATCTGGAGTAAATTTCGAAGCATTAGTTTTATACTCCAAAATTGGGGGGGCATGTGTTGACACCGTTTTTTGCACCTGTCAAAATGATCAGAGTGGGCTAATCGGTAGGAAAGTTACTGTATACGCTGACAACCGATGAAAATCAGCTTGTGAAGATGGTTGCCGATGAATGGTGGTGACTGATGGAAAGGTTGATTTAGACTCAGAGGCGTTGCCGATAAGGTTGGAGATGTTATTGCCGATGTCGATGAAGGAAGGCTTGAAGACTGCTGCCGATGAAACAGGAAGTATGCCGATGGAAAGGAGGTCGATGAGAATTCCATCGTAATTGAGGCGGACAAGGAAATAGATAGGAGTTGATTTCCTTTTCTATATTTGTTAGAGTATGATTCATGTAAGAGTCACGTGTTTCCTTAGGTGTGGACTTGGTGTCCTAGTCGTATTTGGTTATGTCCTAGTCGTATTCGGCGACTTCATCAATTTGCATATTTTTCTTTTTTACGAGTTCTCATCGATTCGGCGAGCTGCATCGCTTCAGTGCGACCTTCGGCGATCCTCGAGTTCCGTGTGAGTACCTCTTGGCCGTGACTTCCGGGCGTATCGCTGTTGTCAGGACCAAAGTGCTCGTATCTTCATCCTTGTTGATTAACAAGTCAAATCAACTAGCATGCTTTGGATATCGATTTGGGTATTAGCCCTTTGTGTTTGCAGATCCACTTTTGCATCAACAGGGTGATGAGGATAGCATATAGGAGCGTCTGGATCTGTGGGTAGCACGTCTTGGTGTTGGACAAGCCTTCACTGATGAAGTAGACCGGACGCTGGACTTTGAGAACATGACCCTCCTCCTGCCGTTCCACCAAGACGGCGGCACTCACTACCTGAGTAGTGGCCGAGACGTATAGTAGGAGTGGTTCTCCTTCAGCTGGGGGCACAAGGATCGGGGCCTTTGTTAAAATTGCCTTGAGCCCATCAAGCGCCTCTTGGGCCTCGGGTGTCCAGGTGAAGCGGTCCGTCTTTCTCAGGAGCCAGTAAAGGGGCAGGCCTCATTCGTCGAGGCGTGATATGAAGTGGCTCAGCACTGCCAAGCACCCTGTGACTCGCTGTACCCCTTTCAAATCCCAGATTGGGACCATGTTTGCGATGGCAGAAATCTTCTCTAGGTTGGCTTCGATGCGATGCTTAGAGACGATAAAGCCAAGTAGCATTCCCCTTGGAATCCTAAAGATGTATTTTTCAGGGTTGAGCTTGATGTTCTTGGCCCGTAAGCACTTGAATGCCTAATCGAGATTAGCAACCAAGTTATCAGCTCGTTTTGACTTGACTACGATGTCATCTACGTAAGCCTCAACGGTCCGCCCGATGAGGTCCCCAAAAATGGTGAGCATGCAGCGCTGGTACGTACCCCCCGCATTCTTGAGGCCAAACAGCATGGTTACGTAGCAGTAGGTCCCGAATGGGGTGACAAAAGAGGTCGCGAGCTGGTCGGACTCTTTCATCGCGATTTGGTGGTAACCGGAGTAAGCATCAAGGAAAGAGAGAGCTTCACAACCCGAGCTAGAGTCGACTATTTGATCGATGCGCGGTAAAGAGAACAGGTGTTTGGGACAAGCCTTGTTGAGACCAGTGTAATCAACACACATTCTTCATTTACCATTCTTCTTTTTTACAAGTACAGAATTAGCTAACCACTCGGGATGGAACACCTCCTTGATGAATCTGGCTACCAGTAGCTTGTGAGTCTCCTCCACGATTGCTCTGCGCTTCTCCTCGTCGAAGCAGCGCAGTCATTGCCATACCGGTTTGGAGCCGGCCCGGATATCCAAGGAGTTCTCGGCGACTTTCCTCGGGATGCTAGGCATGTCCGAGGGACTCTACGCGAACATGTTGTTGTTCACACAGAGAAAGTCGATGAGCACTACTTCCTATTTGGGATCCAAGGCGGTGCCAACGCGCACCGTCTTGCTATTAGAGCCACTGGAGTCAAGGGGGACTTCCTTGGCCCTCTCGGTGGGTTTGAAGGAGCTGGGGACCGCTTGGGGTTAGATGCCTCTTTGAGGCATGCTTCCAGCTTAGTTGCAAGAGCTTTGGACTCGATGATGGCCTCGGCATACTCGCAGCACTCCACATCACACTCGTAGGTGTGCTGGTAAGTGGTGTGGACAGTGATGACCCCTTTGGGCCCTGACATCTTGAGTTTGAGGTAGGTGTAGTTCGGGATGGCCATGAACTTCATGTAGCATGGCCGCCCCAACACGGCGTGGTAAGTGTCGCGGAACCCCACCACCTCGAAGGTGAGGTTTTCCTTTCTGAAGTTGGAAGGATCCCCAAAGGTGACAAACAGATCGATTTGCCTGAGGGGCAAGGCTCGCTTCCCCAGTACGATACTGTGAAAAGGCGCTCCGCTCGGGCGGAGCTGGGTTTGACTGATCCCCATGGCGTCCAAGGTTTTAGCGTACATGATGTTGAGGCAGCTGGCTCCATCCATCAGTACCGTGGTGAATCACGTGTTGTCGATGATGGGGTCGACAACAAGCAGATATCGGCCCGGCTGAGGACGCGATCCGGATGGTCATCATGGTCAAAGGTGATGGCCGATCTAGACCAGTCAAGGAAGGCTAGCATTGCTGGCTTGGCGGCGTAGACCTCCCGGTGTTCTAGCTTGCGCTGGCGCCTAGAGTCATAGGCCACGGGGCCGCCAAAGATCATGAAGCAGTTGTTGATGACAAGGAAGTTGTCATCTTTCTCCCTGCCATCACCCTTGTCTTCCTCGGGCCTCTTGCCAGGGTCGCCCTTCCCCTAGGCACCCCCGGAGAAGTAGTGTTTCGTCATGCCACACTCCTTGAGGGTGTGTGTTGGTACCAACAGTATGGGGGTACCCACATCATCGATAATAAAAAAATGACTAAAGCCACAGCACAACGCAGCCCACCTCAAAACCGCATAACAGGTCCATCTCGTACGAGGCTGGCTCGACGGAGCGCCTCGACCGCGCTATGGCTCCGACTCGTGCAAGGCACCCTCGACGGGAACACCTCGACCGCGCCCCGTCCCGTACAACGAGGCACCTCGACCGCACTCCGACTCGCACGAGGCTCGTTCGCCCACTAAAAAAACTCTGACTCGCATGACCCCGGGTCGGAGCGCTCGACCCACTCAATTCACCTACCCTGAGACAAAAGTCAGAGCATTTAATGCGATTACCTGCTACCACCTACCGACATGGCCACAACTAGGATCGACGTGGGAACAACGCTGGTGTCAGTCCTGACTGTTTTACCGCCCATCCCGTGATGGGAGGTGAAAGTCGTCACTGTACACACATTACCGTGCACTATCCATCGCCAGTTACCCTCGAGGGAGGATACGACAAAGCCCGTATTCCGCAATCTCAGGATTCGGCCTTATCCCTCTGGCCTCGACCCGGCCTCGACGCCCAGCACAGTTCCACAGGGAAAGAAGGACGGTATGGCACGGTGCTCCGGGTCATTTCATCGACTCATCCTCTACGTCACGGTACCCAGGGATGGCCGGCCACTCCAGGGCACATCGCTACAGTCACCTCAACAGGGATCGACAAAACATCACCTCAAGGCTCCCGGCATCCTGGCCTCCCCTCGCCCTATAAAAAGGGCAGGCCGGGGCTTTACAACGGATAGAAGACAACAAGTAACAAACCATACACCAGACAAAAGCCAAGTTCCGATTCACTCAAAGAGCTTCTCAATAGAGATCAACATCTCAAGCAATCATCTTTGTACTCCTCTCTCTTTGAGACTTGGGCTCGCCGCCCTCTCTCACAAGCTTGTAACCCCTACACAAGCACCTCGGTGCAAGGAAATACAAAACTCTCTCCCCCCGCTGGACGTAGGGCCTTCTTCCGCCCGAACCAGGATAAACCCCCGTGTGTTCTCCTTGCATCACCATCCAGGATAGGGACACGCAGCATTTACTAGTTGGTTTAGGACCCCCTCGGGACCGGACACCGATAGTTGGCGCGCCAGGTAGGGGACCGATGCGTGCCAACATCGTTTCCCCGCCATTCTTTCCTGGATGGCTGACCCCGAACGCCCTATCCCGTTGGCCACGGTGATCTGGTTTGGGAGTTTAGAGTTCATGTCGCTTGGCTATGGCTACGATATGGTCCTCCTCCCGCCCAGGCACCCGATCGACAAGGATTACGAGCTCTCCCAGCCCGGGGGAGCACTCCGCCGGTATCGTCGCTCTCGGCAGGCGCGAGCCGCCAGACGACGACGAGCCCGGCGCACCCACCGTCTTCACCTCACGGAGAATGATGGGATTCCCCGATCCGGCGCCTCTCAGCCAGACGCCAACCCAGATTTCCTCGTTGAGTGTCTGGGTAGGATGAGCTTGGCCGGGGGTAAGATGCCGATGGAGAATTCCACCACTCCCCCGTTCGGTGAGACACCACCACTGCCCGGATCAGCCACTCCGGTGCGGGCAGCGACATCTCCATCACCATTCCCATTTGGGCTAGACTCGGTTGCCCGGACCTACGCTTCCTCCGTAAGCACTAGCATGAGTGCCTACGAGGAACTCCCCGGGTACCATCTACGCTCCGCTCTGGACCTCGTTGCATCCACGCCAGCCTCTGATTATCTGGACTCTACGGAAACCCCAGAAACAGAGCCCCGTGTGACCGCTTCTCAGCGTCGCGATCACGGAGGCGATCTGCAACGGCCTCACATTCCCCCGTCATACTACTACTTTGGTGCTCCTGACTCCGACTCGGCTGATGACACCTATGATCCGACCCGTGAATGCTTCAACATCGATGTTGAAAGCAAGTCGGAATCAGAGGACGAAGAGCCAGTCGAAGGAAGGCACACGCCACCTCATGTCGAGCTCCCTGCTGAGCAAGACGAGGCTCAGTTCCTTGCGGATCAAGGAATGCAGCTCGAGCAAATTCGCGAGTTACAGGACAGGCTTGACGAGGAACAAGAAAACCTGCACCTACTCCAACAAACCCTCGAGCGTGAGCGCGCGGAACGCGCACTTGGCGGAAGGGCTCGCGAGAGGGCCCGTGACGTCAACCGTCGCATCGACGAGGACCAGGTGGTCGATCCCCCGGTCTTCGCTCGAGCCAGCCAAAACATCGTCGCTGCCGCCATGCTCCTCTGCAACATTCCCAAGCCATCAAACCCCAACGCCCGTCGGGCTCGAGATGAAATCCGAGAACTTCTCGAGACTGCTACCATGCAGCAGGCCAAGAGCTCTGCCTCGAGGCGACACGAGCCAGCCTCGGAGCAGCTCGTCGAGCCCTCCCGACAGGAGAGAGAGGCCTCAGTTCATCCCGAGCCTGCCCGGCGAAACCGGGTAGCTCCTGCCCCTGAGCCCACCGCCAACGACCACGAACCTTGAGACACCTGTGGCAACATCGTCGAGCGCCGCACGCGCAAGCACGGTGACGGCGTGGCTTGAGGCTACCACGTGCACAGGGGCGGACGCTACGATAGCTCGGAAGATCGTAGTCCTTCACCCGAGCCTCCAGGCCCTCGGGTCTTCAGTAAGGCTATCCGTGAGACGGTGCTCCCGGCTCGGTTTCGCCCTACCACGACTCTTACCAAGTACAACGGCGAGACCAAACCCGAACTTTGGCTTGCCGATTTCCGCTTGGCGTGTCAGCTGGGTGGGGCCACCGACGACCGGGTCATCATTCAACAACTCCCCCTATTCCTCTCCGACACCGCCCGAGCCTGGCTCGAGGATCTCCCGCCTCGACAGATCCACGACTGGGACGATCTCGTGAGGGTGTTCGAGGGAAACTTCAAAGGGACCTACATGCGCCCCGACAACTCGTGGGACCTCCGGAGCTGCAAGCAGAAACCGGGTGAATCCCTCCGGGATTACATCCGACGCTTCTCCAGGCAGCGCACCGAGCTCCCCAACGTCACCGACTCCGATGTAATTATGGCTTTCCTCTCTGGAACCACCTGCAAGGAGTTAGTCCGAGAGTTGGGCCGTAACACCCCACTCACTGCCAACGGGTTGATGGACATCGTCACCAACTTTGCCACTGGCGAGGAGGCAGTTGGAGCCATCTTCAGCGGTGACCAAGACAAAGGGAAGCAGAAGGTCGATGATCCCACAGGCTCCAATCGGGGCTCCAAGAGGAACAACCGAAAGAAGAAGAAGAACCAGCAAGGCAAGCTCGAGGCCCCGGCCGACAAGCTTGTCGCTGCTGCCGAGCGCAAGAAACCTCGAGGCCCCCCCGGCGGGGGCATCTTCGACAAAATGCTCAAAGAACCGTGTCCCTACCACAAGGGACCCACTAACCATAACCTTGAAGATTGTCACATGCTCCGCAGGTACTTTGAGGGCGTAGGCGTCAAGAAGGACGACAAGAAGGAAGACCCCAAGGGTGACGACAAGGATGGGGGATTCCCCGAGATCCACGACTGCTTCATGATCTACGGAGGGCCCTCGACCCGCCTCTCAGCGCGCCAGCGCAAGCGAGAGCGGCGGGAGGTCTTCTCCGTACAAACGGCGGTCCCCCGCTTCCTTGACTGGTCGGAGATGGCCATCACTTTCGACCGTGATGATCATCCTGACCACGTCCCCAGTCCGGGAGTCTACCCGCTTGTTGTTGATCCCGTCATCACCAACACACGCCTCACCAAGGTGCTCATGGACGGTGAAAGTAGCCTCAACATCATCTACGCCCAGACCCTTGACCTTCTGGGGGTCGAGAGAGCGCGCCTCCAACCTAGCGTCGGGGGCTTCCATGGAGTCGTGCCAGGGAAATGGGTAGAACCCCTCGGACGGGTTGATCTGCCTGTTTGCTTTGGCACACCGGCCAACTTCAGAAAGGAGATGCTCACTTTCGAAGTGGTCGGATTCCGTGGAACGTACCACGCTATCCTCGGGCCCCATGCTACGCCAAGTTCATGGCGATCCCAAACTACACCTACCTCAAGCTCAAGATGTCAGGCCCAAACGGTGTCATCACTGTAGGGCCCTCATATGAACATGCCTACGAGTGCGACGTCGAGTGTGTCGAGCATGGTGAGGCTGTTTTGGAATTGGCGACCTTGGCTGCAGACCTCGACGGTCTCGCCAACGAGATTCTCGACCCAAAGCGCCATGCCAACAGCTTCGAGCCTACAGAAGACATCAAGCTCGTGCCCCTCGACCCTGCCAATCCCAAAGGGAAGGTGCTGAGCATCAGCGCCACCCTCGATCCCAAATAGGAAGCAGTGCTCGTCAACTTTCTCCGCGCGAACATCAACATCTTTGCGTGGAGTCCCTCGGATATGTCGGGCATACCCAGGGAAGTCACCGAGCACGCCTTGAAGATCCAGGCCGGCTCCAAACCGATGAAGCAACGCCTGCGCCGCTTCGACGAGGAGAAGCGTAGGGTCATCGGCGAGGAGATACACAAGCTGTTGGAGGCCGGATTCATCAAGGAGGTTCATCATCCCGAGTGGCTAGCTAATCCTGTATTAGTTAGGAAAAAGAGTGGGAAGTGGAGGATGTGTGTAGACTATACTAGTTTGAATAAAGCATGTCCAAAAGTTCCTTTTCCTTTATCACGCATTGATCAAATCGTTGATTCCACCGCGGGATGTGAAATTCTCTCATTCTTAGATGCATACTCCAGTTACCACCAGATTAAAATGAAAGTGTCCGACCAGCTCACGACTTCATTCATTACCCCATTCAGCATGTACTGCTACGTTACGATGCCTTTCGGTCTCCGAAACACGGGGGCCACGTACCAGCGATGCATGCAGCACGTTTTCGGGGAACACATCGGGTCAACCGTCGAGGCTTACGTCGATGACATCGTTGTCAAAACAAAACAAGCCAACGATCTTGTCAACGACCTTGACGTCGCATTCAAATGTCTCCGAGCAAAAAAACATCAAGCTCAATCCCGAGAAATGCGTTTTTGGCGTTCCTTGAGGTATGCTTTTAGGGTTCATCGTGTCTAAGCGTGGCATCGAAGCCAACCCAGAAAAAATCACAGCAATAACCAAGATGGGCCCCATCCGAGATCTGAAGGGCGTACAGAGGGTCATAGGCTGCTTGGCGGCACTCAGCCGTTTCATTTCGTGCCTCGGCAAAAAAGCGCTCCCTCTGTACCGCCTCTTGAAGAAATCGGAGCGTTTTTCCTGGACCCTCGAGGCTGAGGAAGCTCTTGCAAAACTCAAGGCCACACTCTCTAACTCACCAATCCTCGTCCCTTCGACCCCAGGAGAACCGCTCCTACTCTATGTCACCGCGACATCACAAGTAGTCAGCGCGGTCCTGGTTGTCGAACGGGCCGAGGAAGCACATACCTTGCTCGTCCAGAGACCGGTCTATTTCATTAGTGAGGTGCTCTCGGAAACCAAGGTACGGTACCCACAAATCCAGAAACTGCTATATGCCGTCGTCCTGACACGGCACAAACTCCGTCACTACTTCGAGGGTCACTCGGTAACTGTGGTTTCTTCTTTCCCCTTGGGAGAGATAGCCCAGAACCGGGAAGCCTCGGGTAGAATTGCCAAGTGGGCAGTCGAGCTCATGGGCGAGACCCTATCTTAAGCGCCGCGCAAAGCTATTAAGTCGCAGGTATTAGCAGACTTCCTGGCCGAGTGGACCGACACCCAACTCCCCCCTACACAGCTCCAAGCTGAGCTCTGGACCATGTACTTCGATGGGTCGTTGATGAAAACAGGAGCAGGCGCGGGTTTGCTCTTCATCTCGCCTCTCGGGGTTCACATGCGCTACGTCATCCAGCTTCATTTTCCTGCGTCAAATAACGTCACCGAATACGAGGCGCTCGTTACAGGGCTGAGAATTGCCATCGAGCTTGGGGTCCGACACCTTGACATTCGAGGCGACTCCCAGCTCGTGATCGATCAGGTCATGAAGAGCTCGAGCTGCCGTGATCCCAAGATGGAAGCCTACTGCCAAGAGGTGCGGCACCTAGAGGACAAGTTTCACGGCCTCGAGCTCAACCACATCGCACGCAGGTATAATGAGGCCGCCGATGAACTGGCGAAAATCGCGTCCAGTCGAACTACGGTTCCACCAGACGTTTTCGCAAAAGATCTCCAGCAGCCATCCGTCAACCTTGGGCCAAACGGAAGGGTCGACAGGACGTCACTCGACCCCCCACCTGAGGCAGAAGCCCCCTCGACCAGGGCTAAAGCCATGCAGGTGGAAGGCTTGACCCCACCATCTGACCTCGAGCCTGACTGGCGCGTTCCGTACCTCGACTACCTTATCCGAGGGGACCTCCCCTCGGATAAGACAGAGGCTCGATGGATCGCTCGCCGAGCCAAAACCTTTGTGATCTTTGGCGACGGTAGGGAGCTGTACCGCCGCAGCCCTACCGGCATCCTCCAACGCTGCATCACAAATGAGGAAGGCAGAAACCTGCTCGACGATCTGCACTCGGGGGCTTGCGGTCACCACGCAGCGCCTCGAACCCTTGTCAGAAATGCTTTCCGACAAGGATTCTATTGGCCAACCGCGGTCTCCGACGCTGTCAAGCTAGTACGCTCCTGCAAAGGTTGCCAGTACTATGCAAGACAGACCCATCTCCCAGCACACGCCCTGCAAACCATCCCCATCACATGGCCGTTTGCCGTTTGGGGGCTCGACCTTGTCGGACCCTTGAAAAGGACAACCGGCGGCTTCACCCACTTGCTCGTTGCAATCGACAAATTCTCCAAGTGGATCGAGGCCCGCCCTATCACCAGCATCAGGTCCGAGCAGGCTGTGCTCTTCTTCACCGACATTATCCATCACTTTGGGGTCCCCAACTGTATCATCACGGACAACGGCACCCAGTTCACTGGTAAAAAGTTTCTGGATTTCTGCGACAGCCATCACATCCGTGTGCTCTGGTCAGCCGTGGCTCATCCAAAAACAAATGGGCAAGTGGAATGTGCCAACGGCATGGTCCTGCAAGGCCTGAAACCCAGAATTTTTGACAAACTAAACAAACATGGCAAGAGATGGGCTGCCGAACTTCCCTCGGTCCTGTGGAGCTTAAGAACAACGCCGAGTCGAGCCACGGGGTTCACTCCATTCTTCATAGTCTACGGATCTGAGGCCGTGCTCCCCACTGACATAGAGTATGGGTCCCCAAGGCTAAAGGCCTACAACGAGAGAAATAATGACGCCGCAAGAGAGGACGCCCTCGACCAGCTCGAAGAAGCCCGAGATGTAGCCCTGTTACATTCTGCCAGGTACCAGCAAGGTCTCCGATGCTACCACGACAGACACGTCCACAAGCGTGACCTCAACGTCGGCGACCTGGTGCTACGACGGAGCCAGAACACCAAGGGACGCCACAAGCTCATGCCACCATGGGAAGGACCATACATCATCGCAGAAGTACTAAAGTCAGGCACCTACAAGCTATCCAACGAGAAGGGCAAAATCTTCACCAACGCTTGGAACATTGAACAGCTACGTCGCTTTTTCCCTTAAAAAGCCTCGAGGCTCTGTAACTTCTTTTCAATTTCGTCAATAAAGAATACAGCGATGTTCAAACTTTCATTTTGCAAATAATCAGGAAGGATCGATTCTGTTCTCCCAGAATCGGCCCTCCCTCGGGGGCTACAAGGGGGGCGAACCCCCAGTCCCCGAAAAAACTTGTATTCTTTTTTTCAAAATTGAAGAACTACCTCCTAAGTCTAACAACGCTGCAAGTGCGCCCTGAAGCTCGAAGGGGCCCTCGAGCCGCGAGATCTCCCACGCCTCTGAGGCTATGGCACCTCCACTCACCCCTTACGCCAAAGGGCGCAACCGCACGTTAAAAGGACCTGATGGCAGTTCATAACTTTGAAAAGGAATACACCCCCATCGCTTAGATCAGGTTCTTGCACGATCCACGAGGCCGCAAGAGGCACCCTGAAGCTCGAGGGTAGTCGAGCCGTGAGGCCGCTTATGCCTCCGAGGCCACAGTACCTCCACTCGCTCCCTTACGCCAAAGGGCGCAACCGCGTGCTAAGTAAATCATGCGAGAGCACGGATCAAACGATAAAGGGAAGAAAAGCTCGAACAAAATTTAAGAAACCAAACGTCGGTTTATGTCTCGAGTTTTCAAGGCCTCCGAGGCCACCATGACCAAAATACGAAATATTAACTAATTACACGGGCCTTTGCGCCCAGATTTGGCTCACAGGCCCTCATCGTCGGCAGGCGGAACCACCTCGGCTTCGAAAAGTGAGGCCAGGCGGCTCCCAGGCTCTTCTACGGCTCCGATCAGCTCCAGGCAGGCGTCCTCGTTCTCCTCGTCCGTCCGATCCGGGTCTGTGATGAAGCCGTCAGCGACAAGCTCCATATCGAACACAAACCCAGACCGGACGACGGCCAACGCCCTCTTCACGCCATGGTGAAGGCTGCCCCGTATCCTTTCACGGACGAGGCAGCCCAGCGCCGCCATTCGGTGGACGAAGGAGTTCCCCGAGGCGTCCTCCCCGGTGTCGGTGTCAGGCTCGACCCCTAGGCCATCACACACGGAGGTGATCGCGCCCTGGAGCAGCTGGGTCCTCTGGGTCTCGACTTCGAGGAGGCTCTGGAAGGAATTGGTAGACGCCTGGGCCACCTGATGCTCCCTCTCCAGCTCTGAAACAACAATAAACCGAATTAATACTAACACGGGGCCTCGACGCCGTGGCCGTAACAACCACACTTACCCTCGGTGTGGGTCTGCAAGCCCATGACCTCGTCGCGAAGCCCCCCGCACGTCCCCTCGAGCTCTTGAAGAGCGCTGTCCCTGTCACGAACGGTCGCCCTCAGCGCCTCGATCTCCTGGCGAGCGGTCTGGAGAGCCGCGTCCTTCTCCTAGACGGCTCCGTTCAGCGCCGTGATCTTGTCCTTCAGGGCGCCAAAGCAAGCTGTGACCTGCCTGATCTGGACGTTGAGGGCGTCGCGCTGACGGCTGACCAGGGAAACGTCCTCCTCGAGCTCCTTCACCCGTGCCGACAGGGGCTCGAGATCCCTGCGGGCCTGGGCTGCCTCCTCCCGAGCCTTGGCCGTGTCTGCGCGCACCACGGCCTCAGTCGCCCAGGCCTGCATCGCCTCCTCCTTCACCGCCGCGTAGGCGACGCGTAGCTCAGCCATCTTGGCATTCCGATCGGAAGCTGTTTCTGGGCCTCCTCGACCAGAACCCGTTGCTGGGCTAGCGCAGCCCACACGCCACTCTCATCCCGGATGAAGAGTGACTTGCGGCGGGAGTATTCCTTGAGCTCCTGATCATGGTTCGAAAAAACCAAAAAGATTAAGAGCCGAGGGAAAAAGATAGCAAGAGAACCACGAAAAGAGCTGACAAGTCAAACATACCTCGGTGGCATCCCGCACACCTCGTGACAAGGTCTCTGTCGCCACATGAAGCGCTCGCTTGAGGTGTCGACGGAGACCCTCGAGGTACTCCCAGCGGTGCACCTCGTCCCTGTCGTTCAGGGTGAAGATGGGCTCGGCGTCGGGGTTCGCAGCGTCCCTGAACTGGAGGGACGGTCCCCCCCCACCGCGGTATCTCTGCCTCCGCCCACGCTATAGCAAGCGCGGTGATGTTCGGCAACGAGGACGATGATCCGGCCGGGGCGTCTCCCGGCCCCGCGGAAGGACCGGCCTTGCCCGCGGCTCCCGCCTCACCGACCGCCGTCAAGGCACCAGCCTGGTCTGCGGCCTCGCCCTCCTCGACTCCGACCACCTGTTTCCCCTTGTCTTGGGGAGAGTCGTCGAGGGTGAGGTCCACCGTGACCAGCGCTGACTCTTCTGTAGGGGCCGGCCCCTCGACCGCCGGCATCTCGGGAGCCGGCGCCTCGACTACCGGCACCTCTTCTTCTGGGGCCTCGGGCAGGGGCTCGGCTGCCCCACCCTCCACCGTAGCCGCCGGCTCCGCCGGTGGGTCTTGCTGCGGCTGCAGCTCTCCCGCCTGTGCCGCCTCCTGTCCCGCCGCCGGCGGGACCTCCTCCATAGCCACATCTGCATCCGCTCGCTCCGCGTCGTGGACGGATGCTTCGACCGTTGTGGCCTCGACGGCGGCCTTGGCCATCGACGACGGCCTCGGCTCCGCCTCGCCCGTGCTGGGCGCCACCACCTCCGCCGGTCCTGACCCCTGTGCGGTGGGGCCGGAACCGGCAGCCCCCGAGGCACCTGCCGTCGCCTAGGCCGCCCCCTGCTGCTGCCTTAAGCGCTCCTTCACGGCCTCCACCCGCTGGACCCAACCGGCATCCTGCGCCGCCGTCCAGTTAATGACGACGGCGCTCGCCTGAAGCGACTTCACGGGGGTAGGCCCCATCAGCTCCGCCTTCCGCTTTAACCTACAAAGTGAAAAGGAATGTCAGTGAACGGATCTAGAGAAAGGCGAAAGAATCGAACACAGACACTTACCCGGAAATCGGCACCAAGGGCCTCGACCCCGGACGGTCCGAACCTCCCGGCGCGGCCGGTGGTGGCCTCGCGGCAGCCCCACCAGTGGGCCAGGCACTCCTTGGGGCCCTGGCCGAAGCGCCGCCCTGCGTCCTCTACGCCTCCGAGGCCAGCTGGCCTCGGGTCCTTACGCCTACCGGTGGCGCCGCCGATGACGACGCCGGGGCCGCTGCTCCAGCCTCCGCCTGAGCTGGCGGGGCCTAAACCGGTGCAGGCGGCTCGGTCGACCCCCCTGCTGGGTCTGGGGTAAGGTGGCCCCTCCCGTCGAGGGGCCTGCCTCCTTCTCCGCCACCTCCTCCATCTCCTCGACCACAATGACCGAGGAGGACGACCCCCGACAGGCTCCAACAGGGGGCGAATGTCGGGGAGGTCCCCCAGGCCGGTCGCGGCTTCATACCATGACAGGGCGTCATCGTCTTCGCCGTCGCTGTCGTCGTCGTCCTCCCCCGAGACCGTCTCAGAGGGAGACTCTGCAAGGGGGACCCCGTCGATGGCCTGCTGGCGCCGAAGTTTCTTCAGCGCCTCCGCCTCCTTGGCCTTGCGGAGCTGCCGCTTCTTGGCCGACTCCTTGACCTGCTTTTTCTTGGACGCGTGCTGGCGTTGAGCCTCCCGGGAGGGCCGGTCCTCTAGGACTGGTGGCCGCGTCTCCCGCAACGCCGATAGATCCTGTGCGTCGGCCTCGACCGAATCAGCAAAATCCAAAAATAAACGAAACAAGCGAACGTACCGACCCAAAAACACTTACCACGGGCTCGAACCCCTGGGTAGGTCGCAAGGGGACCCTGTCGACCTCCTCCACCTTGAAATTTCCCACCATCCGGCGCGCCCGCCGGAGGACCTCCTCAAGGACGAGGGACTCGTGGGACATCAGGCTCCCCTCTAGGGACGCCTCCGGAGTCATCTGGTCGAGGCGGAGGCGGCGCTGACACAGCGGTATCACCCTACGTCGGTGAAACGTCGTGGCCACCGCCACCGCCGTCAAGCCCCGAAGGCGGAGCTGCCGCAGCGCCGCCAGCAGCGGGTCCAGGCGCGGCTTCTCGGCCTCTGGGACTCCGTAGTTCCAGTTGTCCTCTCGAGCGGTCAGCACTCGGCCGGTATACCTCGGCAACTGATTCTCATCGTTGCGGAGATAGAACCAGCCCTCGTGCCAACCACTGTTCGAGGAGATGAGGTGAGCCGGGATATACAGATCCGCCCGACCCGACCTCACCTGCAGGACGCAGCTCCCTGCTTGAGCCGCGCACCGGAGCCCCTTCTCCCCCGCCTTCTTGGCAAAGAGCTCGGCCTTGAAGAGGTGAAGCCACAGATTCCACTGCGGCTCCACCCCTAGGTAGCCCTCGCAGACCGCCGCAAAGATGGCGGCCTGCGCAATGGCGTTAGGGGCGAGGTGGTGCAGCTCCACCCGGTAGTAGTAGAGGAGCGCGCGCATGAAGACGATCACCGGTACGCCGAATCCCCGCTCGTGGAAGCAGATGAAGCTCACCACGTACCCCTCGGGGGGCGCCGGCTCCCGGTGACCAGGAGGCGGCGCAATCCACTCCGGCTACGACCGACTCGTCCTCGGCCGTAGCAGCCCATCCTCGACCAACTCCTCCAACCTCCTCTCCGTCACCGAGGAGGCGGCCCAGTCGTCGGCGGGGAGGATCTAGCTCTTTCCTGCCATTGGGGCTACGGAAAGCCGGATGAACGAAGAGGGTGCGGTGGCGGCGGTGCTGGATGTGGGCAGAGAGCGCAAGGGGCAAAGGGCTGTCTGAGGCAAAGATTGCAAGAACGCAAAGGATCGGTAGGGGAGGCGGACCCCTAGGCTTTGTTTTTATAGCCCCGACGGAAGCCCAACGGCCACGTGAAAAGGTAGGAGCGGTTTCCCGCATTTAATGCACGCACCTAACCGTTTCCCTCAATCTCGCAGGAGCTGGGCACGTGGCCGTCCCCCACGCCGTAACCGTACGCCACGTTGCCCACTACCACGCCAATCTCGCCCTAAAAAGGCGCGCCTGGCTAACGGGCGGGGCGAGATCCGCGGACGGATATTCCTAGATACCTGGTAAACGGGCTCCGAGCCCGCCATAAGTCTCGAGGGAATGGGACCTGGCCCTCGACCCGGGTTCGACAGCTGCCCTCGAGCAACGGAGTTAGGGACGTCTAGGGGTGCGCCCGTGCATGGCCAGGGCTCGAGCCACGCTCTCAAGGCACCCCAAGACGTATTCGAGGCCAAAGAAGGAGGTCGACGTAGGAATCCCCTCGAGGGAGGCACCGAGCCCTCGGATCCCGTCGCAGGGAACCGACATCCACATGACCACTCCTTGGCATTTTTTGAGGGCGCCTCTGGGCCACTAGCCGACTCCTAACGACTGGAGCACGGGCTCGCACTCGAATTCCCCCACTAGCAGCTCATCGGAGATCGTCGGAACTCGCCCAAACAGGGGTAGTACGGCGTTCCCCACCCCTCCTCCTCCTCTCTGAAGGAGGAGCATGAGGGTCGCACAACGGAAGACGGCCGGGACTCTGACCGACCTCGTGCGCACGAGGCTCGGGGGCTTGACCGCAACAAACCATTCACAAATAAAACGCGTAAAAGACCTCGGAGGAGTCTCAACACTCCACCGAGGCCTCGGGGGCTACACCCGGCGGGTGCGCTCGACCGCGCTCTGGCTCCGACTCGTGCGAGGCACCCTCGACGGGAACGCCTCGACCGCGCCCCGTCCCGTACAACGAGGCACCTTGACCGCACTCCGACTCGCACAAGGCTCGTTCGCCCACCGAAAAAACTCCGACTCGTATGACCCTGGGTCGGAGCGCTCGACCCACTCAATTCACCTACCCCGAGACAAAAGTCAGAGCATTTAATGCAATTACCTGCTACCACCTACCGACATGGCCACAACCAGGATCGACGTGGGAACAACGCCGGTGTCAGTCCTGACTGTTTTACCGCCCATCCCGTGATGGGAGGTGAAAGTCATCACTGTACACACCTTACCGTGCACTATCCATCGCCAGTTACCCTCGAGGGAGGATACGACAAAGCCCGTATTCCGCAATCTCGGGATTCGGCCATATCCCTCCGGCCTCGACCCGGCCTCGACGCCCAGCACAGTTCCACAGGGAAAGAAGGACGGTATGGCACGGTGCTCCGGGTCATTTCATCGACTCATCCTCTACGTCACGGTACCCAGGGATGGCCGGCCACTCCAGGGCACGTCGCTATAGTCACCTCAACAGGGATCGACAAAACATCACCTCAAGGCTCTCGGCGTCCTGGCCTCCCCTCGCCCTATAAAAAAGGCAGGCCGGGGCTTTACAACGGATAGAAGACAACAAGTAACAAACCACACACCAGACAAAAGCCAAGTTCCGATTCACTCAAAGAGCTTCTCAATAGAGATCAACATCTCAAGCAATCATCTTTGTACTCCTTTCTCTCTTTGAGACTTGGGCTCGCCGCCCTCTCTCACAAGCTTGTAACCCCCTACACAAGCACCTCGGTGCAAGAAAATACAAAACTCTCTCCCCCCGCTGGACGTAGGTGTAACACCTCAAGTGTTTAGCTCCATAATTGCATTGCATTTGCATAAGCATAAGCATGCATCATTCATGTTATTTTATGTGATGCAACAAATGTGATTGTTTTTTAGAGTTTTGTTTGGCTCACATCATGTGATACTTGGTAGTTGGTGTAACTAAAAGGTAGAGTAGCCATTTATGTCTCACAACACCTTAGTTATACTTAGGGTAACTCATGGAGCAAGGTTCAAGTTGACCAAAATCACCAAAATGCCCTCCAAGGTGTAGTTGACCACCATTTAGCCTTAGGATGCTCTAGTTTGACCAATTAAAAAGTCTAGCTTAGAGACCTTGCATGGGGGAGCACCCTTAAGCAAAGTTGTAGGGAATTTTATGGGGAACAAAAGTCTCAATATGACCATCTCATGAAACTGACCTTAACATGCTCAAAAATGGCCCACAAGTCAGCTAGAGGGGTTGGCTCAACACTTAGAAATTTTTCTAAGTCTCCAAGTGTCCCTCCAGTTTTATTGTGGCCTACTTTAGGAGCTTGTAGTTTGCAAACCAGGCCAAACCAGCTTCCACTCATATTGACAAACTTGTAGCCCTCATGTAGCTCTACAACATTGCCAACATCACCCATGCCTAGTTCTCAATAGTTTAGGAGATATAGTGTCAAGAAGTTAGGGTTTCAGTCGGCTTTTATCACTGAAACTACGTTTCAGTTTCAAGGGGCACCACTTTGGAGCTTTATAGTTTCAAATCCAAGCCGAATTTGTTCTGGAGCCAATTAGCAAAGTTGTTGACCTCACGAAGCCCTACAATTTTGATGTTATCATCTGCTCCTAACTCGAACTAGTTTAGGAGATAATCAGTGCCAAACTCGCTCTGTCAATCGGCCATTGATGTCACATTGCAGCTCCGATTCAGTCAACGAACTCGGACGACGGCCGTGTCGTGGCGTGCGGGCAGAAGAACATCGCCGCCTGGCGACCGAGCGCTGCCATTCCCTCCACGTCGCGAGCCCAGGCGTGAGTTTGAACACCGAGCGGCCACCTCCACCCCCTCACTCACGCTCACTCTCTTCTCCCTCCCTCTCGCTCTGGCTGGGCTCACCGAGGCGGAAACCGGAGACACCATTGCCGCCGCAGCCGTCTCCGAGCTCGCACACGCTCACCACCGCACCACCACTCACCAGATCACGTCCGTCCCTCCGCCTCACCACCCTACACCTCCTCGACCAGCTAGTAGAGTTGATTGAGCCTGAGGTGAGCCACATTGTCACCTCCGCCCCCTCCCAAAAGGTCACCGGAGCTCCGCCATGTTCGGTTCACCGTGGCCAGCACCACACCGTAGTTCTCCGCCTGCCCTCACCCACGTTTCCTCCTCCCTGTCACGTGTAGATGCTAGGGTAAAGATGCTACCGCCAGCATCGAGTTAGCCAGGCCGGAACAAGACCGCGCACGGCCGCGCCATGGCTGCCGGCTAGGTGCTCACGCGGTCAAGCAGCTCCGCTCCATCCCCGTCTGTGTGAGTGGTCTCGAGAGGTCCGCTAGGAGTCCAGGAAGGTGATGCACCCTTCGGTCGGTCGTGCGACGGCCGGGACTCGCCGGCGTACCGCCAGGCACCACGGCCGTCCGCCATCGCCGTCGGCCTAGGTGCTGCAGTGCAGCAGCTTTGTGGAAAAGGGCTAGCCTCGGTGCGGTTGGGTTTGGGTAAGACGTCGGTGAACTTGGATTGGTCGGAGGAGCCACCGGCGGCGAGGAATCGCTCGCCGGAGCTCACTGCCGCCCGCTCCTCTGTCCCCTTCCACTGACACGGGGAACCCACCTGTCTGTTGCCGCGCGCGGGCGGGAGCCGAGCGGGCCGCGCGCGCGCGTCTTGGGCCGCGTCTGTCTCGGGCCGGCCCAGCACTGTAGCGGTTAGGGTTCAGTTTTGTTTTTTCTTTCTTTTTGTCACAGATTTTTGTGGTTGTTTGGAAATTGTAGATCTAGGGTTTCACTTGCTCAAAAATCATCAGATAAATTTTATTATGATCTACATGATGTGTAGTATTTTAGAAAAATATAAATCTGGTATGTGATGTTTAGTTTCTGGGAGAATTTAATAGACCTTTCAAATGTGTTTTGAAATGAATGCAAATTTGTTAAATGTATAACTTGAGCTGTAGTATCCCAAAAATTATGAAATTTGGTGGGTAGGTTAATTTATACTTGCCCTAGCTCTGGTAAAAATTTGGGCATTAATGCTTAAGTACTTTTCCAGTTATAATGCTATCTTGTTATTTTCGGAAATACTTGAATGAATTTTAGTAATTTTTCTACATGTGCAATGTTCTTATAAATTTTTGGAGAATGTCTTGGTACCCTAGAGTGTCTAAGAAAAATATGAAATCTGGCGTTTGATACTTTTCAATATGATTTGTTAATTATACAAAAATCAGCCTTTTGGGCTTGTGAATTTTGTGTAGGGAGTTCCTTTGAATAAATTTAGTTAAAATTTTTACAGTAGTCTCTTTTTGGGTCAGAGAGTCCCCTGTAATTTTTGTAGAATTTTAGGAGCAGTTTACATATATGTTTAAAATTCCACTTAATTAATTAAGTAAATTAAGAAATGAGTATAAATAAATGTTCTAGGTGGGCACACCTTACTTTCTGGTGTTTTGTGACCTATGTGAACTTGTGGTAACACTAGTTTGGTCTTAAGGGATGTTTGCCACATAAATAAATATTTAATCCTTGCAATTCTAGGTTTTCTGAACAGCTGTAGTATTTCTAGGTTTGACCTTTGATAAAGATGGTTGCTGGAAAACTTGTAAATACCAAAGTTGTAGTAAACTTGATCAACTAGCTTGTATCAAAATTTGGGAGCATTTGGCTTAGTAGTTTAGGAGTTATTGCTGTTTAAAGTGACAGTCCAGAATTGGTTACTCTCTGTTTAGAGAGGACAGATTCTGGAACTTATGAAATTCGACATGGAAAACTTAGGAGTTTAGGGTTGAGGTCTGAAAATGATTTGTAGTGCATTTCTTAAGCTTTCCAGATTGTCTTAGATCATATCTTTTGGAGTTGGAAATCTCCAGTTATGTTACAAACAAGTAGCCGCTGTCCAGAATTTTTACTGTGGTATTTTTGCTAGGATGTGGTGTGGTAACCTAAGTAATGCTACTCTTGTATTTGTTAGGTGTTAGGGCCTTAACCGAAGAAGAACAGCTATATCTTAGATTGAGTAGATTAGGTGAGTACCCCTCTACCGGAGAGGAAGTTTGCACCTACTATTTGAAGTGATTTGAATAGAGCTTTAAGAATGTTGTAATGCATTTCATTCCGAGAATACTGCATCTTTCATTATGCATCAATGAGATTTATTATGCACTCATGCAATAGGTGTTCCGGAGGGGGTAACGCTCCTCGAATTCGAGCAAGTGATTCCGGAGGAAGTCCAGAACCAGCCGGAGGAGCCAACAGAACCAGTCGGCGAAGGAGACGCCGCTAAAGACTTGCCGGAGTGCCCTGACCACCGGCCTTCGACCTTTCTCAAAGGCAAGCCCCGGTGCATGCTGAACCCATCATTTTATAAATCTATCTTGAGTACTTTTAATTGTTTAATGCATTAAGTTATAGGAGTTGTATGAAAACAATTGTTGCATTATACCTGCCCTTGTCCAGATATCGTACTTAATCCTATATTAGGTTTAGGCACGTGTCAATGCTTAGCCCTGCTTAGTCCGGTAGAAGTCGGGTGATTTCCGGTCATCCGCGAGAGATAGGACTGGGTCACGAGTGGCTCTTTGGCTATCGTGGATGGAACCATGCTTTAAAATAAAATTGAGACCGGGCGGGAGTTCGATAGTACAGCCGCAAGACACCTCACGTCTTGGGTGTGGAGCTATGCCCGTCTGAGTCGTTTAAGGACCGATTCGCTGTACGTCCTTGAGTCATGTTGAACGCAGTCTAACACTTAGTTGGCCGGATAAGTCATTCCGACCGCGAAGTCGAGTAGTATGGTTCAGGCCGGGAATCGAATGGTAGGTTGCATCTTGGAGGAGAGAAAGGATGTGCTTGGGGACATTGGCGTGAGACCAAGGGGGGTTAGAGTCCCCATCACCTGGCAGAGTGTCGCCCTTGGGGACGCGACATCATTCGGACCCGCGATTCCTGAACTGTACGAAAGATGACCTGAGCAGCCCTCGCCAGGCGTGACTCGGTGAGTGTTAGAAGTACCCCTCCAGCTGGATAGGAATTCGATTCGAATCGCCGTCGCTCCCGGTTAGTGAGCACTTGACTTGAGCAGCGGCAACGTAGATCTCATTAATTGAACAGATGGTTAAGTGAATGATACAATGTTGCCACAATTTTATACCTGCTATGGATATAATGTGAATAATTGTTTGATGATAATCAAGTGCATGCTTAGTACAGGTGCTAAGATAGATGACAGGTAAATGCTAAAAATCACTGCTAGTACAGGTTATAAGAGTTTCAACTACTTATGCCTTTATGCAATTGTGGTGTCAGCTAGCCTCTTGTGTAAGCCTTGCATAATCCTTGGTGTCATATTATTTCTGGTTTATGACGGGTAAGTCTAGCTGAGTACATTCCAGTACTCAGGGTTTATTCCCCCCTGTTGCAGATGATATGCTCTATCAAGGCTTCTGCAAGACATGTCTCCACCCTGCGGGTGACGAAGACTAGATCACTAGGGCGTGATCATCTTTTATGTACTTTCCTCATGCTTTTGCGGGTTGTTGATCAACAAGACTGGCAGTAGTTAAACAACTGGTGTGTGTGTGTGTGTGATGCTTTCGCTACTTTCCAAACTTGGTTTGTAATAATTGCAACTCCGTGGTGTAAACTTATTTCCGAACTACTTGTGCAATGTAAGGTATGATGTTGTATGTTGAATGATGCGATCTTGGTTGTAAGCTGTTTGGTTTGAAATCCTTCGCGATTTTGATTGACTACCGGGATTATATGGGCTCAAGTTCGAAAATTTGAGCGCTTCGGTGCTTGTTTTTGTACTTGTGCTCTTATAATTTGGTCGGTTCTGTTACAGCTGGTACCGGAGCATAATTCAACATTAAACACATCATACGGGTAATTAAAAACAAAAGTATTTGTTTATGAAAAGGGTTAAACTATAAAAAGTATTTTTATAGGTATGCCAGTGATCAAATCCCTTAGCCCAAATAAGGACTCTTAGGTGGTTTATTATAAAGACTAACTTGGGGGTCTTGTTTGTTTTTGTTTCGTCGTCCATACGGCGTGATATTGTATGGATGCCATCCACTTGGGTGGTAATGTATGGATCAATTGCCTCGACGCTCTAGTAAGTGTGAGTTGTGAGAGCATGATCGTCCAACCGGCGGTCTAGGGGAGAGTAGTTTTGGTGACTTGCATATTTACATGTTCAAACCATGTAGGTATGTAAGCACTTAATTGTGGGCATCAATAAATCGGGTAGCTTTGATATTGAAGTATATACATCAGGGGATGTGTATATGGAAAGTATTTAGTTTACTGCTTTCTTGAGTGTTTATTTTGGGAAATTGTTGGGCTGCAATGAGATTTTCTGCAGGTACACTAACAGCGTAACAAGTAGACCGATAGTTTCGCTTATATGAGAGAACGTATGTATGCCACCGCCTAGCGTTAGAACTTTAGGTTTCTACTAAGGTGAGAGGGCGTACGGAACGTGCATGCATCATGTTTAATTATATCATACCTATCATTTACTCCCTCCTTAAAAATTTCAATAGTCCCGACTAAATTAAATTTCGTATCCCCTAAATGATCCTCACTTTAAGTCGTATCTTGTTGGTACAGATGGCACGTACTAAGATGACCGCCCGTAAGTCGACCGAAGGAAGGGCTCCTCGCCACCAGCTAGCACCACGTGAGCCCCGCCCCGAGCCCACTGAGGTGGAAAGGCTGCGGGCTGAGTTGGTCGAAGTGACTGCTGCTAGGGATGCAGCGCGGCAGCAACTGGAGCAAGTGATCCGTGACCGCGATCAGGAAACACTTGCAGTCCAGAGGTTGACAGTGGCCAATCGCAACTGTCAACGCATGCTAGTCCGCGTCATGAACCAGAGGGATGAAGCCTGGCACGAGGAGAACGTTCTGAGGGCTCGTCAGTTTGAGCTCGAGCAACAGTTGGAGAATGCTGAAGAATACAATGACAACCTTCATGAAGAAGTGCACCGCCTGAACAACCAGCTTAATCCTCTGCTGCCTCGAAACAACAACGTAGATGAGGACATGGGTTCGGGAATCTTTATGGCTGAAGATGATGATGAAGTGGAGGTCAATGGGCCCCAAGATGCCGCACCAGAAGAAGCACCAGAGGAAGAGCCAGAGGAAGAAGAAGAGGAGGAGTTAGAGTCTGCTAGTGATGAGGATGGCGGGGAGATCCTTGACACCGATTCTGAGGACGATGCTTAGAGTAGTCATCGTGTAGCTACGATGTTAGAATCATCTTTTGCGCCCCCTGGTGTTGGAGTGAGGCTTTGTAATAACTTGACTTTGGGATGTAAGGTCGAACCCTATGTTTCCGGATGTTTAGTTTGAACCTGTTAAATTTCGATCACAATTGGATGTCTTATTGTGTTGCGTTCGATGATGGTGTCACGATTAGCACCCTTCGGTGCCGCGACGAAACCGAGGGCCTCCTATGGCGCGCGACATAAGGCTGTGCTGCTTGGCACGCGCTGGTATCGAGGTGGCTAGTCATTATCCACCATGAAACTCTACCGTTGAGAAGTCTCTTTGTGGTCAGTTTGAAGTAGCCTTTCTCAGTCAATTAAAAATTTTGAGATCGAATCCAAGTACCGTGCGAAAGGTCAAAAATCACGTAGATATTAACGTAAACGGTTCAGTAACTGTTGTGCTCCTTGTGAGTGAGCCTTTATCAAAGTACATCTTGTTGGATTCCCTCGTATGATTGCGTCAATCGACGCGCTTGAATGGATTGTGCGGTTGTGATGAATTATTGTGCCTTGATTATTTTGAGAAGTCCATTTCATGGAGTCAGTTTGACATATTTGCAATAATTCATCTACAAGTTTCCCACATCGTCAGTGCTCATTTGCTATGCATTTTGCAGATGTCGTACAATCTTCGTCGGGGTCGTGGCAATGAGGATGAGGAACAGCCACCCCCTCCGCCACCACCTACCCCGGCTGAGCTGATGCAGACCGTGGTAGAAGGGCAGCGCATGTTGGCTGATGCTATGCGCCAACTTGCCAATCGGGAGGCTCGTCAAGGCCGACAGGGCCCAGAACCTAATCAATACAGTTATTTCAAGGACTTTCTTGATACTAAGCCCCCGCTCTTTAAGGAGGCGGAGGAACCACTGCAAGCCGACGAGTGGTTGAACACTATTGAACAAAAGTTTCGTCTGCTTCGCTTGACCGATGAGCTAAAAATTGAATATGCTTCTCATCAGCTGCATGGTCCTGCGGGTATTTGGTGGAGCCACTATCATTCCACACTGCCTGCAAATGTCCCAATTGCTTGGGACCAGTTCAAGGCAGCATTCTGTGGGAACTATATTCCTCCAGGTCTTATGGCAATCAAGCACACAAAATTCATGAGGCTGTCGCAGGGAAATAAAAGCTTGACTGAATATCTGCAGTCTTTCAACAACCTGGCAAGGTATGCCACCGAGTTTGTGGATACCGATGCCAAGAAAATTGCTAGCTTCAAAAGGGGCCTCGGCCCAAAACTGATGAAGACTATGGGCACTAGCAAGTGTACTACCTTCAATGATTTTATCAGTGATGCTTTGACTCAGGAGAACAATAATGCTATTTATTCTGCCTCTAAGAGCCGTAAAAGGGCCCTTGAGGCGAGTGCTTCGCAGTCTCAGACCTCAGCTGCACCTAGGTCTTCCCCTCGCCCACTTGCTCAGAATACCAAGTTCCATCCGCCACAGAAGAAGCCTGCTGCAAAAACTGGGTTCCGCAAGGCTTATACAGTCGCTCTGCCAAAGGGAAATTCTGGTCAGAGCAGCTCTAGTGTTCCTCCCAGCAACATGCCTTGCTGGAACTGCAACAAGCCAGGCCATTGGTTCCGGAACTGTCCTTACCCTAAGAAGAATGTCAACCAAGGTGGTCGTCAGGGGCACGCTCATTATAATAGTATTGAGGAAATCCCATCTGGTGAGGTTGTCACTGCTGGTAAGTTCCTAGTTGACCAACACCCTGCAGTGGTACTTTTTGATTCAGGTGCTTCGCATTCCTTTATCAGTCCTAAGTTTGCATCAAAGTTTGCACACAAATTGCATACTGTTGAAGGTGGGGGTTATTGCATTAGTGCCGCAAGTGGGAATATTTCCACGAATAAGGTAGTGGGGAACCTTGAGTTTGAGATAGAAGGGCGAAAGTACTCGCTTGCCTTAGTGGTGTTGCCGGGTTTAGGCATAGATGTTATCTTGGGCATGAATTGGATGAGTCAGAATGGGGTACTTATTGATACGTCCACTCGGGTAGTTATGCTCAGAGATCCCACAGATCAAAAGGGTTTTCTAGTACAACTTCCCAGAAAAGTTGATTTGTCTGGGGAAGTTCATGCTGTACAAGCAAAGGCGTTGGCTGAAATTTCCGTAGTAAATGAGTTTCCGGACGTTTTTCCCGATGATTTGCCGGGACTCCCTCCGGATCGGGATGTGGAATTTAAAATTGAGTTGTTGCCTGGCACGGCGCCCATCTCTAGGAGACCTTATAGGATGCCTCCGAATGAATTAGCTGAACTCAAAGTGCAGTTGAATGAACTTTTGAAGAAGGGGTTGATTCGTCCTAGTTCTTCTCCGTGGGGATGCCCTGCTATCTTTGTAAAGAAGAAGGATCAGACCTTGCGGATGTGTGTAGACTATAGACCTCTGAATGCAGTCACTGTTAAGAATAAGTATCCTCTGCCACGTATCGATATCTTGTTCGATCAGTTGTCCAAAGCTAAAGTCTTTTCCAAGATTGATCTGAGGTCTGGGTACCATCAGATTAAAATCCGTCCTGAAGATATTCCAAAAACAGCCTTCTCGACAAGATACGGCCTTTATGAGTATCTTATTATGTCTTTCGGCCTGACAAATGCCCCCGCACACTTCATGTGCTTGATGAATTCGGTGTTTATGCCCGAATTGGACAAGTTTGTGGTGGTGTTTATTGATGACATCTTGATATATTCTGAAAATGAGGAAGAACACGCTGAACACTTACGTATTGTCCTCACCAGACTACGTGAACATCAACTGTATGCAAAGTTCAGTAAGTGTGAATTCTGGCTTCGTGAAGTACCTTTCCTTGGGCACGTGTTGTCCGATGGGGGAATTATGGTGGATCCCACTAAGGTACAAGAAGTATTGAATTGGAAGGCTCCTACTTCGGTTCATGAGGTCCGGAGTTTTCTTGGGTTGGCTGGCTATTATCGTCGCTTCATCCCAGATTTCTCCAAAATAGCCAAGCCCATGACTCGGTTGCTGCAAAAAGACACCAGGTTTGTCTGGACTCCTGAGTGTGATGCGGCTTTTCACCAACTGCGAACCCTCCTAACCTCGGCTCCGGTTTTGGCACAACCGGATATCGAGAAGCCATTTGATGTTTATTGTGATGCTTCAGGCATAGGTTTGGGAGGTGTTTTGATGCAGGAAGGCCGAGTAATTGCATATACCTCTCGACAACTTCAGAAACATGAGGTGAATTACCCAACGCATGACTTAGAACTGGCTGCAGTTGTTCATGCTTTGAAAGTATGGCGGCATTATCTGCTGGGCAATGTCTGCAATATCTATACAGACCATAAAAGCCTCAAATACATCTTCACCCAACCCGAGTTAAATATGCGTCAGAGAAGATGGCTCGAGTTGATTAAGGATTATAACCTTCAAGTACACTATCATCCTGGCAAGGCAAATGTGGTTGCGGATGTGTTAAGCCGCAAGTCCCATTGCCATTCCTTGGTGGAAACTGATTTTCACCAATCTCGCCTTCTACATCCGGCAGTCTTGTACAACATCACTCTCAGTTGTACTCTCAAAAGCAGAATTATTGAGCTCCAAAAGACTGATCCTGGTATATTCCACATAAAACGCAAGATGAAAGAGGAAGAAACTAAGCATTTCAGGTTAGATGAAGAAGGTGTGCTGTGGTTTAAAGATAGATTAGTAGTGCCTAAGGACCGAGAGCTTAGAGATCAGATCCTGTCCGAAGCACATTCGTCCAAGTTATCCATCCATCCTGGTAGTAATAAGATGTATTATGATTTGAAGCCACTTTATTGGTGGACCAAGATGCGGAAAGAGATAGCGGCATACGTTGCTAGATGTGACACTTGCTGCAGAGTTAAAGCGGTACACATGAAAGCTGGGTTACTTCAACCACTTTCTATCTCAGGCTGGAAATGGGAAGAGATAAGCATGGATTTCATTGTCGGACTTCCTCCTACTGTCAAAAATCATAACTCCATCTGGGTAATTGTTGATCGTTTGACCAAATCAGCTCACTTCATTCCTGTTAGAGTGGACTATCGTCCCACTGACTATGCTGAGTTGTACTTCAATCAGATAGTCCGGCTTCATGGGGTGCCTCGTACTATCGTTTCTGACCGTGGTCCCCAGTTCACGGCTCGCTTTTGGGAGCACTTGCATCACCTTCTGGGAACCAAGTTAGTGAGAAGCTCTGCTTATCACCCCTAGACGTCTGGTCAGACGGAACGAGTGAACCAAATCTTGGAAGATCTGTTGCGGGCATGCGTCATTTCATCCAAGGGTTCTTGGGAAAAATGGTTACCTCTAGCCGAATTTTCTTACAATAATAGTTACCAAGAGAGTATTAAGATGGCCCCATTCGAAGCTTTGTACGGTCGTAAGTGTAGAACTCCACTAAACTGGGTAGAGGCTGGTGAAAGAAGGTATTATGGTATTGATTTTGTTCAGGAAGCTGAGGAACAAGTCCGTACCATCCAAAAACATATGGCTGCAGCCCAAGCTAGACAGAAGAGCAATGTTGATCGTCGTAGAAAGCCACTCAAGTTCGAAGTTGGGGACTTCGTTTATTTGAAAGTTTCTCCAATGAAGAGTGTCCAACGTTTTGGTGTTAAGCAAAAACTTGCGCCAAGATACGTGGGTCCTTTCCAGATCATAGGCAAGAGTGGAGCTGTTGCATACAAAATTCAGTTACCTCCTGAAATGAGTGCCATATTCAACGTTTTCCATGTATCTCAGCTCAAAAAGTGTCTCCGAGTTCCTGAGGAACGAGTCCCTTTAGGAGATATCAGGCTGGAATCCGATCTAACCTATGAAGAAAAGCCAGTCTGAGTGATCGATACCCAGGAACGAGTGACTAGAAGCAAAGTGGTTAAGTGGTATAAAGTAATGTGGAGTAATCAGGGTAGTGAAAGTGACGCTACCTGGGAGCGGGAGGACTATTTGCGGGATGGCTATAAAGAATTCTATGAAAAATGGTACGCTTTCCAAATCTCGGGACGAGATTTTTATAAGGGGGGAGGGCTGTAACACCTCAAGTGTTTAGCTCCATAATTGCATTGCATTTGCATAAGCATAAGCATGCATCATTCATGTTATTTTATGTGATGCAACAAATGTGATTGTTTTTTAGAGTTTTGTTTGGCTCACATCATGTGATACTTGGTAGTTGGTGTAACTAAAAGGTAGAGTAGCCATTTATGTCTCACAACACCTTAGTTATACTTAGGGTAACTCATGGAGCAAGGTTCATGTTGACCAAAATCACCAAAATGCCCTCCAAGGTGTAGTTGACCACCATTTAGCCTTAGGATGCTCTAGTTTGACCAATTAAAAAGTCTAGCTTAGAGACCTTACATGGGGGAGCACCCTTAAGCAAAGTTGTAGGGAATTTTATGGGGAACAAAAGTCTCAATATGACCATCTCACAAAATTGACCTTAACATGCTCAAAAATGGCCCACAAGTCAGCTAGAGGGGTTGGCTCAACACTTAGAAATTTTTCTAAGTCTCCAAGTGTCCCTCCAGTTTTATTGTGGCCTACTTTAGGAGCTTGTAGTTTGCAAACCAGGCCAAACCAGCTTCCACTCATATTGACAAACTTGTAGCCCTCATGTAGCTCTACAACATTGCCAACATCACCCATGCCTAGTTCTCAATAGTTTAGGAGATATAGTGTCAAGAAGTTAGGGTTTCAGTCGGCTTTTATCACTGAAACTACGTTTTAGTTTCAAGGGGCACCACTTTGGAGCTTTATAGTTTCAAATCCAAGCCGAATTTGTTCTGGAGCCAATTAGCAAAGTTGTTGACCTCACGAAGCCCTACAATTTTGATGTTATCATCTGCTCCTAACTCAAACCGGTTTAGGAGATAATCAGTGCCAAACTCGCTCTGTCAGTCAGCCATTGATGTCACATTGCAGCTCCGATTCAGTCAACGAACTCGGACGACGGCCGTGTCGTGGCGCGCGGGCAGAAGAACGTCGCCGCGTGGCGACCGAGCGCTGCCATTCCCTCCACGTCGCGAGCCCAGGCGTGAGTTTGAACACCGAGCGGCCACCTCCACCCCCTCACTCGCGCTCATTCTCTTCTCCCTCCCTCTCGCTCTGGCCGGGCTCACCGAGGCGGAAACCGGAGACACCATTGCCGCCGCAGCCGTCTCCGAGCTCGCACGCGCTCACCACCGCACCACCACTCACCAGATCACGTCCGTCCCTCCGCCTCACCGCCCTACACCTCCTCGACCAGCCAGTAGAGTTGATTGAGCCCGAGGTGAGCCGCATTGTCACCTCCGCCCGCTCCCAAAAGGTCACCGGAGCTCCGCCATGTTCGGTTCACCGTGGCCAGCACCACACCGTAGTTCTCCGCCTGCCCTCACCCACGTTTCCTCCTTCCTGTCACGTGTAGATGCTAGGGTAAAGATGCTACCGCCAGCATCGAGTTAGCCAGGCCGGAACAAGACCGCGCACGGCCGCGCCATGGCTGCCGGCCAGGTGCTCACGCGGTCAAGCAGCTCCGCTCCATCCCCGTCTGTGTGAGTGGTCTCGAGAGGTCCGCTAGGAGTCCAGGAAGGTGATGCACCCTTCGGTCGGTCGTGCGACGGCCGGGACTCGCCGGCATACCGCCAGGCACCACGGCCGTCCCCCATCGCCGTCGGCCTAGGTGCTGCGGTGCAGCAGCTTTGGGGAAAAGGGCTAGCCTCGGTGCGGTTGGGTTTGGGTAAGACGTCGGTGAAATTGGATTGGTCGGAGGAGCCACCGGCGGCGAGGAATCGCTCGCCGGAGCTCACTGCCGCCCGCTCCCCTGTCCCCTTCAACTGACACGGGGGACCCACCTGTCTGTTGCCGCGCGCGGGCGGGAGCCGAGCGGGCCGCACGCGCACGTCTTGGGCCGCGTCTGTCTCGGGCCGGCCCAGCACTGTTGCGGTTAGGGTTCAGTTTTGTTTTTTCTTTCTTTTTGTCATAGATTTTTGTGGTTGTTTGGAAATTGTAGATCTAGGGTTTCACTTGCTCAAAAATCATGAGATAAATTTTGTTATGATCTACATGATGTGTAGTATTTTAGAAAAATATAAATCTGGTATGTGATGTTTAGTTTCTGGGAGAATTTAATAGACCTTTCAAATGTGTTTTGAAATGAATGCAAATTTGTTAAATGTATAACTTGAGCTGTAGTATCCCAAAAATTATGAAATTTGGTGGGTAGGTTAATTTATACTTGCCCTAGCTCTGGTAAAAATTTGGGCATTAATGCTTAAGTACTTTTCCAGTTATAATGCTATCTTGTTATTTTAGGAAATACTTGAATGAATTTTAGTAATTTTTCTACATGTGCAATGTTCTTATAAATTTTTGGAGAATGTCTTGGTACCCTAGAGTGTCTAAGAAAAATATGAAATCTGGTGTTTGATACTTTTCAATATGATTTGTTAATTATACAAAAATTAGCCTTTTGGGCTTGTGAATTTTGTGTAGGGAGTTCCTCTGAATAAATTTAGTTCAAATTTTTATAGTAGTCTCTTTTTGGGTCAGAGAGTCCCCTGTAATTTTTGTAGAATTTTAGGAGTAGTTTACATATATGTTTAAAATTCCACTTAATTAATTAAGTAAATTAAGAAATGAGTATAAATAAATGTTCTAGGTGGGCACACCTTACTTTCTGGTGTTTTTGTGACCTATGTGAACTTGTGGTAACACTAGTTTGGTCTTAAGGGATGTTTGCCACATAAATAAATATTTAATCCTTGCAATTCTAGGTTTTCTGAACAGCTGGTAGTATTTCTAGGTTTGACCTTTGATAAAGATGGTTGCTGGAAAACTTGTAAATACCAAAGTTATAGTAAACTTGATCAACTAGCTTGTATCAAAATTTGGGAGCATTTGGCTTAGTAGTTTAGGAGTTATTGCTGTTTAAAGTGACAGTCCAGAATTGGTTACTCTCTGTTTAGAGAGGACAGATTCTGGAACTTATGAAATTCGACATGGAAAACTTAGGAGTTTAGGGTTGAGGTCTGAAAATGATTTGTAGTGCATTTCTTAAGCTTTCCAGATTGTCTTAGATCATATCTTTTGGAGTTGGGAATCTCCAGTTATGTTACAAACAAGTAGCCGCTGTCCAGAATGTTTTACTGTGGTATTTTTTCTAGGATGTGGTGTGGTAACCTAAGTAATGCTACTCTTGTATTTGTTAGGTGTTAGGGCCTTAACCGAAGAAGAACAGCTATATCTTAGATTGAGTAGATTAGGTGAGTACCCCTCTACCGGAGAGGAAGTTTGCACCTACTATTTGAAGTGATTTGAATAGAGCTTTAAGAATGTTGTAATGCATTTCATTCCGAGCATACTGCATCTTTCATTATGCATCCATGAGATTTATTATGCACTCATGCAATAGGTGTTTCGGAGGGGGTAACGCTCCTCGAATTCGAGCAAGTGATTCCGGAGGAAGTCCAGAACCAGCCGGAGGAGCCAACAGAACCAGTCGGCGAAGGAGACGCCGCTGAAGACTTGCCGGAGTGCCCTGACCACCGGCCTTCGACCTTTCTCAAAGGCAAGCCCCGGTGCATGCTGAACCCATCATTTTATAAATCTATCTTGAGTACTTTTAATTGTTTAATGCATTAAGTTATAGGAGTTGTATGAAAACAATTGTTGCATTATACCTGCCCTTGTCAATGCTTAGCCCTGCTTAGTCCGGTAGAAGTCGGGTGATTTCCGGTCATCCACGAGAGATAGGGCTGGGTCACGAGTGGCTCTTTGGCTATCGTGGATGGAACCATGCTTTAAAATAAAATTGAGACCGGGTGGGAGTTCGATAGTACAGCCGCAAGACACCTCACGTCTTGGGTGTGGAGCTATGCCCGTCTGAGTCGTTTAAGGACCGATTCGCTGTAAGCCTTGCATAATCCTTGGTGTCATATTATTTCTGGTTTATGACGGGTAAGTCTAGCTGAGTACATTCCAGTACTCAGGGTTTATTTCCCCCTGTTGCAGATGATATGCTCTATCAAGGCTTCTGCAAGACATGTCTCCACCCTGCGGGTGACGAAGACTAGATCACTAGGGCGTGATCATCTTTTATGTACTTTCCTCATGCTTTTGCGGGTTGTTGATCAACAAGACTGGCAGTAGTTAAACAACTGGTGTGTGTGTGTGTGTGTGATGCTTCCGCTACTTTCCAAACTTGGTTTGTAATAATTGCAACTCCGTGGTGTAAACTTATTTCCGAACTACTTGTGCAATGTAAGGTATGATGTTGTATGTTGAATGATGCGATCTTGGTTGTAAGCAGTTTGGTTTGAAATCCTTCGCGATTTCGATTGACTACCGGGATTATATGGGCTCAAGTTCAAAAATTTGAGCGCTTCGGTGCTTGTTTTTGTACTTGTGCTCTTATAATTTGGTCGGTTCTGTTACAGTAGGGTCTTCTTCCGCCCGAACCAGGATAAACCCCCGTGTGTTCTCCTTGCATCACCATCCAAGATAAGGACACGCAGCATTTACTAGTCGGTTTAGGACCCCCTCGGGACCGGACACCGACAGTGTGTTTGACCAGGCCCCGGTGATACGGGCACAGTTTATCGAGCATCTCGTCAAAAACTCCCGGGCCACCCTCGGGAGGAGCCCAAGGGTTCTTGCACTCGGTGGCAGCCACAAGGGGATCCTTGCACGACTGCTTAGCCTTCTTCTTCTTCTTGGAGTTGCGGCTAGAGCCGCCTTCGTCGATGTTCTCCTACTGCTTCTCCTTTCCCTTGGTGTCGTGGAAGATTGCCCCTACCGCCTCCTCGTTGGAAGCAAAGTTGGTGGCAATATCCAAGAGCTCCCTAGTGGTGCATGGGCCCTTGCGCCCCAACTCATGGATGAGCTCTTTGCAGGTGGTTCCTATGAGGAATGCCCTGATGACATCGGCGTTAGTCACGTTAGGCAACTCGGTGCACTGCCGAGAGAAGCACCGAATGTACTCAAGGAGAGTTTCATCCGACTTTTGTCAGTAGCTTCTGAGGTCCCAGGAGTTACTAGGACAAACATAAGTGCCCTGGAAATTCCCCACAAAAACCTTCACGAGGTCGGCCCAGTTGTGGATGTGACGGGCCGGAAGGTGTTCTAGCCAGTCTCTCGCTGAGTCTGCCAGGAACAAAGGGAGATTACGAATGATGAAGCGGTCATCGTCCGTGTCGCCTAACTAGCAGGCGAGACGGTAGTCATCAAGCCAAAGCTCGGGGTTCGTCTTCCCGGAGTACTTGGTGACATTGGTAGGTTGCCGGAACCGAGTCGGGAACGGCGCGTTACGGATGTCTTGGCTAAAGACCTGTGGTCCCGGGGGTTCAGGCGATGGGCTTCGATCCTCCCTGCTGTCGTAGCGGCCACCCCGTCGAGGGTGGTAACCGCGACTAGCACCATCCTCCTTGTGCCTTTTGCGCGTGTTGAGGACGTTGCGCGCGTCGTGGTTGTGGCCAACACTGGTGTGGACAGATGGGGCTTATCCCCCGCTTTCTGTTGTTCCGGGTGGACCGAGGCTTTCTTCTCACGTGCCACCGATGGTGCGGGCTGGTCGGGCTCGGGTCCACGTTGTCAAGACGCGGAGCTTTCGGCCTGCTGCACCGCGGCACATTCGAGAAGGGCACGCAGCTCCCCGTGGGCTTGCTGCCCCTCCGGAGTTGATGGTTTGGGCATCATCCGGAGGAGGATTGCCGCGGCGACAACATTCTGGCTCGCCCTGGTGAAGAAAGGTGGATGATCACCGCCGTCGTCATCGCAGATGCAGCGGTGGATGTCGCGAGCTCTACGTCAAGCCGCGCCGCCATCGTTGCGACTCCTGAGTTCCTGCTTAAGCGCTGCGCGTAGTTGCGCCAGCCGCTGTTGCTCCTCCTCGAGCTTTCTCTCAAGCTCCCGGAGTTGCTCTAGCTAGGGTTGTGCTTGCCCCACAGGTGGTGGCATGGCTGCACTGCCTGCGCTCGTGGCATTACGAGTCACGACATTGGACGGGGTGTGTTTGCCCTCATTCTCATCAGGGATTCCTTCGCGGAGTTCCCCATCGCACATGAAGCACTCTTGAGACGGGTCGTGACTCTCGTCGTCAGAGTCAAAACCCTCGAGAAGGTAGTTGCTGCTGAAAAGGAACTGGCGCAGAGCCCCCAGGTCATGGAGCCCAGAGAAATCAGCATCAGCCCAGCTACCATCGTCCTCCTCAGAGTCGATGCTCTCCGAGAGGGACTCCAAGTGGTGTCATGGCAAACCCGCGGAGGAATCCTCTACGGACCGTATGAGATGGCTGTAAGTCCTTGCGGCATTGTGCAACCCATAAGGCCATGCCATTCGTACTAGGGAGGATAGTGGTTCCCCCGTGAGCTGCGACAAGGCATTGGCGATGACGGGGTGGAGGCAATGGAGATCTTCTGGGGACGGTCGTGGCCCCAGGATGACGTCAAGCTGACACTCCAGCCTCAGGTGGTTAAAACCATGGGGCCGAACGCCTCCGGAAGCTCGTGCCTCATTGGCATGCAGGCAAAGACCAACCATCGACATGGAGATGGCATCGACGTTGGCAGGTGTGCCGAGTGACTCAACAGGGGATGGTGGGCCGCCCTCCCCCTCCATGCCGATGGGATCTATGTCTCCGACGCACTCGTCGAAACCAGGAAGGGACGCATGGTCGATCGGCATGGAAGGGGGAGCTGGACCAGGTCGTGATCCACCCCCCATGCAGAAGAAGTTCAGGCTCCCAAACCGAATATGGGAGCTTGGAGTGAAGCCAACACGATGTTCGGCCATTCGAAGCCTAACAAAGCGGATCATGATGCGCAGAAGGTCCCTACCTAGCGCGCCAACTGTTGGTGTCTAGAAAATCGAGGGTCTAAACAGAGAGACGAGTGAATTTGTATCTATGCGCCTAGGCCCGGATGGTGTGCAAAGCAGACATAAGGGTGCATATTGGTTCGGGCAAGATCGGCCCTACGTCTAGTGGATTCGGCTGCTGCTCGTGTTGCCTTGCACCGGAGTGCTCGTAGTAGGGGTTACAAGCTTTCGAGAGAGAGAAAATGGATCCTAAGTCTCTTTTGAGGGGTGATGTGTGTGTGTGGATGTCCTAGTGAGGTGTGCGTTCCTCGTTTTTGTGTTAGTTGTCCTTAGATGTGGCCCCTGCCTCCCCTTTTATAGTTCCCAAGGGGAGGGCTTGGGTTACATGTGTGGTAAAAAGGTGAAGTGGGAAAAGGCAAAAGAGAAAAATAAAACGGTGGCCTCGGGTGCGACCGTCTTCCTCCTTATCTGGTGGGAGCAGTTCCCCTGTAGCGCAGAGATGCAATAGGCGTTGATCTTTTGGCCTCTCCATCCGCTGGTGTAACATGTTGTGGCCATGATTCGTCCTGTGCGCATCTGTGTTGTTGAGGATGGGAGGTATGGGTGCTCGGATTTGCGTAGAGAGAGGGTTAGGTGGTATAGTTGCTGTTACTCCCGTCGCTGTAGAGGTATGGACGTCATTGCGGTGAAATGACCGGGGTGATGTTAGGTCAGAGCGTGGCTCCTGCATTCCTATTGACTGTGCACGGTCACATCCATCCCATTGGCGGGAGTGGGTGCCGTGGTGAGGGCCCCCGTGGCTCCCTGTCTTGCCAGAGGGCTCCACGTGTCCCTCTTGCGAGGCAGAAGTACGCCAAGGGGATCGGGCGCTCCCGTGCTTTCGTTGCCGAGGTCGGGCGAGGCGGAAGTCGCTCCCGACAAGGCGCAGGGATCGGGCGCTTTGATGACGTCACGGGGGCTCGGGCAATGCGGAAGGCGTACTTGAGCCTCGGGCGATTTAGTAGCTGAGACGCTATTACCTACTATTGATACTCGATAGTACATACGTCTTGTCTGTTCGTATTTGGATGGCGAGTATCGTACCCGTTGCCACCGTGGTGCGGTGTTGTCTTGTCGGTGCGGTATGACATAGGAATGGTGTTTGACCGGGCCAAGGTGACTGGTGTCTCCTCGGTTTTTGCGGGGTCAGTGCAGCATGCTTGCTCCTGTCTGAGCAGGCGCGCCTAGCTACGCTCGACCTCCCCTCATCCCTTCCGGGGGTCGTGACAGGGAGAGGTCGTGCATCTTGCGAGTGTCATGTACTAAGGTGGGTGGAAGGGGTTGAGGCTGACCCTATCTTTGGCGTCTGGTCTGCTCTGCTCGACTCTTGCTTGGCCTCGGTCGTTTGGGCCCTTGCTAACTGGTGCGTTGCAGGTCACGCGGCCTGGTAACTAATTGGTGCCTTAAGACACCCGGGGTTATGACCCCGACAGGACCGCTTACACCTAATCCCCACCATCTTCCTTCTCTACTTGTCTATTCTCTCCCACCACACCCGATCTCATACCTCAGTTCACTACACCACCCTGCATCGATGGTGCGCCGACCGGTGACGATGCGCCTATGACTTGGCTCATGTTTCGCCTGGCTAGATTCGACGGTTGCCTGTTGCTGCCGCGGCCACTGGCTGTCTGTTGCGTGGGCTTGGACGGAGGAAGGAGGAGCCTTCCTGGGTCTCAGAGATGGCAGCGCCACCGGCAAGGGCCAGGACGACTACAACTACCTCATCAAGCTCCTCCTCATCACTTTCACGCCTCCTCCGCACTTTACTCTTTGTCTGGATCAATTGGTTCTGGTGAGATATGTGTACGAAATCAAAGTTGAATTTTGATTCATCTAAACCGTTCGCTTGTGCAGTGCGACAAATCTCACAGTAATGCCACTTTTCGTATTGTCAAAGGAATTGCCAAAGGAAGCATATAAAGATCCCAGGGAGACGTGCACCACCATGTTCGTTTGGACTTATCAGCAGAATCAGTAGCCATCCAGCAGTGTTTTTCTCTCACAACAAACCAGCGAACAGTACTTTCAGCACAATAAACCAGCGAAACGAACAGGGTGGTAGAGAGATTGTGGGCCTTCATTACGCAATAGTAGCTGTGTTGATTGGCGACGAAAGTGGAGGACGCAGTTGCAGATTTGGAGGTAGAAGGACCGATACAGCACTACTGCATGTGCCTATTAGTTTTGTGTAGTGCTAGTGCGCAATGTGGCAGGTAGAAGAACGGATACAGCACTTCTGCATGTGCCTGTTCGTTTTGTGTAGTGCGCAATCGGTGATTAGTGAGGCAGCACAATCGCGTTGTGGTGATTAGCAAGGAAAAGAAAGAGGTGACGTTGCTTAAGGAGACGTTAGAAAAATAAGTTAGTGGAGATCTCCTATTTAGTTATAGAAGATATCAACTAGAAATGTTCACGTGACTGGTGCGCCACTTAACAAATTTAGGGGTGTAGAAATGTATTTTCAAAGTTCATATAGCTATATGACACTCTTATTAATTTGAAGGTCATTGGTGCATTTAACTCAATTTAAAATAGTGTGATTTAGTAAACTCAGTATGATTTATGGAGGGAGGATATCCTTCTCAATGCTGTACGGACATGACTTTGATTAACCAGCCCTAAACCTAAACTTAAACATAGAACCCAAAGCAAAGCACTTTAGACTATCTCCAACGACATCACCCAAAATTCAAGACTTATTTTACGTTTGGGTAGCGTTACAGGCAAATGGTTTAAATACCTATTTTTAATTTCTCCAACAACAGGACCTCAAAGATAATCCTTTTTGCAAATAAGTCTCCAGAAGAGAGGATGCTAATATTTGAGTTATGCCTCTGCTGTAATCTAAAATAGGTCTTGCACATAAGTACTTTATTGGAGACTGATACAGTGCCATCCGAGACTCATTTTAGGTTTGGATTGTCTGTATAGGTCATCTATTCGAGACAGTCTTAGCCAGTAACGAAACACAAGCACAGCCGCACAATGTTTTAACCAAAAGTTCGTTTTGACGGAAGCGTAAAAGGGCGACTACAGGACACGGGCGCGGACGTGAGCCCCGTGCGGCGCCCCCTCCGTGTGACCCACACTCGACTCCGACGCCCACCCATAGCCGCAAGTTGTATCTGTCCTTTGGAGCCCACTCCGGCGCTCCCCAATCGTACTCGCTCCATACACCAACCCCGTACACCACAACTTACCTATTGGCTCTTACGGTCTCGCCTCCCGCACTCGACCCCACCCGCGGCCACCGCTGGACCCCGCACCGTCCGTGCACCGCGCCCACGCGCCGAAACGCCGATCCCGCACGCGACGTCGCCCACGAGGCCGCGGCGGCGCACCTTGCTTGGCTACAACAACCATTTCTTTTTTTTCTTTTTCTCTATCGCGTTAATAAAGCGCGACGCCACCCAGCGATCTAGGCCCGCCGCCTCCTGCTCCATCTACCTCGCTCTCGCCGCCCCGTTCGCTTCGCCTCCGCCCCGCCCCGCCCCGCTTCGCTCCCCCGAGCCCAGCCCAGCCGAGCGCA
Organism: Saccharum hybrid cultivar R570; assembly: GCA_038087645.1. Taxonomy (NCBI): domain Eukaryota; kingdom Viridiplantae; phylum Streptophyta; class Magnoliopsida; order Poales; family Poaceae; genus Saccharum; species Saccharum hybrid cultivar. The sequence continues at coordinate 4,746,031 of JAQSUU010000423.1, forward strand.
GCCCGATCCGGAGGTGGGGATGGCGGACGCGAAGCAGCAGCCACAGCAGGCGGTGGCCACCACCGGCGTCTGGAAGACGGTCAAGCCCTTCGTTAACGGCGGGGCCTCCGGGATGCTCGCCACCTGCGTCATCCAACCTATCGACATGGTCAAGGTACCGTACCGCCGCGCCGCTCTGCCGCTCCTCTCCGTTCGGCTTCCTTCGTAGTGCTCGTGTCGTGTGTGAGCTGGGGTGGGGTGGCGGGATCGGGGGTTGCCGCGCTTAGATCTACGGGAATGGTGGTTGCTTGCCACGCGAAGCAGTGGGTTGGATGCGTACACGCGGAGTTTGCGCTTTTTTGGTCGGATCTGATGAATCGAGTGTGGCCTTGGGGTCAGCGTAGTGGAACTGAGCTTGCTGTTAGGTATTTGGGTGCGGTTAGCTTTAGATCCGTCGGAATTGCCGTGACTGGATCATGTATGCGTGGGTTGGTAAGAATTGAAGCTGTGCGTTTTCTTGGCCGCGCGATCCGTTTGTTATGGACGGTACAATTCGCTCGCTGTAGTTACTTGGATCCATGGAGATCAGTTTCTGTGCTGTGATTTTAATTGATGTGAGGTAGCCATCTGTGCGTTGCTGCTTGGTTCTCTTTTGGTAAGATCTGGGTACCTGTGGAGGTCGTTAGCTGAACATTGAATGTATTTTCATTTGTAGTATGTGTTTGATTTTTAGTTGTCGTGTGATTTCCTCTTAGAAGAGGATAGCTGCAATTTGTGATCAGTCTTTGATTGCCTCTATGTTTGAGTGGACTCGAGCAAATGTAAATATGTTATCATAATACCATTGTAATTTGTTGGTGAGGATCTACTCGTTGGAATTCTTTCAGTGACCTGCCCCCTGCCAAGGTTTGTTGATGCTTGCCCCTAAAAGAACCTTAGGTCATAGGGAAAGGGAACCAGGCTTTTAACTTCTGTTACAATTTGAAAATTGGCTTAGTAGATGTCACTGTCAAAAGTCTTGATGGCATGCCTTTTTGGAGCTTTATACTGTAGGGCTCTTGCACGTGGAGCCCATCTTGTACTAATTCCTATTATTGTTTTGGTTTCAGGTGAGGATCCAGTTGGGTGAGGGCTCTGCTGGTCAGGTTACGAGGAACATGCTTGCAAATGAGGGTGTCCGCTCCTTCTACAAGGTTTGTTTTGTTTTCCTTGGTGCTCTGTAACTTTTCCTTATACAAAGTTCTAATACTTGTAACTTTGTTACTGACCCTATGCTATTGCAATTGACATATTTTAGTCCAGAGAAACTGAACCATGAATTAAGTTTTAGTATTTGACCTTGTGAACGCCTATTTTGTTCTTAGATATTTATCTAATGCAATATGTATATTTCCAATCCAGCACATGATGCTGCATACTGCAACACTACAATATTTGCTTGACCTTATGCAATCCACCATATGGCAATTTTACTCGCTTCCACATTACATGACATTAAGCCTGCATAATTGTGTTCATATGACATTTGCAATTAATTCGTAACTTGGTTTGACATATTGCTTAATTTCTCCTACGCTTTTCATTGGCAGGGTTTGTCTGCTGGTTTGCTAAGGCAAGCGACGTACACGACTGCTCGTCTTGGATCCTTCAGGTTTGTATAGTGTGTTGTTTTATGATCAATCGACCAGTCATTACCTTTTGATTTGCTTGCACAAAAATATCTGAATCAGCTTGTTATAGCATATGATTTCCATTTGAATGGGTGCCTGTTGTAGTGTTGAGGTTGCACCTACATATTGGTAGCTAGTGGTTAGCCCCTATCAGATATATGGTTGCAAATACAACTTTGTTTGATGAGCTGTGCTGTCTTCAAAATGACTTTACCCTTGGAGTGCCATGACCCATGAGGTTGACGGTTGTTCGTTTATCTTAACCTTTTTTTATACAAAGTTTTTCATAAAGGAATGATGCTACTTAAAAGTTTCGTTTGATGTGAATATAAAATTCTGTTCCACAAAGGGGCTTATATTTTTATTTTATTTTATTTTTGGTGTTAGGTGAACTATATGATCTTGGAGTGACTTAACTACTATATAGCGTGAACAAATGTTGCAATGTCCAATTAACTTCTTTTTATCAAAGTCATGCATGCAGATCTAAAATCAGCAATGAATATTGGAGTTATTTTATCTTGGTTTCCAACTATAATTAGTATTTAATTTTAAAGGAATATATCGGATACATTTTTCCAGGGTTCTAACTAACAAAGCAGTTGAAAAGAATGAAGGGAAGCCGTTGCCTCTAATTCAGAAAGCTTTTATTGGTCTGACTGCTGGAGCAATTGGTGCTTGTGTTGGTAGTCCTGCTGATTTGGCACTCATTAGAATGCAAGCCGATTCGACCCTGCCAGCTGCACAACGACGCAACTATAAGAATGCTTTCCATGCACTCTACCGTATCACTGCTGATGAGGGAGTCCTTGCGCTTTGGAAGGGTGCAGGTCCAACTGTGGTGAGAGCTATGGCACTCAATATGGGTATGCTTGCTTCCTATGACCAGAGTGTCGAGCTATTTAGGGACAAACTTGGTGCAGGAGAAATTTCTACTGTTGTTGGTAAGATTCTAGTGCCTAGAAACCTTGTGCATTTTGTGCTGTGTTATTGAAATCGAATGCCCATTTTCTTAGCTTATGCAACTGACATTGTACTTAATTTCGTCCATCTCTATATGTGGCCATGTTAGGTCTGCTGTCAGTTTCCTGATGCAATCGTCCAATTTGATTACAGGAGCCAGTGCTATTTCTGGATTCTTCGCCTCAGCATGCAGTTTGCCCTTTGACTATGTGAAGACACAGATTCAGAAGATGCAACCTGATGCGAATGGCAAGTACCCGTACACAGGGTCTTTGGACTGTGCCGTGAAGACCTTCAAGAGCGGTGGTCCATTCAAGTTCTACACTGGTTTCCCCGTGTACTGTGTCAGGATTGCACCCCATGTCATGGTAAATAGAGAATAATACCTGTCTATACTCTGCTGGACAGTCCACCTTTTACCTTATTTTTCAATCTGTTAATTCTAGCATATTCATCCAATGATAATTTGAATGCAGATGACCTGGATATTCTTGAATCAGATCCAGAAGTTTGAGAAGAAGATTGGCATATAGGAATGCCAACCAACCGATACAGGGTTGACCGCTCTATGCTATTATCGCTTGACTCGTATAATAACGTTCCAGCTGCTTTCACACCATGGTAGTTGGTTTTGGTAGAGACAAGTCTGGTACAATTTTTACCTTAGCTTACTTGCCAATTGTTATGTTGCAATAATCGAATTATTTGTTGTTGGGGGGAATTTTTTGGGGGGTGGGCATTGCTATTGTTGGCTGGGATGCAGCCATAAGGAGAGGGGGATACTACCTAGTTATGCCATTGAATGGAATTGGACCATATTTTATACAGATTTTTACCGTCAGGCTTCAGTCCTTTTGAACTCATTGCGTTTGGTACATTATTTTTTTGTAATGAAAATGATGAGAATGAATCAGCTTGGGAGATTATGTTCTCGTCCTGCTCGCTCGAGATCTTACCTGAAAAGGGTACGGCGTGACAACAATCAAATTCGTGCAGATGACGGGATTGTTTGCTGTGACTTGATATTAATGTCTGCATGATTTTTTTTTCATGATACAAATTCGTGACAGCATGCAAATTCATGGAGACAAATCTTACGCTGTGTTGCTTCGGTATTTAGGACCTATATATGAAAAAAAAAACAGAGGATTCAAAAACATAGGAATGACTGACTATCAAGCCATTTGGATTGTAGGAAACAAATTGCATGATCAATTATCCACCAAGCGATAAATCAAGTTTTTGTTTACGAACAAATGCTCTGTTCGGTTCGTTTATTTATTTTTTCGGTGTGATTTGTGTACTTATTAGAGGGTCATTTAGCGTGTTGTTATACTGATTAACAATTGTCTCGTACTCATAACGTCTGGAGCTTTATAATTTTTTTTTTGGAATTCGTACCTAATGGATGGTTGGTAGTCACCAGCATGGTTGGACAATATCTTGTTGGCCAAATTGGGGCCTTGTTTAGATGTCTTTAAAATTCTAAATTTTTACTTTTCGTTTCATCACATCGAATCTTTGACAGCACAGAGAATTAAATATAGATAAAAAAATAATTAATTACATATTTTAGTTGTAAATCATGAGATAATTGCTAAATATAAATGAAAGTGCTACAATAATAAAATTCTAAAAGTTTTTGCATCTAAACCAGGCCTGGGTTGACAAGTGAAGGCGCCTAGTTTAACAATGATGGGGGGCCTTAAATGAACGTTCCGCTTTAATGAGCTCGTGTTAGCCCTGGAGGGCCGAACCAAAAGAGGGGAGAACAAGCCAGCAAACAGAGTTGCAACCCAGTGGAAAACGGTGGGGAAAAAAAATTTAGGCAAAAAAAAAATGATTCTCCAACAAGTTGATAAAGAAACTCTATAAATTATTAAGGAGTGGCCAAAGTTGCAAGCTCGCAAGGCACTGTCTATTTGCAATTTTGCATCGCGCAGCCTTCGTGACCATACTCCAACCTGACGTTGCGCCAGGCCGACCATGGCCGCACCTAGCCCCTAGCCACCAATGGCTGACCGCCTGACCTTGACCGGCGGCTGGATGGCCTTGGCTGTGGTTGGTTGGAGGCCCTTGTTCTTGTTTGACGGTGGGTGGCTAAAGAACTGTCACGCTTGGTCGTAGGGATGAGGTACGGTCTAGGGGCGGCAGCGCGCAAACTGATGGAGATGACACTTGAATTGAATAGAGAAAAAATGAGTTTCCTACTTATTTTGTTAACTTGATAAATTGATTAGTTTAGTAAGTGAATTTTCCAAAGCTCTTGAGATGCTCTTAGGCTGAAGTGGAAGGAATTCAAACTTAATCGAAGTTCATTCAAACGTGATCCAAAAATTGCGAAAAAAAAACACCATAAATGTCGAGTTGTCTCTCATCAGACTATGTGGGACTTAGGGTTATTAGTTGATTTAGGCCCATCTAGTTGAACTTAGCAAGTTTAACCGGCATTTCTGTTTTTGGACCTTATAAGATGGATTAGGCCCATCTATATCTTTACAATACATGAAATTCAAATGTCCGCCTTGTCTTCTGGTGGAGTTTTTTTTGGGGCAAATTTCAACTTGGTATGGCTCTGCGATTGTCGGGGGTGTTGAGATAGTTGAGATGTTCTTGTAACAGGTTGTTGTGTCAGCCAACCTCGCACAATTTAGATGGTATCGCCTTATATTACATACAGGAGTAAAACAAAGAGTTCATAGGTTGTTTGTTTCTTTACGAGAAAGAAAGATGTAGAGCCGAGCTTATATTTTATATTGCAAGTCACACCAGGGATTTTCCCCAGCATATACGACGAGAGGCATCGCGTTCCAGCATTGTCTCTCTACAAAAAAAAAAAAGCGACGAACTGACCAATGCCAGCCGCTTTTAATTTGTGATATGGACAAAATTGAAACTATACGACACACAAACATTTGGTCCTACGCTACACATCCCAGACCAGAAGGTACGTAGCCGATGCACCGGAGTTCAGCTGGTGGCGGCGGTCTCGAAGTAGCAGAGCCTGTTGTCGGCGAGCTTGGTCCGGTACGCGGAGGTCTTGTACTCCCTCCACGTGAACTCCCTGTAGCGGCGGCGGCCGCCCTCCCGGTCCACCATCCCCGGCAGCGGCGCCAGGCGCTCCCGCGGTGGCGGCCCGCCGAAGAAGATCACGGACACCCGCGGCCGCGCGCTGCTCACCATCACCCGGTGCCGCACGCTCCGGAACCGCCCGTTGGTCAGCACCTGCAGGATCATCAGAGATGATTGTAACCGTGTGCGCGGGACATGGTTTTGTCTCGGAAAGGCCTGATGAAGCGAACAAGGACTGGCACATAGCCTGTGGACAACGCAAGCACCGACCCACCGGCAGCAGTACCGTACGGGTTTCAACCAAAAGGGTTTTTGCCGGAACGCCACTTGGGCATCCACAAGATTCCCTTCCCACAAACATCACACGCAGGTCACAGCCATTGGACACGGTTTGACATTGAAGGCGTAGGACAGGTGACCGGGCATCGCAAGTTCGCCACCCTGCTCTGCTCCGTGCCGTACAGACTACAGAGGAGAGGAACCAAAGCTTTTTGACCTCGCAAAAAAGTAACGCCTTGATGTGTCGGGTCGGGGAACTAGGCACTCGCTTTCATTCATCGTTGTAAAGCGTCATTAACTTAAAAAATAATGTACGTACTTAAATCAGAGTAAGTACAATACCTGCAATGCGTCGCCGACATTGACGAAGAAGGATTGGGTGTCGGAGGGCACGGAGACCCAGGTGCCGTCCCGCAGCGAGATCTCCAGCCCGGCCGTGTCGTTGGAGCGGAGCACGGAGATGATCTGCGGGTCGGTGTGCTCGCCGAACCCCGTCAGCCGCCTCGCATCCTCCTCCACCTCGGGCCGCGGCGGGTAGTGGTTCACCCTCAGCATCGAGTCGCTGTCCCGGTCCAGCACCAGCCTGCTGAACACGCCCGTGTCGTCCAGGCCCAGACCTTGCGCCATCAGCTCCAGCACCGTGCACGTCATGCGTCGCACCGCCGAGATGTACTCGTCCAAAACATCACTGCACGTACATACTAGTAGGCACGTTGAGCAGGTGGTACGGTACGGTGGATGCAGAGACGATTGGACATGATGAAGTCGGCAGAAAAGGTTCAGATGCATCAGTCAGGGCCAGCTCGGAGTAGGGCACCCGGTTGGGGCTGCACACGTGCACCCAGGACTCCGACGCGCAAACCACACGTGACGCAAATTCTAGCTACTCCTACACAAAAAGGCTCAAGGCTTGCATCTGGTCGGCCAGCTCAAAGTTGTATATTATTTCGGCTTTACAAAAAGGCATACATAATACTAGTAAGAAATTAAGAAAAGAAAGATCAATGCAAACGAGGGAAAATGGATAAGAACAGTGACTAAGCAATGCAGGGGATGGCCATGGAGGCAGAGGCAGCCGGCCCAGCTGACACCTACGCCTGCGGTCGATCTGCCGGCCGTGAGCAGGAGATGGGTCATGTGATGATGGCCGCCGAGGTGCATGCATCGGACACCAGATAGTATTGTACTGTCAGTTCTATGTTTTATGCGGCCATTTCCTTTCTTCAATTCTCTGCTCTGCGCTTTGGTTCGTTTTTTTTTTAAAAGGTAGCAGCATTTGCGTTTCCAATCATATCGTTAGGTCATTGGTAGATAGATAGATGGATGGACCCGAGTTTCTCACGATGGGACACTGGATTGCACGATCTAAGGGTTTCTCGCCACATCACCTTTTTCTTTTATTGGTGTTGCTGGCCCATGGAGAAGGGATGTAGGGATTATACTCCTGTAAATATCTAATCTAACTCTAGTAAAGACGCATCCTTTTGTTTCAAAAAAAAACGTAAAGACGCATCCAAATTGCTGAAGCCTGAAGATGGTTACGCGTGTGCACGCTAGTGTGGTTTTTGCAACAGAAAATAAACAAGAGAGCTGGCATTTGCAACAAAATGTCTTATGGGACGCAAACCCAAATTCCAAATAACTTATAGATGCCTTTGTTGGAATTCGACGCCTGTTGTTTGTGCGTCACCTCTCCCAATCCATGTCTCTGCTTTTATGGCACGCTACGTCAATTTTTGGAGAAATGTGGCGTCCTAGATTACTCCTTACCATCACATTTCCCGTTTGAACTACTGAATTTGTAGTATTTTCTGACAGTCATTCGTATTTACTGAATGTTGTATCCACAGTGTGATAAAAAGTTTGTACCGGCTGATCTAGTAAGTTTGTACCGGCTGGACCCACAAGCAGAGACTGCGCTCTTGCCTTGTTGGCGCCAAAAAAAAAAAAAAAGCAATGCGCCATGCCACTACTACCAAGTAACGGGTGACGAACTCACCTGAAACAGGATGGCTCCGCGCCCTCGGACGCAGCCACTGGCGCGGCGGACAACGCCACCGGTGCAGCGGCGGCGCCGGCGGCGGTGACGCCAAGCAGGAGGTACTCGACCCAGCCGAGATCGCCGTTGCCGCCAATCCGCTTGCTGGCGTACCCGAACGGCGGGCTTCCGCCGCCTGCGCCGACGGCGGCCGCGGCCTTGTCCTTGTCCCGCTGCGGGAGCGCGAAGAAGGCGGCGGCCGCGGCGTCGAGGCGCGCCAGGAGCGGCGCCGGCACGCCGTGGCCCGTCACCTTGAAGAACCCGTGGTCCTCGCACGCCTTGGCCACCGCGCGCGCGGCCGCCGACCGGGCGGCGGCGTTATCCCCGGCCGCGGACAGGTCGACCTCCGGCACGAAAGCCAGCGGCGGTGCGGTGCGTTGCACGGCCGGGAGCGTGATCTGCTCCAGCTCGCCCTTGGTGAGGACCACCATGGTTACAGGTACAGACTGGCGCTGTAGCTGCACTGGGAATGTACGTACGTGGAAACAGAGGGATGGTTTTGGTTGAGCTCGAGAGGATTTGACTCGGAATCTTGGATGGGTCGGGATGGAGGAGGTGGCCTCTGTTTATATAGGCATGAACAGAGAGCAGAGCGGTCAGAGAGAGGCTCAGAGCTGTACGATACTGTTTCATACTATTTCCGACAGTTGCCTGCTACTGTATAGGATACAGCGCACTGTCCAGCCACTGTTGTACTATGAATATCTTGCATGCCTAATATCCCTTGTGATTTGTCGATCGAGTTCGAGTGGTAGAATTCTGGGAATGTGCTTTTCACTGTTGGACTTTCAGCTGTGGAGCTGTTGTCCGGACCAGTGCCGATGAGAGTGAGAGCAAGAGTTTCACAGTGCAGATCAAGTCGGGTAATCGAGTTTTAAAGTTAATCCATTGCAATCATCTAGCAGGTAATCGAACTGCGGAAGTTCTCTAAGGGTAAGGGACTAAGGATGCAAAGGAAAGTAGAGATATTTGCTGGCTGAGTGATGAGTCACGAGTGAGTGAGTAGATAAAAATGAGGGTTGGAGCTTCAAATCAACTGTAGCAGGTTAGCAGCGATCGAACCGAAGCAAAGCGAAACCCGTTTCTACGAGTATTTTCTAGCCCCATGGAACCTGGCGGTTGCCGGTTGGAGCTCAGCTCAGCGGGTCCCCCCTGGCGCAAGTCGCGCGCAAGAGCCGAACGCCGCGTGGCCGCGCAGCGAAACCCACAGCCCATGGGCGAGGGAGGGGCGCCGGACGCCCAAGCGCGGCCTCCCGCCGCGTGTGCGTTTGCGTGTCCCAGCCAGCCCACCGGGGGAGGGAATCGGCTGGCCTGGGCAGGGCGGGGCAGTCAGTCAGGCCGTCAGGGGCGTGGTCCATAGCGGCCGGGACGCAGCGCGAAAAGCTGGCGGGAGCGTGCGTGTGCCCGGGACAGCGAGGCTGCTCGGCCGCCCATGCCCATCCCCATCCTTCCCCCGGCGTGCGGCACGTTTGGCACGCTAGATAGAGGGTGTGTGCTTGGGGGGCCACCACCACGCCGGCCGGCCGACCGGCCCCGCGGCGTGCGGGTGGACGAACGCGTCGCGGTGGTGTGTGGGGCAGGGAGAGAAGTGTGTGGGACGTGGCCTCCTGGGCGGCTGGGCCGTGCTCGCTGCGGGTCGCGGTCGGCGCGGGCGCTGCCGCGTTGGCAGTGCTGATGGAATGGGATGGACCGCATCCGCTCGGCGGCCTCCAGGCTCCAGCTACCACCGGCCGGGTTCCGTCTGCTGGCCTTTCCAGGGGACACTGATCAGCCGGCGGCGCTACCGATGCTGATGCTGATGCTGCGCACGTTGTATTGCTTTGCTTGCGCTTGCGCGGTTTCTAGCCATGTACGGAATTGTTTCAGGATTTGACCCTCCAAGTCTCCGACTACGTTTTAGCCTATGATGAAACCAAAGCACACACGTATAGAATTTATCAATGCGTCTGTTTAATAATAGCATATATGATTAATCCAAGTGGATAGTGATCATTTTAGGCTGTTTTCTGACCAAATGCTACACTTCTATGCAACGTTACCTAGGGAATTCTGTGTCTTGGACTAGTCAACGAATTCTTAATATGCTTTCTTGAACATCCTCATCATCTCAACGCTCAACGGGAGATTCACTGATTTTAGGCATGTTACATCATCTTGGTCAATCTCTAGTTCAAATGCAGTGCAAATACCTAATTCAAATAAATAATAAACATGATTACGGGCTACAAAAACTATAGGAATACAAACGAACAAGATCCAAATAACTTGAAATAGAACACCAGCGATAGAGAACTTTACACACACACACACACACACACACACACACTTGTTTCATATTGATTTCATAATTTAGGTTGAAAATCAGATTCCCTACAAATTGGATATGGCAAAAAAAAAATACTTTGCCCTTACTTTTATAGAAAAACTGAATTTTATTAAAAACCAGAACCTTTGGAAGGATAGGACATAATTTTGTGAACTTATTAATACAAAATAATAAGCTACACATATACAAAACTACAGGTGAACAGGGGCGGATTCGCGCGTGCTGTGCCCCCCCCCCTTATGGTGTACGTACAATTACTTAGTAATTTGCAGGACACTTCTCTTGCTAGGTGATCTGTTTTACTAATTCTAAGTACTTGCCTGACTGCTTTAAATTTCCTGTGTCTTACTTTGTGTTTGATCTAAAAGCTCACAGTAGCCATGCTAACAAGGCAAGTTAAACAGTGATATCATTATTTTGACATGAATGACATAATACATATTAGTGTATGGCGTACCATTTATGCGTATATATATATATATATATATAGTGTATGGCTAGCAACAAATTTTAACCATATATTACTTAGACCCCTCATGATCCGTTTCTGGATCCGCCACTACTCACTGAAAAGTTGTTGGTAGAAATATCATACGAATGAATAAAAGTTAAATCTAAATTATACTCTAAAAAATAATACACATGTTAACTTTTCAAAGGAAAAATTACTACCTTAACAATTAAAGTAGTTTCTTGGTTGGTTTTGTTGACGTAGCGATGGAGCCCACATGTTAGGGGCATCTTCTTTCTATTACATAAAAAACTCATATTTCATATCAAGTTAGATGAATAGCAGATTTGCATTAAAATTGTAAAGCTCAATGTGATCTATAACTTATGTGATTAGCGTTGAAAATGGACGGAAAAATTCCTGTTCCGACCTGTTCTGTTTTTCACTTTTGTCCGTTCGTTTCCGTATTTGCGGGGTCCTATTTCCGTATTTACGGAAATGGGAGAGGGTTTTTTTTCGTCCGTTTCTGCGGGATCCCATTTTCACCCGAAATTGACACATATTTATTCCATTTTTTGTCCCGTTTTAAATCTATATGAGATGTGTAGAAATGAATATGTTCATAAACCTATTAATCACCAATTATGTATGTTAACACATGGCATGCTAATGAATACTAAACCAATAACTTCGTATGTGTATATTAATTTGTGACTTTGCTCATGTATATTCATGAATATTTAATCATATTACTCTAACTTAAATTTTTGGCTCTCCATCCGTATTTGTTCGATTCCGTCCATCCGCATATCCCGATTATGTTTCCAAACCCGCATTTTCCGAACCCGATCCCGTTTCCGCCAAAAAAATATAGAAACGGAAGTAGAAATATGGTTTTTCCGTCCGTTTTCATCGTTATATGTGATGCACAAATTTATAGTTGATAACTTTTTTTTATTAATTAAGATGTCAAAATATTTATATATTAAGTTTCAAACTACCTACAATGTTAACATGGTTTATATCAAGCTGTAGACCTCGATGTTATCTATAACTCTATTATAAACTATAGTTGACAACATTTTTATCCGAGGTCATTCATAGGTCCAAATATTCATGGTAAGTTCTCAGATTTTGAAATTTTCAAACAACCTTGAACATTGATATGGTCTATACCAAATTTGTAGATCTCAATGTGATGTATAACTTTATGATTGATAATTTTTTCTGTTTAAGATCGTTTAGAGGATCAAATCTTTGTTTTTAAGTTCTTTGATTATCAATTTGAATTTTCAAGCAACCTCTGATTGAGACACGCTCTATATAATATTTGTAGTGCTTGACGAGATCTAACTGTCTAACTGAAAATGTTTTCATTTGGTATCATTTAGGATCCCAATATTTAATTATAGATGACATAGCTAAAACCCAAAGACATGCGGGGCCACATGCCACATTTATGGTGCATTGGCCAAATCACCATCGAAACCATTTTGAAATACTTAATTTCTCCGGTTTTGAAAGTTAAGAAGGATATGTTTGTCCGGTATTCAAGTTCGATGGGGCTTTTTAAACTCAACGACAAGTTCGAGGGAGCAAATCAGACTTTACTCGTGAATAAATAATCTTGCAACCTTTTTTTATGGAAAATGCAATGGCTTTAGAAGATGAGCTTGATCTTGCAACCTTTTACTCGTGAATAATAATCTTGCAACTCTTACTCGTCTGGTCATACAAGGGAGTGCTCCATAATTGAGATATCAGTGACTCTCACGGGTGTCCATTTCAACTTTATGCAACTTGTTATTTCCTAGTATCAAAGAAGAAAAAGACTATTTTTCCATGGAGTTCGTAAGGCAAATAAATAATATAAACCCGTCATTTTTGAAATAAAAGCATTCTTCTCCAGTGTGCGTGCTCTAGAATGAAGAACCTACGGGCACTTTACATGCCAGTTGCAGCGACATTGAGATGGTTGTCACTTGTCATGATCGTAAACATACATGTACACCACCATTTCTCTGTATTCATTGCCAGAATAAACTTATAATGTTAGCAGTTTCAAGTACCAACAAACCTAAAATAGAACAGGCAACAGTTACAAAGTCCAGTTCAAAAATGTGCCAGGTGAAATAGCACACATAATCATTTAATCCAGTACGAGCACAGCTAGTTTGAACTTCGGAGGAATACCGTTCAGCAAAGAAAAATGTTGTGGAACAAGTTTTTATTAGACTTTCCCCATCTATTTCATTGATTTCATACCATCATGTCACAACGTATCATTATTAAGCTCATGGAATCACTTTGATAGATAATGCAACGTGCTTCAGTCAGAGAAGAGGCTCAAGGTGATGGAGAAACCAACCCGTAGTTTCAATGGCATCTTTTTATCAGAAAAACGAGGGTCAAGAGGAAAATCAAAATTTGTAACAGAGATGATCATCTATTCATCTCAAGGAATTTTCCCAAAACCTAATGAGGATGAAAAAGGGGAAATTATATTGAAGTAAACTAGAACAATACAAAAGAAAAATGCATGTCTGCATCAACAGATCTTCAAACAATCGGTAAAAAAATCATCTTGCATAAATAGAACATATATGCATCAATAGGTTCTTCAAACAGTTGGTAAAAAAAATCATCTTACATAAATAGAACTGCTAGCTCCTACGGTTTGTTACAAGGAAAAAAATATGCCATCTACACAAAATAAGTAATATCAAACGGTTCATCTATAACCGATTGAGCTACTGGAATACACTGATAGAAAGATGTCAAACGATTCACCTTATTCGTTTAATCAATTAAGTCAAATGCCAGACATTCTTCCCTCTTCTTTGAATGCATGCTGAAAAGACTAGTTGACCATTTAGCTGAGACACTTCACCAATCGGTGGCTAAAATTTTAAGCGCTGAATCTAAAAAGCAATACTTTACCATTTAACCATGGCTTAAGCGTAAAAGAATCAGTGAAATGGTTGTAATTACAACTAATGCAAGTACTCCGAGATATAATTCTCAAAATAAGGTCAAATATCTGGACAATTTAGTGGAATGCAATAAGATAATTTTATAAAAGAAAGGTTCATAGTTAATCTTGAGATTAAGGAGATTTACTTGCAATATCCTACATTATGATAACACTGGGGCAGCCTCAAGAAGAAATGAGTAATGTATTAACAATTAGTGGAGATGACAAGGATACTGCTAGTACTTACCAGCTACATGAAGCAATTTGGTGGAACATTGAAGGACAAGAAAGAATGGCTGACACATGATCATACAATTGTTGAAGATAAAAATCTTGGTGTAACTGCTAGCTCATTTCAAAATTTGAAGTTAGGTAGTACAGACTACAGAGTACAAAAGTTGTATGGCCTTCCAATAAATACAAGTAAAAACCCCAAATCCTAAAATCAAGCATGATGATTCCAGAATCATGAGCTTGCCTCCAAGAACAGGTCATGCAAGGGATTCTCAGTTTCTCATTCCTCCAACTATGTTGTCAAGTATATTTGTCACAGATCTGTACTTCTCACCATAGTACAACAGCTATAAACTTGGGAAACTACACAGAATGTGAATCCCGTTCTGTAGACCGCATAACTGGAAGAGGATGGGCCTCTGTATTGAATACATACTTATCTAGCGGAAGGGTATTGTTTTCATCAAACAGCAAATACAAATACTTCAATGTTTCTCCAAGGAAGAAAGTTTCCATTTTATCTCTCGTAGAAGGAGGTAGGCTTGTGACATCATCCAATGATGTGTAACCACCAGAATCAACTTTTGTGTACTTCTCAAAAGCCTGAAAGATCTGCCAACCCCACTCCCTATACCTGTTTGCGGAAAAGGAAGAAAAAGATTAGCAAACAGTGACTGATGCAAACTGAAAACTAGGCAGTCACCAAAATCTCACTTGGGATCCTCTGTGATTCTATACAAAACAAATAGTGATTCCACAGTCTCTGGGCGTAGAAGATTGTGACGGTCAAGTGGTTTTATTATGATATCATTGATATATTTGGAGCTTTTATTCCCACCATCAGGCCCCCCTTCTGTATCACCCTGTAGAAACCCCATATCACAAGTTATTCATACGCAAAATCAAAATATTGAAACATCATTAAATATAAGGTAGACCAAACTCAGCAGTATATTAGGATGCATAGTGACTCAGCAAACCGTTTACCTCAATGTGGAAATAAGCTATTTCAGGAGCAAGGCCGGTAGAGGTCACAAAGTACATCTCAACACATGTTTTGGTCAGATCTTCAGCAAGCTGGAGATTTTCTTTATCTTCATCAGTTAACAAGTTACTTTCAAGAGCTTTTCTCTTGGTGATACCTTTAGTTGCACCAAGAGCAAGGGTACCAGGAAGAAAACACACCTGCAATATGAAGACATTCAGTGCTACCACAACACTAGAAAGGTCGCAAAATCTTGGCCAGATAAAGAAGAGACTATAGGAATCTGAGTGCAAGAAAACAGATGCTAAGTGACAGCTGCATACCAGGTGATCCATTTTAGGACTAAACCCACCATTTCGTCCAGATGGAAGTTCCCCAACAAATACCAACCCATTTGGAACAGTTTTCCGAACAAGAAGATGCTTGACCCCTCTCATTGCTTCAGTATACATTTCAAATAGATACTTCAAACTACTGTCACGATATTCCTCTTGCTGAACCCACACTTTTAGCAGATACTCATAATAACTGTCCCCTCGAGATCCTAATCGAATATTCTCACCACTAAATTGACCAGAGGAGGGGCTGCATATAAAGTTAAAAATGAGAATATAAAGATTTCCTTTAAAAATTGATGCGTTTGAAGACAATCCAATGTAATGCATTATGATGAATTAGTTGAAAAATATACAAAGGTAGAACAGGCATACTTGATGTAAATAGGCACCAGACCCTCCACCTTTGGGAGTGTATGCATATGCTCTAACACCTTCATTGCTGCCCTGTCATACTTAGGATCCCCTGATACTTTGCTGAGGTAACTGAACTCTAGTTGCAACGTTGAAGTCTCTGAAGTGCTGCTTAAGCCATCAGGGGCTGCATGTGCAGTGTGGTCACGAAGAATAACATCACTTAAAGGTATAGCTGTTGGGCTTGATGTAAAAGCCAATAATAACCTGTCGGCTAAATCCTTTGAAACTTCCAAAAGTCGCTCTGGATTAGCCTTTTTATATGTTACTGGTACTCCGGAGTCACCTGCCCCTGGATGATCACCACCACTCAAATGGTATGCACTAAGAAGCCCTCCCAAGACACGGATGGTAGTCTCAAATAAGTTAACCTGCCCTTTCTCACTGATTCTTTTCATTAGGTTGTCTTCAATCCATTTTGATGCTTCAGAAACAACATCATCAGCACCCATTATAATCGCAGTGTCCAAAGAATCCACAATAGTAGCTCCTAGACCACCTAACCCATCTGTGCCTCTGTGGCTCAGAGGCATAAGCTCATCATAACCCATTGCATACTTTTGGTAACCGGACCATGCATATTCAAATGCTTCTTTAACTTTCTTCTGCCTGGATGTCCACTCAGATGGAGACTGCTGAAGCAGAGAATTATTTTTGTAGATTTCATTTGGAGGGAGGCGTGGGGGCAGCCTTGGTGGTTTTCTCCAGAATGTGCGTATATTGGGAGCTCTCCTGGCATTTTTATTCTGTACTTCTTTGCCATAGAGCTCACTGGATACAATACCCTCTGAGCCTTTGTGCAGAAATAAGTACAATAAGCCAGAAACCATCAACAGGCTCAAGAATTTACCAACAGTGAACTTTCCACAACGGTATTTGCTGCTGTTAGTAGACAAGGACTGTAGAACCATCTACACAGGAGAAAAAAGGGCTACGGCCTTAGGGAATAATAAGAACTAATGAGACCACAAATCCACAACAGCCTTGAATAAAGTCTCCTAGTGTAAGAAACAAAAAATAACTGATATAAACAGATGTCGCTCCTCATCAAACAGGATAAACAAAGATAGTTAAAATACTAGAGTTCTTTCTCAGACATGAAGCAAATAAGTTTAAGACAGACAGCACTCGAACGTATAGTCCAAAGGATCAAGGTCATTCTAATTAGTACTCCCTCCATTCTAAATTATAAGACGTTTTGCCTTTTCTAGATACATTGGTATTGCTATACGCTTAGATATATATTATGTCTAGATACATAATAAAAGTAATGTATCTAGAAAAACCAAAAACATCTTATAATTTGGATGGAGGAAGTACTTCATTAATGAGCGTGTGAGCATGATCCTTGAAAACCAAAACATTTTATAAGGGGGTGTTTGGTTCCTCCTGCTAAACTTTAGTCGTTGTTCCATCGGATGTTTGGACACATGCATGGAGTATTAAATGTAGACTAATTACGAAACTAAATGCATAGATTGAGACTATTTTGCGAGACGAATTTTTTAAGCCTAATTAGTCCATGATTTGACAATGTGATGCTGCAGTAAACATGTGCTAATGACGGATTAATTAGGCTTAATAAATTCGTCTCGTGGATTACTGACGGATTCTGTAATTTGTTTTTTTATTAGTATCCGAATACCCATGCGATACCCCCATGTGACACCACCTAAACTTTAGTCACTGGATCCAAACGCCCCCTAATTTGGACGGAGGGAGTACTTCATTAATGAGTGTGTGAGCATGATCCTTTCGACTAATTAGAAGACCATGATTAGTGCTTCATTAATGTATAGCTAAAATCTAGAAGCACAATGCGAGGTCTGGGAAAATTTAAGTTCTATAGAGCACCAAATAAGCTCAAATATTTGCGGATATATAGCTTCAAAAGCGAGAAATGGATGAGGTAGAAAAGCTCATACAGACACGAGAGCAACAGCAATCATATGACACCAAACTAGCCGCTGATGAAATACACTACTCCAGGTCAAAGCGACCATTTGATCTAGTGAATGACCTCAAGCAGATCAAAACAACCTAGAGTAGCAGCGCCATAGAACAATTAACCATAGCAAATTCAACAGTGACTAGACCCGCAGATCCGAGGACACGGATCCCTCATTCCAGCTGAAACCAGGCACAACCCAATCAATCGACCAAATCACTCCCCGCAATGAATCGAGTCACGGCCGTAAACTCCAGTTCTCCACGGAGATGAAGCTACACCCCAAACCAGAGCTAACTCTAGCCTTATTAGGAAAAGTCGGCCTTTTTGGTAAACAATGGGGGCTTGGGTCGGGAGGGGAGGCGCCGCACCTTGAGGCGAGACCGGTGGCGGAACTTGGCGTTGTTGTAGGCGCCGCCAGCGCCCACATCGCGCATCGAGTAGGGGAGGGGCCCCGAGGTACCGCTCATCCGCGCGGGAGCGGGGTGGGGAAGGCGCCTTCTAGAGGCTTCTGGAAGGAGGCGGGGTTCGCCTGCGCTGCGTCGCGCGCGAGATCCGGGTGGGGAGTGGGACGGGAGCTGGACGCGGGGCGGACGGGAGAAGACCGCGACCGACGGAGAAGGCGAGAAGCCCGTTGCGGATCCGGTTGGATGTCCGGCTGGCTCCCTGTTTCTGTTTGCTTACCGTCGTAACTTACTTTGAATTCAACTCATAACTTCTACTAAAAAATACTTCGATTTGGATACCCACCCACCCCCCCCCCCCCCCCCGGGAACGCCCGCGCTTGCCCGCCTCCTACGCAAGCTGCTGCGCCGGCTCGTGCCGGCCGCGCCTGTCCACCCGCCCCGTGCCTGGTGCTTTGCCTACCCGACCTCTGTGACTCCACGCGCTTATCATCCAAGGTCGAACTGCCATGACAATATGAAGAGAAGGGAAGGAGGGGAAGAGAAGAGAGGAGAAGCCGTGCTGCTGCTGTCTGTAAGCCACCGACGTCATTATAGCATGTGTAATAATGTGTCATTGTAGCATGTACAACAACCTTAACTACTTTTAAAACATTCAGATGAAACATTTGCAACATACGTCTGGAGACAGATAAAACACTTAAAAACATACGTGTATAGTCATTGTATCCGGTCGTAAATACACATGGAGGTATATTATATGATTCACCTCACCTTGTTTTATGCCTAGAACTTGATAAATGTTCATGATTATGTTAAATCAAGATGTTATGATGAAATTGAACTTTTAAACTAAAACAACTCAAAATTTTATATGAACACAACCGATGATGACTATTAGTTTTTTTACCTAAGATTTTTTTTACCCAAGAACAAGAATATGACCACAACCACTGAAAGACACAATGATTTGATTCACATTTCAAATTTAGAGTGATGAAAAAGATAGTACGATATGTATGATCGCATTGCCGTGTCTTTATATCATTGGTTTTATATATGAGTAATATATTTTTATGTACAAACAATGTGAAAGTGCATCTAGCCCTCTAGTGGGTTTTGGTGAATTGACTGACAACACTATTAAAGGTCTAATAAGTTTGCTAAGTGTTGAAATAGGAAATTGAGTCTATTGCATATACTTATGGATTGTGTATAAACAAGTATATCCAAGGTTCAACAAGTAGGCAAACTTGATGGTATTCCACATAGTGTTGAAATTGAAGGCCAAAATTGTGTATTGTTGTATTGGAAGATCATGGAAACAATCTAGTTCAAGCAAAAGACAACAATGCAAATGGAATTAATGAAATGGCTTCTACGTTGTGGGATATCATAACATCATGTGAAAGCAAGCATATTTGACAAATGGAAAATGAGACATGAGTTGATGATTTTGGATTGATCTCTATAGTGGCTTGTTTTACATGAACAAGAAGAGGTTGTTAGTGGATTAGCTTTGATCAAATGCTGAAGAATGAATCAAAAATGCATAAGTGAGGAAATGACAAGTAAAGGTCAAATGACAGAGGACACAACTCATGTTGGATATAAGATGGTCTCTACTTTGGTTTGCTTGTATGGATAAAGATTTGAAAAATCACTTTGCATTGATTTGATCAAGCTAGAAGTATGAAGATAGATATTGAAGTAAGTGTTAGGAGTGTCAAGCCAAAATGAATAGGATATAAGGAATCGTGAATTTGTTTGACCATATTGATGTTGATCCATATATGTCTCTATGTGAGTCAAACTGAAGCTTGATTGATCTCAACATTCATATCTAGAAGATATTCAAGCAAGGATCACAATATTGAAGAAATGGTTTTTTCAATGGATGCTTAATATGATGTGACTTGAGTATGGCTTGATAAGGTGAAGATAGCAAGGAAAGGGCTTTGAGAGACTAAGCGAAGGTGAAGGGCAAGCGACGGCTTGAGGACCAAGGTACGATGGCTAAGGTGAAGAAGAGAGTACTTGCATTGAGTCGAGGAACTAATCAAGCTATGAGGAGTCATATTGTGTTGAGAATCAAATCATTAGTAGAAGTGACTTGAAGCCATGAGGTGAACTCATATATATGGAAATGGTTCAAGTCACATGCTCAGGGTATGTTTGCTCGAAGAGATGAGACAAAGATGATTGCAAAGGCTTTATTGAAGTGATATTGAGAAAGAGGATAATACATGCGATGGTGGAAACCCCAATTACAAAAGAAAGCGGCAACCGGCTCAAAGGCATTTGAATTCTTTTGTATTTTGAATTGAGTTTAGGAAATACGTACTATAAAGGGGATACAATGCACAAGCTTTAATGTGCAACCAAGTGCTCACTATACCCACCAAAATATCCTCTAACCATAGCCAAGACAGCATGTTATTCAAATCTTGACCTTTGCTGTCCTGGTAGGTGTGGCAGTGCCACACCTTGAGAGAGGTAGTGTCGCGGGTCAAGTGCGACACTGCCACACTTATCCAACCGTTGGGACCTGAGGGTGTATTTATACCTTCTCTTCTTCCTCCAACGGTCACAGAGTTCAGTTCGACCATTCCCACTCCCAGGTGCTCAGACAGCAGCTCTCTTTCTCTCCCTCACTCACCATTGGAGCTCCTCAAGCTTCTCCTTTGGTTCCCTTGCAAATCTTTGAGAGTTTGAGCCTCCAAACTGTATTAGAGAGCAGCCCCAAATGTTCTTCATCCTCCTAGAGCACTTGGTTCGCGTTCAAGCCAGTGGATTGTGTTTGTTACTCTTAGAGCTTGCTCCTAGCCGGCAAGAGCATCGCCCGATGAGCTTGCCAACTTGTGTGACAGCCCCAGGAGGTTTGTAATCACCTCAATCAGCTAGTGAAATCACCTCTCATCTCAAGAGTTTATTTTCTTGACTTGACAACGAGGAAAGGGTTGAAAGAGACCCAAAGCCTTTGTGGCAACCTCAACAACGTGGACATAGGCAAGCCTTAGTGGCGAGCTGAACCACGAGATAAATCGGTGCCTCACTTTTGTTCTTGTGATTTGCATTGCTATACTTGTTTTTTGGTGATTCTAGGGTTTGGTCTCGATCTACTTGTGCATAAGCTTCCGCTAACATCCAGGTGGTGAAATAGGCTCTACTCTACCCTAGGAAGCTTAGAAATTTACCTGATCTAAATTTCCTTGGATAGATTTTGAACTGTGCACTTGAGATTGTCTGCAGGTGCGGCAGTGCCGCTGTGTGTGTGCGGCAGTGCCGCTCTGGAACTGACAGCAGTTTTTGAATTGCAATATTTGTGTTCCACTCGATTTACTTGGTTGTGAGTGCAGGTACTTGGTGAACTTGTCACTGGACATCTCTAGCACATCTCCACCAAGTTTGGTCTGTGTTGGACTCTTTGCAGGAGTGAGGCGCTGCCACTCTCAAGTAAGGCAGTGCCGCACCTAGAGTTTAACTTCGACTCGAGTTTGTTTTTAAACAGGCCTATTCACCCCCTCTAGGCGACATCAAAGTCCTTTCACAATGGCCATTGTTTTTTATACTACGACATCGCCATTTCTGTGATCTTTGTTGTGCTAAGTAGGACCACATGAACATCATGTATGAGATGAGGTTCCTCTATGGACTATTTTACTGTCAGTATTAATGCCGTCATTTTTTGTGACAACAATGATAGGAAAATTGGTATTTTTATTGACAGTTCACAGCCAAGAGGAAAACCTTTTTCCTTAATCGTTGAAATGCATTTTAGTGTCCTTTTTGTATGACAGTGATAGAAATCCATATTTGATGGCCCAAAATTTTCTTATTAGAAAAGAACCGATAAGGAAGTTGTTTCTATAGGTGCTCCATTTGACAAATATTTCCCTATCATTTTAGGTCTTCCTATTGAAACAATAGAAAAATTATTTTTTCCAATTTTCTTGACAGTAATTCATATTGCCTTGTCATTTTGCACCTATAGGGGAATTCCATTTTACAGTAGTTTTTATACTGTAATCTTAACAATTGAGATCAATCCCACCTAACTAACAGCCCTTAAGGAACATCTATTAAAGTCTATTTCATCATCTTTCTTTTTTCCATAAGGACAATTTCAGTTCAATCAGGTAACACAAAAAACTTGAGCATTTCTCCTTTTATCTTTATTTACTCTCACTAGCAGTGGTATATATGTGATACTCCATAGACAGAACACTACATATGCATGTATATCCTACAAATTCCAACCAAATCATCCAAATTGCTTTCACTTCCCTAACAAAGAAATGAATAATAACACAAAGCTACTCCTAACATGTACTCTAACATACACTCTACAGTTGCGCTTCCAGGTCCCTCTCCCCGTCGTCGAGCAGCCCTTCACGCATTGGCTGCGCCATCGATGTGGATGCTTGCGACAGGCCGACCTATTGGTCCATCTCATCGCATCCCTCACAAGTTGTTCTAATGTCTACCTTGACGCGACAGACGGGGCATGTCGAGTGCTCCCTTAGCCACACGTCGACACAACCTTGGTGGAAGATGTGCATGCACGACGACAGCCGCCACGCTGTGTCCCCCTCCGCCATCGCACCCAGGCACACGGTGCACTCTCGCTCCTCCTCTCCATCAGCATCCTCCTTCCGATATGTGAACTCCGGCAGCGCAGCTATGGCGTCGGCATCCAACCCCATGGGTGGTTTCTTTTCTGGCTCCGCTACAGCGGCAGCCTCAGCAGCATCCTGTCTCGCGGACCGTTGGACGAGGTACCACCGGATGGTGCACAGGATGAGTAAGATGACGAGGAGGGAACCAAAACTGATGCCGAGGATGGCGATGTAGGAGGTCATGGTGCAGCACGTGTGCGTGGCCACGACCACTGTGGCAGCATCATGGCGCAAGGAGTACGGCGCGCCGACAGCGACAGAGACCACGAAGCAGGACTGGTCTGCAGGGAGGCAGCCCGCGGCGATTGGGACCTAGGCCACCACGCTCGGTGGCGAAGGAAAAGAAGACGACAATGACGAGGATGGTTGTCGTGATGGCATTGCGACAAGCGTGTGGGCTCAATCGAAGGAGGTGGTGCATGCGCCTGTGTTTGGAGATTTTGAAGGTGTTGGCTGCATGCCATGGCTTGGTAGTGTGGGTGGCGTGAGCGAACTGCGGGCGAGAGGCAAGGTTCTTGGCCTCTTAGGGTGGGAGGGAAGATACATTGACCACCACGACGAACCCATTTGACAAGAATAGGTTGGTTGTTCTGCATAGTACCTACTAGTGGTCTCTTCCTTTCTCCATTTTCTAATTTATTTTAGTTTGGTTATTGGTTTAATTTTACTTATTAACATGTGGCATTTAAACATAGATAAGTATTGATTCTTGTATTTCCATCTGACATTAAAGATAATAACTTTCTTCATTACTACAGTGGTGATGACATGTAGCCCTCTATTTGGCCTAGTGAGTTAAGAGCGAGAGATGAGCAATGCAAATGATTGATGTATAACAGTGGACTTACATGTATATATAAGCCCTATTGGGCACATACAAGTATGTAGGATCCATTGTTTCCAAGGTCTCGTTTTTCCCATTCCTTTGCAATTCATGAGGATAGAGCAACTTTGGAACAATATGCTTAGTGATGTTGCTTTTGATGTAATTTGATTCCGTTTGCACAACACAAGCAACAATATCTTCAAAGATAGTGGTTGGTGTCTCAAGTGCACCAATACCACATGATTACATTATGTGATTTATCATTCTGCGAAGCCATATACACTCGTGTGATGCTTCATACAAAGCAATTATTTCAGAATGGTTGGTGGAAGTAGCCACTAGAGTCTGCTTGAAGACTCCAAGAGATGGTCGTTCCACCTTGCAAGAATACAAAGCCTATCTAAGATCGATCTGATAAGTAGATAGCATATGTATACCCATCAAATTGGATCTTGGTTTCTCCTATAGAATGTTCCATGATCTATTGGGCCACTGAGATATCTCAAAAAAATTTAAAGCCTACCCAATGACGCTTCGTAGGAGTAGCAGTGTAGCACTATATGGTTGAAAGGTCTTGATGGCTAGAGGGGGGGTGAATAGCCTTGTAAAAATTTCTACAAAGACAAGCTAAACAAGTTTATCAATACAACAAATAGCGAGATGCGAGTTTTGCCTAGCCTACGGGGTGTTTGCAAGCCACCTATCCAATTCTCAATTCTAGTATAAAGGCACTCAACCGCACAAAGTCAAACCGAGAAGGTAACTATAACTACAACTAGTAAGCTACACAAAAGAGCTACTCTAGCAAAGCTAACTAGCTAGCAAAGATAACTAAGAAAGTAATGCGGAGTTGAGTTAGGAGAGTTTCACCGAGGGGCGAAGTATTGAGCCAAACCAATATGATCAACAATGAATTCCAAGACAACCGAACACCGGGATCAATCAATCACAATATGAAAGTGATGACACGAAGATTTATCCCGAGGTTCACGTGCTTGCCGGCACGCTAGTCCCCGTTGTGTCCCTCTTCACCACGTGGTTCGGTGGCTAATCGGTCTCACACCGAGCCTCTCAAAAGGCGCCACAAGAACCTACCAAATGGCAAAAGGTTGCAATGACACGAGCAATTTACTAATGTTGCCTTTTGGCACTTCGCCGAGGTAGACACAAACCCCTCACAATCACCGGAGGTGGCCAAGAACAATCACCAACTCTTGCCAACGCCTCCAAGCTGCTCCAAGCCGTCTAGGTGGCGGCAACCACCAAGAGAAACAAGAATCCCGCAGCAAATCAACCACCAAGTGCCAACTAGATGCAATCTCACAATGCAAATGCACTTGGATCACTCAATCTCACTTCGAATATGCAAACAAGCAAGAGAGATGAGTGGGAGGGGAGTTGCTTAGCTCAAAGTGCTCACAAGTATGTCAAAAGTCCAAGGGAGAGAGCCTTGAGCCGGCCAACGAGTATTTATAGATGTACCCCTTCGAATATAGCCGTTAGGAACTTAAACAGCCGCAGTCGCGCTGACCGGACGCGCTGGTCGCGTGGACCGGACGCGCCGATCGCGCAACGGCTCTTTTTCGAAACGCCGACCGGACGCGCTGGTCGCAACGACCGGACGCGCTGGTCACGACCGGACGCGTCGGTCCCGTGACTGACCGGACGCGCTGGTCAACCCTGAGCCACGCACAACGAAACATCGACCGGACGCGCTGGAGAACTGACCGGACGCCACAGTGCCAGCGTCCGGTTAGAGTCCAGTAAGCTCCCTGATCGACCGGACGCGTCCGATCGACAGTGACCGGACGCGCCGCGCGTCCGATCAAAACGCTGAGACACGCGCAAACGTTGAACATTGACCGGACGCGTCCGGTCAAACAGAGACCGCGTCCGGTCCAGCGTCCGGTCACCACTGTGACCTCCGTTCGCCTCCGTTTGATTTCCGACTTCCGGCGTAGTGGAAAATAGGCGTTTCAATTCCTCGAAAACGCCTGAATCCCGCCTCGCAGGCTCGGCGGGAGGGAGAGAGGACTCCAAACCCTCTCTACCGCTCAAACTCCACCGCCTTCGCAAACGTGCTAACATCACCAAGTGACCATCACCATGTGCATGTATGTTAGCATTTTCACAATCATTTTTCGAGGCGTTATTAGTTCTATCCAAATACATATGACATGAGATGCACACCTAGAGGCACTTAGGAGTTCAATAGCCGCGTCATTCCCCTCTTTATAGTACGACTATCTATCCTATAATGTAACCACACCCACTAGGTGTCTTGGTTACTAAAACACAACCCTTAAGCATATACCTTTGCCTTGATCACGTAGGGTTGCGTCCAAATCCAAGTGTGGCCATCATGATCACCAAGTCCATCTTGCCACCAACCTTGGAATGTACTAATCCTCATATGCTACATACAACTTAGGCATAGGATTAGTACTTAGGCATTGTCACTAATTACCAATACCAAACATAGGACTTTCAATCTCCCCCTTGTTGGTAATTGGTGACAACCCTTTCACAAAGATATTATGATAAAATTTTGATGAACCCATGTCACATTGTCCAAGTATATTACCATTTGTAAGAATTATGGACATGTGATCATGAATTCAAATTGATAGCAATGGCTCCCCCTACATGTATGCTATATGTTTGGATTTTGGAAGCATACATGTTAGATATGAAAGATTAGGAGCATTGACTACCAATAGGTGCTAAGTGTTTTAGATTATAGACCTTTGAAGCGTGATACCATCGGAGTAGCGATAAACACCATCTTAGCACCTTGTGTAGTTAGATACCACTTGGAAAAGCACAAACATAACTAGAAACCTCGTGAGATCAACATTATAAGCAAGGCTCTAGTACCACTTTGGAAAACATAAAGCAAGAAAAATCTAACTACTTCCAATTCATACTAGTACCTCAATACATCATTCAAATTATACTAGCAAGTTACCACACAAGCAATGTATTAGAGAAAAAGAAATGCATAAATATGCATCATACATATGAAGTGCACATGGAAATGCAACATTCATGTTTAAGAGCTTGCTCCCCCTACTTGTGTGCTCAAAATTTTAGTTGATCCCCTTCTTTTATCAATTTCTCCTCTTTTAGAATCTATCTTTGTGAACAACATTTTCTCCCCCTTTGGCACCAATGACCACAAGGGACCAATTTTAGATAGATTATCATGTTGAATTATGGGGTGAGGATCAAGTTTGTGATTCAACCTAGATTGCTTGCATAAATAAAATGCTTCGGTTTGATCCAAGGGCAAGCTTCTTCACACCTCACTAGAAGGGTTATCAAGCACCATGTTGAAGCAAAAATTTAGACAAGTTTTCTAGATTAAACACTTAGGATCACAAGCTACTTAAACAAGTTATATGCTACCACTAGATCATACAAGTCATGGAAACAATAGTGGCACCATATAAACTTCAAAGTCATTTGATTTTCATGAATGAGCCTAGAACATGTAAATTATGACTAGATGCACTAAACATGTCCTTAGTATAGAATGTATGACATATCAACCAATTGTACCTTAGGGCTCGAAGGAGAGGCATGTCATAACATTGGGGTGCATCAACTCATGTTGGAGAAGTCAATTATGTTCAACTCATTCTTTAGCTTGTGAAATCTCTTCTCATCAAGTGGCTTGGTGAATAGATCGGCTAGTTGATCTTCGGTGCCCACACTCTCAATAGCAATGTCACCTTTTTGTTGATGATCTCTAATAAAATGATGACGAACATCAATATGCTTTGTTCTTTGATGTTGAACCGGATTGTTAGTTAGCTTCACGGCACTTTCATTGTCACATAGCAATGGCACATTCTTGAAATTGATTCCAAAATCCTTCAATGTTGCCTTCATACACAAGATTTGTGCACAACAACTACCCACGGCGATGTATTCGGCTTCGGCGGTAGATAGTGCAATACTATTTTGCTTCTTGGATGACCATGAGACAAGTGATCTTCCCAACAATTGACAAGTCCCGGAAGTGCTCTTTCTCTCCACTTTGTCACCGGCATAGTCGGAATCCGAATATCCAACTAGCTCAAAGCTTGCACCTTTGGGATACCATAATCCAACATCTTGTGTATGCTTCAAATACCTCAATATTCTCTTTGTTGCCTTCAAATGACTTTCTCTTGGTGAGGCTTGAAATCTTGCACACATGCATACACTAAACATCACATCGGGTCTTGATGCCGTCACATAGAGTAGGCTACCAATCATTGATCTATAAAGCTTTTGATCCACCATGTTGCCACTCTTGTCACTATCTAAACTTCCACTAGTGCCCATTGGGGTTGTAATGCCCTTTGCATCTTCCATGCCAAACTTTTTGAGCATATCTTTGATGTACTTGGTTTGGCTCACAAATGTTCCTTCCTTTATTTGTTTGATTTGAAGTCCAAGAAAGAAACTAAGTTCACCGATCATTGACATTTCAAATTCCTTTGCCATCATTTTTCCAAACTCATCACAATAATCTTGATTGGTTGAACCAAAGATGATATCATCAACATATATTTGCAACACAAACAAGTCTTTCCCAATCTTCTTGGTGAATAGTGTTGTATCCACTTTGCCCATGACAAATCCTTTGGATAACAAGAAGTCCCTCAATCTTTCATACCATGCTCTTGGTGCTTGCTTCAATCCATACAAAGCTTTCCTTAACTTGTATACATGGTTGGGTTTCTTGTCATCTTCAAAACCGGGAGGTTGCTCCACATACACCTCTTCTTGAATGTACCCATTGAGAAATACACTCTTTACATCCATTTGATATAGCTTGATATTATGAGCACAAGCATAGGCAAGTAAGATCCTAATTGCTTCTAATCTTGCAACCGGGGCATAAGTTTCACCAAAGTCAAGACCCTCTATTTGTGTGTAACCTTGAGCCACTAGTCTTGCTTTGTTCCTTACTACTATTCCATCTTGATCTTGCTTGTTGCGAAAGACCCATCTTGTTCCAATGACATTATGATCCTTAGGCCTCTCAACTAGTTCCCATACTTCATTTCTCTTGAAGTTGTTGAGCTCTTCATGCATTGCATTTACCCAATCCGGATCTCTCAATGCTTTATCAATGTCCTTGGGTTCTTCCATTGACACAAAAGAAGAGTGAGCACAAAATGATGCCAATCTTGATCTAGTTTGAACTCCCCTTTGTATGTCACCAATGATGGAATCCAATGGATGGTCTCTTGCAATGTTAGTTGGTTGAAGCACTTGGACTTGATTGCTTGGATGTTGATGTTGATCATGAGTTGGAGATGATGAACTAGCCACTTGTTGATCTTGTTGCACTTGAGATGATGTACTAGCTTGATTTTGCATTAGAGAACCACTAGCTTGTGTAATTGGACTTTGAAGTACTTGATCTTTGTTGTCATCCACATCAATCACTTGCTTTGGCCTAATATCACCAATATCCATTTCTTTCATAGCATTGGTCAATTGAGTTCCTCTCACATCATCTAAGTTATTTTCCTCATCTTGAGAGCCATTTGATTCATCAAACTCAACATCATGAACTTCCTCAAGTAAACCACTAGTCAAATTCCAAACTCTATAAGCTTTGCTAGTAGTGGAGTAACCAAGTAAGAATCCTTCATCACATTTCTTCTCAAACTTGCTCAATCTAGTGCCCTTCTTCAAGATGTAGCATTTACAACCAAATACCCGAACGTATGCAATGTTGGGCTTTCTTCCATTTAAGATCTCATATGGTGTCTTCTCTAAGAACTTGTGGCAATAGAGGCGGTTGCTATAGAAGCAAGCCGTGTTGATTGCTTCGGCCCAAAATGAATGACTCACATTATACTCATTCAACATTGATCTTGCCATATCAATTAGGGTTCTATTTTTCCTCTCAACTAGGCCATTAGATTGAGGTGTATATTTGGCTGAGAATTGATGTTTGATTCCAAGCTCATCACATAGCTCATCAATTCTTGTATTTCTAAACTCACTTCCATTGTCACTTCTCACTTTCTTGATTGTGGTCTCAAATTCATTTTGCACTCTCTTGATGAACTTCTTGAATATGTCAAATACATCACTCTTGTCCCCAAGAAAGAATACCCATGTGTATCTAGTGAAATCATCCACAATCACAAAGCCATATTTATTGCCACCAATGCTTGTGTATGTAGTTGGCCCAAATAAATCCATGTGCAACAACTCAAATGCCTTGGAAGTACTCATGATGCTTTTCAATGGATGAGTGTTGCCTACTTGCTTTCCGGCTTGACATGCACTACATAGCTTATCCTTCTCAAATGTGACATCCTTCAAGCCTCTAACTAAGTCATGCTTCACTAACTTGTTCAATTGC
Organism: Saccharum hybrid cultivar R570; assembly: GCA_038087645.1. Classification (NCBI taxonomy): domain Eukaryota; kingdom Viridiplantae; phylum Streptophyta; class Magnoliopsida; order Poales; family Poaceae; genus Saccharum; species Saccharum hybrid cultivar. The sequence continues at coordinate 4,775,984 of JAQSUU010000423.1, forward strand.
TTCATGCCAACATGACCAAGTCTTCTATGCCATAACCAACCCATACTTGATTTGGTGAGCAAGCATGTTAAAAGTTGAGTGTCACTAGCATTGAAATCAACCAAGTATAGATTCTCATATCTAAAACCCTTGAAGATCAAATTGGAGCCATCAACACTAACTATCTCCACATCATCAACACCAAATATGCACTTGAAACCGAGATCACACAATTGAGCAACCGAGAGAAGATTGAAGTTTAACTTTTCAACTAGGAGCACATTGGAAATGCTATGATCATTTGAGATTGCAATCCTTCCAAGAGCCTTCACATCACCCTTGCTATTGTCACCAAATGTGATACTATCAATGCCACTATCATTTGATTTGAGAGAGTTGAACATTCTTGAATCACCGGTCATATGTTGAGAGCACCCACTATCAAGCACCCAATGTCTTCCTCCGGCCTTGTAATTTACCTACAAAATAAATTAATGTTTCTTAGGTACCCATACTTGTTTGGGTCCTTGGAGGTTAGTAACTAAGCTCTTTGGTACCCAAATGGCCTTCTTCTTTGGACCAACAATTGGTGTACCAACAAACCTAGCATGCACACCTTTCTCACCCTTGGTAAGTACATAACAAGAATCAAAAGGAATGTAATCTATTTTAACATGAAACTTATTGTTGTTTTTGTTCATTTTATTACAATTAATCTCTAGATGCCCAGCTTGCTTGCATCTATTGCAATAACGACCATTGCTCTTCACAAAGCGAGACTTTGGAGTAGCAAAAGCCGCCTTGCCCTTCTTGGGAGTATAGCCCAAACCCTCTTTGTTAAGAGAGAACCTTTGGCTACCCAAACATTTTAGCAAGCGGGCATCCCCACCATAGGCATTGCCTAATGCGCGGGTGAGATCATCCACCTCTCTCTTGAGAGTCTCATTCTCAACCATAAGTGATGACTCACTAGTAGTAGAGGTAGAGTTGGTTGTGGTGGATGATGATGAGCTACATGAAGCATTAGTAGGACCAACAAATAAAGAATCATCAATAATATCACATGTTAGTCCAATATCACAAGTGACAATCACTTGCTCCTCCTTAGCTTCCTTCATGAGCTTCTCCAACTTGAGGTCCTTCTCCTTGATGAGCTCAAGTAGAGAGGAGTGGGCTTCCTTAAGCCTAGTGTGAGTAACTTCAAGGTCCTCGTGGTCTTCCTTTAGACACTCACGAGAGGCCTCTAGCTCATCAAAGGATTTCCTAAGAGCTTTAAGCTCTTGTTCAATTCCTTTGCACTCCTTACTCTTTTTGAGAGCAACAAACTCCTCCATCAAGGCATCATTTTCATTGCTCTTGGCAATGAGCTCTTGCTCCAAGATTTTGCACTTCTTGGTTGTCCTCTTGTAGCCCTTGCTCATTTGATCTATTATGCCCAATAGATCATCCTTGGAGTAGTCCTCATCCTCCTCATCATCACTCCTACAACCATCACTAGCACAAGAATCATTATCACTATCATCATATTTTACCTTGGTAGGCTTGGCCATAAGGCATGTCGATGTAGTGTCGAAGATGGATGACTTGTTGGAGAGGGCGATGCTTGCAATGGCTCGCCTAGTGGTCCTCTCATCATCACTAGAGCTTTCATCATCACTATCGGAGTTATCACTATCCCAAGTGACCACATAACCACCACCCTTCTTCTTGTTGATAGTGAAGCTCTTCTTCTCTTTCTTCTCCTTCTTGTCCTTCTTGTTCTTCTTCAACTTCAACTCCCCATCATGATATCTTTTGTCTTCATAGGGGCACTTTGCCACTACATGATCGGGGCTATTGCAATTATAGCAAAGCACCTCCTTTGTCTTCATGAAGTCCCTTCTCTTTCTTGCACCATATCCTTTCTTCTTCATGAACCTCCCCATCTTGTGCACTAGGAGGGCCATGGTCTCATCATCGAATGGATCATCATCATCGCTCTCCACCTTACTCTTGCCCTTAGAAGATGAAGCCTTGAATGCAATGGGCTTCTCTTGCTTGACCTTGATCTCCTTCTTCTCATCTTCATCTTCATCATCATCATATTGAGCATCGGTCATGACATCTCCAAGCACTTGGTTTGGAGTCACCTTGTCCAAACCCTCTCTTTGGATCATCTTCCTCAAGATAGCAAACTTCTTAGGTAAGTTCATCAAGAACTTATGTGAGAAGTCCTTGTCCTTGACATCTTCTCCTAGGCTCTTGAGATCATTGACAATAACTTGTAGCCTATAGAACATCTCCGGTATGAACTCATCATCCTTCATCTTGAAGCTTGCAAACTTATCCTTGAGCATATAGAGCTTGGCACTTTTTACCGTTGAAGTGCCCTCATATGTTTCCTCTAATCTTGTCCACACTTCACTTGCCATTTCAAGATCCTTGATTTGCTCAAAGACCCTTGCATCAATCCCATTGTAGAGAGTGTTGAGAGCTATAGTGTTGCATTGGTTGTTGATGCGGTCATTGTTGGTGAGGTTGTCGGGATCAATGATAGCATAATCATGATGTGTCACCTCCCAAACCTTCTCATTGATAGAGCCAAGATATTGCTTCATCTTTCTTTTCCAATGATCAAAAGATGAGACACCATCAAAGAATGGAGGCTTGCCCCTGACATGGTTGAACACAACTTGAGCCATCTTACACCGAGGTTGTTAAGCCTTACAAACGGTGACCACGGCTCCGATACCACTTGAAAGGTCTTGATGGCTAGAGGGGGGGTGAATAGCCTTGTAAAAATTTCTACAAAGACAAGCTAAACAAGTTTATCAATACAACAAATAGCGAGATGCGAGTTTTGCCTAGCCTACGGGGTGTTTGCAAGCCACCTATCCAATTCTCAATTCTAGTATAAAGGCACTCAACCGCACAAGTCAAACCGAGAAGGTAACTATAACTACAACTAGTAAGCTACACAAAAGAGCTACTCTAGCAAAGCTAACTAGCTAGCAAAGATAACTAAGAAAGTAATGCGGAGTTGAGTTAGGAGAGTTTCACCGAGGGGCGAAGTATTGAGCCAAACCAATATGATCAACAATGAATTCCAAGACAACCGAACACCGGGATCAATCAATCACAATATGAAAGTGATGACACGAAGATTTATCCCGAGGTTCACGTGCTTACCGGCACGCTAGTCCCCGTTGTGTCCCTCTTCACCACGTGGTTCGGTGGCTAATCGGTCTCACACCGAGCCTCTCAAAAGGCGCCACAAGAACCTACCAAATGGCAAAAGGTTGCAATGACATGAGCAATTTACTAATGTTGCCTTTTGGCACTTCGCCGAGGTAGACACAAACCCCTCACAATCACCGGAGGTGGCCAAGAACAATCACCAACTCTTGCCAACGCCTCCAAGCTGCTCCAAGCCGTCTAGGTGGCGGCAACCACCAAGAGAAACAAGAATCCCGCAGCAAATCAACCACCAAGTGCCAACTAGATGCAATCTCACAATGCAAATGCACTTGGATCACTCAATCTCACTTCGAATATGCAAACAAGCAAGAGAGATGAGTGGGAGGGGAGTTGCTTAGCTCAAAGTGCTCACAAGTATGTCAAAAGTCCAAGGGAGAGAGCCTTGAGCCGGCCAACGAGTATTTATAGACGTACCCCTTCGAATATAGCCGTTAGGAACTTAAACAGCCGCAGTCGCGCTGACCGGACGCGCTGATCGCGTGGACCGGACGCGCCGATCGCGCAACGGCTCTTTTTCGAAACGCCGACCGGACGCGCAACCTGCTAAATCAGTCAATATAGGCGATCACGCAGTTTGTTGACACAGAGGGTCCTCTCGCTGAAAGCGACATGGAAACAGCTCCCTCCACTCACTCGTGCTTGATTTCGGTTGTTATTAAATCAATTAAATAGTAAATAATAGGAGCAGTAGCACACTCAACAAGGTATAATGTCACCCACTACCATATAAAATAATGCAAAACGATGAGACGAGACCACCCTGGCAAATTAGATAGCAATCAAGAATTAGCAAGGATAGCCTAACTAATCAAGCAAGCAAGGAAGGGTAGAGGGGAAAGGAAGAGAGAGCGGCCCGTGATGTGCTGCTGTGGCAATGGCGGCGAGTGCCGGCCGCTGGGCTGGCTGCTGGGGCTGCCGTTCGCGCTGCTCGCCGTCCTCGTCTCCATCGTCGGCGCCATCATCTGGATCATCGGGTAAGTTGCTGACCTTGCTTCGATTTTGCCTCTGCTCACGTGCGTGTGAATTCTCAGCGGCGACAACACGCGGCCTTTGCTGTGATCCGTACGTGCAGGCTGCCCATCTCGTGCATCTGCCCGTGCTGCCTCTGCGTGACGGTGGTGCTGGAGGCGGCGGTGGAGCTCATCAAGGCGCCGCTGCACGTCATGACCTGGTTCACCTCCAAGATACCCTGCTAGACAAGTAGTCGGAGTACCACATCTAGGCTTCATTGTTCCTAGCTTCATGTACAATGGTCGATGTGTCATGTTAGGCGAGGATGATTCATGCGAGGCAAATTGATCGAGTTGTGAACGGAATGTTTATGTCGATCAGTATTCACTATTCAGTATGCATCTTCTTGTGTGTGTGTTTTTTTAAACAATATCCTCGTGGCTTGATTTGAAGTTGAGAACTTGAGAGAGACTGATCACTAATGCGACTGCCTCTCGCAGGCGTGAACAATGATCAATTTGTTGGAGGTGACTGGTGAGTGAGTAGATTTTATATACAATTCTGTGTTTACCTCTTTTTTCTTCGTTTCCGCTCTTGTCAGTTTCGATTGTAACTTTCCATGGTGATGAGCACACGGGGTTCGTCAATTGCTGATATGATGGGCATAGCTTCGTAGCAATTCAGACGCAGGAACAAGGCTACGAAGGTCACAACATGTCGCTGTCCACCCAAGTGGAACAGGGCAGTAGCTAACTACGTATAAAATGGGGCAATGCACGAGCAGAATCTCAAGCGCGTCTAGAACGACAGTGCAGAGGGTGAGTATACAACTGGAATTGGAGGCAGTTAAGCGCGACCGGTCGTGCAAAGAGTGGGTGACCGCCAGCCGTTCCCGCCGTGTTCTTCTCCGTGAAACCACACCGGCCCGCTCCCTCCCCCAGTCTCCACCGTCGCCCCCGGCAGGGTTTTTTTTTTATCGGCCGAAAATCGCAGATATTTTCGAAATTTCCTTTCTATCTCCGGGGTCGGATAAAATTTGATATCAGCCAAATTTTTCTCTTCTTTCCTATTTCTATATGGACAATCCAAAATCAGCCACGCGACGGTCCGATACTTATAATGATTTATTCTTGTTTTGATTTGTGAACAAGTGATGTTTAATATCTTAGGAATAGTTTCAAGTCAAATTTTACCAATTTTTTGAAAAAAAATTATTTTTTTTGAATTTGATCCGATATTTCCGATATATCTTGCTTATCCTCTTTATCCATGACATCCGATAAATTTTAATTTCCGATAATGAAAACCTTGGCCCCCGGCCAATGGCTTCCTCGCCACTGGCCGTGCCGCCCGCCATTCACCCCCGCCGCTCCACCCCGCCCTCCCCTAACCTCGACCGGAGGAGCAAGAGCTCGAACACTTCACCCCCACCACGAGCTCTTCCTAAGGCTCAACACCCTATACAAAGGAATTGCACGTTGTTCTTTAGGCAATGGCTCCACTGTTCTTTTCTGTGATGATCTCTAGTCTGACCACATCGTCTCTCAAGAGTTCCTGAGGGTCTTCTCTTTTGGCAAAGAAAGTAGAGTCTCAGTTAAGCAGGTAATGGCAGAACAATACCTGGATTCGATCTTCTATCTTCCTCTTCCCAGCAAGCCTTTGAAGAGCTAGAAGAGTTACAACACTAGCTACAATATGTTCATTATGATCCTAAGACCTTTGATGTCTGGACCTTCAAATGGGGGCAATAGAAGTTACTCCAACAGATTCTACAATCTGGCTTCCAACAGGTGGATGCTCAACCCCATCTTCACCTGCCTCTAGAAGTCCAAGTGCACGCCTAGAATCAAATTATTTGGTTGGCCCATCCTGATATACTGAACATGAAGACAATGCTAAGGCGCAACAACCTGAATGTGGTGGACAATGATGTTCTCTATGTCCTCTGTGCTGATAGATGTGAAGAGGATGTGGATCACCTTTTCTTCACTTCTCAATTTTCCAAACGCTATTGAAATGAAATTGGATTTGTTAGGTTGATCTCCTGACCGAGGAGGCCCAACGGCCTTCTTGGGCCTTGACTCGCGCCCTGATCGGGGACGCCCAATCCTATATGGTTGGTGAGCCCTCGTCGCACTGCGCAATATAAAGAGGTGGGAGGCGGCGGCTCTGTTCACGAGGTTCACTGCAGTCACTTCCTCCCACTGACAAACCCTACACCCGATCTCATAGAGAGAGGGCGCAGCCAGTGGCAGGAAGCACCACTGAACCGCGCCGTCACTCTGTCACCGCATCTTCTTCACCGCGAACTTCACTGCATCGGCTTCCCCTTCCCCGACCATCGCTGCCCGTGAGCAGAGCTTCACCAACGAACGAGATGGCGGCCACCAGCTTGAGCTCCAACGCCACTGCCCCTTCCACCGATGGTCTGCTCCACCTCACTTCCTCCTCTCTCTATCTCTCTCTCGGATCTGGTAGATCATGTTCTAGGAACTTTGAATCAAGAAATGCAAATCGGTTCCCCACTGGTCTACCCTAATTGTTAGAAAAGTTAACAGGATTCACTTGGGATGAGACTCTAGGACTGTATCCAAAATTGGTGACGGCTAGAAGTCAACTCAACCTGCCCTTCTTCGCAGAGATTGTCCTGATTGCAAGTTGGGAACTCAACTGGCTCAGCAAGGATGCGGCCTAGTCACCCGAACATTTGCAAAGCTACTGGAAGTCCAACAGGTGGATGCTCACCCCATCTTCACCTGGCTTTGGAAGTCCAAGTGCACGCCAAGAATCAAATTCTTTGGTTGGCTCATCTTGACAGACTGACTGAACATGAAGACAATGCTATGGCGCAGGAACATGAATGCGGTGGACAATTATGTCCTCTATGTCCTCTGACTGACAGATATGAAGAGGATGTTGATCACCTTTTCTTCTCTTGTCAATTCTCCAAACGCTGGTTGAATGCAATTGGCTTCTCTTGGGATGAGACTGTAGGACTATATCCAAGATTGGCGATGGCTAGAAGTCAACTAAACCTGCCCTTCTTCACGGAGATTGTCTGATTGCAAGCTGGGAGCTCTGGAAGATTAGAAATGATAGGATTTTCAACAATGGTAGAGTGGGCTTCAATCTCTTGTTCACGAGTTTTAGGAAGCAATGTTTACTTCAATCTATTCGTCCTTTTGCTTTTGGCTGGATGCCATCAGTTAAGACCTTTTGTAAGTTTTTTTAATCTCCTCTTTTAATTAAAATTTTAAAGTATTTGACCTTAAAAAAAACAATTGCACATCATGATATGATTTCTTGGGATTATACTTGGGATCATGTATGGCGTTAGAAGCTAGGAGGCAGAGCATAACAATTGCATAGCATGACACAATCTCCTAGGTTTAGAGCATCTCCATCAGATATCCCATCCAATCTCCTATACCTAAAAAGTAGAGTTTTAAGAGATGGAGGAGCTATAACAGATCTCCTATCTCATCTCCTATACCTATGATTTTCAAGAGATCTTCAAAAAGAAGCATCATCTCTTCTAAATAAAGGAGACACCCACCTCTCCCTAATCCCTAAAGAAATATAGGAGACATGTTTTAGGTAATATGTTGTTCTAAATTGATTTTAGGATACTCTCTTAAAGCAACTTATAAGAGACAATGTAGTATGAGAATTCCGTTGGAGATGCACTTATACATGGGATGGAGGTGTTTAGTAGTTTGGTACTAGTCTTATTTGGTCCTTCTACTGATATGCTTTTTGAAAGCTTCTTTTGATCAGACGGGCAGGAACTTTATAATAATGAACGACATTACAAAACTCTTAGAGACCGAAATATTTGGGTTTGTTCTAATTTTCAACCCAGTCTAGATAGGCACAACCCTTGCGACACACTTCTGGCACAATTATTTGTTTGGAGAGATTTTGCTAACTATGGGGACCTATAACTGGGTGCACTTCAGGCTTGACCATTTTGACATGTGTTTTGACACAGTAAGCAATTCTCTTTGTATATAGAGAGAGGGGTTAACTTCTTGAATATGTTTGCACGTCAGTCCCTGTATGAAATTTCCTCGTTTTTCAGGTTACAGGCAGTAAAATTAAGCGGTTGCCTGTGCGAAATGTGGCACACAAAGTCCTCTGTGCAGGCAAAATCCATGCCTAGATGATCTTTATTCGTTCGACACTGAAATCCTGACGGACGGTCCAACCAATCATAACCATCATCGGTAATACTTGTATCACGGCGTCCGTCCGCCCCGGACGGCCCCGCTGGCAGGCCAGGAGGCCCAGAAGGCTCGCCTATCTTTTCCTATCCACTCACCTCCAGCCACCGTAGTTTTCTAAAAAAAATAGAAAAAGAGAAAACTCACCGCAGAGCCGCAAGCCCGCGACTGCGCTCCGCCGTGCATCCCACCCGCCATCTCCACCGTGCTTCATGCCCTCCTTCTCTCCACTGCGCCGCCCTCGGCACCGCATGCTCCCGGTCGCCTTCCTCTCCATCGCACCTCTCTCTCCACCGTGTCTCCCACCTTCCTTCTCCACCGGAGTGATCTACCACAGCCTTCTCCACCGGGCCTGCTGCAGCCTTCTCCACAGGAGTGACGAACTCTGTGCCACCGAGACACTGCTACTGAAAGTGCATTTGCCCCCTATGTGGGTTTGGTGTATTGATGACATCCAAATTAGGGGCTAATATGATCTTAATAAGTAATATCGCAGCCTTTAGTCCCATGAAAGATTCAAAGAGTTGATAAAGATGAAATAGTATCCCTCAATTCTTGAAGTTGAAGAAGGCATCGAACTCAAAGCGGAGCTTCAAAGTTAATTCTTTTGCTTTTGGGGTTAGGTATGTCGTACTATAAAGAGGGATGCAAAACTTAGTTAGTCTAAGGAAGACAGAGTGCTCAAGTATAAAAACTAAATCAAAAGAGAGACACTCTAGCACTTCACGAGCACGTAGAATAGTTTTGTTGACTTTTGGTGTCGGAAGTCTCGACGTATGTCGGGAGTCCCGATGGTCGGAAGTGCTGACTCGCGTCGGAAGTCCTGACACCCAGTCACTTAGCCTGTGCGGTGACTGAGGACGTCGAGAGTCCCGACGTGAGTCGGGAGTCTCGACGGTCAGGAGTCCCAACCCTCGTCGGGAGTGCTGACACCAGGCCCAACGCCTGGCTCCACTGACTGCTTGCGTCGGAAGTCCCGACGTATGTCAGGACTCCCGATGTTGGCCTTCATGTAGTGTATTTGACCTTGCATGAACAGTGTTTTCTATATACGCCAGCAGTCCCGAGATCTACGTCAACAGTCCCGACGTAGATCTGAACGGTTAGATTTCTACTACTAGTATAAATAGCACTCTCTTCACTTCTAACAGGCACCAACTCATTCGTTGCTCACCAACCTTCGTCCAAAACAGTGCCCTAGCATTCAAGAGCTCCCTCTCCTCTCCGCTTTGCTCCTAACTTCGATTCCCCACGGATTTGAGTGATAGGAGAGTGGATTGAGTGAGAAAATCATCCTCGCAAGCTTGAGCACTTGACTTCTTCGTCAAGCCGGTTGGTTTTGCGTCTATTACACTTGGGTTCTTGGAACCGTAGCCGGCTAGACGTCACCCGAGAGCTTCCATCTTGTGGAAGATCCTTGGGAAGTTTGTATTACCCTTGATTTCTTAGTGGAAACCTCAAGTGACCTTTGTGGTTGCTTTGAGAGAGGCAAGGAGGTGAAAGAGACTCCGAGCTTTGTGATCACCTCAACAACGGGGACGCAGAAGCTCCTTAGTGGGGTTGCTGAACCTCAGGATAAATCCTTTGTCTCGCGTGCTTGTTGTTGTTATTGTGTTTCGCTTGGTATTACTTCTATTTGTTTGTCTCTCTTTCTCCCAACCTCCCTCTAAAGGTGTGGTCTCGATCTACAACTTGGAGATTCCTAGGCGTCAAGGAAGTGGCCCAACAACATCACCTTACCACTAGGAAGTGGGGTTGTAAGTTATTGGCATCACAAAGTTCATTTGATCACTTGTAGTTTATTCCCTGTAGGCGTCGGGACTTCTGACAGTTTGCGCCGGGACTTCTAACACGTCGGGAGTCCCGACCCAAACTGTCGGGACTTCCGATAGTTGCTGACAAGTGACTTTAAGATTTGTGTAAAAAATTTTAGATACGCCTATTCACCCCTCTAAGCATTGTTTAGATCCTATCAGCTACAGGATGACATGGGGCGCGGCTGCCCTCTCCAGTCATGTAGCCGCTGCCTCTCCGCCATGTTGCGGAGCTGCCACCACTGGCCCACCGCCGCCGCCCCGCTGCCTACAAGCGCTGCCTAGCCACTGCCTTCAGCACGCTGACGAGCCTCCATTCTCCCGAGCAGCAAGGAGATGTTGCGTTGAAAGCACATATTGCAGATATATGTTTCAAGTGTTTCAGGTGTTTCACATGTATCTTGTAAGTGTGTCATATGAATGTTGCACAGGTAGATTAGGAATATTACATATATTGAATGGTTGTACACGTATATTACAAAATGTTTGTTCCCAATGTTTTATCTGCATTTTCAGATGTATGTTGTAAATGTGTTTATCTGGATGTTGCATATATTTCACTCATATGTTATAAGTGTTTTATTTAGATATTGCGTATGTTTGTAATGATGTTTAAGCGTTTTTCAGATGTTTTTTTGCAAGTGTTTTAGAAGCATGTTGTCAAGTGTTTCATGTCTTCAGATGTATGTTATAACTGTTGCATCTGGATGTTTGAAAAATAGATCTGTATTTGTATATGTTGCAATGTCACCCACCTATGGCAACTGCTAGAGGGGTGCGAGGAGTCGGGTGAGGCGTAGATGCCACGTAGGGTCAGCCAAGTACACAAACACCGCGTGGGATTGGGTTAAGCGTAGACGCCTCGTCGGGCTAGCACGGAGTGAAGTGCAAACGCGTCAAACTATCATAGGCCAACTCTCGTTAATCAGGCCAACCATCCCTCTCTAACGGATTCATGAACTCGGGTGTTCTTTACCGACTCTGTCTAGCTTCCCATCATCACAAGATGTCAAGATCACCTCTGCCACATGCCTTTTATTTGATCGCTGTTATCCAGCCGGGGCGACGCCTTTCCGGTTTCCAGTTTCCAGACTGGATTTTGGTTGCAGATCTGAAGGCGGCTTTGGCCGGAGGCTATATAATGTAATAGTATACTCACTGATCCGAGGACCATTCCTTAGACGCCACCTTATGATGACTGATGACAGCAATGTATATTATACCTGACTGAACCTGTATCGCTCTGTTAAAGTGTGCATAAGCTGCTGTACTAGCTACTAGTACTTGGAGAGACCTGTGCGGAAGAATTGCATCGTCAATTGATGACTCAATTCTGACGATGCTTTTGAACTCCTGCTCATTGCAGGCGCTCGATGGCCAGGCCTTGTTCACTTTGCAAAATTTTTCAATCCGATAAATAGTACTATTTTCGTTTTATTTGGCAAATATTGTCCAATCGTAGACCAACTACGCTCAAAAGATTCATCTCGTGATTTTCAATTAAACTGTGTAATTAGTTATTTTTTTACCTACATTTAATACTCCATGCAAGCGACTAAAAATTGATGTGATAAAAAGAGTGAAATTTTTTTAACTTTTGAGTTCATCTAAACAAGGCCTTGTTTAGATCCCAAATTTGGGATCCAAACTTTGCATAGTAAATGTCCCGTCACACCGTAGCAATTTTGTTTTTATTTGGTAATAATTGTCCAAATATTGATTAATTAGGCTTAAAATATTCGTCTCACAAAGTACAACAAAACTGTACAATTAGTTTTTAATTTCATCTACATTTAGTACTCCATATATGTGTCGATATTTTGATGTGATGGAAAATCTTCTTTTTTATAGTGAAATTTAGGGTAAATTTGGGTATCTAAACAAGACCCAAGGCCCAAGCCTTCAGCCTTGTTGAGAAAAGCCCCGGAATAGACAGGTCGTACACGTTGCCTCGGTAACGTGTGGCACCTCGCTTGGCCACTGGACATGACATCTATCCACTCTCCTGCACAGCTCCAGCATAGGAGTAGTTCATTCACACATCGATCAAATCATGAATGAACTATTGCTCCATGTGCAGAACTGTGACCAAGGAATGGAGATGGAGCCAGCCTCCAGCGGGAGGAAGCTGCATTTGCATGCATACGGGTGACACCGTGGGACATAATTTATTCGTTCGGCTGCCCCAACCGAAAATACCAACTACTGATTGTATATTATTATAGGCCATTTTCAACAGCTTCACCATTAAAAAAGTGTATCTAGATTTAGGATTCACTGTAGAGCAGCTCCACCAGTGAATATGAGATTCACCATAGAACTGTTTGGCTTATGCAGCAACTCTAAATCCACGCAAGGGCAATTTGATGGGAATGACCAGATTTGCCCCTCGAATAGGTCCCACATGTCAATGACGGCTTCTTCGTGGGCCCCACATGTAAAAAAGGCACCTTCTTCCTTCATTGAGCTCGCGCGCCGGACTGACAGGAGGCGGGCTCGCGCACACGGATGACTAGGGCGCGCACGACTAGCGCGCTCGTAGCCTGGGCGGTGGCCAGCTCAGGGCGGCGAGGCGCGCACAAGAAGGCAGGCTCGCGGCGGCGGGGGGCGCACGGCCAGGCGGGCTCGCGGCGGCGGGGGGCGCATTTGGCGGATCTCAAGCCGTGGAGAGAGGATCCAACCGGGGCGCCATGTCAGGGCCGCGCCAGCCGAGGCGGCGGCACACATCGGGGAGGAGCGAGGGTGATTTGCAGGGTGGGGGCGAGGAGCGAGTGATACATCCGGCCCAGGTGGGGTTGGCCGAGGCCCAATAAATTAAGGTTGCCCGGACCCCAACAGTTCTTATGCACACCCACTCGGAGAAAGGCCCAAAGTCCCTAAAAGACTAGTCCGATAGGGGAAGGGTGCCTCTCTCTTTTAAGGTGGCTTCCTCCTCCCAAGCTAAGTAAGGTGGGATTATTCAGAGGCTCACACGGTCGCCGTCCGACTACAACTAGGCCACTTGGCTTTTTTTTGTTGCGTCTTTGCCAGCGGGTAATAGTGGAGGATGTCCTCATCATTCCCACCCCCTTAAACAAGGGCCCAGCTCTGATACCAATTGATGAGATACAGGCCCGATCTTACGAGAGGTAACCGGTAAGTTCGACTTGTGGAGATCTCGACGTTGGCGATCCGGCTTCAAATCAGACACGATTCGAACCCTGCAACCGTTACACCACTGCTCCGTTGGTTATCAACCAAGCACAACTTGATTGACCTCGCCAAGAAGGCTTTTCCTACAAGCGAATCGAAGAACACAAGCAAGAAGGCAAAAACACGCAATCTGAAATTGCAAATATGAATGATGCGAATATCAATAGGGTTCAAGAACTCGGTTCCAAAGGACTAATCGACACAGTGGAGGAGATCAAGAACAGGGGCCCTGGATCACTGTAAAAGGATTTGTCACCACAGTTACAATGAACGATTCAGTTTCTCGATGGAAAACTAAACTCTAAACAAAACCCAATTGTCTAGCAGCGGCGACGGCTGTGTTTATAGTCTAAGACTCGACCTAGGGTTGAGGACGGCCAGGCTTGGGCGCCCACAACTTGGGCTTAAGGCCCGACACGATACATGGCCAAGTTGGCCCAAATAGGTGACGCAGCACTTTACCGTGGTCACACAGAATGATCCACGGACCTTCTGGAGCTGGGACCAGATCCAAAACGACGGCGTCGTCGTCCCCTTTCCAACGCATCCAAGAACGCCCCGTTTCGATGTCGTATGAGAGAGTTATGACCAAAACAGTGACGACGTGTCTGCTGAATCCGAGGGTGACGTGGCAGCTGAGTTGGGGACGAATTGCAACTTGAAGAAGACCATAGCGTCAGTGTGTCCAGTGTGGCGATGTCCTCATCAGCGAGAGCGGCCACCGGTGAAGGAGAAGATGACCGCACCGCGATGGGAAAAGAGGAGAAGACGACCTCGAAAGGGGCTCGGCCGGGCATGGCAGCTCGTCTGCACGTGCGGGTCCCATGTGGACAGAGCCTCGCCGGGATGGGCGAGCGCGCAGGACCAGGAGGGGCACACGGTGGCCGTGGTGGCTCGCCGGACGCGGTGGCCGGGGAGGGGTACATGGTGGCCGTGGTGGCTCGCCTGCACACGTGGATCTTGCGTGGCCGGAGCTTCGCTAGGATGGGCGAGCACGCAGGACTAGGAGGGGCACACGGTGGCTGTGGCGGCTCGCCGGCCACGGTGGGGAAGAGGTGCGAGCGTGCGGTGGCCGGGAGGGGCGAGCGCACCATCCGACAAGAGATGAAGAGGAGACAGGAAAGAAACAGAACGAATCGGTATGTTTGTGTAACTAGTGGCAATAGTGGGTAATTTCTCCTACCTATGCCAATTTAAGATTGGTGAAGCACCCCTGTAGCAGCTCTACCATTTTGGTGAATCTGGCCCTCAGCTCCACTAGTTTGGTGGATCTAAATTTGACGAAGTTAGACCATTTGGCAAACTTTTTTTTTGAAGTGGAGCTGTTTTTGCTGACCCTGGAGTTTGGGGAGCTGTCCCAAACAAATCCTATGTATACATATCCTAACCATCTGTGTAGATTTGTTTGGCTGCCTTCTTATGCAGTTTGTCCTTTGCAAAGTACGGGCAGATAAAAGAGATGCTGGAGCGGCTGGCTGGGCTCACTCTAGACTCCAGCCGGTGCTGGTCCTGCGCTTTGAGTGTGTTCAGCGGCGGCGAATAGCGAGCATGCGGCATATCGTAGGGCGTGTTTGATTCCGGTCGCACCATGCCACGCTGTGTCTGTGGCGGCCACAACCTATGACGGTCGAATTGCACACCACACTCGCCACAGCCATGACACATTTATTACACGCTAGAAGACAAGCGGTAGGAGTAAACGACACAAGGACAGCGTACCGTGGGTGCCTCAACGTATAAGCCATCCAAACAGCGGCCAGCGTACCGTGGCGTGGCGAGTGATGGCGCTGAGCCGCACCGTAGTCACCGAACGTTTGCAAAGCACATGTGCCGTGTGCGTGCCCGGCGCCCCTGCAGTGCATGCTCTGCTTCTGCTTCTGGTTCTGGAGGTGTCATCGTCCAAGTTCGGCTCTTGGGCCAGCAGCCAGCTCCATCCGCCTTCACATACCATACGTGCATGAACCTCCGATAAGAACCTTGGACTTGGACCTGACCTGCTGGGTTGCGTGGGGTTCTTGCCAGCGAATGCCCATCAGGTGGTCCTGTCCCGGTTGGATGCAGGACGATGCTTATTTGCAGCCATGCCTGCATTTCACGTGCAAGGTTTCATTCGGGGGTTGACCCTTGATCGGAGATTGTGGCTTTTCTCGCCTTGCTGGGAGACGCAGGTTATTGGCACCCTGTGTGCGTGTGCGGTGGCGCCGGGGTGCCGCCGCCTCCCGCCTGTGTGCAGGGGTGTGTGCGCACGTCTGCAGTTTAAAGAAAGAATATTACTTTTCTAAGGATGTTCTTAAAAAGAGCATTGTGAAGCAAATTACTGTGGGCTTTGCGTTATTGTATATATTTTATATTGAAATCACAGTTTTAGTTTATTGCAATTTCTGCAATTTTTAGTTCTGAGAATAAAAAAACTCGTTAGACAAAACCATAAACCCGACAAAATCTGATATGTGTTGCTACAAAAAAAACTTTAACAATTTACAATTATTTCTACAGAGGAGTATTTAGCATATATGAACGGCTTAATTCGAAGGTATAGATATATTCACTGCAGTACCTCGAAATCCAGAAGGCAACAATGGCTTAGTACACTAACTAGCACAAATTACTATATATATTATTGCCGGTTCTTAACCCCGATAGTGATAAAAAATAGAAAATATGTATGCTTTTCAGGATTCAAAGTCGGGACTTCAACATTCACATTCTTACCATCCAAGCTACGTGACACTTGATTCATTTAACTACACAATTTCAAATTTTATATTATATATTTGACACTCTAAATGATCTTAAATGAAAAAGTTCTTAACTGCAAAATTATAAATCTTGTCAAGTACTACAACTTTGATACAGACTTTATCTCCATTCGACATTGTTAACCTATCACAGTGATAGTCCGACAGTGATGATCTTTTTGAGGGGTAGTGGTATCACCTCTATTTTGGAGGAATCAGTATCAATCGCTTCTATTTTACAAGGAACAAAAGCTGCCTACTACATAATAGCCCTAACTACCTAGTCTAACCCTAAGTAGAATTGTAGAAATGTTTCAGTAGTAAGCAAAGCTTATGCTGGAACAGTGGCATGCACGCAGAAGATTAGAATCCCCATCGAAAAAGACACAAATCAATGAGAGAACAAAGAAAAGAACATGTTCTGCCATGCATGCTCTAGTCCAGCTTCGAAGCAATGTGAGGGGACCAAATTACAGACCACAAACACACCAAGCCTCCAAGAGCTGGAGACTGCAAAAGGAGTAAGATTACATGTGAAGCTAAACTGCACATCAAATCACCAAAGGTATAAAGAGAGCCTAGACAAGGGCTATGTTCAAGCTTAACTGGCAGAGTGGCAGTACAGAGCCTTGGCTTTGGTGCTCTTTTGATGCTTTGGTGCTCCAGTAAAGTACCAGTAGTTGTTTCCATGTTGTTATCACTATATACCGTTTTTGTTTTGATGCTCTTTTGATCTGCCTAACTGATTTTGGTCCTGATTTGAGTGAAAGGTCTAAAATGATGGAGTACACTGCACTGCCTACCCTCCAAGTTTTCTTGTGGTATACAACTTTTTCCCTCTCTCTCTCTCTCAAAAAAAAGCATGCTAATAATTTTTCAGAATTTTGTCCCAAAAAAGGTGATGGTGAGCGATATATAAACTCCTTAGTTCTCACCATTAATCTGCCTCGTCCCTACCTTGATTTGAGCCCTTTGCTCCTGTGTACAGAAAACTTATAGTATATAATGCGCATATCATCGATCACTCTTGTACAGAGTGGTTCTTTTGGGGTGTCAAGGAACAAAGAGGATTCTTATGTGTCTAATTTGATATGAGATGTTTCTATGATCATTGACCTTTATTCCCTTATTATTCTGCATTTGTGGTGGAACAAAGTGGCCAAGCTAGCTAGTTACTATTGGCTAACAAGCTTTTGGTCCAGGTATGCAAGAACATGCAAGAGCAATGGTCTGTGAACCACACCACTACGCCTAACAGTACTGGTGCACGCAAGAGAGCTAGTAGCTGAACAAAGGCGATAAAAGATGATGTGAGCTTGCAACTGACGTTTCACTGGAAGAGGCAACGATGTGAGGCCACCCAATCGCCTTGCTATCACTCAGTTTTGTTCTTTATCTCCACGGCCATGGACAGTCCATGTGTGCGTGTGATATGTATGAAGAATATGCCGTTTGGATCAAATAATTGGATGCATGCATGCACATGTGTGTGCCTTGTTGAAGTGAAGGTGACTTGGGTTGGGTTCTTATCAGTTTTTCTTTTCCATGTTCATGTCAAGAAAAATGAATAAACTGCTTTTGCTTGTGGGGACATATATATGGATGATTGATGCAAGGAAAGAAGGTTCTTTTGGTACTGATGATTCGTGAGCGTTATTTCTGCAGAATTGGAAGGCTTGTTTAGTGCCATGCTTTTGCAGATGACTCCTTTTCAGGATTGCAGCATTTTAAAACTGTAAGTTGGAGAAGTTCAAAATAGCTGCAAAAATAAGATAAGGTACATAATTCCAGCTATTGCTACTATTGATCTATCTTTGCATCCATGCATAGTTCCTTTGAAGCTGCATTTTCCCATCCAAGCTGAAAATGCGTTGACGTCATGGATGTTGCATGGCATCCACGTCAAAATGAATTCAGTCTTATCCAAAATGGATGGGCGTATGAACAAAAAAAATTTCCACATCCTTTTCACGTCTGTGTACATGAACAGTAGCACGGCATACCAAGTTGGTAGTAATTAACGGACCAACGTAGACGGCTGTCACCAATGCAGCCAAACAAGCCATGGAACGTGATGAAGCAATTGTTAATTGTATGTCCAAGAAGGGAGCTGTTTAGTTGGATCACGGAACTCTTCATGTTAGATGTAGGACTTGCACTAGATCGACTTTGACCCCAGCACAGCAGAGCACAGAAACTCAGAAAGTAGAGACGTGTAGAGGTGCATCTGCCACACGAGTCCACGACGGCACCTGCATGTAGCTTTCCTTCCCTAATCCAAGCCAGCTTTTGTTCTTTCTCCATCAATCCTAGGTAATGAATGAATGACATGTGATGGAGCCTGACAGCGTGCTCATTCATCATGTGCATCAGTGCATATCATTACTACTTCATTGTTACTAGTACTAGTCAAGAAAACAATCCATTGTCTTCGTTCTCAACTTTGAAGATTCCATCTGGATTGTTCGCCAAAAAAAAAAAGATTGCATCTGGATCTCAATAGGTTACAATTCTTGTCATACTAATCTATTTTTTCAGAGTAAATATATGTTTCGAAGCCGGCCTTACATATCTAGAACCCATGTATTTATAAAAGAAAAATATAACTAAAAATCAAATTTTAATTTAGTTTTAATCTATTAGCATCTTTTAATTTTTTAGCACCTTCTCTCTAGCTTTCACCTTCTCTCTAGCTTTCATGGCTGTGCCACATACTTGAAGGCACCGTTGAATAGAGCGAAGCAGAAATTGATGACTAGTATATCTGTCTACAGCATGATGAGTTGATGACAGATGCTCCCTCCATCCGTGCTCTCCCAGTTGCTGTGGCCTAAATTTTTTATAGAGTTCTAGGGCAAAAAGCCCCGGCCTTTCAAAAATCAAAAGACCAGAATCCAGTTTACAGCATAGGAAAAACCCAAAGCCCAGTTCTAGCCAGAAACCGGGTCACTCTCGACAACAAAACCAAAGAACTAAAACCAAAAACAGTTCTACTAAAACCAGACAATCCATAAACGAAACAGCACTCAGCATTCCAAGTCGCAACATGGATTACATGTTACGCAGATCCTCCTCCAGAGCTCCCCACCAAGGAAGCCCGGCAGTCTTCGTTGTCGAAGTCATGAAGCTCTCCCAGCAGTCTCCAGATGCTTGCACAATAGAACTTTCACAGCTTGAATTCTTCAGGCATCTTTCCTTCTGGAGTCTGGAAGCCAGTTCACTCTTGTTGCCACCGCTTTGATTTCCTTCATGTAGCCAGAAAGTATCTCCTTCTTGTCTCCAGGACATAGCACCATCCAGCTTTTTAGAAGTCCTAAAATCCTGAAGAGAAGCACTTCCATGCTTTTCCACTCTATTTTCTGAAAACAAAGCTCATTCCTGAGTTTCCAAAAAGACCAAATGACAGCAGCTGTAACCATATTAACAATCACATATTTCTTGGAACTAAGCCAATATTTACCAATATCTACTATATTCTTACCAACTGGTAAATTCAAGATTCCAGTAAACAGCCCCCAGCAATGATTAGACACAGCACAGTCAAAAAATAGATGTTGACAGGTTTCTTTCTCACAGCAAAACAAACAACTCTCATCTTCCACTTTCCTCCTCTTAGCTAGGTTATCTCTAGTCAAGGCTCTATTATTAATGAGAAGCCACAGAAACAAATGTACTCTAGGAGGGATCTTAAGGCTCCAAATTGCATAAACATGCACTTGTTTAATCCCCCTGAAATTTATGATCTTATACAAAGACTGGGAGGAATAAGTTCCTTTGGAAGTATATTGCCACACCATCTCATCCTCCTCCTCTGTCAGCTCTATTGTGGAGACTAGCTCAACTATTTCCAACCAAGATTGATATAAAGCTTCACTAAAATTCCTTCTAAAAGTACACTTCAAGTTAGTTCCATCCCAAAGTTCAGCAATAGTCTTTCCTTGCTCATACAAAATCCTATATATAGGCCAGAACTGAATAGCCAAACTAGTTGAGCCTAACCAGTTATCCTCCCACAGCCTAATTTTTTTCCCATTTCCCACCTTCCATTTATAACCCATCTTTGCAGCTTGTGTTGCCCACATAAAACCTTTAAAAAAGCTAGAGGAATTTGTAGTTCTAGTTACCAAGATATTCGGGTCTTTGGTTTGATATTTGAAATCAACTAACTCTTTCCAGAGCTTGTCCTTATCAGATTTGTATCTTTTTAACCAAGAAGCTAATAAGCTGATATTCAAATCTCTGAGATTGGGAATGCCCAGACCTCCATAATCTTTACACATAGAGACCATATCCCAATTTGCTAAATGATATTTATGGTTGTTTTCCAAGTCATTCCATAAGAAATTGGACATATGTGTATTTAGTAACTTGATTGCCCATTTGGGGAATTTAATAAAAGACAAGAGATAGATAGGTATACTAGTCAGGCATGATTTAATCAACACTACTCTAGCAGCTAAAGATAAAAGACTACCCTTCCAACCAGCTACTCTTTTCATAATCTTGTCCACCAAAGGTTGTACATCTTCTCTAGTTAAGTTCTCATAATGTAAAGGAACTCCTAAATACTTCAAAGGAAACTTCCCTACAGGACATGAACATATGTGGGCTAGTCTCTGAGCTTTGGTAGCCTCTAAGTTCAAAGGGACAAGCTCACTCTTATGAAAATTAATCCTCATGCCAGACACCTGTTCATACCACATAAGGACACACTTCAAGTTTTCTACTGCAGATTCCTCAGCACTGGAGAAAAGAACAGTGTCATCTGCGTACTGTAAAGATACAATACCCCCAGGTCTAAAATCCTCTAACAGCCCTTTTATGAGCCCTCTATTTGTAGCTCTTTTCAACATCCTGCATAGAGCATCACCTACTAGGTTAAAAAGGAGGGGAGACAAAGGATCCCCTTGTCTTAAACCTTTTCCAGTTTTAAAATAAGCACTATCCTCTCCATTAACTAATATTCCTAAAGACCCACCAATCACAATATGCTTAATCCAATTTATCCAAACTGGATCAAAACCCCTAGCAGATAACATATCAAAAAGGAAGGTCCAACTAACCCTATCATAAGCCTTCTCATAATCTAATTTCAGAATTATCCCAGGTCGACCACTCCTGTGAACACTATGAACTAATTCATGTGCCACTACTACACTTTCCAGAATGTACCTCCCTTTAATAAACGCAGACTGACTGGGAGTTACAATTCTTTGAACCACAGTGGAAAGTCTCAGTGTAAGAAGTTTGGAAAAAATTTTGAAGCTACAATTTAATAGACTAATTGGCCTGAACTGTTTCATATTAGTTGCTTCTCCTACTTTAGGGACTAAGGTGACTAAAGCAAAATTTAATCTACTTAAATCCAACTCTCCCTTATGAAAATCATTAAACAAAGCTATCAAATCTCCTTTAATTAAATCCCAGAATTTTTGGAAAAACAGGAAAGGTAACTCATCTGGCCCAGGGGCACCTTCAGCATAGCTACTAAAAACAGCCTCTTTGATTTCAGATTCTAAAAAAGGAGCAGTAAGAAAGGCATTCTCCTCACTGGTGACCTTATCCTCTATTTCCCAAAAATTTTGATCTAATCTAACTCCAGGGTCTGCTTCTTTAGCAAAGAGATTTCTATAAAAATCTACAGCAATTTTCAACATTCCTTTCTGGTCATGAACCAGACCAGTAGGGCTCTCTAAGCACTCTATTCTTTTCTTCCTACTCCTCTGGTTAGCCACTGCCTGAAAATATGCAGTGTTCTTATCCCCTTCTAGAATGTTTCTATCCCTAGATCTTTGTCTAGCCTTAATCTCTTCTAGAGCCCAAATTTGTTCGAGCTTGTTCTCAATCGACCTAAGTTCTCTAAACTCTTCACTAGATAGAATCCTATTTTCAGCCAAGCTTTCCAGCCTGGTGAATTCCTTGGATAGCTCTACTTTGTTCTTATTTTGAGCAGCCACCTCATTAGCAGCCCAGCCTCTAATAAGTCTTCTAAAAGTTCTCACCCGAAACTGCCATCTATCCATGCTTTTGACCATATAGCAAGGAGTTTCCCAAGCTTTTTGAACCATGACTTTGAAGGAGTCTTTTTCTAACCACCACTTCTCAAACCTAAATCTTTTTTTACCAAAGGAGTTATTCACTCCAGAATCTAACACCAAAGGATTATGGTCACTCGGTATCCTTTCTAGCGCTTTGACTCTGGACAAAGGAAACGCTACATCCCAACTATTACAAACAAAGATTCTGTCTATCTTGGCTAGAATGGGTTTTTCCTGATTGTTTGTCCAGGTAAACCTTTTGTTATTAGGATTTAGCTCTATTAAAGCCCAACTACTAATCCAACTATTAAACCCATCAGCCCACCTATGGTCAATGATACCATTACTTTTGTCACTGCTAAATCTTACTAAATTAAAATCTCCTCCAATCAGAGTAGGTCCATTCCAAGATCCCATCACCTATTCAAGCTCATCCAAAAAATCTTGCTTTAGGTCATCATAAGCAGGACCATAAACTACAACCAGTCTCCACACAAAACCACTAGAATTACTTGTAAGAAAAACACTGACAGAATATTTAAAGACATCTCCCACTACCATGTTAAAATTATCAGAATTAGCACCAACAAGGATTCCTCCTGCAGTACCTTTAGCTTCTAAATGATGCCAAACAAAAGGCACTCTACCAGACAGAGATTTCAGGAAACCAGAAGTCAAATTATTCTTCTTAGTTTCCATAATTCCCACAAAATCTATCTTAAAATCTCTAATTCTACTTGTTAGAGCAGTGACTCTACCATCTTTGCCCAAACCTCTAATGTTCCAGAAAAGCCCTATCATCTATTTTCTTTTTCTGTTTTTCTTCTTAGGACCTACTGTAGACCAACCCATTTCCTGACTGTCCACTTGATTAACAGAATTTCCATTCTGCCCAGAAAAAATAGGAGAAACAGAAAGTTTATTCATCTTAGTACCAGTATCTTGTGTGCCTATTTCTGGAACCAAAACCTTGCAACTACAAGACACATGTTTACACTCAGCTATATTATCAGCCATTCTACTACTATCTAACTCTACCATTTTATCTAAAATAGGATTTCCATCCTCTACTACAATACCAATATCCTTGGCAACTGAGGCTAAAAGATCTTTAGAAGTAGAGGGGATATTAGAGGTTTTATGTTTTATACCTTTGTTGTCCTCCAGGTTCCATTTCCTCTTGAACTCTTGGGCATTATCCATCATAGTTCTGCCATTATCAACAAGTCTGCTACTTCTTCTTGTTGGGATGGTCGGGCCCCACTTTTTTCCCTTCTCAACCTTCTCAGGCACCTCTTGATTTTTAAGTAGCTTTTGATTAGCTGACTTCACCAAAACTGGGAAGGAACTGGAGAAATTGTCTGCATTGTTTTCAGTCAAATCTACCACCATGGTGCCAGTAGAGATATCAGATCCCCCATTTTGTTCATTCACAGGGAATAGGCCAACTTCTTCCTCCCCCTCACCAACTACGCATGATTTTTTCTGCTGTAAGTCAAATATCCAATCATCAGGCAAAGAAACTTGTTCATTATCATCTTGGAACTTTTCATTGAACTTGAGTGTCAATTCCTCATCTTCAGATTCTTCTCCCTCCAGTTCCATAGATTGAAGTAAATCTACACAATCCTGAGCTTCTTTGGGATCATCATCTCCAAACAGGAGAGCTCTCTTGGCAGATTTGGTAGATTTTGTACCCCCCTGATCTACCTCTGTAGTTGGAACCTCTTTTCCTCTCTTAGGACCAGTCTCCTCCCCGTTCTTGGAATTTCCCCCATTCTCTTTTGGAGTATCTTTTGGGTCATCATCCAGCAAGTCAAGGAATCTTTTGGGGTGGCCTAAAGTTCTTGAGAAAAGTTAAGGGATATTTTGCCTGACAGAATCGAAGATGCCAAAAAAAAAACTTTGGACGATGAGAGCTAGCTTTTAACCGGTTTCATTCACGATATGACGCCAATAAATTAAAGCGGCTGGACGATACGTACGTAGGTGAGGAGGATCCGAGAAGGAAGGGAAGCAAAGCAAAGAAGGGCCAGGCCTCACGCCTCAGCGAAGGGAACAGGAATATATATATCGCAGCGTGTCGTCAGCAGGACAGCGACGCTGCAACCGCCGTCCCCGCGGCGCCTATAAATCCCCCTGTGCGGCCGTCCACATGGCCGCACCGCCCAGACACGTGTCGCGCGCCACCCACCGATCAAGCTGAGCAGTGAGCACGCACGACCTGGCGCTTTAACTCTCTCAAATCGTCTCCGCGTCGTCGTCCAGCGTCCCGGCACACGTAGCTTAATTCGATCCCTGGCTGCGTGCCTGGCATTGGCAGTACTGGTAGCTAGCTAGCTAGCCAAGCTAGGTGTGAGTGACGGTTGACGCGAGGATGGCGACCGGCAAGTCGGCGGCGCTGATGCTGGGGCTGCTGCTGCTGCTGTGCGTGCTCCGGCATGGGGCGGCGCAGCGGTACAACGCCATCTGGAGCTTCGGCGACTCCATCTCCGACACCGGCAACCTCTGCGTGGGCGGGTGCCCCTCCTGGCTCACCACGGGGCAGTCACCCTACGGGGAGACCTTCTTCGGCCGCCCCACCGGGCGCTGCTCCGACGGCCGCGTCATCATCGACTTCTTGGGTACGTGCGTCGTCATCTAGTTAGCTGTGACCCGCCAACGCTCTGTGGGCTCTGGGACTGGACTGACTGGAAGTACCGTGGTACGTACGTGCAGCCGAGCACTTTGGTCTGCCGCTGCCGCCGGCGTCCAAGGCCGGGGGCGACTTCAAGAAGGGCGCCAACATGGCCATCATCGGCGCGACCACCATGAGCTTCGACTTCTTCAACTCCATCGGCCTCAGCGACAAGATCTGGAACAACGGGCCGCTCGACACCCAAATCCAGTGGTTCCGCCAGCTCCTCCCATCCGTCTGCGGAAACGGTACGTAAATCGCGCGTGAAATTAAATGTCACAGTAGAATCGCAAGTAATCGGCCGGCCAGCAGATTGCAAGAACTACCTGTCCAAGTCGCTGTTCGTGGTGGGCGAGTTCGGCGGCAACGACTACAACGCGGCGCTCTTCGCGGGGCGGTCCATGGCGGAGGTGCGAGGGTACGTGCCCCGGGTCGTCAGCAAGCTCATCCGCGGCCTGGAGACGATCGTCAGGAGCGGCGCCGTGGACGTGGTGGTGCCCGGGGTGCTGCCCATCGGCTGCTTCCCCATCTACCTCACCCTCTACGGCACCTCCAACGCCGCCGACTACGACCGCGACGGCTGCCTCCGGAGCTACAACGGCCTCTCCTACTACCACAACGCGCTGCTCAAGCGCAGCCTCGCCAGCCTGCAGCGGACGTACCCGCATGCCAGGATCATGTACGCCGACTTCTACACCCAGGTCACCCACATGATCCGGGCACCTCACAACTTCGGTGAGTAGTCCATTTCCATTTCCAATTTCATTTGCTTTCAAAAACAAATTAAGAAAGAAAAACCATTTTACTACGTGCTAGCTGACAACCCCTGTCTAGAGCAGAAAGGTAGGCAAAACATCACGAAGATCATTCTTCTTTTTTGAGGTCACCGGCCGCCAGAGCTTTCGCTTTGTGTCCTTGCTAGAATCCAGATGGCGTGCGAGAGTTGAAGTCTCAGTTATCACGGAATGTGTAGTGTAGCACTAGCACATAGGCAGCACATCACTGGAAAGGGATAGATCCAAAGCGTGGATGTTTGCAGATGTAGATGTAAAGAGAGCTTAATTAGCTACGTGCATGCATAGTGAGCATGTTTAATTTCTTTTCTTTGGATTCTTAGCCCACCAATGACTCATCCTGCTCAATTATGCCCCTGGGGACCATGCAGCATGCATGACCTTTGTCCAAACAGTCAATTTAGGAATCAATACCCTCCTATACAACCAATGATCCAGTTGGCATGCGTATTATTTATCCATCATATACAACCAATGATTATGATGAAGCAAGGATGTTGTGGTATAATAATAGCATGAAAGCCTGTCATCGACACTGTGGTGGTGGCTTAGATATCCATCTTATAAAGCACTGTGTAATATACTACTAGTCACAAAAGCCACCTGCTGTAGTTGGCAAAGATACTCCAAAGAAAGTTCATAAACAACGAAAGACTAGTGATAAACTACGTCCCACATGCATGTTACATAACAATCCCCTACCAGCTCAACAGCCCCTTCTTTCTATGCACTGTTTCATCTTAAACATGTTTCTCAAAGGTCATTACTGATGCTTAGTTCACGTGACAGGGAGCACGCTAGTGCGCATTCCGAGGCAGTTTTTTTATAATTACTGTAATCAGCCTGCTAATGATAGCTTGTGTGACACTTGCAGGGCTCAAGTACGGGCTGAAGGTCTGCTGCGGCGCCGGCGGGCAGGGCAAGTACAACTACAACAACAAGGCGCGGTGCGGCATGTCCGGGGCCAGCGCCTGCGCCGACCCGGGCAACTACCTCATCTGGGACGGCATCCACCTCACCGAGGCGGCCTACCGCTCCATCGCCGACGGCTGGCTCAAGGGCCCGTACAGCAACCCTCCCATTCAGCACTGATGAGCTAGCTAGCTAGCAGCATCCATGCGTGAGTTAATAGTGTGTTGTTTGTTTAGGGCTAATTGCCATGTGCATCGTCATCCTAGGTTCATACACAGTGATGAGTAGTGATGGGTTTGTTATTTGGTTGTCAATTATTCATGGGATGTAGGTGGTTTCGGTGTGCTGGGGACAATGAATAAATGTGTAATGGACTGTTTGCAATTCACTACACAGTGAACAATGAGCTTCTCGCTCTTCAAGAAAACAAATGGTTACAAAATTTAATTAAAGATCTTGTTTTTTTTTCTCGAATGAAAATTGGGCTAAGCCTTACCATCCGCGAATGAAATGAATGGCAAGATTATGGAAGTGAGCCATTTTCCAAAGCAAACATCTTAAGAGTAAGTATAATAACAACCTATAAGCTGGCTAAATGTTGAAGTGGAGAAAAGAGGAGAGAAGAGATAAGAGAAGCGGGCTGTAAGCTTACTGCAAGCTTAGACACAAGAACTAAGAAATTTTGTAAAAGAGACATGTGGACCATATATTACTAGTGAAGAGCTAACTATTATATGGGTCGGCTGAGAGAAGGCTGAAAAAAACGACCTTACAGCCGGCTGCTGGTTGTATTAATAGCCTTGCTCTAAGACATCCGCCTCTAGTAAAACTTACGTGCCACCGCGCACCAAGGTTTAGGATTTGCATAGGTGAAGGCTTATTGCTTTAGATTTTTATAGCCAAATTCAGCCACCCCTCTTATGTCATTCAATCCTTACAACCAACACACAAATAAGGCTATGTTTGGCTAGGCTTATATATGAAAAGTGCTTCTGCTGCTAAAAAATATAAAGCCAACTAAATAGGTGATACAATTCTGCGTAGAGAGCAAGTCATCTGTGACTCCGCGAGCGAGAGGCAGCACGACTCCGCGAGCGAGCGTCAGGCCCACAGGGACACACGGCCCATGCGGCCAGCGACTGAGAGTGAGACGGGATCACAAGACAACGACGACGCCAATATGGAATTACAGATCAAGGCAGCGCATCAGTTTGACTTCGAGTCTTCGCCCTGCCCTACACCGGTGCCAATACGGATTGTTCAGGCCATCGGCTGTCGCCCGCGGCCCGTCGTTGTCTAGTCGTCCTCGTCCTCGTGATCTTGTCCAGTTCGGCCTTCGCCCTGCCCTACGACCGCATCGGCATCTAGGTGAATTTGTGATAAGAATTGTTCAGATGAGATTCAATCTTTGTTCTTCGGCTTTTAAAAAAATTCATGTGTACTTTAATTACTAATTGGTTAGCGCTAAAATTATAGAATCATCTATCACGCAGCGAGGTGGAGGATTTTTCCCAATATCAGAGTCGATCTAGATTGATCTTTTGTGCAGTACTTGTATCATGTCAGTGATCCATAATCGCATGTGACAGTTCAATCGTGCAAGCGTAATTTATTTAATTATTTGGCACTGTGTTCTTTGTAATATTTATGCAGTTATGAAGAGAAACAGGGACATTGCATCTCTTTTTCAGAAACATGAAGCAAAGAAGAAGGCAGCGGCAGCTGCTGTTACTTCTAATTGTTCCCCTGATCTAGTTGAACCTGTGGTGGAAGAACAGACTCATGAGATAGTAGTTGAGGAAATTGTAAATCCTATGCCACCGCCACAACCGTCTTCACTACCACCAGTTTATGACATCAATCGCCTTCCACATGATCCAGGTGAAAGATGTCCTATTCTAAAATATCCTGTTAATGATCAAGATGTAATTGGAACTTAATCCATGAAGTTGATGAAGACGTTATAATCAAGACATTTATGTCCCTTCGAAAACGTCGAATAAAATAGTCAGAAAAATAGCATTGTAAGTCTCTAGTTCCCTTTTATTCCTTATTCAATTATTAGTACAGCTTTTGAACTATTTATACTACACTTAGTGGATGGTTTGAACTTAATCCATGAATTTAAGCCTTATTGTGTTACTTAGTGTATATATACCGAATCATGTTGTCACTTTTAAAATTATTACCGAATTGTTGAAATGGATTTACCGAATTGTATATGATTTTTTTGGGCGGCATACCCTTAGACAAAATCCTAGATTCGCCACTGGGTGAAACTGAAGTGCGTTTTTAGAAGTAACTGCTTTTGTGTAGTATAATTTTGAAAGCACCTTGGACACTACTTTTTGCTTTTCGAAATGGGTGAAAATAGAGAGTTGTTTTAAGAGAGATATAGAAAGGAGGTTGAGTTTTATACTTTTTTAGACAGATAACTTATAGATTTTCCATGTCATATAGCTCACAACAGTTTTTTTTCATAGCTCATAACAGTTTTTTCACATCTCATAGCTAAACCAAACAGACCATAAGTCATCTCCTTAGGAAGATCACACAAGAACAGGGTCCTTCTTTAGATGAAAGAAGAATTATATTAGATTATACCTAGATATATCATCACATTACAAGCACTCTGCAATACACTACATATATCCATAAACTGATTTTCATCTAAATTGTACCCACGTTGTGAATAGCTCTAAATCTCAAATCCAAACTTGTATGATGCTTTATATGGATGATCGTACAGGCAAATACTCGACAAAAGGCCTGAGAACATATGCCCAGTGAACGACGGCCAACATTTCTGCAGGTGGACTTGAGAAACTTTCTTCTTTTTTATGTATTCCTTCTTCTTTCAGCCACTGAAGAATGGGGAAGACTGATCTGAAACTTATTCTCCTTAGTCCTTTATCGTGACCAGATCTAACCACAACAAAATGGAGAGGAGACAGGAGAAAATTATTCCATGGTGGCGACATCATCTCCGCCTTCATATCGTCGTTCGGAAAGAAAAGTCTCATGTCGTCATGCCGAGGAAGATGTTGACGCCGTAGTTGTCACCCTCATCTTCAACAGAGCCGTCACGGAGAAAACGAATCCACCCTATCCCCTCACCGTTGGTGGAGAGGATGAGGAGGACATAAATCCCCAATACCAAGAAACTTGGCATAGAGAGACCCTAACCCTAAGGATTCGATCTACTAGAAAACTTATTAAAAACGATGGATCCCCACTCCCTCTGGCCTCCGGTAAAATGCCAGAGGGGGCAAGGAGGGCAACCAACGGTGGTGGAGGTGGGGGGTGGGGGTGCGGCGGCGCTGCGAATCGTGAGACGTAGAGCAGGCAGGCTAGGAAAAGCAAAAAATGACATGTGTGTGAACCGAGGCAAGTGGGTGTGGCTGCCATGTGGGGGAGCAACAAGGTCCTTAAGTGTGGAATTGAAAACCTAGATACTATAGATCACACTAAGACAAAACCAAACCTAGTTATTACCGTAAATATCAAGCACATAACAAGATAAACAAGAATGTACATATGAGAAGTAAGATAAGAGACAACCGTATATTTTTCTTGTAGTATTGGATGTTGGAAAAGTTTTCTCATGCCCATGGACTAGTGGGCCAACGCCCCAACAGTTTCTATGGCCGAGTCAAAATGGAAGCTCAGGTAGCCCATCTACGCGCCATGATCGGGAACACTAGCTAACTGTTGGTATTTCTTAACGCATACAGAAATAATCCACAAGCGCACGGAATTACCGTTGTAGCATTTCACCCGAAAGTATTCAGGGTATCGTATTTCCACGAGGAACGGATGTGTAAATTTCTCTTAGCTAGTTCACCTAGGGTAACAAGAAGAAAGATAGCACGGGTCATGAGGTTTTCTAGGGATAGAGATCCTAAGCTAGGATAGCTTGGCCACTACAGACTTGCTTCGGGCACCAGAGCACAGTTGGTCTGCCAGCCGATCTCGGCCTACGGCTCTACACCGAACCACCACATGGGGGATTACAAGGGACGACTAGGGCTGTCACCACATGCCGTCTACCCCTTAACCGTATGGCACAAGGCAAACGTCTATCCTAGACACCACGTCTATGCTATTGACTACTACTCTAGCGCCGTGCAGGGTTATCTGTCTTTACTAGGAGCCCTCTACTAGAGTATCCACCATGGGGATGGATGACGAACCTTCAAGTAAATAGTAAACAAGACTAACTTAAAGTAAGAGCTCACTACCGTAAGAGAACACGAACCTTTGTACTCCAAATAGTACTAGATTCACTGAGGTACAAGTGAAGAGGAAGCCGACATTCCCGGCATTCCTTCCGCTAAGTGTACACGGGGCCCCGAGTACACAAGAGGAGGTAGTCGACAACTCTGGCACTTCTCCACTCTTACTCACTCATTCCCTACTATAACTAGCTAGAGAGCTAAGATATGAAATGGAGCTCTACTCTTCTTGCTACATTGTGTCTGTTGTGTCTACTCTTCCTTGATGATGAATTAGGTGGTCTCATTCCTGCGCTCAAGTTTAGTTGAGGAGATTGTCCATGAAGGAGGAGCCTTCACCTGCTGAGGCGCTACGTCTACTCTGATGCTGTTATGTGTGTTTCTGCTAGTATACATTGTACTTAGGTGTGTTACCAAGTGATGTAAAGCCTTGTAAACTTGTATTTCTGCGATGTATGAACTGTGGTATCAATTGAATAATGATAATGTGACAGCTTGGTCTTCCTGGACTATCACATTATGATGTAATTTGTGGATTTCCCTTTGAGAAAATCATGGATCATTTCACCCTTCTTGTAGCACATCCACTTCCACCACATCTACTAGTGATGGTTCCACTTGTGATGCCACATTGATAGTTGAGAATGAAACCCTCAAGGAGGTAAATGAGCTCACTCGTGCCTTATTAGGTAATGCCTATGGTGGTAAGGCCCGCTTGCTCTTGGGTAGCCAAAGGTTTTTTCTCTACAAAGAGGGATTGAGCTATACCCCAAGAAAGGCAAGGCAGCCTTTGTAACTCACAAGACTAGTTTTTTAAAGGGCAATGATCGGTTTTGCACTAGTTGCAAGAAAATTGGGCATGTAGAGCAATATTGCAAGAACAAGAAGGAAATGTAGCAGGAGCCTAGTGTTATGGAAATCTACTAAAATCTACTGAAGCTTATGTAATCTCTATCAGCAGTAGGCTGAGAAGACATATGCATTACTCGTTATGAATTAATCTCTCGGGTTTTCAATTAAAGTCCTCTTCCACTATCTATAACCTAATGTTTTATTGATTGAATTTCATAGGAAGTTATGAAAACTATGCAAGCAGAACCTGTTGCTGATGGGCAACAACCAATGACTAGTGCTGACATTGTTTGCAAGGTCCTCTGCGTCTCCTAGGGCAAGGCCCCCTCCTAGGAAAGCGGCAACAACCTTTTTTTGAAGAATGCTGGTATCCAGAAAAGCTCCATCAGAGCAGAGACATCGACGAGAACGCTTCGGGAACAACTTGCCGCTGAATAGAAAAGTTCCGCCCTTGTCGATCAAGTGGATGAATCAAAGAGGAAGACAGAAAAGAATGAAAGGAAGTTTGAAGAATACAAGAAATGGTAATAGGAGGAGTACAATAATCACTGTGAGCTATGCACGCGCTTCAACTCTTCTGGTAACTCTCAGTCTTCAACTCCTGCGTCTTGATGCAGTAAACATTTATGGTTTGATGTATGGACTCATGTGCTAGTTTGATGTGTGGACTCATGTGCCGGTTTAAGGCTTGTTGCTGATGTGTGAAATGTTAATTATTGTTATTTGATTGCCAGGCTAAATAGTTATATAGTCAATTTGTGCAGTAGTGATGATCTTCAACTACTTTTCTGATGAAACGATTGTTCTACACACGGTAGAACCAGGATAGGCCACATGATCAAATAAAAATGCGACACGTGGATGAACCAGTGCATGACACGTGAAATTGCCAGGAAATGACATGTGGGCTATTAAAAATCCGACACGTGAAAGAAAGTTGTCAAGCCACGTGGCCGAATAAAAATATGAAATATGGACGGACAACGACGTGACGTGAGGTCGAATAAGAAACGGCCACATAGACCAATAAAAATAACACGATCCAATAAAAAAGTGATACATGATCTAACCGCAACACGACACATGTGCCAGTAAAAAACTGACATGTGAAACAATGGGGACTCGACACATGGTCCAGTAATAACCTGATACGTGCAAGAACTAGATATTGCCACATTGTGCAATAAGAAGGTGACACGTACATGAACCATCTCTAATGCAATCGGCTATAGCATGTACACGTGGAAAGAATCTCCAATGGAAGCCAGTGGCAGAGCTACAGGGTATGAGCAAGTATATATATATATATATATATATATATATATATGTATTTACAAAAAAAAAGAAAAAACACTCATCTGTGACTCTGCGAGCGAGAGGCAGCGCGACTCCGCGAGCGAGACGTAGGCCGCAACTCCGCGAGCGAGCGTCAGGCCCACATGGGCACGCGGCCCATGCGGCCAGCGACTGAGAGTGAGATGGGATCATAGGACAATGACAACTCCAATATGGAATTACAGATCGAGGCAGCGCACAGCGCATCAGTTTGACTTCGAGTCTTCGTCCTGCCCTACGCCGGTGCCAATAAAGATTGTTCAGGTCATCGGCTGTCGCCCACAGCCCGTCATTGTCTAGTCGTCCTCCTCCTCGTGATCTTGTCCAGTTCGGCCTTCGCCCTGCCCTACCACCACATCGGCATCTAGGTGAATTTGTGATAAGAATTGTTCAGGTGAGATTCAATCTTTGTTCTTCGTTTTTTTTTAAAAAATTCATGTGTACTTTAATTACTAATTGGTTAGCACTAAAATTATAGAATCATCTATCACGCAGTGAGGTGGAGGATTTTTCCCAATATCAGAGTCGATCTAGATTGATCTTTTGTGCAGTACTTCTATCATATGAGTGATCCATAATCGCATGTGACAGTTCAATCGTGCAAGCGTAATTTATTTAATTATTTGGCACTGTGTTCTTTGTAATATTTATGCAGTTATGAATTCTTTGTAATATTTATGCAGTTATGAAGAGAAACGGGGACATTGCATCTCTTTTTCAGAAGCATGAAGCAAAGAAGGCAGCGGCGGCTGCTGTTACTTCTAATCGTTCCCCTGATCCGGTTGAACCTGTGGTGGAAGAACAGACTCATGAGAGAGTAGTTGAGGAAATTGTAAATCCTATGCCACTGCCACAACCGTCTTCACTACCACTAGTCTATGACATCAATCGCCTTCCACATGATCCAAGTGAAAGACGTCCTATTCTAAATTTTTTTGGTAATGATCAAGATGTAATTGTAACTTAATCCATGAAGTTGATGAAGACGTTATAATCAAGACATTTATGCCCCTTCGAAAGCGTCGAATAAAATAGTCAGAAAAATAACATTGTAAGTTTCTAGTTCCCTTTTATGCCTTATTCAATTATTGGTATGGATTTTGAACTATTGATACTATACTTAGTGGATGGTTTGAACTTAATCCATGAATTTTAGCCGTATTGTGTTACTTAGTGTATATATACCGAATCATGTTGTCACTTTTAAAATTGTTACCGAATTGTTGAAATGGATTTACCGAATTGTATATGATTTTTTGGGCGGCATACCCTTAGACAAAATCCTAGATTCGCCACTGATGGAAGCACCAACCAACGTGGCAGCCCCCTGCCACACATGCCAAAACAGTTTTATGACGGTTTGTTTTTTGACACAGATCAGGTCACTTCTATGACGATGTTTTCGGATTTGTCACTCAAGTTCAAGTGTGACGTGATTTCTATGACAAGCCATTTTTCGTTATAAATTTATCATAAAACTGAAATTATTATAAATTTATCATAAAACTGAAATTATGACGAATTTGGCTTCTTCAGTGACAGAAACCGTACGTCATAAAAGTGCAAATTCCTAGCAGTGTACTAAAACTCCCTCATTGACTTCCCTCATTAGGGACAGAAACTTCTGAAACTCCCGTAACTTTTCGGTTCTTCCTTATTAGGGGTAGAAACTCTTTGCCTCATTAGGGGCTTGTTACTTTCTTTCTCCTCATTATAGGCAGAAACTCCTAAAACTCCCTCATTGAATTCCATCTCCCTTATTGACTTCCCTCATTAGGGGCAAAAACTGCTGAAACTTTTGTAACTTCGCTCTTTAGTGGTTCTTTCTCATTAGTGGCAGAAACTCCTTCCTTCATTAAAGGCTCATTATTTTCTTCCTCATCAGGGGCAGAAACTCCTAAAAATCCCTCATTGACTTCCCTCATTATGAGCAGAAACTCTCGTAACTTATTACTTTCTTCTTCGTTAGGGGCAGAAACTCATTCCCTCATTACTTTCTTCCTCATTAGGGGTAGAAACTCCCTTCCCTCATTACCTCATTACTTTCTTCCTTATCAGGGTAGAAACTCCCTCGTTAGGGGTAGAAACTCCCATAACTTCCCTTATTATTTTTCTTTCTCACTAGGAGCAGAAACTCTCTTCCCTCATTACTTTCTTCTTCATTAGAGGCAGGAACTCCCTTCCCTCATTACTTTCTTCCTCATTAGAGGCAGAAACTCTTTCCCTCGTTACTTTCTTCCTCATTAGGGGTAGAAAGTTCTTCCCTCGTTACTTTCTTCCTCATCAGGGGCAGCAACTCCTTCCCTCATTACTTTCTTTGTCATTAGGGGCAGAAACTCCCTTCCCTCATTACCTCATTACTTTCTTCCTCATTAGGCTTTCTTCCTTATTAGGGCCAGAAACTCCTGGCGGATGTCACTTTAACCGTCCCACGTAACGTAATTTGATCCCTGTCTGCGTGCTTGGTAGTGTCAGAGTGGTAGGTTTAGCTAGCCAAGCGAGGCCACGCTAATGTGATGGCAGCACCAATGCTAGGGCTTCTGCTGCTGCTGTGCGTGCTCTGCCATGGGGCGGCGCAGCGGTACAACGCCATCTGGAGCTTCGGCGACTCCATCTCAGACACCGGGAACCTCTGCGTGGGCGGGTGCCCGTCCTGGCTCACCATGGGGCAGCCGCCCTACGGGGAGACCTTCTTCCACCGCCCCACTGGACGCTGCTCCGATGGCCGAGTCATCGTCGACTTCCTGGGTATGTGACTGCGTGGCGCAAATTGTAGCTACACTAGCCTTCCTGTGTGTATACCAGCAGGGATGGAACGAACTGGCTGTGACCCGCGTCACCCGCCAACGCTCTGTGGGCTCTGGGACTGGACTGACTGGTACCGTGGTATGTACGTGCAGCCGAGCACTTTGGTCTGCCGCTGCCGCCGGCGTCCAAGGCTGGCAGAGACTTCAAGAAGGGCGCCAACATGGCCATCATCGGCGCCACCACCATGAACTTCGATTTCTTCAACTCCATCGGCCTCAGAGACAAGATTTGGAACAACGGGCCGCTCGACACCCAAATCCAGTGGTTCCACCAGCTCCTCCCCTCCGTCTGCGGGAACGGTATGTAAATCATAAATCGTGCGTGAAAATCGCATTCGCACGTTACGTCGTACTCTTTATTTATCATATATGAATTGCATGAAGCAGATTGCAAGAACTACCTGTCCAAGTCGCTGTTCGTGGTGGGCGAGTTCGGGGGAAACGACTACAACGCGGCACTCTTCTCCAGGCGGTCCATGGCGGAGGTGCGAGGCTACGTGCCCAGGGTCGTCACCAAGCTCATCCGCGGCCTGGAGACGATCATCAGGAGCGGAGCCGTGGACGTGGTTGTGCCTGGGGTGCTGCCCATCGGCTGCTTCCCCACCTACCTCACCCTCTACGGCACCTCCAACGCCGCAGACTACGACCACGACGGGTGCCTCAAGAGCTACAACGACCTCTCCTACTACCACAACGCGCTGCTGAAGCGCAGCCTCGCCAGCCTGCGGAGGACGTACCCGCACGCCCGGATCATGTACGCCGACTTCTACACCCAGGTCACCCACATGATCCGAGCACCTCACAACTTCGGTGAGTAACCTTTCGCTTTGTGTCCTTGCTAGAATCCAGTTGGCGTGCGGGAGTTGAAGTCTCAGTTATCACGGAATGTGTAGTGTAGCACACAGGCAGCACTAGGATGGAAAGGGATAGATCCAAAGCAAGGATGATGACAGATGTAGATGTAAAGAGAGCTATATATCTACGTGCATGCATAGTTAGCATGTTTGAACATGCATAGTTAGCATGTTTGAACTTTCTTTCTTTGGATTCTTAGCCTACCACCAATGCCTCATCCTGGTCAATTATATATGCCCTGGGGACCATTGCATGCATGACCTTTGTCCAAACAATTTGGGGAATCAATACCCTCCTAATTGATCCAGTTGGCATGCGTATTATTTATCCATCATACAACCAATAATTATGATGAAACATGCATGGATTTGGTATAATAATAGGATGAAGAAAGCCTGTCATCGACACCGTGGTGGCATGCATAGATATCATCTTATAAAGCACTGTGTAGAGTATACTAGTCACAAAAGCCACCTGCTGTAATTTCCAAAGATACTCCCACATGTAACATAACAATTCCTAGTAGCAACTTAACAATCCATTCTTTCCATGCACTGTTTTATCTTAAACATGTTTCTCAAAGGTCTTTACTGATGCTTAGTTCACGTGACAGGAAGCACGCCGAGGCAGTTTTTTTTATAATTACTGTAATCATCCTGCTAATGATAGCTTGTGTGACACTTGCAGGGCTCAAGTACGGGCTGAAGGTCTGCTGCGGCGCCGGCGGGCAGGGCAAGTACAACTACAACAACAAGGCGCGGTGCGGCATGTCCGGGGCCAGCGCCTGCGCCGACCCGGGCAACTACCTCATCTGGGACGGCATCCACCTCACCGAGGCGGCCTATCGCTCCATCGCCGACGGCTGGCTCAAGGGCCCCTACTGCAACCCTCCCATTCAGCATTGATGTAGCTAGCTAGCAGCATTCATGCGTGAGTTTGATCGTGTGTTGTTCGTTAGGGCTAATTGCCATGTGCATCATCATCCTCTAGGTTCATACACAGTGATGAGTAGTGATGGGTTTGTTATTTGGTTGTCAATTATTCATGTGAGGTAGGTGGTATCGGTGTGCTGGGGACAATGAATAAATGTGTTATGGACTGTTTGCAATTCACTACACAGTGAACAATGAGCTCATATCGCTCTTCAAGAAAACAAATGAAACCTAAAGTTAAGCTAAAATTACTTTTCCAAAACGAACTGCTTACGTGTAGTACAATTTTAAAAGGATTTTTTCCTAAAATTTTCTAAAATCATGCTCTATCAAATTATCGTGTTGATTTTGTCAATCTTTTCGTTTGACAAAGTTTTTAAAAAATAACAAGTTCAAACCGGATTTTGAAACACCAAATGATTTCAGCTAAAAAAATAATGAATACCAAAGTTGTAGAACTCATCAAGATCTACAACTTTTATTTTGGTCATTTTTTCATCCGACAAAACGGTAGCAAACATTGCTCACTAATTCAAAAATCTCTCATATAGTTTATGAAACTATACGAGAGAGTATGTCATTTTATGAACAAAATGTTTGCTATCACTTCGTCGGATGAAGAAATGACCAAAATAAAATTTATAGATCTTGATGAGTTATACAACTTTGGTATTTATCACCTTTTCAGCTGAAATCATTTAGGGTATCAAAATTTGGTTTGAACTTGTCATTTTTTGAAATTTAAAATTTGAATTGTCGAAACTTTGTTACATGAAAAGATGACCACAATAAAAGTTGTAGATCTTGATGAGTTCTACAACTTTTATATTGATGACATTTTCAGATAAAATCATTTGGTATTTCAAAATCTAGTTTGAAGTTGTAATTTTTGAAATTTAAAATTTAAATTGTCAAAACTGTCACATGAAAAGATGACCAAAATAAAAGGTGTACATCTTATTGAGTTATACAACTTTGATGTTTACAACATTTTTATTTGAGGTCATTTAGTATCCTTAAATTCTATTGGAAATCTTGAAATTCAATTTTTCAAATTTTTAAATATGTTTTTTAAGAAGAAAAATAGAATTATATATACATATCAGCAATTTATTTTAATATATATTTTTTTACATATATAGAGTAATCCAAATAATTATATATATAAAATATTGATTTAATAATTTATTTAAATAGAAATATATTTGTAGGGGCGGCTTAATCAGAAATCGCCCCTACAAATGGATTTGCAGGGGCGGCTAATGTTTTAAGCCGCCCCTACAATCGTTCTACGTATATAAGCACGGGCGCTCGGGGGGCCGAAATTGACTAAGCCTTGGGCACTCTCTTCTTCCCCCGCCGCCGTCAAGCTGCCCGATTTTCTCTCAGCCCTGCGCCCCGCCGCCTCCCAGCCGTCTCCCCCTCTCCGCACCCCCGGGCCACAGCTCGACACCTCCGGGCCGCCACGACGCCGCCACATCTCCACGGTGGCTAGGGTTTTAGAGCCCCGAGCCGGCCGACCCGCCGCCGCCACCGCTGCCGCCTCTGTGCCACGCCGTGCCCTACCTCCCCCGGTCTGCCTCCAACCCCCTCCGCCTTCATGCCCTGCGCGTCACCATTCCCCGTGCCAACATAGGGGGCTAGGGTTTTCGCCAGCGACCTCAACGACCTACGCCGTGCCTTCCCGCCCATCTCCGACATCGACCAACGTCCGCACTCCCTCCCCCGGTGGCTCTGGTGTCCGCGCGCGCTATCCCGGCAGGCCTACACCGGTGGTTGTGTCCTCCAGCATCCGCGCCCCCTCCCCTAGCGGCCTACCCCGGTGTGCTCCAGGGTTAGTGCCCCCTCCCCTAGCGGGCTCTCCACGGTGGCCGTGCGTCCAGCGTGCGCGCGCTCCACTGCCCCGTGCCTGCCACCCCTTTCTTTTTTTAGATCAAAGGCTTATAGCCCAGCTTTATATTGAAAACTTTAAAAGATAGGTCATGCTGGGAAACCAGCTTACAGTAACGCACGCAAAGGAAAAAGACTACTCCACCAACAAACGTAAACGTTCCAGACATCAACGTAACGCCATTACAGGCTTACAGAGATAGAAAACACCGCTTGAAACTCCAGCACTACCACAACCACTGAGTAAATAGAACAGCAAAACTACGCCGCCTGGCCGACAACAGAAAAACAAGGTAACAAACTAAGCACAGATCACTAGCGCATCATCCCCTCCGTTAGCTTCTCCACCTACACTTCCTTCTTGGCGCCATCCTTCCTTGCTAGCTTTATCTACTGCTTCATTAAACCGAGAGATTTATAAGCCACTTGCTTTGGGGATTTAATCACAACATTAGAAAAAACAAAGTCGTTTCTAGATTTCCAAAGCGCCCAGCCCACAGCTGCCATCACCCACCACACAAGATATTTATCACCCCCATCCCCATGTAAAAGAAAGAGATCCTGAAAGTTAGTAATGGAAGTTGGGGCACTCGGCCATCCCAAACTGTCCCTAATCTAGCACTAAGTTGCCCTTGCAATTGGACACTGGAAAAGGAGGTGGTTCACCGTCTCAACATCACAGAATTTGCATACATCATCTTTATCCCAATTCTTCCTTTTCAATTGTTGCGTTGTT
The DNA here is from genome assembly GCA_038087645.1 of Saccharum hybrid cultivar R570. Taxonomy (NCBI): domain Eukaryota; kingdom Viridiplantae; phylum Streptophyta; class Magnoliopsida; order Poales; family Poaceae; genus Saccharum; species Saccharum hybrid cultivar. The sequence continues at coordinate 4,816,181 of JAQSUU010000423.1, forward strand.
TGGATTCTGTCATGTCAGGCCATCCATAAGAAAATTTGGACCTTCAAAGGAACATTAGTGCTCCAGATCTCCATCATTCTGATATCATACACCCCAGCAAAAGTAATGAATCTGTACAGACTTCTTGTGGAGTACTTTCCTGAATATTCCAGTTTCCATATCACACTATCATCAGTTTCTGATAATGAAACCCCCTCTAGCTTGGACATTAATTCCTCCCACTCCACCATTTCTGCAGGCCCGAAACACCTTCTGTAGCTCAGATCCCACCCCAAATTCCCTGCTGTACACACCAAAATGTCCTGGTTATGAGAAATGTTGAACATTCTTGGATAGCTAATCTTCAGAGGACAATCATCTAACCACACATCCTTCCAAAACCTTGTATGTTTACCACTACCTACTAGATGACCTTTCCCTTTCTCATACCACTATTTCACAGGATGCAGACCCTGCCAAAATTGTGAGTTCCCTGCACTTTTGCTCTGACAGAACCCCAGACCCCTCAGGTATTTCCTCCTCAACAAGTTCATACACATGCTGTTCTCACCACTTTCCAATCTGAAAATCCAATTACATAGAAGTGTTGTGTTCATCGCTCTGGTATCAATGAAACCTAGTCCCCCAAACTCCTTAGGCTTATCTAACGCATCCCATTTGATCATATGGAACTTTTTCTTGTTTCCAAGCCCTTCCCAGAAAAATTTGCCTCTACTAGAATCCATCCTCTGATGATTGCCCTCATACAAACTGTAAAACCCCATAGTGTACATGGGAATACTAGTGAGACTTGAGTTTATAAGAATGGACCTCCCCCCTAAGACAGGTGCCCACATTTCCAAGTTTGAAGTCTCCTCTCAATCTTAGATGGAGCCTCATTGGGAAAACCCCAGCTTGTAGTTAAAAACCTGAGCCACCCTCTGACTTTCTGATTCATTCATTCCAATAGTAAAAACTTCACTTTTGGAGTAGTTGATTTTCATTCCTGATAATTCCTCATAGCAGTATAATAAGAACTTCAGGTTGGTGATGTCCTGCTCTGAGTTATGCACAAACAGGATTGTGTCATTTGCGTATTGAAGATGGGTAAGACCTCCCTCCACTAACTCAAGTAATAGACCAGTGAGCAACCCTTTCTCTTTTGCTGTAGTCAACAACTCAGATAAAGCATTAGCAATAAGGTTGAAAAGGAGTGGGGAAAGATGATTGCCTTGTCTCAGCCCTTTGAAGCTTCTGAAATAGTTGCCTAGTTCCCCATTCAGGTTTACTGCCACCTTACCCCCTTGTACTGCTCTCAAGACCCAATCTGTCCATCTAGCATCAAAATTTTTCCTCCTCAACACATCTTGCACAAACTTCCAGTTAACATTATCATATGCCTTCTCAAAATCTAGCTTCAGAATAATCCCCTCCTTTTTCTTAACTCTTAGTTCATGTAGGACTTCATGAACAATCAAGAGCCCCTCAAGAATAAAACATCCAAGTATGAAAGCTGTTTGAGATTCATTTATCACCTTGTTAACTACAGAATTTAATCTGAGTGTCAGCACCTTTGTGATTATTTTATAAATAACGTTAAGCAGACAAATGGGCCTCCCCAACCCCTTCTCCATTCCTGCTCCACTGAGTTCATGCCGTGCTTGTTGATGTGAATGTGGAATTAAGGTTTGCGATTAATAGTGAAATTGAGCCTTGTGAAATGAGCTGATAGCCATTGGATGCTAGGAATGATTTTTATTGGGCACCATGTGTGTGCTGGTAAAGAACATGAATTTCTCTTAAGCTCAACACTAGTAGCATGATATGAATTTGTTTAAGGTAGGGCATAATGCTTGCTTTCATTCCTAATTTGGATTCTAGGCTACTAAAATTGTTATTACATATTCTCGTGATCTACACAATTAATTTTGATTGTAGGCTATTAAAAATTTTGATATGCTCACTGTCTTTAGATATGCTCACTGTTTTTATACATGCTCACTGTTTTTAGACATGCTCACTGTGTTTATATATGCTCACTGTCTTTAGACATGCACACTGTCTTTAGATATGCTCACTCTTTTTATACATGCTCACTGTCTTTAGACATGCTCACTGTGTTTATATATGCTCATTGTGTTTATATATGCTCACTGTCTTTAGATATGCACACTATTTTTAGATATGCTCACTGTCTTTAGACATGCTCACTGTGTTTATATATGTTCACTATGTTTATATATCATCACTGTTGTCTTTAGATATGCACACTTTTTTTATATATGCTCAGTGTGATTGTATATGCCCACTGTGTTTATATATATGCTCCTTTTGACAGGTAGCAATTGCTTTGTAGAGTCTTCTCTCCTATTTCTACTATTTCTACTACTCTCCTCTCCTCACCTACTACTACTTCTGCTACTACTCTCATCTCCTCTCCTACTACTCCTCCTTCTCCTTCTCCTACTACTCCTCCTCCTGCTTTTCCTCCTCCTCCTCCTAATGCTTTGACAGGTAGATGCCTTTTTTTGGTAAACTCTCATCTCCTCTCCCCTCTTTTGCCTATGATGAAATTGTCCACCTCTAGAAACTATCTAGAATATGAGTTGATGATCATGAACTTGTGAGGAACTTGGCATTATTACCAGCCGCCCCTACTGTCTTTTCCTATATGCTCACTGTGTTTATGATGCCTTTATACTCCAAGTTCTTGATCAAATGATGATTGACATGTTTCTGAGGTCTCTACCTCCACTACTACTATTACTACTCGTTTTGTGATATATGGCAACAGCTACTACCTGCATACATAAACACAGTGAGCATATCTAAACACAATGAGCATATATATGCTTTTTTGGCCACCTTTTCCTCTCCTCTATATTTGGGAAGCAGCAACTGCTTTTTTTGGCCAACTCTCCTCTCCTTTATTTTGCTAATGATAAAATTGTCTAACTCCAGAAATTATCTGAAATATGATCATGAACTTGTGAGGAACTTTACTAGCCACCCCTGCTGTCTTTTTCTATATGCTCACTATTTCTATATATGCTCGCTGTGTTTATGATGCCTTGATGCTCCAAGTTCTTAATCAAATGATGATTGACATGTTTCTGAGGCCTGAAATACTTCTTCTATTGATGTTTATTGGATTAATTTATGGCTCGATGATTGACATGTTACTACTGCAGCAATGCTTCCTTGTGCTCACTAGTTGTTATCTTACCTGCTATGCCCTTTTGGATATATATGATCACTAGCCTAGAACATGAATTATATGGCTCTTTTACTACTACTCTCCTTTGCTCTACTCTCCATTGGCAGGCAGCTGCTGCTTTGTAGACCCTCCTCTCCTAGTCCTACTACTTCTACTCTTCTCTCCTCTTGTACTACTACTAGTCGTACTTCTTCTACTCCTCTCCTCTCCTGTCCTCTGCTCCTACTTCTACTCCTCTCCTCTTCTGTCCTTCTCTACTATAACTGTTTTCCTTAACATAAATTTAGAAGAGATGGCTGAACTCCCTTCGTCGGATCTGCCAAGTAATTATGCATTTGATCGGGGCTTTCAACCAACATTGGGGATGGCAGAGCACCCATATCCAAGCATAGTAAGTAACATGTTTTAAAGACACCTCTATAGATATTTTGTTCTGATATATATATATATATATATATATATATATATATATATATATATATATATATATATAATTCTTAAATTTAGACAATTCATCCTATATCATGGTTCAGAGAGACACTCTCAAATTTTAGAGTTGATTACATCAATGTTGATACGTTCCCTATAGAGAGAAGACGCACGCAATGTCGAATTGGCTTTTCTATTCTCGCTAGGACGGGTAACCAACAAGCTCTGGTTTTATACATCGATAGGACGGGCAGCGGTCAACCTCACCACATTAATGCGCAAAAATATGTTGTGCTAGAATGTTTAAGGGTGCTTCAAAATATTGGATACAATATTCCTACATACTCTTCCATGAGGATTGGAGCTTTGGATGTGGACCTCCACCATGATATTGGGCGATACTGTGCACAGCTTACTGAGAACAACTAAATGATGTGGTCATCAGTCTGATAATTTATATTTAGATTAATTATTATGTTTATATATATGCATGGTTCTGATAACCATATTTTTCTCAACACTTGCAGATTGAGCAGAATGACGTAACATACGCAAGCTGTAGCTTTAAAGCCATTATAAACCAGGCCATGTATTAATTGGGTCATTATAAATGGGAATATGCTGGCCCTGTTCTCACTTCAGAGGGAATCCAGGAAAAAAAATCGTGACCAGCAGGGGACATTCTGAGCCAGTGTTGATCGTTGTCAGTAGACCTTGTGAACGATCTTGTGAAGCAAGAGAGAGTGCACTATTAAATACATTGCACTATATCAATGATATTTGGGCATATGAAATGAATGATTTGCACTTCTTCGAATACGTGGTACGATGTTGGGAAGCTCTAGGAATTTAAATTACAGTTGGTTGTAATAATGAACTGATCTAAATTATTATGGTTTGTAATGAACAAATTTTAATTATTATGCATTTGTAATGAATGGGTTTGTAATGTATATATCTTCTTGTGAATTAATTGTTGATATAATGTCCCTGTGAATTATATTATATTATATTATATTATATTATATTATATTATATTATATTATATTATATTATATTATATTATATATGTTTTGGTCAGATTTCATTTTTCAAATTTTAATTTCTTTTGGCTGGAAAATGAACTGTAGGGGCGATTCTATATTTAACCGACCCTACAAATGGAAACTATAGGGATGGTGTCACAGCTGCCCCGACAAATCTAAATTGTAGAGGCGGCTGGTGTTCGCCCCTACAAATCCTTTTGTAGGGGCGACTCATAACACCAGTCGCCCCTATAAATCAATTTGTAGGGGTGGCTTGGAAACCGTCCTTACAAATCAATGATTTGTAGACACGGTTGCTTAGGGACGGCTAGGGAAATCGTCCCTACAAACCCTTACCAACTGCCCCTATAAACCCTTACAGTAGTGGTGCCCTAACTACTCTCTTGAAAAGCCGATCTAAGTGGTGCGACTAGTGATGGGAAGGACACCACTAGCACCTCACGACGTTGTCCCCCTCACGTAGTCTCTGCTTCCTTATCGACGTCCAAAGGAGGCAGGTACTAACGGATCTCATCTACTCCGACTACCAATTGAAATCATACTCATAAACAATGATCCAAAGGTGCACCACCTGTTTAAATATCATCATCATCTCAGAAAACATACTCATGCAAACATACACAAATAACGCACAAATTGCTTCTACAGCTTGCGCCATCATTTTCTCCAAAATAGCGACCAAACACTCAATTAACAGTAGCAACTGTTGACAGTTCTTAACATCAATCATAGACCGTCAATATAACCTGCAAATACACTTAATTCCACCACCAAACATAGGTCTAGGGGTTTAAACTAATAAATTCTGTAATTTCTGGTGAATCTATGTTTGCAGAAGGATTTATTCAGAAAACAAGCAAGGTGGACCCAATCGTCAGATCAAATCACCTTTATCTATGACAAAACTGACTTAAGAAAACTCCGGAATCATCTAGAAGACAACTCACCGTGACCCCACCCCACCTGTCATAGGGAGAGGCTGATCGGCCACACCTGTAGGCCAGCCGACCTACTAGGTCCACCGTTTAGCCTCTCCTTCGTACGTCAGTTTCCCACCACCTCCTAGGTTTAATCTATGCCATTGCTCAAGGTCGGTTCGTATCGAGGGCTCAGATTTGACGTTGCCATGGATTCATGGGCCCATAGGACTCCTGGTTCCCCCTATAAAATGACCCCCTGACCCCCTCAAGGGTGGCATCCCATTTAGAGCAATCTCATTCAGATCAAAATACACAAAGAGGAATAGATCTAGAGCTCTCCAATATAGTAAATTAGTAGCTCAGGAGTGAGGGTCGAGTTGGGCTCATGCTCATGTTTCGAATCAAGACTCAGAGGCTTGGTAAAGCCATTGTATCTTCACTTACTTATCTTCTGAGACTTTATTATCATTATATCATTCTTATCTACATGGCTATACTTACTTTGAATATATATCTTGCTTATTTAAGGTTATCTTTACTTTTGTGTGTGGGTTTATAGAACGCTTAGCCTGCTAGTTTACCCGTTGGGCTAAGTAGCCGAGCCTCGTGTAAGCATGGTGCTTATACGATGCTATGCATGTGAGTGCACCCTATTCCTCAGCCGTGTGGTAGTAGCGGGAGGTGATAGCCACGTCTATCCTCTGTAGTCCACCCTATGTGAGTATGTTCTTAAATTGTAGGACCCTAGTCGTGACAGTAGAGTTATCCTTTGCGGTGCTCTACCGTCTAGCGGCGTACTTAAGTGCACAAGAGTAGAGTGAGTCTTAGCTATAGTCAGGTATATATTTACTTTGATCCTGTAATAAGAATATCATAGGAATCTGTCTCATCTGTTGTTCTCCTGAGTTGACTAGTTTACATCATCTTATAGATTTATTCCATGTGTGTCATTTTACATAATTCCTATCATTACTCCTACTCTAGTTATGCTGGTATGTTAGTAAATACTCCTTTGCTATTATTTAACAAATCTTTACTCTATTGTTTCCCTGTGGTAAAATATAAATAATGATACCTGAAATACTCCTAGTGAAATGCTATATTGATGTTCTGTGCACTTGCGAAATCCTTAATATTATATTTGCACTCCCAAATGTTCAACAAGCATTTTTGGCGCCGTTGTCGGGGAAACAATACCACTAACTTTAGTAGGATTACCCCTATTCTGTTATATTATGAAATAGACAAGACAACAGATGTCGTTTCAACCTTCCGACAAGCTTCCACGAGAAAACAAGAAAGACATTGAAGAACCCAGGGTGCCTGAAGGTTTAAGATCCATCAACACTGGAGCCCTGCCATCTTAAAGGTTTGTATAAACATGTATATATTTCTAACCATGTGTATATTGAAAAAAAGGTCACCGCCACATGAATTCAAATCACATCTTAAGTAATGAATACAGACACTGCACTACTCACAAGTTCCATCATGTGCGTCATGATAAAGTATGATCAATAAAGGTGAGACAGTCTTGCTCATGGAATTTAAACTTGATGAGTATATCTTTTAACTTTTTGGCATTCCATTGATGTTTACTTTGAATAATCCATGCATCCATTTTGTTTAGTTTGGATTTTCTTATCCACAGCATATTTGGTTACCTACACATATCCATATCGTTTGCATTTAAAAAATACATGGACACATGATGGTCCAAGTATAAAAAAAAATGTGAGCACATGAAGGCTCATGCTTATTAAAAAAAATCTCACCATGATCATACTCGTTCATCTCTATTTGAATAAATCTCTATAGTGCTTCCATGCTACCTTTGTCTGCCATAGTAAATTTTGGTTTGGAAGTACTGTACATACTTCCATAGGCATTTAAATTAAGCGTGGTGCTTAGGTTAAAAAACCTTTCTTAATCAATTTAGACATGGAGTCTAGTTTGGTTATTGAACTAAAAATTGCTTGTATAGACACTGGTTATTTTGTTGGACTAACCCCTGCAGGAAAAAATTTAAAATCAATCTGAGTAAGTTAAGAGATGAATTCACATCAAAGATGAATCAAGGCAAGTGATAGACTCCAATAACTTTGCACAAAGAAGACCTAGCTCATTCTTCATAGAAAGAAGAACTATGAGTATCAAAGTTTATTTACTTATCTTTTGTTGCAAGTTATCTTTGTCTTGAACCATGTTAGAATGCAGCAAACACATAAAATTTGCTATAGGACATGATAAACAAAATCAATGCTAAGGTAATTCTAAAAACCATCCTTTCATTAGCATGGAGGAAAACCACAAAAATTATGGATAACAACCCGTGATTCAAATTCTTTGTATTCCCTCGGGTATGTGTCTATTAATAATTTGCAGGAAAGAATAAATAAGCTATGCATGTTCATGTTTTGGTATGAACCTGCAAACCTAAACCAAACCACCACTACAACTGTGGAAGAAGATGAGTGCCATCAAACGGATCTACAAGAAAAAACATACTCATAGGAAGTGGATGGACAAATCTACTGGTTTCGAGCAACATCATAGACAACCTAGCTTTTGAGCCTTCTCAAGACTCAAGCTAGGATGCTGATGAGAAGCAGGATGCAACCCACCTTGTATTAGCCAGAATACGCTTGCCTCCATCATCTTCGAAGGCATCGACTCGCATGTCGACAGCAAGGACTAAGACAATGAAATGCCTCTTCATATCAGCAAACATCATAAATCAGTAGTGGTCTGCTGATGATGCCTCATGAATAACCATGGGCACAAGAAGACACCCCTAAGACATTAGAGATGAAGCTTTCATGCAAGTTCTAATGAAGTTCCTTCCTTGATCATCAAGACAGCTAGTGTATCGCTAACAAACAAAGAAGAATAACTCTCCGTCATGCCGCTAGAAGACAAAGACAATCAAGAGGAACTTGAGTTTGCATCTCCAATGAATCCCAACTCGTCAACCAAGAAACAACATAAATCAAGAAAGATTGATGAAAGAAGAGCATGCAATTGTCCGTATCCTCATCTCCAGGATCAGATGGTGAGAAGAAAACCTAAATGCAAGAAGTGGTCTTGCTCAATGGACCTAAAGCCATGAAGCCCTCACTAATAGGTAAATCGGACAATTTCCTTCAGGTATGTTTTTCACTAATCATTTCTATAAAAAGAAGAAACACACAAGGTATATCCAACCAAGCATTATGCAACATGGAATCACATTCGGGGGAGAATTCTATCATAAACTAGATTTTGCAAAATTCAAGTGTGGGGATGGAGTTCTTTAAAAACATCTCATGTCATGTTGCTAATTTGTCCTGGTCATCTCTACCCTTAAGAGGTGCTTAACTTGCTTAATCACTAACAAATAAAAATTTAAATAATCATGCTCCTTTAGTTCAACATACATATTCTTGTCTCTACTTAAACGAATCTCTTTAGTCTTTTAAAATTCCATATTCTATTATAAGTATGCTTCATAATATTATTCGAACATAATCAAAACATACTTGTATAAGAATTTGGCTGTATATATGGACTAACCCTTGCAGGAAAATATTCAAATTTTGTTGGGAATGTTAGGGGATCATTCATAGAAATAAATCAAGGTCTAGGGTATTCTTCAAAACAATTTTACATATTTTTGCCTCAACTTTGTTGAAACTTTGAAGTAGTGGTGAACAGCAAAGGCACATTATTTAAAACATGGGATAAAGATTCTATGCTAATTAAAATGTTAAAACCAACTCTTTTGTAGCATAGAGGATGACTTTTAGCTCTATGACAACACTATCTTAGCTTTGAATCATTTGTATATTCCTTCGGGTATGTGTTGCCCACTAATCTTTTGCAGGAATAAAACAATAAGAGGAGCAGAAGGTCCAAACAAAGTGTCGAGATCCACAAAAGAAAGGACAAAAGGATGGCATGATAAAAGGATGAGAAAGGAATACAATATAGGAGACAAGAAGCTCATGAATAGCTCAAGCAAGGGAAGCTTCAAGCAGGAAGAAAAGACCACCACAAGTCATCTACCCCTCATCACATGGTGTCATCACACTCCAATGATGAAGGTAACATCTTAAGGTAAATGGTCATTATTCAGAAGGCTTCTCTTTGATCTTGGTATTCACATAAATAAAGAAACAAAACATGTTCGAGTTACAACTTCGCTAGATTCAACCTAACTACTCAACATGTCTTATTCCTTAAGTTTGTTCATAGCATCACTTTTCTTAATCTCATAGTCTTAACCAAATGAGCTAAAATATTACATATCTTATCTTTGGAAGATGGTAGTCATAATTGTGTAAAGTTTAATACATTATATAAAGATGAACAATCCTTCTATAGGTTAAACAACTCAATCCTTTTTGCAAAATGTATTCAAATGCCACAATCATCCTCATCCTTCTGATCTTATCACCCATGTTGTAAGAATGAACAATGCACATAACATCAACTTTATCATGATTCAATGTACCTAAGGCTAGAGAAGAATAAATAAAGTTTTGGTTCTGTTGGTGTTTTCCCACAAACAGAGCCCATGCACTTGATCTCTACCTTGTCTTTATGAGCAGAACACACTTCGAGCAAAGTGTGGGGAAGTTGATCTCCTAAATTCTACAAGTGAAAGTTCTAAACCAACAATAACGATGTAAACAAGATGTCGCCAGCTTCTACTAATGCTTGATTTCAAAACACTGAATAAAAGAGGAAAAACAAGTCAACGAGGATGAACCTGTCAAACCAAACTCAAATTCAAAACAAAGATGGGTTTGGCAGAAGAAGGTGCACCACCATTGGAAGCACCACTACTGGAGGCGCCACCACAAGAATCCTCATCTTCAAGAGCAACCCAAGGTACTCGATCAATGAACATTGCAAGGAGTCCCATTCAAAGGACTTAAAACACCAAACCCTCGCCGAAAGGTAACTCGGTAGTTACCCATATTATTTATTGCATAAAGTTTTATTTTCATTCATGCATTGCATCTAAAAAATAATAAGTAAATAATAATCATTATGGCATAATCATATAAATTAGATATATAACTTTTAAACTTTTATCATGTTTATTTCTGCATTGCTTTTAGAAAGCTTGTATGCATAGCAAATATAAAAAAGAAAATAAAAAGTTGTGACTTTGCATAACAAATTTAACTTAGTCTCATTCTAAGTTTTGCATCAAGTAAACGTTTAAGCCCCATATGAGCAATCTTGTGGCGTGTAACAACCCAAATGAATGTTCATTGTGGTGGCCATAATAATAATAACAATAAAAAAAATCATAAAACTTATAAAGCAAAAGAAAACAAAAACCAGCTTGGGGAAGTGCATTCCCATGAATAAGCTAGCTCGGGGGAGGTGCATCTCTAATTATCTAGGTAAGTATCTTTTCGCTTCATTTTACCTTTAAGCATTTCTTGCAACAAGATAATATAAAAAAATTGTGTGATAGTTTTCTTTAATGTGCTTAGTTCCAATAAAATAAAATAAACATAGTAGAGAGTTAAAGACTTTCTCTTCAAATAAACTTTTGATGGACATGATGAATAGTTGCTCTGTTATAATTCATTTCAAGTACCTAGTTTTCAGTCCGAAATTCTCCCGAGTATTGGATAGACTTGATTTGACATAAGAACTTACTTTGAACTTGATACTAGTGGGTAGCATATGCTTGATCTAAGTCTAGGTAGTTGATGGATATGATATGAGAAGGCCTGAGCTGCTATTTATCTAGTTCCAAAGTAAAACTAGGTTTCAGAGAATTTTCTTTTAAAAAATAAAAAATTAATCATGATGAGTTCTTGTATGACAAAGTTAAAATTTCTACCAATGCCATATATATTTAGAATAGGAAAACCATACACCTTTATGCTGCTTGTACATGTGTTGAGTTTTGTCAAGCTTTGTTGAACCTTATGAAGAAGTTTGTCATGCTTTTAAAATCAAGATCACGTACACTCCACCCAAATATGCACTACTCCTACACTGTGGGTAGGCACAAAACATGCCTTCCATTTAGATCCACCCAAAAATATTCTACTCCTACACTGAGAGTGAACACAAAAACAAGCCTAATAGGTTGTCCGTCCGTCAAATAAATGCTCTAAGTTCTTGTTGCTATCTCTCGAAAGTTTTTGTTGCAGAAAAGAGACAGTGGGCTATGCAAAAGTTTATGAAAAAAAGAAAAAAAGAAGAGAGAAAAAATGGACACAAAAGTTTTTGAGATATTAAAAACAATTGGTACTTAGATGCCCGCGTGAAAAGAAAAGAAATAATAAAGATATCCCTTGTTCTCTCACAAAAATATTTTCAAGTTTTAAGAGAGAGATATATGTCAAGGAGCATAGTAGAATTATATTAGCCACCATATATATCCACCAAACATTTCACACACATGCACATCTTGATTTGATTGTATGACATTTTTCTCTTTGGATCCATTGTTTGACTTTACAATATATACATTGCAAGTATGCTCTCTAGTTTTATCCCTACCTATGAACTCCACAAAGGATCTAGGAAGAAAAGGCAACAACAAGATATGCCTTGGAGAGGATCCACAAATACCACATATATAGAGAGACTAGAGAGTGAGGATCCACAAATACCACATATAAAGAGAGACTAGAGAGTGAGAATCCACGAATACCACATATATAGAGGGATCTGAGAGTGTCATATATCTCTGAGTTTTATTTGAAAAACTTATAAAACCTCCGGAATAAGGTTGAGCAAAAGAACATGAGATATAGTGTTTGACTTGATCGTTCTATCTTTCAACTGCTCAAGACCCAAGAGAAGGCTAAGAAGCCCCATGGTTGAAGGTAATATGGGTAAGTTTGAAAGTTAAGTTAGTTTATTTTAATCCGGATGAGAACTTTTGATTGAACGTTTGTGTACTTTTGAGGAGTGGTTAAGCTTGGGGGAGCTTGTTGACAGTCGTCAACATCAATCATAAACCGTCAACACAACCTGCATATATACTTAATTCCATCACCAAACATAGGTCTAGGGGTTTAAACTAATAATTCCACAAGTTTTGGTGAATCTGTGTTTGCAAGAGGATTTATTTAGAAAACAAGCAAGGTGGACCAATCATCAGACAAATCACGTTTATCCACGACGAAATTGACTTAAGAAGACTCTAGAATCATCTAGAAGACAACTAACTATGACCCGACCCCACCTATCACAGGGGGAGGCTGGCCGGCCCCACCTGTAGGCTGGCCAGCCTGCTAGGTCCACCGTTCAGCCTCTTCTTCATACGTCGATTTCCCACCGCCTCCTAGGTTCAACCTATGTCATTGCTCAAGGTCGGTTCGTATCAAGAGCTCAAATTTGATGTTGCCATGGATTCATGGGCTCACAGAACTCCTAGTTACCCCTATAAAAGGACCCCCTAGGAGGCATCCCATTGAGAGCAATCTTATTCAGATCAAAATACACTAAGAGGAATAGATCTAGAGCTCTCTAATGTAGTAGATTAGTAGCTCAGGAGTGAGGGTCGAGTTGGGCTCATGCTTAGGTTCCAGATCAAGTCTTGGAGCCTCGGTAAAGCCATTGTATCTTCACTTATATATCTTATGAGACTTTATTATCATTATATCATTCTTATATCAATGGCTATAATTACTTTGAATATATATGCTTAGTTAAGGTTATCTTTACTTTTGTGTGTGGGTTCGTAGAGCGCTTAGCCTGCTAGTTTACAGGTGGGCTAAGTAGCCAAGCCTCATGTAAGCATGATGCTTATACGATGCTCTTCCTGTGAGTGCACCCTGTTCCTGGCCGTGTGGTAATAGCACGAGGTGACAGCTCCGTCTATCCTCTGTAGTCCACCCCATGTGAGTAGGTTCTTAAATTGTAGGACCATAGTCGCGTCAGTAGAGTTATCCTTTGCGGTGCTCTACCGTCTAGCGGCGTCTTGAAGTGCACAAGAGTAGAGTGAGTCTTAGCTATAGTCGGGTGTATATTTACTTTGATCCTGTAATAAGAATATCATAGGAATCTATCTCACCTGTTATTCTCCTGAGTTGACTAGTTTATATTATCTTATAGATTTATTCCATGTGTGTCATTTTACATAATTCCTATCATTACCCCTGCTCTAATTATGATGGTATGTTAGTAAATACTCCTTTGTTATTATTTAAGAAATTTTTACTCCATTGTTTCCCTGTGGTAAAATATATATAACGATACCTGGAATAATCCCGGTGAAATGCTATACTGATGTTCTGTGCGCTTGTGGAATCCTTAATATTATATTTGCACTCCCAAACGTCAACAAAAACCTTGCTTTACATTTTCACTGCGAACAAACTACTCGTTCAAAAAATATGAAAACTTTGTAAGGATATAAAGCACAACATCATCTACGACTTTCATGTCATAACTTATGGATTTTGGAGACTCTGGTACCCAAAATAAGCCCCAAACAAACTGAACTTTCTGAGAAAAGAAAAATAGCAGATGACTAAACCATGCATAACTTGAGATAGAGAGCTTATAAAATTACCTACAGCTTTCATGTAGATCATTTCACGAGATTATGCACTTAAGATAACTAATATTGTCTAGAATTCTAACAGCATAAATGTATCATCAAACAACGATCATATCTCCCAACATAAGGGCTATAAACGTGATCTCTATGCTAAAATAAAGATATTGATGTCTACTACTTGAATATATTCTTCTATGATATTTTGATAAAAAAACAGCCCAACAGCACCCAAACCATGACTGTGCAATCTGGAAAAACAAGACCCAAATACGAGATCAGAACCCTAAACACATCAACTAATCCAACAAATTCACCAAAACTGAAGCAAAGATCTCACATCAAAACAGTAGTAAAAAAAGAGATCTTATCCCAACAACGAGTATGAAGAAGGCACACAACGATTTCTCTCCTGTTTCACCCTCTCCCTCGTGGCGATCCCCGCTGCTAAACCTCTTGTGATCTTGATGGATTTTTGGAGAAGGAACACATACGGGCCACGAACGAAGGTCAAGCCCTAATTTATTTTCCGCTCTTCTCTTCTCTTCTCTTCTCTTCTCTTCTCTTCTCTTCTCTCTTCTTCAATCTTCACTTCTCGTATGACTATGCGGAGGATGGGGACTAGGACGGGGACGACGAGGTCAGAGCTAGCGGTAGCACTCTCAGGTCTTCTACGGTGGGTGTGGATGCAGATGGTGATGCAAAGGAGATGAAATGCTGGCGCTAGGGAGATAGATCGGACGACGAGGAATAGAAATTTCCAATATATAGGGAAAAGGACATCACTGCATGTTCCCTTCTTAAACTGGCAGTGTTGTTCCCATATTACTGCCAGTTCAGTTATGAAACTGGCAGTGATGAGCATAGATCACTGTCGGTTTAGTACGAAGCTGGCAGTTATAAACTGACAGTGATGAGCACAGATCACTACTGGTGGATAATCAATGTTGTGATAGTTAGTTGGATCCAGCAGCTAAGGACAACTAATACTAACAGGCCACAACAAAAATTGGTAGTGATATGAAATATTTCATTGCCGGATTGTGGCTTAAACCAGTAGGGATATATCACTATCTGGTGATACCATAACATGGCAATGATATGCTACCTATCAATGTCGGCTGGTACCAGGTACTGGCGGTGATACATCACTACTGGTGGTGGTTTCAACTGGCATCACTGCTGGTGGTGGTTTCAACTGGCAGTGATAGGCTCCATCACTGTCTGGTGTTTAGCTTCCCATTAATTTTCTAGATCTTCGCCTTACCACCTGGCAGTGATTTGTAGTCACTGTCAACCTAAGCACATCCGACAGTGATGCTCCGGCAATGATTACGTATTCTAGCGTAGTGCAAAACTAATGAAATGGTCTTATAAGTAACTAAAGATAGCTTTCGGGTCAAATAAGTAATTTCAAAACTAGGGACCAAAAAATGAACCTAAAATTTTTTTAGGACCAAGAAAATGAATTTTCTTACTTTAAATAGTGAACAAAACATAGCTCGGCTAGCTAAATTTCTTAGTTAGATTTATGCAGTGAAGCCTGTTTGCGGAAGTTCATGTAGATTTATGCAGTGAAGCCTGTTTGCGGAAGTTCATGTAACTATGGGTGTTCGTATTTTCTTAGATTTATAATAGGATCTAATAGAGCTATTTTCAGTGGTAAGTGACGTGCCCGTTTACAGCGAGGCACTGTAGTGACTTTGTCAATCTCGAAATTGGTTGGCCCAATATTTCGAAGGTGCTGTGCTCTTATAGGTAAAATGAGTGTAACTCTAAATAGGCCACCAAATCTTTGTGCCTCAAAAGCACAAAAATTTCTCCATGAAATAACCAAAACTCTAAATTTAACTCTTAACGATATTTGGAAGTTAGAGACTACTACGTATATCAGAATTTCATAGAAATCAGTTCACTCTTACAGAAAAAACAAAGTAATAAATAGAAAAAAAAACAACATTCGGGAGCCTTAAACTACGGCATATTCCGCTCTCCTAAATGTCAACAATAAATTCAATCCAACCAGTCCCGGCCCAACTTCGTGCTTCACCTGGGCTCGCAGACCAGCAGCCCCAGCTGGGCTCTGCTCCAGGCCGCGCGCTGGGCCTTGCCTGGGTCGCCAGCCCCCGCGTGCAGCAGGCAGCAGCAAGCCGGGGCCGGGCTGAACATGCGCACTTATGCAACGTCAAACTACATTTTGCTTGCTAGAAAAAAATTGCATCAAATTACAAATCAGGCTGCCACCGCACGGAACAAACAGTGTACCTGCAGTGCTGCATTGGTATGCACGGTTTCCAAACCCAAATATTCCATAATTTGATGTTTGATACATATATGGCACTATTCGACGCATCTGATACTATTCATATTCGACTTGAGACTCCGAAAGAAAAACAACTGCCGTATCTGTTCCTATCAGATCCGGTTTCATCTCTAACTATATACCGGACTGAGGGAGTATAGCATAATTGAAAGCACTCTATTTTTTATAAAAAAACAATATTATTCTAAAACACATTAATTAGTAAATAACTTTTCACTCTTTGTTTGGCGTTTAGATGATATAGAAGGCTTTTTAAACAGAATTAAAACATTATGAACAATACCTATACATATTTATATGTAAAAAATCTAATATGCTAACAAGACACGTAATCATGCATTAAAACTATGTAGTATTATGTGGGGAAAGAAACTACTAACTCCCATTTCACGTATCTTATCTTACTATTACTATTTAGAGACCCCAACGGAGGCTTCACGTTAATTCTTACCAGAGCGCTAAGAAAAAAAGATAAATGCTAGAAATTCTCACATTAATCAGAAACATCAAACCGTCAAATCTAAAAACTAGCTATTCATAACCATTAGATCTCATTTTGTTTTCTAAGAAATTACCCACCTCCGCCATTTATAGATAAAAAATATAACCGTCAAATAAAAAAAACTAGCTATTCATAACCAGTGAATCTTTTTTTTGACAAAACCATTGGATCTCATTTTGTTTTCTAAGAAATTACCCACATTTGCCATTTATAGATAAAAATGTAAAATCTTATTGTTCTGAAGAAAAAATTCAGCCCCACGTAGAAAATCTTGAATGAAAAGTATCCATCACGTTATAGTCGGTTATAACAAAAAGATAAGCCACGTTTGTACGTTAAAAAAAGCCACGTTCAAGATACGTTAAAAAAATACCCCTATCACATGGGCCCACCAACTACATTCATCACTAGGTTAGTTATTTTTTGTGAAAAACACTAGATTAATTAATTAGCGGTGGTACTCATCACATTCATTAATCTATTAAACCAAAAATAGATGGAAGATTAACCTATTAACAAAATATTAGAGGCAATCTATCAACACCAAGAAATAACTTACACGTGTATCAGACTGCAATAACATGTATAATATATAAAAGAATAAAGAGAAGACAATTTTTGACAAACATGAAGAAATAGTTGTCCATCTGTTTGGCATTCATCCTTCTTTTTTCATTTTATTCTCACCAGACACGATAGAAAAAATAAATTCAGAAATTCTTGCAATAAATGGAAATATTTGGCCATTAATTTGGTAATCTTATCGTCATCACCAATAATAGTCATTGGATCTATTTTGTTCTTTAAAAATTTACCCACCTCTACTATTGTGAAAAATACATAGAGTTATCTCTAATTTTGCTTCTAAATTACCAACTTATGTAAAAGATAATTTTAAAACTACTAAATTATATATAAATTGCCCACTCTATCATTATAAAATTGAATTTAAACTAACTCCCTAAATTTGTGTATAAATTACTCACATATGCCATCACGACACATATTTTAAAATAACCCACACCTTTATATCTATGACCCATTTACACGATTATAAAAGATACTTTAAAATAGTCTCTGACCTTTATAAATTACCCACCTCCACGTTGTGAAAAATAATTCAAAGTAAACCCTAAGTTTGCATTTAAATTACCCACATCTGCCATTATGAAAGATAATATAGAGCAACACATTTTAATTTGTATCTAAGTTATCCACCTCAACCCTTATAGAAAATAAATAAAGGCATCTCTTAATCAAAGAGTTTTAACTTTGACCAGATCAACATAAAAAAGTACTAAAATTTATCATATTAAATGAGTGTCATTAAATTGATCAAGACATATCTTTTCATAGTATACTTATTCAAAGTCATGAATATTAATAGCATTTTTTTCATAGTATACTTATCTGAAATCATAAATGTCATTAGTATTTTTCTATAGATTTAGTCAAACTTTAAAAAGTTCAACTCAATACAAACACATAATTGCATCCTTTTGGGATAGAGATAGGGCATATGAATACTAATATAAAATATTACAAAAAAATAATTCAATGGCCATAGTTAGAACTCTTAATTCAAAAGTAAAGCATATAACTATCTTCCACCACATAGACAAGTAAACATGTATACGATAAATATCTATTTTAGTAATTTATCAGAAGTGAAAAATATTCCTTAACAAACCACATATAGCAATGCCATTGACAATTCACTTTAAGTTATATTAATACTCTATGATAATAAATTTTAAGTTCTTATTTTAAATAAGTTTATAAATTTGACTAAAACATTCTGCCATATCAATATTATAATTTAATTTTAAGCACTCTATGTTTTATAAAAAATATTACTGTAAATATAATTATTCGATATAATAAATTCAACATATTGATTATCATGGTGTAAGATTATTTGTACCATGGTAAGAACTAATAGGGTAGCTTAGGACCTATAATCATTTTTTAAATGGTATTCAAATAAAAGATACAATAAGCAGTAGAGTTTCATCTTAACACAAGGATAGAAAATGCAACAGCTAAATTAAAAATTTGAAAGATAAATTACAGGTTCATGATGTCACAGGAAGGGATGCAACAAGAGCTTATATAACTTAAGCGTAGGTTTTAAGTAAATCCATATCGCACTAGAAACTGGATAAGACCTTGAAATTTTTCTTCTAACCATAGGTAGCTAATGGAACCTCCACATAAATTCTCACAGGACTCACTAGAAAAAAGATATATCCTAGAAATCTCACAAAAAACTAAAACATCTGGTTATCAATTGATAATAACAGCCATCAAATCTATTTTCTAAATAATTACCCTCATCTACGCTTTTTTTAAAAATAACATAAAATAAGCTATGAACCTAAATTCAAATTACCCACCTATGCAATTAAGAAACATGATCAAAAGTAAACCTAAAATGTGCATGTAATTACCTACATACTATTATGATAGATAATTTATATAACACCTTAAATTTACATCTAAATTACCACTTCAGTCATTATGAAAAGAAAAATAAAATATCCTCTCAAATCTAATCTAAATTATCAGCATCTTCTACTATAAAAATGTATAAATAAATTCAAGGCATCTATATGTCTTTACATTAGCAACTTCTACTAATATTCATATTTTAATTTTTATATTAAAGTAAACATAGATATTGTGTCATCATGCAGATCGAGTACAAATGCACGCAAAAGTGATAAATATCTATGTTATGTTATAACATTCATGAAAAATATATTCTTAACGGCTCATATATTAATGATCTTAACAAATTATTTAAATTTATATTAATAAAAAAGAAATACAATATATATAAGTTGTTAATGTAGATATATTTGTATATTTTAACTTAAATGTTTGACATTGGCATATTGATACTACAACTATTATTGCACATATAATTACTTAACTCTTGAGAAGCGACAGAGGTTAGTGCAGACCACATGTGCCTATATCTTATTGGCCCTTTTAAATTCCTTTGGTGTAAACAATCATTATAAAGATTAAATGTTGATATCCTCTTGAGTTTAGCTTTACCTCTAATCTTAGCAACTTGGTGTAAACTTGAAATGACTGTTTATATCATCTTAGTACTTAAGATGGAAGTCTACGACCCTAAAACCTATTTTAAAGAAGGACAAAATGATAGTTAACAAAACATCTAACAAGAACAAAAGCTTTTTTAGAAGTTAAAATTTAGGCATAAGATATATGCTGCAACGAGAGCCACGTACTGTTTAAGCTAAGTTTCCAATCAATGCATGTTGAAGACACACAAAGGGGACATGCAGAGGAAAAAACTATTGATATGGATCAGCCATTTAGGTTTTACATTTACTGTCTAGATCGTTTTGCATAACATAAGCAGAGCTTCTATTCTTCCAAACGGCAGAGGATATGCTGCAGCAATCCGCGGGATCCCAGTGGTCCCATAGAAGACTCCTTGAGCAGCATGTTCGAGTGCAAGTGTGCCATGCATGCGAAACCTGTGATCTCTCCTCAATCATCACAAGGCGCCATGACGGCATGACCCATCCATCTTCAACGATGCCTGTTTCCAATCCAGATCATCCGAAAGAACACACACGTCCACATGTTGCACGGTTGCAGGAAACTGCCCACTCAACCGTACGACGGCCTCGTTTCAACTGGAACCGATGCCTCCAGGCTCCAGCACATGCATGCTCTTCTTGGAAACTTGATGGAGCTAGCTTAGCATCGCATGCATGATTGCTGGTTATTTGTCTCTGTGTCGGGGCTCATGTGGAGCGCGAGCTGAGAACAAAACACTGCTCGTGCGAGGGCATTCATTAGCTTGGAGCTTAGAGCTAGTTCTGTGCAAGGTTTTGGGATTCATTTTTGAAAAAAATTCGGAGCTCAACGAATTGGACGAAATTCAGAAAATTCAGAAATTTCGGGCCGGTATCCACTCAAAATTTGAATGAAATTTGAGCAAATTTCAACAAGACTCCCCCAAACGGTCAGACATGGCAGTGGGCTTGGAGAGGGTGCATGGGGCGCCCGCGTGGAGCGCGCAGGTGGCTGGGAGGGCAGCGACGTCGCGGTGGTGGGGTTCGTGCACTGCCATGTCCCTCATGCATGTGACGCCGCTGATGCTCTGACCACAGAGACGCGTCGCCGTGCTGGCACCGGCGCCGGCGCCACCGTCCTGAGCAAGTCGGAGCTTCATGAAAGGGACTCACAAAGTAGATGGATGGGAACGGTTGGAGATGGCTGTAGGGGTACATGGGAGGACTGGATGCTGAAGACGAGGTCTGTTCACACCTCTACAGAATTGCTACCGGCGGCCACTAGGGAGAAAGAGTAGAGCAAGTGAAATTTTAGGGTTTCCAAGAGGTGTTCAGGCTTTTATACTAGTGGTAAGGATGTCTGGGCTAGTTTGGGCCATGGGCCATATTGAAAATTCAAATGAGGCCGATTTTTTTTTTGGCCGGTTTGTTTTTATTTCGGGTCCAACCGAAATGGGCGAATTTCGGTGAAATTCGGCCCATTCGGGGCGAATCCCAAAACCGTGGTTCTGTGCATGTGATATGTTGTTTTTATCTACATCACTTCACACAGTATATAGGATTGGGCTTATTTATAGAGGTTATGAGCGATCGAGGCCGGTTAATTTGTTGTTCCCAAAGTTACTGCTAGATCGATCGGTCATAGAGTGACGACGACAGTTGCTGGAAACTGAATCTAGATTTAAGCTTAGGCGGCGAATACTCTTCGTGATACAAATTTACCTAGCTTGAAGCTAGGCAAGTGTTTTTATATTTATCAAAAAAAAAAGTAGGCAAGTGTAACATATACAAAGTGGACACTGAATCTTTCTTTTATCCCAAAGCTAAAGATCCCTAGGAATCAAACATAACAATACAGTATGAAGGTGCACAACTGCACATGCTGCGCTTCTTGGAATCCAGAAAATTGTCTGCTTCAAGTGAAGGGCCACACTTGTGGATACTTAAAAAAATCGGTGGCTGCTCCTGTTGTCAGAGACTCAGGCACTCATTAGTGTAAAGCCGCATTTATGGCGTTTCGGTTAAGATAAGATCAGCGGATTAGATGGATCTAATCGACGTGATGGCCTGCAATTTCTGGTTGGATAATTGCAAAGTCCTGTGAAGGTTAGTGTCTACCATAAAGGTGGTCATGTGATCACTTCACTATTCGTGAGACTCTGAGAGCTAGCTCGGCCTCGCATCCATCTTTCTCTCACACCGTCACACACACACACACACTCAGGATTGTAATCTTTTCCTACCCATAGGAACTGAACTGCGTCCTCTCTGAAACTCCAGTATCCAAAGCCGAGTTCCATGCCAGGAGGACCGCAGATGAATGGGCTGCCCAATCTCGATCCGAACAGACCAACTGTCATACATGCAGCGGTACGCAATACTCTTTGCGACGACAGAGCATCATCATCACATCCATGATCTCTGATCTCCAACTAACTCTTCAGTAATGAAGACCGATACGTACATGCACATACTCCTTCAGAGAATGGGCCATGGACAGCATAATTCAGTAATGCTCTGCCCAAACGGTTCTGAGCTATTAGCTAGCTAGCCTACCACACGCTTCGTGGATCATGCACCCGTTGAACTTTTCGCGACTGCGCCTTAGTACAGTTGCAACGCTGGCTGCCTAGGTTGGGCCTGCTGCGCGCATCTAGTCTGGGGTTTGGTTTTACATGTTGTGTTGGTAGCAACCATGCTCGAAGGAAAATACAGATGCGAAAATAAGCCACCTTTTTGTGGTTGGATTCGTGCTTGCAGCCACAACAGGCGTCTGCGGCTGTCTACTGGTTCCTTGCTTGAAAGAAGAAAGATGGAGAGGTGATGTTTTGGGCTATGGCTTGCAAAGCCAGCAATCGAAGCAGACAGTACTTGCAGCCGAACTCTATGGTCGAGCACTAGCAGTCAGATATATATATAGACTATCAAACCTTGGTTGCACCACTGCCGAAATCGTACATGCTTACATATAGACATTAGACATTACGAATGGAATGATCATGGCCGTTCAGCTGGAGTTGCGTTGAAGCAAAGGTAATTTAGATTCTCTGTGCTCAGTGCGTGCAAAAGTGCTAGGTGCAGCTGTTTGGCCGGGACCGAGCAGTGAAAAGGTCAAAAGGGACCATCGGTTGGTGATGAACAGAACAGCAGTATGGCACGCTGATTCAGGGCAGCTAGATATGCAGCAATTTTCAGATAGGGGACCTGTGTCCTGAATCCCCCAATCCTCTCACTGCAGCTCTGCGTTGGTCTTGGTACCATACAAGCGTGCAAGTGAGTGGCCACTGCGATATGATATACAAGTACTTTGGTAGTTGGTACCAAACATGTGTGCAGTACTAGACAGCTCTGCTGATACGTGCAAAACTCAAGGCCTCTCTGTGAACTCGTGGTTGTGGAGTGAATCACAAGCGGTATAGCCTTTATTTTTATATATACAAGTCAAATTTCGCCAAGCACAAATGTAATTCCATTAGGTTTGACCTAAGTCAACTTTTCTTTAACTTTAATTTGATCATCAACATCTCAAATTTGTATAGCTTTCAAATTTTTTATATGTTACTAGTCTATATCGATTTTTATATGTTACTAATGGTTAAAGTCAAAAGTTTGACTGAAGACGATCTAGATGGACTTATATTTCTAATCAGAGTAAGTTAGAACTTAATTTCTTTTTACAAGAAAATGAAAACGAGAACAAAATTACAGTGTTCCTGGAGACTGAAGAGTGATGATTGGCGAAGAGCTTTGGACAATATCCAAAAGAAATCGTGGTTCGGCAGAGGTAGAGAGACAATGTTAAGGCCCTTCTCGGTTGAAACGTCAATGTTTGTTCGTAGCACATACACGAATGAGCATACGAAATGCCATTGTGTTACTCTTGACCAGTTAGTGACGACGCAGTTGACGGCAAAAGTACTGTAACTCAAATAGTGTAATAGAAATTGTTCATTTAGATTCAAGTACTCAACTTGATATGGGTGCTAGTATTTTTAAAATTCATTCTAAAATTTAACAACGTTATAGGCCACGTGCTATGATGTTGACTTCCATTATCTTTGAGATTTGCCAGCTTAGCCATTCGAAAGCGCTCATAGGGATAGAATTTTGCATATATGCACGAATTTATATTTGCGAGTTTCTGCATGTATCATGTATTTCGTGAAAAAAGCATGAACTTATTTAAATTGAGCTGGTGTTGGCCCTGCCAAATTGCCTAGCGCAGCGGCACTCAAGTTATTGCCGAGCAATTTTGTCATCAACGGTTTGCCATCTATTTATGCCCTGCTTGGATCTATTATCGGATAGTAGTTAGCTAGCTAATAGCATATAGCTAATGTTAGCTAGCTGGGACGGTGTTTGGATACACAACTAATTGATGAGATAGTTGTTATTTCTCCACCTATTAGTTGCTATTATCTGATTTAGTCCAACTAGTTAGTGAGATAGTTGTTATCTATTGGTCTAGCTAACATTAGCTAGTCTATTATCTAGAATATTGGATCTAAAAGAGATAAATATTAACAAATAACTACTATCTTCTACAGGGATCTAACACAGGGCCAGCTAAACCGAGGGAGTATTACCATAGTCAAAACACTCCCTCTACAGGCTATACCGATGGAACAAGCTTATTACCACAAAGTGAGTGCTCTGACTTTGTTCGGTACAAGATCTGATGTGCATGAGCTGGAGTTGAATTAATACTACTTTGATTATCCTTCTTTACCACGGCGTACCAGAGTACTCCCTTCGTCAAAAAGAATGTAATTATGGGAATCGTGTCAGTCAAATGATCTTAACTTTGACCAAATTTATAGTGAATAGTATTAGCATTTATGTCTCTAAAAAAATTTGGGGTGTGTTTAGTTGCCCCTGTAAAATTTTTGGAAGCACAGTAACTCTTTCGTTTGTATTTGGCAATTAGTATCCAATCATGGACTACACTACTACAGATTCAGTCATCAGTGCCGGCCACATCACTGCCGAAATTAGGACAACCGGCAGTGATGACCCTTCACTGCCGGTTCTAGGCTCTGACAACCAGAAAATAATTGGGGGGTGCGAGAACCGGCAGTGATGACAACTATCACTGCCGGTTTGTGCCTCCCGCCGGCAGTGATGACAACTCCACTTATCACTGCCGGTTCAAGCCACGAACCGACAGTGATTTGATTCTATCACTGTCGGTTCTAGGATAGAACCGACAGTGATGAGCCTGACAGTACAAAAAGGTTGTAGCCGTCATCTTCTTCCTTCACTCTTTTATCTCGATAACAGAGGCGCGCGTTTGGGCCACTCCCTCCAATGTTGCGGTCGCCCAAATCCGTGAAGCTACCACTTGGATTTGGAAGAATGGCTTGATCTTTTTGCTTTAAGGTTAGTAACCAGCCTCCATTCATTCGATTTTGTTGCTTAATTAGCTTTGTTTTGATGGCTATAATGCTTGATTCTCATTCTTATTTCTCCATTCTTCTACAGAGCACTTTTCTAATTCATGGCTATAATGCATTGTTAGTATGTGATGTTATAATTGGTTCTTAGGAGTAGAGTAGATTCTTTTACAATGTTGATGAGCAAATTAACCCATGTGTCACCAAACAATGTATTGTTTGGAGCAGTAGTGGCGGATCTAAAGGGGGCTGGGTGGGCTCCAGCCCCCCTAATGACTTGATTTACTACTAGAAACACTGTAGCAAAAATCTCAAATCACCATTAAATCTTCATGCAAATCAACATCTCCATTGTTTTTAGCCCCCCCTTGATTATCATCCTGCATCGGCCACTGGTTTGGAGCTACATTATTGTTCATGATCATGTCTCCAATTTTAGTATTTTTTTAAATTAATGTCTCTATTTTTATGTGGCATGGAGTAGAATAATTGTTCTACAATATTGTGCAATAATTATTTTTTATGGGGCTGCGATTTTTAATTTATATGGGCATTGTTTGGAGCTACATTGTTATTCATGATCATGTCTTCAAATTTAGTCTTTTTTTAAATTAGTGTCTCCATTTTTATGTTGCATGGAGTAGAATAATTGTTCTTCAATATTGTGCAATAATTGTTTCTTATTAAAACTTTCCTATGTTTCCTCTGCCCGGCCCATTTTACCTGTGCAGACATGGATCGAGGATGGATGTACGATCTGTCATGTACAGACCAACGGTACTTGATGGGCATCGACGATTTCATCAAGCTCACTAGAGCCAATGCTGGGGACTCACAGCCTGTATTCTGTCCATGCAAAGATTGCAAGAATACGAGAAAATGGGGCGACGTGGAGCATATACGATTGCACTTGATTACCAGGGGGTTCATGAGAGACTACACGATTTGGACTTTGCATGGGGAGGTTGGTCAAAATGTTGCACAAGAAAACAATGATGATGTGCCCATGCCTAGCGTATCCCTAAACGCATTTCTGCCTATTGATGATGACCAATGCTACACAGTACCTGTGCCTACCAACGATAATGTGTTTAGGAATACATTAGTTGACGACACAGAGGAAAATGATGGCATTTCACAGTTTCTACATGATGTGTATGGCGGATTCCTTAGTGCTACACAGTTGAAAAAACTGGAGATCATGAGAAAGGATGCAAAAACACCATTGTATCCGACCTGCCCAATAAGCAAACTGGAAGCCAACATCATGCTATTAGAGTTCAAATCAACGAATGGATTGAGTGATAAAGGCTTCGATAGCTTGTTAGGTATACTACATAAACTGCTCCCGAAGGGTAGCGAGTTACCAGAAAAGACTTACCTGGCCAAGCAAATGATTTGCCCAATCGGCCTCGAGGTTGAGAAAATACACGCGTGTTCCAACGATTGCATATTGTACCGTGGAGAAAAATACAAAGACTTGGATGCGTGTCCCAAGTGTAAAGCTCCCCGATACAAGCAAGGGCCGTCAAATCAGGGAAGCAAGACCAGAGGAGGGCCCATAAAGGTCGTATGGTATTTTCCTATAGCTCCACGAGTGCATAGGTTGTTTGCAAATGCAAAGTCAGCCAAACTGTTGCGTTGGCACGGCGAAGAGCGTAAGAAAGATACAATGTTGAGGCACCCCGCCGACGGGTCGGACTGGAGGACTATCAACACTATGTTCTATAAGAACATCGGTGGAGAGGTAAGGCATCTTTGGATAGGTTTGAGCACAGATGGGATGAATCCGTTTGACCAGGTTAGAAGCAATCATAGCACTTGGCCAGTGACGCTATGTATATACAACCTTCCACCCTGGCTTTGTATGAAACGGTCATACATCCAGATGCCACTACTAATCAAGGGCCAAAACAACCTGGTAATGATATCGATGTGCTTCTACAACCAGTGATCGATGAACTACTACAGATGTGGGAGACGGGTGTGAAGGATGTTTGGGATGAGTAAAAAAAGAACATGTCACGATAAAGGTTATACTTATCGCTACAATCACTGACCTGCCAGGGCGAGGTTGCTTGTCTGGAGAGAAGACAAAAGGATACACTGGGTGTGTCGAGTGCTTAGACGAGACTGATGCTATACATCTACCAGAAAATAAGAAGATGGTCTATATGGGACACCGTAGGTTCCTACGAAGGGATCACCCTTACCGCAGGAATAGAAAAGATTTTAATGGGACTACTGAAAAACGTGGACCTCCAAAGTATCGAGACGGGAAGCAGATACTTAAACAAGTAAGCAAACTCACAGATGTTGTCCTTGGAAAGGGGGAAGGTGCAGTACCAGCGCCAGCCGGTAGTATCTGGAAGAAAAAATCAATCTTTTAGGAACTACCTTATTGGCCACTTTTGAGTGTACGTCACTGTCTTGATCCAATGCACATAACTAAAAACGTGTGCGGTAACACACTTAACATGTTGATGAACACCGGGGGAACAACAAAGGATTCTCTCGCGACACGCTTGGACATGCAACACCTGGGCCTCAGGAAGGAGTTGCACCCAATAACTCTTGAGGATGGCCACTTGAAACTTCCGGTGGCATCATGGACACTGAAAAAGGAAGAAAAGGCCATGCTTATTTCTTTCTTCAATGATCTCAAAGTGCCAACTGGCTACTGTGCGAACCCGAAGAGGCTAGTTAACATGAGAGAACTTAAGTTTAACTATGGTTGTATGAAGGCCCATGACTGTCATGTCATTATGACTCAGCTGCTCCTAGTTGCCCTACGAGGTATCCTCCCTGACAAGGTCCGTGCCCCAATCATAAAGTTGTGTTCGTTCTTCAACGCGATCTCTGAAAAGGTCATTGAAGGGGCCAAGCTAGACCAGCTGAAGCAGGAGATAACCGAGATTCTATGCAGGCTTGAGATGCATTTCCCACCGACTTACTTCGACATATCAGTGCATCTACTTGTTCATCTTGTGGACCAAATTAAAGCCCTTGGCCCAATGTACCTACACCAGATGTTTCCTTTCGAGAGGTTGATAAAAGTTTTCAGGCGGTATGTTAGGAATAGATTCAGACCAGAAGGGAGCATGGTAGAAGGATGGACAACGGAGGAGGCCATTGAGTTCTGCACATATTATATGGACATCAATCGGGTCGGAGTTCCAGTATCTCGTCACGATGGAAGACTAGGGGGCAAAGGAACGATAGGTGAGAAAGCTGTCAAAATAGTCGAAGTGGTTTCCTTCAGACAGGCACACTTCGCTGTTCTCCAGCAGGCCGACGGTGTGATGGCATACATTAATGAGCACAAGCAGTTACTGCAAAGTAAGCACATCGGTAGGTCACAGGCTTAGCTTGAGAAAAAACAGAAGGAGGAATTCGGTGACTGGTTTCGACGCCGCAGGCTAGGAATGGTGACGGGATATCAGCTAGATCTCTTAGCTCCCGGACCTTCAACTACGGTGATGATGTACCAAGGTTATGATATAAATGGTTTTACATTTTACACAAAAAAACAGGATGGAAAGAGCACCAACCAAAATAGTGCTGTTCGTTTCGACGCCCACGATGAATACGGCACGGTGGAGGCAACATACTATGGTTTCATAGATGAGATATGGGAGCTAGACTATGGACGACAGTTGAAGGTCGCTCTTTTCCGTTGCCAGTGGATCCGGCTAGATGAAATCAACACCGACAATGATGGGTTCACTACCGTTGATCTATCCAAGACCGCATACAGAGATGACCCCTTCGTCCTTGCAAAGGATGTTTTGCAAATCTTCTATGCAAGGGATAACAATACAAAGGGAAGACTACAAGTAGTCATGCAAGGCAAAAGGAAGATTGTCGGTGTTGAAGGAGTGACGGACGAAGAAGAGTACAAAGGTTATCAAGAAATGGCTCCTTTTGGGGCAGACATTACCCTACCTATCCTTGAAGAGGGTGACGAACCTGCTTACCTCCGGAGTGATCACGATGAGGCCATCATAGTTAGAATATCATAAACTATGTAATCCTTAATGAAATGTTGTTTTAGTAATTTGCATCGAATTTGAGATCATATGGAGTTGTAGAGATTGATGAGTTCTACCACTATTATTTTGGAATTTGTTGATATAACGGATGCCATGTTTCCAACAAAGTGACATAACTTTGTGTGAGACAGAGCACTTTATGAGACATGCCTAATAAAACTTTCTCAAATTGAGAAATGACTAAAATAAAAGTTGTAGACATTCATGAGTTCCACAACTTTGTTGTTTACAACTTTTCCATTTGAGATCAATTGGGGACCCAAAATGTTTAAAAATAATCAATATCACTGCCGGTTCTAATAACCAACCGGCAGTGATGTCCTATATCACTGCCGGTTGGTTATTAGAACCGGCAGTGATGTCCCATATCACTGCCGGTTCTAATAACAAACCGGCAGTGATATGGGACATCACTGCCGGTTGGTTATTAGAACCGGCAGTGATGTCCCATATCACTGCCGGTTTGTTATTAGAACCGGCAGTGATATGGGACATCACTGCCGGTTCTAATAACCAACCGGCAGTGATGCGTGGGTTATATAAGGCGCTAGCGCTCCAAGGCCAGTGCACGACGCTCGACACGCTGTTCGCCAGTGCACGCCGCCGCCGCCCGACGCGCACTGCACGACGCCGCAGCCCGACGCCGCCGTTCACGACGCCGTTCACGCCGCTGTTCACGATGCCGCAGCCCGACGCCGCCAGGAGCTCCTCCACGTCGCTGTCGCGCCACCCCTGCTTACTCGGTGAGTGCCCATAAGGTGTTCGATAGAATGCCTCAAGCGGTGTTGCTCTTTCAGAAAATTATTGTACTCTCTTCTTCTCAAGGCATGGTATCATTTACACCTTAACACTTTATGTGATGTTGTAGAAGAGAGAAAAACTATCTAAATTATGTGATGTTGTCATGTAGAGCTATTTATATTATCAGCCACGAGATATGTGAAGTAAAAATTAATACTATCGGAGATGTTGTCTTAGAGCTAGTAAATATCTTATATGGTTCAGGATGTCCTAAGATTGCTCAGTGTACGTCTTGGTACCTGTTCACAACTACTTTTTCTGTTCAGTCATTCATTATTTTAGTTTGTTTAAAGTCAATTTTCTTTTATCTGTGACTAACTTTATAGAAATATGCATTACATCTACAGCATCAATTTTGTTTGATTAAATCCTCCATGAAATATATTCTCAAAAGTGTGTTTATTTGAAATTGTAGATGACAAAAACTTGGTCAAAGTTTGAGAGGTTTAACTTATGATTATATATGAAAAAAACGAGTTATAATTTGTAAATAAGGAGTAGAAAACAGACTTCTAAGGCGGGTGTGGTACTAACTCATTTTCGGACGTCTTTAATCTTTGACCCAAGAGAGTAGAAATGTTGTGGAGTAGAAAACAAACTTTGATAGGGATGGTTGGCACGAACTTCATATGCTCAACTATAAATTTAGCTACAGAAAATATTCAGTTTTTAGCTATAATTACATGAAGCCTGTTTCATCATCATTTGCTTTATAACTCATCTTCTCACCTTGTTACTCCATTTCCTTGAGATGATTCGTTACCCTGACGATTACTCGTGAATATGTAGTACACACATGTTAGGCTACTATTGAAGGAATAGCTTGGTAATGCCTTACTCATCACGTCAGATTGTCAAAAAATTTGGCCTCAGACAATGTAGGCCTTGTTTAGATTGCAACCTTTTGTAATCTGGGCTACTGTAGCACTTACGTTTGTATTTGGCAATTAGTGTCCAATCATGTACTAATTAGGCAACATAGCTTATGGGCAATTCAGCCACCCTCAAGCAAGCTTGTTAGGTTCGTGATGCCTTTGAATGCCCACCTCAATGTTCGTGATGCCTTTGATTGCATGTCCAGAAACATGACTCGTCATCGCCAATTCACCACCCGTCGCCGAACTACTGATACCCCACAAGCAGAGAGCACTGCGACAGGAGCGCCGCAGGATCCAACTAATGGTGGTGGTAATCAGGACGATTGGAGCCCTAGCCATTATCTGCAGCTAGACCAAGGAGACGAGGTAATAACTTAGGTCATACCTAATAACGCGATAGTAAGAAATCACGCTAGATAAGTTTGATGGGGACTTATTTATAAATTTTGAAGCAGGTTCCGCCGCAAGAGCCAAGTGGTGAGGGTACCAGCAGGACTAAGCGTGGTGCAACAAAGCTTCCACAAACAAGTAAACATTAGCACATCTCTGAGTTCGACCAAGTAGGGGAGCCGGTGGAGCCTCTTACAGCATTAGGCCCATACAAGAGTGTCATCGGGGCACTTGTAAGAGACTTTATCCCGATCAAATACAGGAAATGGACTGGTCGTGAGGATGACCCATGGAGGGTTCCAGAAAGTGAGAAGGAGCTAGTTTGGAACAAGTTGAAAGGGTATTTCACTTTTTCTAATGACTATGACGAGGCGACAGTCAAGAAGAAGGCCAAGGAAATCATGGGTCGCTCGTTCAAGACTTTCAAGGGAACCTTGTACAAGTTAATCAAGGAGGACAGAGAACCGAATTTTGAGGGAGATCAATACACCAAGCAGAGAGACTTCTGGGAGGAGTTCAAGGCTTACAAGCTATCCGAAGAGGCCAAGGCATCAAGCGAAAGAAATAGAGCAAACTCGCTTAAGGCAAAGGATCCTCATCGCCTAGGATCGCATGACTATGTACGGAAGATTCCGGAATGGGAAATGGAAGTCCAGAAACTAGAGCAGCGCGGCGTTAGGCCTCAGACAAGCGATTGGCAGCCCAGATCAGTAAACTACCTACTCACAGGGGGGCACAATACAATAGTGACGGGAGCCTTAATGCCAGTAGTGAACCCGTCAGCAATCTCCTCCAGAGGATTTCAACCTTAACTGAGGAAGTGAATAGAGGTAACCGCAAGTCCGATAGAGAAAATGATGTGCTCACACAAGCACTTGGAAACAAGGAGCACCCCGGTCGCACTAGAGGAGCCGGGAATGTTCCTTGGGTGAAAGCATTCGAAGGTGAATCTTCATCCTATAGGAGCCGGGCGAGGGCTAGAACGCAAAGAGAAGAAGAGCTCCAAAGGTTTCGAAAGGAAATCGAAGATAGCATGGAAGCACGGATAGCTGCTCAAGTTGATGCACGAGTTATGTCAGCTATGCAATCCATGTGTTCGACACAACCGCAGCCTATCCTGACTTTGAATAGCCCAGTGCCCAAGGGTCACAGTAGCTGCGGCTCAACCCCTATGCTTGACGAAGAAGAGGTCAATGCTCCTCATCCGGTGGACAACATCACTGGACCTATTAATGTCAGGTTGTACATCCGTCAGCAGTGGACAAAAGACAAGGTGGCGGTCGGACAAGCATTTCCAAGAGGAGACGGCATCATTCATGGCAAGCCAATGCCACCCGGGTATGCCAGGGTCAGCATTGATAAGATCTTGGATAAGAAGTACAATAAGATACACATTGATTTCCCAATGGAGGAAGATAGGCCGCGTCTTGTTCACAACTTGGGCACTCATGTGGCTTGGCGCAAACGCTTCATCAAGCTGGATGAGCAGCCATCTTCGGATGATGAGGATGGCAGTGAATCATCGGCATCGCCGCCGCCAAGTGGTTTCTCTCCTCTGCAAGATCCTCATTCTCCCTCTCCTGCCTCGAAAGAGAAGACACCTCCTCCACCGCCAAAGGAGAAAACACCTCCTCTACCTCCTCCACCGCTAAAGGAGAAAACACCTCCTCTACCTCCTTCACCGCCAAAGGAGAAAACACCTCCTCTACCTCCTCCACCTCCTCCACAGCTAAAGGAGAAGACACCTCCTCCTCCGCGAAAATCCAAAGTGCGATCAGGTTCGACCTCGCAACACAAGAGGTCATCAGTTTCGGTTGGTAATGCTCCCCAGACAAGTAAAAAGAAGGTGGATGCTAGCATTACGAGTAAGATGAAGGATCCGACTGTGGAGCCTCCAAGCAAGAAAGTCGCCGTTGCCTTCTTTAATCGAATAGCCAGTCTACCTAAGTGGAGACAACAGACCGAATTTGAAAGGCAACACAACAAAGAGAGTAATCAAATCAGAGCTAGAGAAATACACACCAAAGAATTGCTAGAGATACAGAACTTGGCCAACAACATGGGCATATCCATGGAGAGGGCCACGGAGTTATATTACGGAACGAGAGATTTTGAAAAAGCCACGGTCGCATACAAGTATTCAAGAGGCAAACCTTTGGTCGCCACCGAACAAGAGTATAGAGATTTGCCAACATACATGCGACAGTTGCATGATTATTACTCCCTGGATACTACCAACGGAGACTGTGTCGGTTTTGAAGTTTGCATCCCTCCCGGAATGGTTTTTAATCATCCTGAAGAAACGGTGCATATTATTTATTATGAACACCTCTTTCAGCTCTTCCAATGGTGCTCGCTCGATACGTAGATTTTGATGATATGGTCTATGTACGTACCCTACCCTCACAACGTTATAATAAACTACGTGATTTGCATTTGAATATATCATATGTTTATTATGCAGGTGTATGGCAAAATGGTGCCTAAAGAAGCAATTGAGCAATATAGACTTCTTGGATCCCATATTTGTAAATGAGACAACATGCACCGCCCCTGGTGAAGATGACTATGTACCAACAAGTTTGAAGATTGAGTTTGAAAGGATGTTCAGAAACAACAAAACAAACGTACTCCTACCCTACAACTGCGAGTATGTGTTCTCGACCCTTATTTTAGTGTTTCTTTTCTTGATATGTCATGCAATAACATGGACTTTGTGATTGCAGCAACCATTTCATCCTCGTAGATATCTATCTTCAAGATTCACATATCGAGGTGTGGGACTCAAAGAAAAAGCCACTTTCTCTTATCGACCCCCTAGTCAAAGCGCTGAATAAGTAAGTGAACCCAATATCACAACACTTTCTAATCACATAGGATATTGTAATGTCCTCGGTCTTCACACTTCATTTACAATGTAACATAGAATGAAGGCATTACCGAATTGGAAAAATCTCGATAGCAAGATGCAAAAGCAATGGAGTGCCCCATTCAGTGTAAAGTATATGGAGGATCTCAAGACCCTAGATCAACTGATGGGGAACAACGAATGCGGGTTCTATGTGATGTGGGCAACGCTAAAATACTTTGGCGCAAAAACAAATAAGGGAGATGACTGTTGGGCATTCTTAACGTCACTACCAAAAGTAGACTTAGTTTTCTAATTCTGATAACGGCGCCAAAAATGCCAAACCTATCCCTCATGCCACTTAAGCCAAGTTGTCATCCCCAGCATGACATGAGAGACGCGGTATTGAAATATGCATTTGCTCATCAAGATAAATAATAAAAGGGATCTGCAAGCGCACAGATTAATACCGATGTAGCATTTTAACCGGGAAGTATTCCAGGTATCGTTATTTATATTTTTACCACTGGGAAGGGATTTCTAAGTATCATGGTTGATAATGGAATGAGAATATGGAACTGAGTACACATCATTGCATGTATAACCGAGAGTATTTATCAATCTCTTTATACAGGTATAAATGTCACATTAAGTAAAGGTAAAGTGATAATGGTGACAAAGATAATTAATCTGATCAGCTAGCCACATATAATAATGATAAGCACCTCAACAGATATTCTAGCAAGTCATTAGCATGGAATTAGGATGAACTACAAAGATATTCCCTAAGTTATTATTAACTATAAAGTCTAGCATATCATAGTTAGTGCAATTATACTTGGCAATCATGGTGAGAAAAGATATATCCATGCATAGTGAATATTAGCAAGGAAGATGAAGAACATAGCAATCACTCCCCTGTAATAGTGTTGCTCTGCCTGCCCTATACACGAGAGGGGGACTATATAAGAATCAACGAAGCTGTCACTATCGCGAACTACCCCACAATCCGGCATATAGGGTGCAATCGCAGATAAATACGGTATAGACACCACGTCTACACAATAGTTATCATTCACCCACTGTACACATGGATAAATGCTATACGATCCTAGGCATGTATATAATTCCAATCTAACTAAGCCAAGCATATAACTATGATAAACTAAGAACAATATAATTGCAAATATAATCAAGTAGAGCAAAGTCATAATCAATATATTGAAATAGAACAAAGTCATATTCATAATATTGAAGAACAATGATGAACAATTGAAGAACAAGAGAGGAATTACCAAGAATCCTCTTAACAGATCCGGGAACCAATCGAAGATTGACTCCTTCTAGTTCTAATCCTATGTAGCTATGCTAACTAGAGATCTAATTGATGTGGTGGCTCTAGGGCTTGATCAGAGGCTTTCCTCCTGAATTAGGGTTTGAAGTATGAGACGAGGGCCTCTCCTCCAGGGGCAGGGGCCTTGCTTATATAGCCCTTTCGGATGAATCTGGGCCGTCGGATCAAACCGACATTGATCGTGCGGTTTTCCTTGATCCTCTAGGTCGGTGGAGCATAATCCTCGAGGCGGAGCCTGATTGGCTCACAGGAGGGGGCGGGCGCCCTGGGGACTAGGGCGGGCGCCCTGTCTCCGGCCCCGTTACGCCTCCCGTTCGTTCCCGTGGCTTCTGGACTCTTCTAGATGTAAGATAATTACGTGTTCGGTTAATATCCCGTCATTAATCCGACATGTGGGCCTTTCTTCCGTATTTCCTGATAACCCCCTGCAGAAATAGATAAACAGCAAAACTCGTGGAATTCTGTCAGATAAAACCCTAAGTCTAGATGTTGGTTTCATTTGGATCCTTTTCTCTATTTATTTGATAGTTATAATTGATACTTAAGGACCGTCAACAAACTCCCCCAAGCTTACCTCTTGCTCGTCCCTGAGCAAGGAGAGACTCAGTAGTTGCTGAAATGCCTTTGAATTTTGACGGTACACATGCTTTCAAATAGAGTCTCATCTCTGAGTTAAAGTAAACTGTCAAGACTTAAAACTTACTCATTATACCTTTCACCATGGGGCTTGCAACCGTCACCTTTGTCTTGAGCGGTTAAAAGATAGAACAGTCTAGTCAAGCGCCATGTCTCTTATTCTTGATTAGCTATAGCTCTGGAGTTTTTTGCAGATTTTCAAATAAAACTCAGAGATTCCTTGTACGACTCTCTCAGGTCTCTCTTTTGTGGTATTTCTGGATCCTCACCAAGGCAGTAATGATGTCTGCCTTCTCTCAAAGCAAAGTATGTAGTATTTGTGGTATAAGGCAGAGTGACATTGCCTTCTCTCTCATCCTATTCTAATAAGGCTTTTGATATCTGGAGCTCATCGGTGGGAGATAAAGTATACATACTTACAAGACATTTATTGCATAGTCAAACCATGGATCCAGAGAAACAAGCCAATAAGTCAAATCAAGATGTGCATGTGTGGCGAATAAATGGTGTATGATGGTAGTGATGATAACAATGATGAAAGTCTAATTCTACTTTTGCTCTTTTTGAGGGGATACGTACCTTTCTTGCTTTTAAAGCTCTTGAGGAGAATGAGGTGCTCTATATTTTCTTTTTTTTTCCTCTCAGGTGGGTATCTTGTACCCCTAATTCTACTGTCGGACACTTGTCCATTTTTACCTCTCTTCTCACACTTTTTCTCTTTTTTTTCATCGAGGTTCCGAGCACTTGCTCCTTTTTATTTCCTCGTATCTTTTTCTTTTCGAGGTTCCGGGCACTTGCCCCTTTTTATTTCCTCGTATAGACCACTCATCTCCTTAGAACAATATAGCAAGTGGTAGTAACCAAAATAGCTTGAGCATTTATTCACAGGGGATAACAAGAATGGGAAAATATTTTTGGCTATTCTCTCCCGGATTAGGAGTAGAATAATTTTATGTGGATCTGGAGATGAGAATGAGTTGATATATGTGGATGCGTACTTCCGGAGTAGAAGCAGCATGTATGAGTGATCGTGCAAGTGAATCTTGATTTTAACCGCATGACAAGCTCCTAAGGGTCTACACAGCTTGACTACACTCAATGCTCATAAGCAGTAAAAAGTAAATGTATGGCTTAAAGTCTAGCAAGCATGTATGTATGGCTGTGGTAGGAACTTAAACTCTCATCATACAGGAACTCATCATGTAGCATTTTAATATTTTCAAAGATAAAATTCTCCAGAATTCTAG
Source organism: Saccharum hybrid cultivar R570 (assembly GCA_038087645.1). NCBI lineage: Eukaryota > Viridiplantae > Streptophyta > Magnoliopsida > Poales > Poaceae > Saccharum > Saccharum hybrid cultivar. The sequence continues at coordinate 4,853,773 of JAQSUU010000423.1, forward strand.
CATCTCTAGGAATAGATAAACAGCAGCTCAACCTTCCCATATCATATCCGTTAACAACTTAGACTTTAGATCAAGTTCTCTTCCCACAAGTTCAGGTTTAGAGCAAGCTTTAAATGATAACAGTTATGTCTAAACTTAGAGAGAGGACTTCAAATTTGAAAGTTAGGCAAAGCAACTATTCATCATATCCATGCTAGAGTTTTATTATTATCTAGATTCAGTTTAGCATAGCCACTTTATTTATTTTATTAAAACACACTAAGCAAAAGATATAGGTATATATATAAGCACAAAATCTTTATTTGGTTTTTTCATAGTTATGTATATTTTTTATTTTTATAGGGTAGAAGTATATATAAATATAAAGATAAAGATAGAAATACTTAGCAAGATAATGGAGGTGCTCTCCCCCAAGCTGGATCTTGACATAATCTCTTCTGATGTAGCTAGCAGATGGCGGAGATGTATTTGAAAGTCGGCAGCACCCTGACAGCGATTAGAATGTCCTCCGTCTGCTAGTCTCCTTGAATTCTGTGAAGCTCAAATAGACAACAAAGCTTTGTGGAACTGATTAAGTGTTAGCATAAATATCTAGCCTTTATCATGCTGAGCCTCCTTGATTTTTTTTATGTTGTTTTTTTATAAAGCAGAAGAAAATATTTATGTATTTATTATATATATATATATATTTTTATGCCACCACAGTGAATGTACTTATGGGTTTTATGCCACTCGCATACTCACATGGGGCTTTAGGGTTTTTAACATTTTTATTTTCTTTTTAAGATAGTATGAATATGATTAACTAAGCAAACTATTTAAGATAAAGTAAATAATTAAAAGGAAAGGATAACTACCAAGTTACCTCTTGGTAAGGCGTTCGGTGTTTTTAAGTCCTCCGAACGAGACTCTTATTCGTTCAGTCGTCCTGGGACTTGGTGGATGGCGTAGTCGGTGGTTCCGGCAGCGCCTCTTCTTCATGTGCAACTGTCTTTTCTTTCCATACTTGTCTCGGTGCTTCGGTCTCCTTAGGACAGTGTTGGTTGAGTGGTATGTCTTCAGATCTTACCACTTCCCCTTCATAATCTGCCCATCCGTCCTTGATGACCTGTTGCTTCTGATTGTGGTTACGCTGCCTTCTTCTTGTCCTGACCTGCTTGGATTCTTCAAATACATAGTTAGGGTCAGTAAAGTAAAGACGTACCTTCTCAGAGGGGAAGTGCATGTGGACTTCTCCAGTTCCAATGTAAATGATTGCTTTGACAGTACTTAGGAATGGTCTTCCAAGGATGATGGGTGGATCATATTCATCTTCTCCCATATCAATAACCTGAAAGTCTGTATGGACAAAGTGATCGTCTATCTTGACAGGGACGTCAGTTACTGTACCTTCGACCTGTCGGAATGTCTGATCTGCCATCTGGAGCTGAATATATGTTGGGTTTAAGGGCATGGTTCCGAACAGAAGTTCATAGGTGACCTTGGCCATTATGTTGACGCCCGACCCAGTGTCGCAAAGTGTCTTGTAGAAGTGGGACCCATTAATGGAGCAATAAATGCTTGGCATACCTGGGTCGTCCTTCTTAGGCAAGAATGGTGACTTGAGTTGGCGATCTTGACCTTTGTGCACGGCAGTGACCATCTTAGCTGTCTCGGTCCATACTTGCTTCTTGCTCTTGTTCCTCCTGTTGGTCCTCTTCCTTGGTTCATATTGGGGTTGCTCTGGGATTTGTGCGGTCTTGTTCTTGAAGGAAAACGTTTCCTTCCTCCCCTTGATGTAGAAACTGATCTTGGCAGCACTAGCATAGATGATAGCTCCCGCAGTGTTTAGGAATGGTCTCCCTAGGATGACGGGAGCCTTCTCATCAGAACTGGTCTCTATCACTACGAAGTCTGCTGGAGCGTACGAGGAACCAACTCGGACACAGATGTTCTTCAATATTCCTCTCGGGAAACTCAGTGTCCTATCTGCAAGCTGCAAACACATGGTTGTTTCTAATAATGGTTGTGAAAAGAGTTTTTCATAGAGTACCCTGGGCATGATGTTGACGCTGGAGCCAAAGTCACAGAGTGCTTCTGGGAAGTCTCGCATGCCGATGGAGATCGGGATGACGGAGCGTCCTGGATCGCCTCTCTTGACCGGCAGACGGACAGTACTTACTTCCACGATAGGGTTACTCTAGTAATCTCCTGCATCAAACATGTCTACAAGATTTGCAGATTCTAGTCCTTCCGGTTGTGATGGTATACCGGGGTTAGTAGCAGGAACAGCAGCAGCTATTTGATTCAACTGAGATTCAATCATTTTATTAAAGCTAATCTGGTTCTTGATGGCAGTAGAGAAATTATCCATTCTATTATTTATATTTTCTAGTATTTTATCATTAGATGCCAATTTCTTAGACAGGTTATCCATTAGCTTTCCTTGGTTGGATACTAACTCTCTCAAAGGTGGATAATTATTATTATTATTGAAAGAATTGTTACCTTGGTAATTACCTGAGTAGTTAGACCTCTGTTGATTCCAACCTTGATTCTGCTGAGGACGGTTGTAGTAGTTGTTGTTATTGTTGATGTAGTTCACGTCCTCCAGCAACTCAGGACAGTGATTGCCCGAGTGTCCAGTACCTCCACACTCCTCACAAGTCATGTGGGAATCGTAGACGTGCATGACTTCTTTCTTTTCTCCAGCTCGATCATCGAGCTTCTTCATGAGTAGGTCTAGCTTGGCAGACAGCATGTCTACCTCCTTGAGCTGGTGCATACCTCCACCTCTCTTGCGTGTCTGAGTTCTTTCTTCATTCCAACCTTGGTTGGATGCCATCTTCTCCACAAGAGCTGTGGCTTGAGGTATGGTGAGTGATAGGAATGCTCCTCCAGCTGCAGCATCCATGGTTTCACGGGCACTGTTAATGAGCCCATGATAAAATGTCTGCATCAACAGCCAGCTTTCCATTCCATGATGGGGACATTCTAGGATGTAGTCTTGGAAACGCTCCCATGCTTCTGGAACGGATTCATCATGTTGTTGCTGAAAACTTGTAATCTTCCCACGGAGAGCATTGGTCTTGCCCATGGGAAAGAATTTGGCCAGAAAGTTCGTGGAGCAGAGTGCCCACGTAGTGTTCTTCTCCTTTGTAGCGTAGAACCACTGCTTCGCTCTCCCCAACAGTGAGAATGGGAAAAGGCGAAGTAGTATGGCGTCTCTGGGGACTTCAGCCATGGTGAAAGTGCTGCAGATCTCCAGAAAGTGTTGAAGATGAGCACTAGCGTCTTCATGTGGCTTCCCACAGAACTGGTTAGCTTGCACCATGTTGATGAGCCCAGGCTTGAGCTCGAAGTTGTGGTCGATCTCCCCAGCAGGTCCAGTGCGGATGTTGTCCGTAGTGGGAGCTGAGAACTCGCGGATCGACTTGTTCGCCATGGCTTCGAATTCAGTCGACAAATTCCGGATGAAACTTCGGCGGTCTTCGGATTTGGATGAACCTTTGTGCTGAAGTGTTGACGATGTCTTCTTGAGCTTGGCTCTTGTTCTTCTGAATAAGGCTTCGGAATCGTCAACAAAGTTGTCTGGAAGATGTCTTCTATTCATGCATCACCCTGTAATAAATAATCAAAATGGAAAATACAGGGGTAAAACTGTATAAGAGAATTGATAAGCTCGATCAGATTAGTGATGCAAATGATGACTCAAAGTTCCGTATTCATTCCTACTTAGTAATCAACCTTCCCCGGCAACGGCGCCAAAAATGCTTGTTGGGCATTCTTAACGTCACTACCAAAAGTAGACTTAGTTTTCTAATTCTGATAACGGCGCCAAAAATGCCAAACCTATCCCTCATGCCACTTAAGCCAAGTTGTCATCCCCAGCATGACATGAGAGACGCGGTATTGAAATATGCATTTGCTCATCAAGATAAATAATAAAAGGGATCTGCAAGCGCACAGATTAATACCGATGTAGCATTTTAACCGGGAAGTATTCCAGGTATCGTTATTTATATTTTTACCACTGGGAAGGGATTTCTAAGTATCATGGTTGATAATGGAATGAGAATATGGAACTGAGTACACGTCATTGCATGTATAACCGAGAGTATTTATCAATCTCTTTATACAGGTATAAATGTCACATTAAGTAAAGGTAAAGTGATAATGGTGACAAAGATAATTAATCTGATCAGCTAGCCACATATAATAATGATAAGCACCTCAACAGATATTCTAGCAAGTCATTAGCATGGAATTAGGATGAACTACAAAGATATTCCCTAAGTTATTATTAACTATAAAGTCTAGCATATCATAATTAGTGCAATTATACTTGGCAATCATGGTGAGAAAAGATATATCCATGCATAGTGAATATTAGCAAGGAAGATGAAGAACATAGCAATCACTCCCCTGTAATAGTGTTGCTCTGCCTGCCCTATACACGAGAGGGGGACTATATAAGAATCAACGAAGCTGTCACTATCGCGAACTACCCCACAATCCGGCATATAGGGTGCAATCGCAGATAAATACGGTATAGACACCACGTCTACACAATAGTTATCATTCACCCACTGTACACATGGATAAATGCTATACGATCCTAGGCATGTATATAATTCCAATCTAACTAAGCCAAGCATATAACTATGATAAACTAAGAATAATATAATTGCAAATATAATCAAGTAGAGCAAAGTCATAATCAATATATTGAAATAGAACAAAGTCATATTCATAATATTGAAGAACAATGATGAACAATTGAAGAACAAGAGAGGAATTACCAAGAATCCTCTTGACAGATCCGGGAACCAATCGAAGATTGACTCCTTCTAGTTCTAATCCTATGTAGCTATGCTAACTAGAGATCTAATTGATGTGGTGGCTCTAGGGCTTGATCAGAGGCTCTCCTCCTGAATTAGGGTTTGAAGTATGAGACGAGGGCCTCTCCTCCAGGGGCAGGGGCCTTGCTTATATAGCCCTTTCGGATGAATCTGGGCCGTCGGATCAAACCGACATTGATCGTGCGGTTTTCCTTGATCCTCTAGGTCGGTGGAGCATAATCCTCGAGGCGGAGCCTGATTGGCTCACAGGAGGGGGCGGGCGCCCTGGGGACTAGGGCGGGCGCCCTGTCTCCGGCCCCGTTACGCCTCCCGTTCGTTCCCGTGGCTTCTGGACTCTTCTAGATGTAAGATAATTACGTGTTCGGTTAATATCCCGTCATTAATCCGACATGTGGGCCTTTCTTCCGTATTTCCTGATAACCCCCTGCAGAAATAGATAAACAGCAAAACTCGTGGAATTCTGTCAGATAAAACCCTAAGTCTAGATGTTGGTTTCATTTGGATCCTTTTCTCTATTTATTTGATAGTTATAATTGATACTTAAGGACCGTCAACAATGACATGGTACGTAGGCATCCCATTTCTATTGTTTTGTCTTACGTTTGTGCATCTCAATATCATCTTGCTTCAATTACAGCGCAAAGCAAACAATCACAACCAGTTGCTAGATTTTGAGATGAGAGGAATTCAAGAGGAGGTAGCAAGGTTTGTGATGGACGAGATATTGACCAAGACAGGATCATTCTCCATTGCGAGGACTAAGAAGTACAAGGCGCAGTACGGAAGAGACCACATTGATAGGCTATTGTAATACGACTCTTAATTCGATACTTAATGTTTTTTTTGAAACTTTTGTAATATAAATGTTGATGGGTTTGTATTGTCGCTGATCAACAACCACCTTCACATCGATATCAAATTGATCGATAGCAACCACCTCCACCTCCCTGACCTCCCACCCCACCACCTCCCCTCGAAATGAAAATAAAACAATTATTAAAATACAAATTGTGAAAAGTATATCACTACCGGTTCAAAGAAAACCAGTAGTGATAATATAATCTACACAACCGGTTGGTTAAAACAACAGGCAGTGATGGCTCAAGTATCACTGCCGGTTTGTAACACGAACCGGCAGTGATACATGAGCTATCACTGCCGGTTTGGCATAACCGGCAGTGATGTGATCAGCTCATCACTGCCGAGTTGGTTATGGCGGTTCAAAATCCGCCAGTGAAGGGGGGTTTTAAACTGCCAGTGATGTTCTTCTCTGCTGTAGTGCTAATTAGGTTCTAAAGATTCGTCTCGTGATTTACAACCAAACTGTGTAATTAGTTATTTTTTACCTATATTTAATGCTCCATGCATACGTCCAAAGATTCGATGTGACGAGGAATCTTGTAAAATTTTTAGAATTTTGAAGGAACTGAACACTGCCTTGTTTTGAAAATACATTCCGTAATTAATCTAGTAATATTTATTTTATATCATAAATGTCAGCACCTTTTCTTATAACTTTCACCAAAGTTCAAATCATTTTACTTCTCGAAACGCGAGAATTTTTTTTTGGACGTATTAATGTTAATAAATGTGTGGGAAAAGCCAGAATGCACGATTTGTCATGCAGCCATCATCCATCCAGCAGGCAGGAATCTTGCAATAATTGAGAGTCAGCGAGGCCGGGCCGGGGGATCAGATCGATCCGATCAGATATTCGATATCACCCTCCAAGTCCAAGCAACCGTTTACCATGAGGCTCTCTGACCATCACCACCTCCACCGCTGATTGCAAGTCCGAGACAGCTAGCGGAGATGGATCGAATTTCCTGGGCCTACAGTACTAGAAGCAGCAGTTTGTTATTCCAGCGAGGCATACTCATGGATGCGTGAGCTTCCATGTTCTTCTAACTGCATCACAATTGGAGTAGAATCTTTTAGCATTGACAGTAGAGAAGCCCAAATGTGGTCCTGCAGGGAGCCATGTATGAACACTTGCTATGTCAAACGGGGCCTTAGCAATATGCACATTACTTTTTTCTAAGAAAATGCGAACAGTAGGAGCCAGAGCAGAGTAGAATCAATTTCACTTATGTGCTACTAGTTGTTTTGTACAAGTAAAGACCCCTATGAGTTGCAAAAGTTAAGTTAATTTAGATAGATCTAGCAGGGTCCAAGGAACAGGGCCAACCAATAGTAGCACGTACTTGATTTCACCAAAGGAACCACTGGACCCTGCTGGTTGGTTGATCCAGCGTTCAAAATCGGGTACCATTGGATACGTATAAGCATGCATGCTGAGATGTACACGTACTGTACGTAGTACGTGTGTTTGTTAGACACAGATCTAAAAGTATCTAACACACCGGCAGTTTTGAAGGCCCCGGAACGCGATCGAGTACGCGCGACGTGTCATGATGGATTCGGCATCAGTTTACACGGAGGATGCGTATGGGAACAAGCAAAACAGGCACGCCGGCCGCGTCGCACGCGCGTCGCGCGGGGGAGAGAGCGCTGCAGGGTGCATGGCTCGGCCTCGGCGGCAAACAGGCAGGACAGGCGGCCCCCTGGTCCTGGTCCATGGCCGCGTGGCGCGCAGCAGCCAGTTCGCCACGCGCACGCAGGCACGCCGCACGCACGACCCAGAGCCCCAGACCCAGGCCTTGTTTAGTTCCCCTCAAAATTCCAAGTTTTTTCACTCTCTCTATCACATCAATTTTTAGCCGTTTGCATGGAGTATTAAATGTAGGTAAAAAAATAACTAATTACACAGTTTAGTTAGAAATCACGAGATGAATCTTTTGAGCCTAATTGGTCCACGATTGGACAATATTTATCAAATAAAACGAAAGTGGTACTATTTATCAGGTTGAAAAAACTTTCGATCTAAACAAGGCCCCAAGCCGAGATAGCCGGCGCGGCACGCGGCGTGCGAGCGGTTGGGAGGAGCGGACGATCGGACGGAGGACGCAGCCTATCTCTTTCCGCGTGCGCGGCACATCCCCGTGGAGAGCCGGGGCGGGGGCAGGCCCAGTCCATGACCCAGGTGGTCGCCATGCGGCTGTGCCGGCGGGCAGGGCCGTTAGTAGCCATTGCCAGCCACCAAGTTACGCCTATTCGCATGGACGGATCTGGTTGGTTAAAAGTACTGTTGGCTGGTTTTTTATGAGAGAAAAACACTGCTAGCCGACTGGCTGATTTGGCTGATAATCTTAAGCGAATAGGTATCATCCCTGAATCTGATGATGAATGAAAAGAAAATAATCACCAACAAGAAGATTTGCTAGCGGTGCAGTGCGTTTTGCGATCGCGACGGGAACGTGCGTGACAAGGGGGATCAGAGCATCGACAGGGAAGTCCAAGCCGCAGTACCGCTACGTGCATGCCTCACTGTGCTATGCCAGGGAAGTCCCTGGACAGGTTGCTCCTTGCACGTACGGCGGACCGCCAGCCTGCCGGTCGCCCGGTCGCTACGTGCATGACAACCACCCTGGGCTGTGGGCTCTGTTTAGTGTTTACGTACTAGTACTATACATATAGTCCTACCTGTTTTTGTTTCCAATCTATATATAAAAAGCAGGGGCGCCCGTGCAAAGCACGGGGCAGCACTGTTTATGAGGACCCGTTACTGTGTATAACGGGCAGGACTATTTCTGATGCCCGGTAGAGACTATTCATAGAAACCCGGTACTGTGCATAACGGGCGGGTACTGTTCATAAGATTCGGTACTGTGCATAACGGGTTGGCACTGTTCATGGGACCCGGTACTGTTCTTAGAACAGTAATGAACAGTAAACTGTGAGTTGGGGGAGTGCCACCAACTTTATAGATATAGTATAGATAACGCGAGAATATTATCACGCCAGGTGCATTGCGCAGACGTTTTCCGCATCAATCAAACTAACACCGCATTTTTGCGCGCAGTAATTCAAAGGGTACTGGGTACGTACGGTCTCTTGTGTGTGCTCACCTACCTGGGTTTATGGCCCTGCACTACTCCAGATCTGGTTCAGTTTTCTTAACATCTTAGACTATCCGCACTCATGGACCTCTATAATCATTCTCTAAAATGAATATTACATCCTAATCACCACAAAATATACAGTTTCCCGTATCCATCCATCCATCCTCTATATCATTCTCTATCTACTGTAGGGTCCACTTGTCACTTTATCTAAATATATCCATGTGACATCTTGTTTTGAAGTATTTATTGAAACGAATTTAATGGTACAATCAGAATTTAATTTGGTTTTTTTGGTTTGAGAGTTATAATATTTTTTTGAAAGAAATAATGAGGCCCGTTGTGCATGCGCTCTCTCTCCGCGTAGCGTACGTCCGCTATACAGCCCCCCGTCGCGCTAAATTTGGCGGACCGACACCGGTGCCAAACGGGTTAGCGGTCAGCGCTGCAGCTACATGACACGTGCTCCTCTATCTTCTTTACAGGACGCTATACAGGGCTGCGGTGCAGCTAGTCTTATGCCGATTGTGTATCGGGAGTTCGGGACCGCATGGTGCCACGCCACCAAAGCCTAGTAGCAGGTACACGTTGACGGGGACACATCGAAATCGACTCCGTCCAGTCCTCTGTGTCTTATGTTCTGCTGTCGCTTAGCCGAGGCTGCTGCACTGTACTACGTCGGTCCTTCATGTTCACGCTCGGCGCGACTTTTGATCGTGGAGCCTGCATGCTGTTACTCCGCTCAGGGGCGGATCCAGCACCGGGACAGGGTGGGCTCGAGCCCCCGCTACCGCCGCTCGAACCATGGAGCCCCACCTAAGCCCCCGCTACAAATTTGTACATATTCAAGCTTAAAAGGAGAGGCTAGGGATGAAAGATTATGAGATAAGCCACTCCTAGGCCTTGTTTAGATCACCGATTTGGTGATCCCCGAATGCACTGTGCTGCACTGTAGCAATTTTATTTTTATTTGGTAATAATTGTCTAAACATTGATTAATTAGGCTCAAAACGTTCGTCTCGCCAAGTACAACAAAACTGTGTAATTAGTTTTTGATTTCATATACATTTAGTACTCCATGCATGTGCCGATATTTTAATGTGATGGGAAATCTTCTTTTTCATAGTGGAATTTAAGGGTGAATTTTGGTATCTAAACGAGACCCTAACTTATTTCATAGATGCGCCACTGACTACGCTCCTACATCTAGGTACTACGTGGTGGCTGTATTGTGGTCAGAGTTCACAGCGGATACGATCTGACTGAATGTAACCAAAAGGTTGCATCTCAATTTGGGTCCTGAATTAGGAGGGGACGTACGTGTGTGTGCGAGTGCACCATGCATTGCATTTGGCCTCGTTTAGATGACCAAATCGGTGAGTGCAAAATCACTGTTGGGAACTGTGCTGATTTTGTTTTTATTTGATAATAATTGTCCAAACATTGGTTAATTAGGCTCAAAATATTCGTCTCGTAAAGTACAACAAAACTGTGCAATTAATTTTTAAGTTCATCTACATTTAGTACTCCATACATGTGCCAGCATTTTAATGTGATGGGAAATCTTCTTTTTGCATAGTAAAATTTGAGAGTAAATTTGGTGATCTAAACAAGGCCTTTGTTGGGTGCCCCCAACCTGACACTAGGAATCTCTGCCCGACTTCCGTTTTGGCGCTTTAACGTCCTCGTGACCTTTTTGCAGGAATCAGTTGGGGCGGTTTGGAGCGGGCGGCGTTGCCCAGTCTCGTCTCTGGCTCCCACACCCATGATGGCACACGCAGTATGCTCCCCCTCCTTTTAGTCCTAGAGTAGTACTTCCGGATCGACCAATGGGGCGCGTTTGATTCCAGAGCACGTCACCAGAGCATCGATCGGCAGTCACCACCTTTGGCTGTGTTTAAAAAGAAAAAAAGTCTACATCATCCTGAAGTACGGGGTGATGTCTAATTTACTCTCTCAAGTATGAAATGGTCTAATTTACCCTCTGAACTTTTTAAAACCGTCTACTTTACCCCCTGGGACAGTTTTGGACGGCGGTTTGCTACAGTAAAACTGCCCTAGGGGGTAAAGTAGACGGTTTTGGAAAGTTCAGGGGGTAAATTAGACTGTTTCATACTTGAGGGGGTAAATTAGACAACACCCCATACTTCAGGGGGTGATGTAAACTTTTCCGTTTAAAAATATACTGTAGCACATTTTAGTTTTATTTGGCAAATAGTGTCTAACCGTTGACTAATTAGGTTTAAAACGTTCGCTGTACAATTAGTTTTTTATTTCATCTATATTTAGTACTCCATGTATGTATCGCAAATTTGATGTGACGAAAAAAATTTTTGCGTAGTATATTTTTGGAGGAACTAAACACAGCCTTTGTTTCTCCGGTGTGTTGTTCCTTGTTAGGTCCCATGATTAGAGGTGCGTGTAATGAGTAGCAGCAGTGGCCACGGGCGGCAGGACGCAGGAAGATCCTAAGCTGAAGCCTACCCCTGCTGAAGCAACGCAGGGGTTGTTTAGTGGGTGGAAAAGTTTGGGTCCAGCTACTGTAGCATTTTTCGTTTTATTTGACAAAATTTATCCAATTATGGACTAACTAGGCTCAAAAGATTTGTTTCGACATTTACAGACAAACTGTGCAATTAGTTATTTTTTTACCTACATTTAATGTTCCATGCATACGTCTAAAGATTCGATGTGACAGGTACTGCGCAAACTTTTTTGGGTTGGGGACTAAACAGGCTCGCAGGTCGGACAAACTTGCCGTGGACAAACTTGCCGGGATGGAACAGTGGAAAAGGCACGAGGGAGTACTAGGGGATAGTGACCACGGTGGTCGGTGGTGCCTTTTCGTCATCGCCTTGCTGTGCTGCCCACCGCTAACCTTTTTTTTTTCCCTCCTTTTGCGTGTCATTGCGAGTCTGCGACGCACTTTAAACCACTCAGTCAGAGCATCGCCAGTGATGAGTCGGTTCATCAGGTAAAGGCTTTGTTCGGCTGGCTGATGGCTAATGGCTGGTGCTGATTCGTTGTAAGAAAAAAATACTGCTGATTGATTGGTGGCTGATGACTGATGCTGAAATGATGTGAGAGAAAAACACTGCTTGTTGTGGCTAGCGGCCAGCCAGCCACGAGGCCAAAAAAAAAAGCTGACATGCTTATGTTGTTTGGTTCGACGCATACTTGTGTCCGGTGGTTGTCTAGGGTGAGTCGACTTTTTTATCATCTAGCCACAAATATACAAATAAAAAATCCAAACCTCTCTCACGTTCTCTCTCCTAATACCAGCTTTCCATGCAAACTTCCGTCCATTCTTATTTTTTAAGGGGTTGTTTAGTTGGTGAAAAAGTTTGGGTTCGGCTACTGTAGCATTTTTCGTTTTTATTTGGCAATTTGTGTCCAATCATGGACTAATTAGACTCAAAAGATTTGTCTCGTGATTTACAACTAAACTGTGTAATTAGTTTTTTCTTTCGTCTACATTTAGTACTCCATACATGTGCCGCAAGATTTGATGTAACAGGTACTGTAGCACTTTTTGGGTTCACTTTTTGGGTTGGTGACCCAACTAAACAGGCTCTAAATCACGACGAGTCGATGCAAGAAGTCGAGTCGATTCTGTCTCTCTCCTTGAATGATTGGATTGCTATGTGGTATGGTTCGACTCATTCCCCCTGTTCGGCTGAGCTTATCAGCACGGCTTATCAGCCGTGGAACAGTGTTTTTCTCTCACAGCAAATCAGCCACAGCCGCCTGATAAGCCAAAAAACAGCGTGCCGAACAGGGCCATTAGGATTCAGCTAGGACCATGAGTCGCTTTTTTCCCGTCACCGGAGATGGCCTCAGACGGAAAGGCACAGTTTGGTTCAACTACTTCGGTGTTACTTTTCAATGAACGATAGCATTTTACTTTCATAACAAATCAGTATAAGTATCAAAATAAGTCAAATTTTAGCGAAACTAACGAGCATGGATGTTTGTTAGGGCTTCCCCAACACTCCTACATGGCGTACTGACCCATTGTCCAATTCAAAGGTGATGTTCCATGTCATACGCTTTGATAGCTCCAAAACCTGTCAGCGTGGCTTGCAGAAGCCTTCACGGTTTCATCTGACAAAAGAGCCGGGCACCAACCGCAGATGCGTTGTGGCGAGCTGGGCATTCTGGCTAGCGAGCGGTGACAGCTTTTTCAGAACCATCAGAATAAAGCAGCAGAGAAAAAGAGAAGTGCTGGTGTTAGCTTGCGTTGTGGATTTAAGTAGCCCTGAAAGTTTGTGTATATGTGGAGTCACCTTTATTGCTGAAGCCAACACAGTTGTTGACCTGCGTTGATCAAGCCCTTAGCGAGAACCCAAGAATCGCATCGTGCATCATGAGCTACTTTCCCCTTGGAGAGGCGGACATGATGAGCAGCTACTAGGGAGGCAAGTTCCACCCCCACCCCCACCCCCCAAAAAAAAGCTACTAGGGAGGCAATATACTGTAGTAGATAGCTAGCTTCCACCAATAAGCCTGGAGCCTCATGAGGCTACACTGACACACGCAGCCAAGTAGCAAACGAAGGCACGCCCTACGTATAAATAGCTCAAGAAGAATGCCAATTAACTTTTCTGCTAATATAGAACGGAAAGAAAAAGACATTTTTAGACGGAAAGGCACAGAAGTTTTTTACAACAAACGAGATTATATTAACAGCAAGAAGCTGACAGTAAGGTTATATGGTTCATGCTTACAAAGTTCTGTGCCTGTACTAATGGGCACCGGTGACTGTGATGCAAATAAGAGCATACAGGCAGTTCTGTATTGGCAAACTCAGAGTAAACTTATCTAGCTAGACCATCTGCAATTGTGTTGAGATTCCTGTTGATTTTAAGAATCTTAGCCCTTCTAGGAGCCGAGCTATTTGTGAATGATTGAGGATAGTATTTGATTCTCCAGTCCGGTGGGTGTGATTGGTCTTGTTGATTGAAGAAGAGCACTAACTATTGACAATCTAATAAGAAGGTTGTATTGTCGAAGTTGAGACTGTCATTGACCTGTGCAGCCAGAGCTAAGGCAGTCGCTTCTGCCATCAACACCGATTGAACTCCTGCCAGTTGCGCTTTGATGAAAATAGTTTGCACCTGTACCTGCGTGTCAACAAAGAGGATTCCAATGCCAGCCATCCTAGGCGGCAGTGATGGATGGTCTGGTGCAGTCGAGGCATCAACATAGCAACGGACTCCTAGGAGCAGCGCCGGCAAGTGGACGGTAAACCTGTCCGCCTGCTATGAGAGGGTATTTGTAGTTATAGAAGGCATACCTAATATTCCTTGGTTGATATGATCGGCCTACTAATTCAGGTGAAGTGGAGGTGGTTGTTCATGCCGTCTAGACCCAGGTGGCGGTGGATGGTAAGAGCTTTGGTGCGTTTCATCTGCTTCGATAGTTGTGTTGTTTGTTCCTGACTCCTGTGCTTGCTGATGAGAAGAAATGTGCGCCGCCACTGCATGATGATCATGGCAGGGAGAGCAAAATTTTCTCTGGAACCTAATGTCATTTTGAGCCTTCCATAAGTACCATAAAGTAATGAGAATCTTAGTGAATAGATCATTAGAGGTGGAGGCGGTTATGAGAGCATGTAGGATCAATTGCACTCCATCATTGTCCTGAGGAAGGTTGTCGGTGTGTAGGGGTGGATTAGTTGAGAACCAGACAACTCTCGGTAGATGACAGTGGAAAAATAGATGAGCGTCGTCCTCCACTGCACCGCAAGCTGCACAATATTTATCAATATTAGTGGTATACCTTAATGCCCTTTTAGCAGTGGCCAGCGCCCTTCTGATGAGTCTCCAAGTGAATGCTTTGATTAATGGAGGTAGTTCCTTGGATTTCTAGGCTCTCTGCAAAATATTCTTAGCATGGTGATTTATACTTTTGAATCCCTGCTGTGGTAGCTGAATAAGCTGCTGTCTACTTAGGTGTCTATAAATATTCCTGGTGGAATATTTGCCATCTTTGGCAAGTATCCATCTGAGGATGTCATTTTGGTTGTTGGGAATAATCGGGATCTCAGTGATTGTGTGCACAGTCTGGTCATCAAAGATGTTAGCAATGAAATCTGCATTCCAAGATTGGGAGTTAGGATGCCAGAGATCAGAAACAGTAGATGGTAGAGGTGATTGGGTGGCTGGTAGGAGCATATGGTCGTGAATTGTGTCCCATAAAGAACACCAAGGAGTGGACCAGATGGAGCTATTACTTGAGTGGATTTGAAGGATAGCGTTGGTGGTAAGATCCTTTTTGACCTGCAAGATGGAAGACCAGAAGATTGACTTGGTACCTGTGGTGTTGGAGTTCTAGAAGGAGTTATTGGGATAGTATTTGGCTTTGATCACTGCAGAGAGCAGGGGATTTTTATTAGTAGCTATGTTCCAGGCAGCCTGGGTGAGTAGGCTTTTGTTCACCGTATAGAGGTCCTTGATACAGAGACCCTCATTTTCAGTGGGTTGACATAGGTCATCCCAAGATCTGAAGGCAATTGGCAATGTAGGATTGTCCTCCTGTACTCCTGTCCACCAAAATCTTCTGATGATTGCCGTGATTTTGCCTACAAAAGTCTTAGAAAAAAGCACAGTAGACATGTAGTATACCTATATTGAAGCCAGCACCAATTTAATGTAAGTAAGCCTTCCTGCATGATTAAGCTTGTTAGCTTTGATGGTCGTTAGTTTAGCTCTGAACTTATTAAGAATGAATTCATAAGCTCTGTTCCTATCACTGTGACTAAAAATAATGGGGTGGCCAAGGTGCATAGTGTTAGAAAGGAGATCAGGGACAAGGAAGACGTCCTTTTATTTGGGCTCTGATAGAGGTAGGCACATTCTTATCGAAAAGAATAGAAGATTTCTGGAGATTAGGAGCTTGACTGGATAAACTACAGAAATCATGCAAGACATTGCGAATGTTAGTAGCTTCAACAACCGAGGCAGCTCCACAAAGGATAAGGTCGTCGGCAAAAAGGAGAGAGTGAATAGCAGGACAGCCAGGACCCAGGGTGACCCCTAAAAGGTTGGAATAGTTCATTTCAAACTGTAGGCGAACAGAAAGTTCATTAATGGCAATGACAAAGAGGTGGTGTGAAAGGGGGCAGCCTTGGCGAATGCCTCTATGAGAAAAGAAAGTAGTGGTAGTGTCGGTACCCATAGTACAGGGTCACCCACATTTAACGATAATAAAAATCAAAACGACTAAGCCACGGCAAAACACAGCCCACTTCAAAACACGCGTCAGGTCCGCCTCGTATGAGGCCGGCTCGACGGAATGCCTCGACTGCATCCCGTCTCCGACTCGTACGAGGCCCCCTCGACAGGAGGCCTCGACCGCGCCCCGTCCCGCACGACAAAGCGCCTCGACCGCACTCCGACTCGCGTAAGCCCGGGTCAAGGCGCTCGACCCCCTCTCTTTACCTACCCTGGGACAAAAGCCTTGGCATTTAATGCAATTACCTGCTACCACCTACCGGTATGGCTGCGAGTATGGTCGACGTGGGAACAATGCCAGTATCTGTCTTCACTGTTTTACCGCCCATTTCATGATGGGAGGTGAAAACTGTCACTGTACCCACCTTACCGTGCACTGTGCGTCACTAGTTACCCTCGAGGGAGGATACGACAAAGCCCGTACCCCGCGATCCCAGGGATTCGAACTTATCCGTTCGCCCTCGACCCAGCCTCGACCTGGCCTCGACGCCCAACACGGCTCAACAGGGAAGGAAGGACGGTATGGCACGGCGCTCCGGGTCATTTCAGTGTCCCGTCCTCTATGTCACCACGGTGTCCAGGGATGGCCTTCCATTCCTAGGGCACGTCGTAACAGTCACCTTAACAGGGATCAACAAAATATCATCTCAAGGCTCCCCGTCGTCTTGGCCTCCTCTCGCCCTATAAAAGGGCAGGCCAGGGCTCTACAACGGGGACAGAAGACAACAGACGACAAGTCGTATCCAAGATAGAGATCAACATCTCAAGCAATCATCTTGTATTTCTTTTTCTCCTTTTGAGACCTGGGCTCACCACCCTCTCTCGCAAGCTTGTAACCCATATACAAGCACCTCGGTGCAAGGAAATACAGATCTCTCCCCCCGCTGGACGTAGGGCCTTCTCTTACCCGAACCAGGATAAACCCCCATGTGTTCTCCTTGCATCACAGTCCAGGAAAGGGACACGCAGCATTTACTCGTTGGTTTAGGACCCCCTCGGGTCCGAACACCGACAGTTGGCGCGCCAGGTAGGGGATCGCTGCGTGCCAACGTCGCTTTCCCGCCTTTTTTACTGGATGGCTGACCCCGATCGCCCTATCCCGTTGGCCACGGTGATCTGGTTCGGAAGTTTGGAGTTCATGTCGCTCGGCTATGGCTACGATATGGTCCTACTCCCGCCCAGGCACCCGACCGACGAGGATTACGAGCTCTCCCAGCCTGGGGGAGCAATCCGCCGGTACCGTCGCTCCAGGCAGGCGTGAGCCGCCCGACGACGACGAGCCCGGCGCAACCACCGTCTTCACCTCACGGAGGGTGATGGGATTCCCCGGTCCGGCACCCCCCAGCCGGGCGCCGACCCAGATTTCCTCGTTGAAGGTCTGGGGAGGATAAGCTTGGCTGAGGGTAACATGCCGACGGAGAATCCCGCCGCTCCCCCATCCGGTGAGACACCACTGCCCGGAACACCCGTTCCGGCGCGGACAGCAACATCTCCTTCACCGTTCCCGTTTGGGCTAGACTCGGCTGCCCGGGTGTACGCTTCTTCCGTGAGCACTTGCATGAGTGCTTATGAGGAACTGCCTGGGCACCATCTACGCTCCACTCTGGACCTCGTTGCGTCCATGCCGGCTTCTGATTATCTGGACTCTACGGAGACACCAGAAATAGAACCCCGTGTGACAGCTTTCCAACGTTGCAACCCCAGTAACGATTTGCAACGGCCACACGTTCCCCCGTCATACTATTATTTTGGCGCTCCTGACTCCGACTCGGCTGATGACACCTACGATCCGACCCGCGAGTGCTTCAACGTCGATGTTGAAAGCACGTCGGAATCACAGGAAGAAGAGCCGGTCGAAGGAAGGCACACGCCCCCTCATGTCGAGCTCCCTGCCGAGCAGGACGAGGCTCAACTCCTTGCGGATCAAGGAACGCAGCTCGAGCAAATCCGCGAGTTGCAGGAGAGGCTCGACGAGGAACGAGAGAACCTGCATCTACTTCAACAAACCCTCGAACGTGAGCGTGCGGAACGCGCACTTGGCGGGAGAGCTCGCGACGTCAACCGTCGCGACGACGAGGATCGGGCGGCCGACCCCCCGGTTTTCGCTCGAGCCAGCTAGAACGTCGTCGCCGCCGCCATGCTCCTCCGCAACATGCCCGAGCCGTCAAACCCTGATGCCCGCCGGGCTCGAGACGAGATCCGAGAACTCCTCGAGACCGCTGCCCTGCAGCAGGCCGAGAGCTCTGCCTCAAGGCGACGCGAGCCCGCCTCGGAGCGGCTCGCAGAGCCCTCCTGACAGGAGAGAGAGGCCTCGGTTCATCCCGAACCTGCCCGACGGATCCGGATGGCTCTCGCCCCTGAGCCCATCGCTCACGACCGTGGACCTCGAGACACCTGTGGCAACATCGTCGAGCGCCGCACGCGCAAGCACGGTGACGGCGTGGCTCGAGGTTACCACGTGCACAGGGGCGGGCGTTACGATAGCTCGGAGGATCGCAGCCCTTCACCCGAGCCTCCAGGCCCTCGGGTCTTTAGCAAGGCTATTCGTGAAACCATACTCCCGGCGCGGTTTCGCCCTCCCACGACTCTCGCCAAGTACAACGGCGAGACCAAACCTAAACTTTGGCTCGCCGATTTCCACTTGGCATGTCAGCTGGGCGGGGCCACCGACGACCGGGTCATCATCCGACAGCTCCCCCTGTTCCTCTCCGACACCGCTCGAGCCTGGCTCGAGGATCTCCCGCCCCAACAGATCCACGACTGGGACGATCTCGTGAGAATGTTCGAGGGAAACTTCAAGGGAACTTACATGCGCCCCGGCAACTCGTGGGACCTCCGGAGTTGCAAGCAGAAACCGGGTGAATCCCTCCGGGATTACATCCGGCGCTTCTCCAGGCAACGTACCGAGCTCCCCAACGTCACCGACTCTGACGTAATTATGGCTTTCCTCTCTGGCACCACTTGCAAGGAGTTGGTCCGAGAGTTGGGCCGTCACACCCCACTCACTGCCAACGGATTGATGGACATCGTCACCAACTTTGCCGCCGACGAGGAGGCAGTTGGTGCCATCTTCAGCGGTGAGCAGGACAAAGGGAAGCAGAAGGCCGACGATCCCGCGAGCTCCACCCGGGGCTCCAAGAGGAACAACCGTAAGAAGAAGAAAGGCCAGCAGGGCAAGCTCGAGACCCCGGCTGACGAGCTTGTCGCCGCTACCGAGCGCAAGAAGCCTTGAGGCCCCCCCGGTGGGGGCATCTTCGACAAAATGCTCAAAGAGCCGTGTCCCTACCACAAGGGACCCACTAACCATAACCTCGAGGATTGTCACATGCTCCGCAGGTACTTCGAGGGTGCAGGCGGCAAGAGCACCGACAAGAAGGAAGACCCCAAGGGTGACGACAAGGATGAGGGATTCCCCGAGATCCACGACTGCTTCATGATCTACGGAGGACCCTTGACCCGCCTCTCGGCTCGCCAATGCAAGCGAGAGCGGCGTGAGGTTTTCTCCGTACAAACGGCGGTTCCCCGTTTCCTCGACTGGTCTGCGGTGGCCATCACTTTCGACCGTGATGATTATCCTGACTACATCCCCAATCCGGGAATCTACCCGCTTGTTGTTGACCCCGTCATCACCAACACACGCCTCACCAAAGTGCTCATGGACGGCGGGAGCAGCCTCAACATCATCTACTCCCAGACCCTCGACCTTCTGGGGGTCGAGAGAGCGCACCTCCAACCTAGCGTCGGGGGCTTCCACGGAGTCGTGCCAGGGAAACGGGCGGAACCCCTCGGACGGGTCGACCTGCCTGTTTGTTTTGGCACACCGGCCAACTTCAGAAAGGAGACCCTCACCTTCGAAATGGTCGGGTTCCGTGGAACATACCACGCTATCCTCGGGCGCCCGTGCTATGCCAAGTTCATGGTTGTGCCAAACTACACCTATCTCAAGCTCAAGATGCCAGGCCCAAACGGCGTCATCACTGTGGGGCCCTCGTATGAACATGCCTACAAGTGCGACGTCGAGTGCGTCGAGCACGGCGAGGCGGTTTTGGAGTCAGCGACCTTGGCTGCGGACCTCGATGGTCTCGCCAACGAGATTCCCGACCCAAAGCGCCACGCCGGCAGCTTCGAGCCCGCGGAAGACGTCAAGCTCGTGCCCCTCGACCCCGCTGATCCCAATGGGAAGGCGCTGAACGTCAGCGCCACCCTCGATCCGAAATAGGAAGCCGTGCTCGTTGACTTTCTCCGCGCAAACATCGACATCTTTGCGTGGAGTCCCTCGGATATGCCGGGCATACCCAGGGAAGTCGCCGAGCACGCCTTGGAGATCCGGGCCGGGTCCAAACCGGTGAAGCAACGCCTGCGCCGCTTCGACGAGGAGAAGCGCAGGGTCATCGGCGAGGAGATCCACAAGCTACTGGAGGCCTGATTCATCAAGGAAGTTCATCATCCTGAGTGGCTAGCTAATCCTGTATTAGTTAAGAAAAAGAGTGGGAAGTGGAGGATGTGTGTAGACTATACTAGTTTGAATAAAGCATGTCCAAAAGTGCCCTTCCCTTTGCCACGCATCGATCAAATCGTTGATTCCACCGCAGGATGTGAAACTCTTTCGTTCTTAGACGCCTACTCCGGTTACCATCAGATCAAAATGAAGGAGTCCGACCAGCTCGCGACTTCATTCATTACCCCGTTCGGCATGTATTGCTATGTTACGATGCCCTTCGGTCTCCGGAACGCAGGGGCTACATACCAGCGATGCATGCAGCACGTTTTCGGGAAACACATCGGGTCGACCGTCGAGGCTTATGTCGACGACATCGTTATCAAAACAAAACAAGCCGACGAACTGGTAAATGACCTCGACGTTGCGTTCAAATGCCTCCGGGCGAAAAACATCAAACTCAATCCTGAGAAATGCGTCTTTGGCATCCCTCGAGGTATGCTTTTAGGGTTCATCGTGTCCAAACGCGGCATCGAGGCCAACCCTGAAAAAATCTCTGCGATAACCAAGATGGGCCCCATCCGAGATCTGAAGGGCGTACAGAGGGTCACGGGCTGCTTGGCGGCACTCAGCCGTTTCATTTCGCGCCTCGGCGAAAAAGCGCTCCCTCTGTACCGCCTCTTGAAGAAATTGGAGCGTTTTTCCTGGACTCTCGAGGCTGAGGAAGCTCTCACAAAACTCAAGGCCACACTCTCTAACTCACCAATCCTCGTCCCTCCGACCCCAGGGGAACCGCTCCTACTTTATGTCGCCGCGACGTCGCAAGTAGTCAGTGCGGTCTTGGTTGTCGAACGGGCCGAGGAGGCGCACGCCTTGCTCGTCCAGAGGCCGGTCTACTTCATCAGCGAAGTACTCTCAGAAACTAAAGTCTGATACCCACAAATCCAGAAGCTGCTATATGCCGTCGTCTTGACGCGACGCAAGCTCCGACACTCCTTCGAGGGCCATCCGGTTACTGTGGTTTCTTCTTTCCCCCTGGGAGAGATAGCCCAGAACCGAGAAGCCTCGGGTAGGATTGCCAAGTGGGCAGTCGAGCTCATGGGCGAGACCTTATCTTATGCACCGCGCAAAGCTATAAAGTCACAGGTATTAGCAGACTTCCTGGCTGAGTGGACCGACACCCAACTCCCCCCCGCACGGCTCCAGGCTGAGCTGTGGACCATGTACTTCGATGGGTCGTTGATGAAAACAGGAGCAGGCGCGGGTTTGCTCTTCATCTCACCCCTTGGGGTTCACATACGCTACGTCGTCCGGCTTCATTTTCCTGCGTCAAACAACGTCGCCGAGTACGAGGCACTCGTCACGGGGCTGAGAATTGCCATCGAGCTCGGGGTCCGACACCTTGACGTTCGAGGCGACTCCCAGCTCGTGATCGATCAGGTCATGAAGAGCTCGAGCTGCCACGACCCCAAGATGGAAGCTTATTGCCAAGAGGTGCGGTGCCTCGAGGACAAGTTTCACGGCCTCGAGCTCAACCACATCGCACGCAGATATAATGAAGCCGCCGATGAATTGGCAAAAATCGCGTCCAGTCGAACTACGGTTCCTCCAAACGTTTTCACAAAAGATCTCCAGCAGCCATCCGTCGACCTTGGGCCAGACGGAGGGGTCAACGGGACGTCACTCGACCCCCCACCTAAGGCCGAAGCCCCCTCGACCGGGGCTGAGGCCATGCAGGTGGAAGGCTCGACCCTACCATCTGGCCTCGAGCCTGACTGGCGCGTCTCGTACCTCGACTACCTCATCCGAGGGGACCTCCCCTCGGATAAAACCGAGGCTCGACGGATCGCTCGCCGGGCCAAAACCTTTGTGATCATTGGCGACAGTAGGGAGCTGTACCGCCGCAGCCCTACTGGCATCCTCCAACGCTGTATCACGAATGAGCAAGGCAGGGACCTGCTCAGCGACCTGCACTCGGGGGCTTGCGGTCACCACGCAGCGCCTCGAACCCTCGTCGGGAATGCCTTTTGACAAGGATTCTATTGGCCGACCGCGGTCCCCGACGCTGTCAAGCTAGTACGTTCCTGCAAGGGTTGTCAATACTATGCGAGACAAACCCACCTTCTGGCACATGCCCTGCAAACTATCCCCATCACATGGCCGTTTGCTGTTTGGGGGCTCGACCTGGTCGGACCCTTGAAAAGGACAACTGGCGGCTTCACCCACTTGCTCGTCGCAGTCGACAAATTCTCCAAGTGGATCGAGGCCCGCCCTATCACCAGCATCAGGTCCGAGCAAGCTGTGCTCTTCTTCACCGACATTATTCATCGCTTTGGGGTCCCCAACTGTATCATCACAGACAATGGCACCCAGTTCACCGGTAAAAAGTTTCTGGATTTCTGCGACCGCCATCACATCCGCGTGCTCTGGTCAGCCGTGGCTCATCCAAAAACAAACGGCCAAGTGGAACGTGCCAATGGTATGCTCCTACAAGGCCTGAAACCCAGAATCTTTGACAAGCTAAACAAACATGGCAAAAGATGGGCTGCCGAGCTACCCTCGGTCCTGTGGAGCTTAAGAACAACGCCGAGTCGAGCCACGGGGTTCACTCCGTTCTTCTTAGTCTACGGGTCTGAGGCAATGCTCCCAACTGATATAGAATGTGGATCCCCAAGGTTGAAGGCCTACAGCGAAAGAAACAACGACGCCGCAAGAGAGGACGCCCTCGACCAGCTCGAGGAGGCCCGGGATGTAGCTCTGTTGCATTCTGCCAGGTACCAGCAGGGTCTTCGACGCTACCACGATAGACACGTCCGTAAGCGTGACCTCAACGTCGGCGATTTGGTGCTACGGCGGAACCAGAACACCAAGGGACGGCACAAGCTCACGCCACCATGGGAAGGACCGTACATCATCGCAGAAGCGCTAAAACCGGGCACCTACAAGCTATCCAACGAGAAGGGCGAAATCCTCACCAACGCTTGGAATATTGAACAGCTACGTCGCTTTTTTCCTTAAAAAGCCTCGAGGCTCTGTATTTTCTTTTTCAATCTCATCAATAAAGAATACAGCGATGTTCAAACTTTCGTTTTACAAACAATGAGGAAGGATCGACTCTGTTCTCCCAGAATCGACCCTCCCTCGGGGGCTACAAGGGGGGAACCCCTAGTCCCCGAAAAAACTTGTACTCTCTTCCAAAGTTGAAGAACTACCTCTTAAGTCAACAACGCTGCGAGAGCGCCCTAAGGCTCAAAAGGACTTTCGAGTCGTGAGAACACTTACGCCTCCGAGGCTACGGTACCTCCGCTCACCCCTCACACCTAGGGGCACGACCGCACGTTAAGTAGACCCAAGGGCGGTTTATAACTTTGAAAAGGAATACACCCCCTGTCGCTTAGATCAGGTTCTTACACGATCTGCGAGGCCGCAAGAGCATCCTGAAGCTCGAGGGCAGTCGAGCCGCGAGATTACTTACGCCTCTGAGGCTACGGTACCTCCAAAGGACGCAGCTGCGCGCTAAGTAAATCACACGAGAACACAATCTAAGCAATAAAGGGAAGAAAGGCTCGAATAAAACTAAAATTAACCACGAACCGGTTTGTGCTTCAAGTTTTTAGGGCCTCCGAGGCCACCACGACCAAAATCTAAAATACTAACTTATTACACGGGCCTTTGCGCCCAGATCTGGCTCACAGGTCTTCATCATCAGCAGGCGGGACCACCTCGGCTTCAAAAAGCGAGGCCAGACGACTCCCAGGCCCCTCCGCGGCTTCAATCAGCTCCAGGCAGGCGTTCCCATTGTCCTCGTCCGTCCGATCCAGGTCTGTGATGAAGCCGTCCGCGACGAGCTCCATGTCGAACACAAACCCTGAACGGACGACGGCCAGCGCCCTCTTCACGCCGTGGTGGAGGCTATCCCGTATCTTCTCCCGGGCAAGGCGGCCCAGCGCCGCCATCCGACAGATGAAGGAGTTCCCCGGAACGTCTTCCCCGGTGTCGGCATCGGGCTCGACCCCCAGACCATCACACACGGTGGTGATCGCGCCCTCGAGCAGTTGGGTCCTCCGGGTCTCGGCTTCGAGGAGGCTCTGGAAGGAGTTGGCGGAGGAGTGGGCCTCCCGATTCTCACTCTCCAGCTCTGAAACACGACAAAATAAATTAGTACCTAACACGAGGCCTCGACGTCATGGCTGTAACAGTCATACTTACCCTCGATATGGGTCTTCAAGCCCACAACCTCGTCACGGAGCCCCCCGCACGTCTGCTCGAGCCCCAGGAGGGCGCTGTCCTTGTCACGGACGGTCGCCTTCAGCGCCTCGATCTCCCGACGGGCGGTCTGGAGTGCCGCGTCCTTCTCTTGGACGGCCCCGTTCAACGCCGTGATCTCGTCCTTCAGTGCGCTGAAACGGGCCGTGACCTGCCCAATTTGGATGTTGAGGAGGTCGCGTTGACGGCTGACCTGGGAGACGTCCTCCTCGAGCTCCTTCACCCGTGCCGACAGGGGCTCGAGGTCCCTGCGAGCCTGGGCAGCCTCTTCCCGGGCCTTGTCCATCTCGGTGCGCATCACGGCTTCGGCCGCCCAAGCCTGTATCGCCTCCTCCTTCACCGTCGAGTAGGCGGTACGCAGCTCGGCCATTTCGGCGTTCCGATCGGAAAGCCTTTTCTGGGCCTCCTCGACCAGGGCTCGTTGCTGCGCCAGCGCGGCCCACACGCCACTCTCATCCCGGATGAAGAGCGACTTGCGGCGGGAGTACTCCTTCAGCTCCTGGTCACGACTCGAAGAAACCAAGAAGATAAAGAAACCGAGGGAAAAAGACACTAAGAGCCACGAAAAAAGCCGACGGATCAATTGTACCTCGGTGGCATCCCGTATACTCCGCGAAACGGCGTCGGACGCCACATTGAGCACCCGATCGAGGTGCCGACGGACACCCTCGAGGTACTCCCAGCGGTGCACCTCATCCCTGTCATTCAGGGTGAAGATGGGCTTGGCGTCGGGGTTTGCAGCGTCCCTAAACTGAAGGGACGGCCCCCCACCTCGGAATCTCCGCCTCCGCCCGCGCTATGGCCAGCGCGGCGATGTCGGGCCATGACGACGACGACCCGACCGGGGCGTCTCCCGGTCCCACCGAAGGGCCGGCCTCGCCCGCAGTTCCCGCGGCTCCAGCGGCCGTCGAGGCACAGGCCTGATCCGTGGCCTCACCCCCCTCGACCCCCATCACTTGTTTCCCCTTGTCCAGGGGGGTGTCGTCGAGGGTAAGGTCCACGGGCGCCCGCCCTTCTGAGGACACCGGCCCCTCGGTCGCTGGCACCTCCGGAGCCGGCACCTCGACCGTCGACGCCTCTGGAGCTGGCGCCTCGACCGTCGGCGGCTCAGATACCGGCGCCTCGACCGACGGCGCTCCCAGAGCCGGCGCCTCGACCTCCGGCGCCCCTTCTTCTAGGGCTCTGGTAGGGGCTCGACGGCCTCGCCCTCCACCGCGCCCGCCAGTCGCGCCGGCAGGTCTGGTTGCGGCTGCGGCCCCCTCGTCGGTGCCGCCTCCTGCCCCGGCGCCGACGCAACCTCCTCCATGGTCACGTCAACGCCCGCCCGCTCCGCGCCGCGGGCGGATGCTTCGCCAGGCACGGCCTCGACAGCAGCCTCGGCCCGTCGGTGATGGCCTGGGCTCCGCCTCGACCGAACTGGGCACCGCCGCCCTCGCCGGTTCGGACCCCTCCGCGGCAGGATCTGGGCCAGTGACCCCCGTAGCAGCTGCCGCCTCCTGCTGCTGTCGCAGGCGCCCCTTCACGGCCTCGACCTCGCAAACCCAGGCCGCGTCCTGCTCCGCCGTCCGGTTGAGGACGGCGGCGCTGGCCCGCAGCGACTTCACCGGGGTAGGCCCCATTAGCTCCGCCTTCCGCTTCAACCTGTCAAACAAGAGATGAGGCTAGCCCACAGATCCAAAGAAAAACATAATAACCAAGCAGTAACACTTACCCGGAAATTGGCACCAAGGGCCTCGACCCCGCGCGGTCCGAGCCTCCTAGGGCGCCCGACGACGGCCGCGCGGTGGCCCCACCAGCAGACCGGGCGCTCCGTGGAGCCCTGGCCGGCGCGCTACCCTGCGCTTTCTGTGCTTCCGAGGCCAGCTGGCCTCGGGTTCTCACGCCTGCCGGCGGCGCCGCCGATGACGACGCCGACGCCACCGCCCCAGCCCCTGCCCGAGCTTGCGGGGCCTAGGGTGGTACAGGCATCCCCGTCGACCCCTCTTGCCGGGTCTGGGGTAAAGCGGCCCCCCCATCGAGGGGCCCGCCTCTTTCTCCTTCTTCTTCTCCTTCTCCTTCCTCTTCTCCTCAGTCTGCTCCTCCTCCTCCTTGGTCTCCTCGACCACGATGACCGAGGAGGACGACCCCCCCAATGGGCTCCAGCAGGGGGCGGATATCGGGAAGGTCCCCCAGTCTAGTCGCGGCTTCATACCGCGACAGGGCGTCGTCGTCTTCGCCGCTGCTGCCGTCATCCTCCCCCGAGATCGTCTCGGAGGGCGATGGCGCCAGGGGGACCCCCTCGATGGTCTGCTGACGCCGGAGTTTCTTCAACGCCTCCGCCTCTTTGGCCTTGCGGATTGCCCGCTTCTTGGCCGTCTCCTTGGTCTGCTTCTTCTTGGAGGCGTGCAGGCGTCGAGCCTCCCGGGCGGGCCGTTCCTCCGGGACTGGCGGTCGCGTCTCCCGCAGCGTCGACAAATCCTGCGCGCCGGCCTCGACCAGATTAAAGGAGTCCAAAAATAAATAAAGCTATCAAAACATGCAAGCCCAGAGATACTTACCACGGGCTCGAACCCCTGGGTAGGCCTCATGGGGACCCGGTCGACCTCCTCCACCTTGAAGGTCCCGACCATCCGGCGCGCTCGCCGGAGGACCTCCTCGAGGGTGAGGGACTCATGGGACATCCGGGTCCCCTCCAGAGGCGCCTCTGGAGTCATCTGGTCGAGGCGCAGACGACGCCGGCACAGCGGCATCGCTCTGCGGCGGTGGAAGGCCGTAGCCACCGCCGCTGCCGTCAAGCCCCGAAGGTGAAGCTGCTGTAGCGCCGCCAGCAGCGGGTCTAGGCGCGGCTTCTCGGCCTCCGGCACGCCGTACGTCCAGCAGTCCTCTCGAGCGGTCAGCACGCGGCCGGTGTACCTCGGCAACTCATTTTCATCGTTGCGTAGGTAGAACCAACCCTCGTGCCACCCGCTGTTCGAGGAGATGAGGCGAGCCGGGATATACAGATCCGCCCGGCTCGACCTCACCTGCAGGACGCAGCTCCCTACTCGCGCCGCGGCCAGAACCCCCTTCTCCCCCGCCCTCCTGGCGAAGAGCTCCGCCTTGAAGAGGTGAAGCCACAGGTTCCACTGCGGCTCCACCCCAAGGTAGCCCTCGCAGACCGCCGCGAAGATGGCGGCCTGCGTGACGGCGTTGGGGGCGAGGTGGTGAAGCTCCACCCGGTAGTAGTGGAGGAGCGCGCGCATGAAGGTGGATGCAGGAACGCCGAACCCCCGCTCATGGAAGCAGACGAAGCTCACCACGTACCCCTCCGGGGGCACCGGCTCCCGGTGGGCAGGAGGCGGCGCGATCCACTCCGGCTGCGACCGACTCGTCCTCGGCCGCAGCAACCCGTCCTCAACCAGCTCTTCCAACTTCCTCTCCGTCACCGAGGAGGCCGCCCAGTCGTCGGCGGGGAGGATCTGGCTCTTTCCTGCCATTAGGTGTTGTGGGAAGAAGGGCGGGCGGAGAGGATGCGGCGGCGGCGGTGATGTGGGTGGAGAACGCAAGAAGGCAAGGGCTGTCTGCGGCAAGGGGATGGCAAGGGCACAAGGAACCGGTGGAGGACTCGGACCCCCAGGTTTTTGCTTTTATATGCCCAGAGGAAGCCCAACGGCCGCACGAAAAGGTAGGAACAGTTTCCCGCATTAAAAGCGCTCACCTAACCGTCTCCTACGTCTTACAGGAGCCAGGCACGTGGCCGTCCCCCACGCCATAACCAAACGCCACGTCGCCCACTACTGAGCCGGTTTCGCCCTAAAAAGACGCGCCTGGCTAACGGGCGGGGCGAGATCCACGGACGGATATTCCTAGATGCCAAACGGGCCCCGAGCCCGTCTTAAGTCTCGAAGGAACGGGAGCTGGCCCTCGACCCGGGTTCGACAGCCGCCCTCGAGCAACAAAGTTAGGGACGACCAGGGATGCGCCCGTACATGGCCAGGGCTCGAGCCACGCTCTCGAGGCACCCCAAGACGTATTCGAGGCCAAAGGAGCAGGTCGACGTAGGAATCCCCTCGGGGGAGGCACCGAGCCCTCGGATCCTGTCGCAGGGAACCGACATCCACACGACCACTCGCTGGCATTTTTTGAGAGCGCCTCCGGGCCACAAGCCGACTCCTAACGACTGGAGCACGGACTCTCACTCGAATCTCCCCGCTAGCAGCTCACCGGAGATCGACGGAACTCGCCCAAACGGGGCAGTACAACGTTCCCCACCCCTCCTCCTCTCCGTAGGAGGAGCGTGAGGGTCGCATAACAAAAAGACGGCTGGGACTCCGATCGACCTCGTGCGCACGAGGCTCGGGGGCTCAGCCGCATCAAACTACTCCCCGATAAAACATGTAAAAGACCTCGGAGGAGTCTTTAACACTCCACCGAGGCCTCGGGGGCTACACCCGGCGGGTGCGCTCACGCGCCCCCACCGGAGAAGTCAACGGCGCTACGACTCCAGTTCATCAGCAAAAAGCCTCTAGGAGAGTGATCGCACACTCACCCAAAGGCTCGGGGGCTACTGTCGGTACCCATAGTACAGGGTCACCCACATTTAACGATAATAAAAATCAAAACGACTAAGCCACAGCAAAACACAGCCCACTTCAAAACGCACGTCAGGTCCGCCTCGTATGAGGCCGGCTCGACGGAATGCCTCGACCGCATCCCGTCTCCGACTCGTACGAGGCCCCCTCAACGGGAGGCCTCGACCGCGCCCCGTCCCGCACGACAAAGCGCCTCGACCGCACTCCGACTCGCGTAAGCCCGGGTCGAGGCGCTCGACCCCCTCTCTTTACCTACCCCGGGACAAAAGCCTTGGCATTTAATGCAATTACCTGCTACCACCTACCGGTATGGCTGCGAGTATGGTCGACGTGGGAACAATGCCAGTATCAGTCTTCACTGTTTTACCGCCCATTCCGTGATGGGTGGTGAAAACTGTCACTGTACCCACCTTACCGTGCACTGTGCGTCACTAGTTACCCTCGAAGGAGGATACGACAAAGCCCGTACCCCGCGATCCCAAGGATTCGGACTTATCCGTTCGCCCTCGACCCAGCCTCGACCCGGCCTCGACGCCCAACACGGCTCAACAGGGAAGGAAGGACGGTATGGCACGGCGCTCCGGGTCATTTCAGTGTCCTGTCCTCTACGTCACCACGGTGTCCAGGGATGGCCTTCCATTCCTAGGGCACGTCGTAACAGTCACCTTAACAGGGATCGGCAAAATATCATCTCAAGGCTCCCCGTCGTCTTGGCCTCCTCTCGCCCTATAAAAGGGCAGGCCAGGGCTCTACAACGGGGACAGAAGACAACAGACGACAAGTCGTATCCAAGATAGAGATCAACATCTCAAGCAATCATCTTGTATTTCTTTTTCCCCTTTTGAGACCTGGGCTCACCACCCTCTCTCGCAAGCTTGTAACCCCTATACAAGCACCTCGGTGCAAGGAAATACAGATCTCTCCCCCCCCCCCGCTGGACGTAGGGCCTTCTCTTGCCCGAACCAGGATAAACCCCCGTGTGTTCTCCTTGCATCATCGTCCAGGAAAGGGACACGCAGCATTTACTCATTGGTTTAGGACCCCCTCGGGTTCGAACACCGACAGGTAGGCTCACCATTGACCAGTATAGATAAAGTAGGAGTAGAGATGTAAGTGTGAATTAGGTGAATAAAGTTGGAGCGAAGGCCAAGGTGAGCGAGGGCAGAGGCTATGAAGTTCCATTCCAACCGGTCAAAGGCTTTAGCAAGATCAAGCTTAAGGAGGAAAGCTTGATGGTTCCAGGTCTTGAGAGAAAAAGGAGTGAACAATTTTCTGGGTGATAACAATATTGGAAGAAATGTGCCTATTCTCTATGAAAGCCGCCTGAGAGTAATCAAAGTAGTTGGGAAGATTGGGCTTTAACCTATTAGCAAGGGATTTAGCGATGACTTTGTAAATGACATTACACAGACTAATAGATCTGAAATCTTGAGGTATGACAGGTTGCATTTTCTTGGGAATAAAAGTAAAAAAAGTTTGATTCAATTCAAGCTGGGAAAATGCAGTGGAGTAAAATTCTCTTACCAGACTGTGAACATCCTGAGATATCCATGGCCAAGCAGCCTTGTAGAATGCTACATTGAGCCTATTGGGTCTCGGTGATGCGTTGCTGCGCATCTTTTTGGTGATGGCATGGAGTTCATGTATGTCCGGGGTGGAGTTGATGAAGTCATCCTGAATCTCTTCTCGGGTCCTGTTTCCTACGTCAGAAACATTAGTGATAGGATTGACGATGCCTGTAGTGTCCTGGGGGTGTCAGCACTGTGATTAGTGGTACTGAAAATCTGTTGAAAATAAGCAATCAGGGTATCAGCAAGTTGTTCAGGGGTAGTAGAATGAGTGCCATCAGGATTTTGCAAGTAAGTAATTCTGTTTTTTTTTATGCCTTTTAGTTATGGAGAGGTGGAAGAATGAGGTGTTATGGTCACTCTTTGTGGCCCAGTTTTTCTTGGCACGTTGAAGGTGAAATTCCTCATCTTTTAAGTAGTAGCTGGTGGTGCTGGTGGGTGAGGTGTTTCTGCATATCGAAGTTTTGGTGTTGCGGTGGTTTGGATTGTTGTTGCAACAGCTGGTCCTCCATGGCAGCTAGCTGATCGGCTATCTTGGGTTTCTTCTTTCTCCATGTGTGCAAGTCGATGGCCAGGTACTTTATTTTCAGTGCAAAGGAGCGAGAGGCAGAATAGTTCCAGCTTTGCTGCACCAATGCTTGATAATCCTGTTCCATGAGCCACCAATTCTCAAAACAGAAAGGTTTATTAGTGCATCTGCGATTAGAAGTGAGGATAGTAAGAATTGGAGCGTGGTCACTACGCAGCATAGGAAGATGATAGACCGTCGTTCCGAGATAAGCAGAACACCATTCGGCATTGGCAAATGAACAATCGAGGTGCTGAAACGTTGGAGTGGAGCTAAATCTTTTGTTGGACTAGGTGTAAGTTGGTCCACTGTACCCCAAGTCAATGAAACCACACTGCTTGATATGATCACAAAAAACATTAATACGTCTAAGGCCAGGCTTACCCGGTCCTAATTTTTCATTAGGATGCATAATATCATTCATGTCACCCATACATAAAGTTGTCAAGTTGTTGTTATTTACAACAAAATCTAGCACTTAAGACCATATGGCATTGGTAATTCGGTGATGAGGGTCACCATAGATACCGATTAAAGCAAACTGTTGCGAACTAAGATTATTAGTACATAAGGCAAATATGTAGTTGGAGGAGTGATCTATTACATTAAGACTAACTTCATCGTTCCAGAGTAACCAGAGGCCACCGGACTGGCCTACCGCTGGAACGACAAAAGCATCAGAAGCATTAAAACGGTTTTATAAGAGAGGTACATGATATTGAAGAATTTCTAGTTTCTGAGATGAAGCAAACCTGAGTTCCAGTAGATGTTAACAAGCGGGCGAGATGTACCATCTTCGAACTGCTAAGGCTCCCGCCCGAGCCCCTGCAGTTCCAAGCTAGGAACGTCATGGCCCCCCTGGCGCCCTTGAGGCTGGCGCCGGAGCCACTTCATAGCTGTTCCCCCATGCGAATGTGAGGTCGTTCCTGGCTTGATGTATGGTGATCTCCCTTGCGGATCCCAGAGGGTCCACCATGTTTAGAAGGGGGTTGTACTGTGTGGTGCCGAACTCCTCTTGCAGTAGCACGTGAGGAGACTTGCAAAGCCACAAGGGACTTCACAAGATCCATTTCAGAGGGGGTGGTGGATGGGTGGACAGAGTAGTGAGGCGTGGCGGCGGAGGGTGAGGAGGAACAAGCGGAGTGGGCATGTTGGGTGGAGCATGGGGTGGATCAGGAGGCGTGGAAAGAGATGTATGGTCGGGTGGGTTGGGTTCCATGGCAGGGGAACCGGGACAATGGTACTGTCGCTGTCCATGGCGGAAAGGGGTAGAAGGAAGCGAACGATTGAGAGCAGAAAGGTGGAACTTGGTGCTTCATCGGTAGGATAAAGCATGTCGAGGCAGTAACGCGGTGGATCGGGGGGCGGAGGGTGCCAGGAATGGGAGGAGACGACGGATCAGCGCGTGGCGGTGACGGGCGGTGGAGGAGCAGGTGACTGTACGAGCTTGAGCTGGGCTTGAGCAGATGGCAAGCACCGGCGAAATCGTCGAAGGAGAGCGAAATCGAAGGGAGTAGGTGACATCTGCTCTTGAATCGTAGCTAGAGTGGTGGGGAAGAAGAATCAGGGCGGATTAGAGATGGGGAATTTTAGGGATGGGGGATTTGGGGGAAAGGGATACGGCAGTACGCCAGTCTTCCTCGCTACGGAGCTCCAGATCGCCTCGGCCACGCCAACGTTGGATCAGTTCCCAAAAGCACAGAACGTTGGTGTGCAATTGGATATGATATAGCTATAGCCTATAGTGACGACGCACATGCTTCCTTTTGATTGCGATAGCAACTGCTACGGACGTCCAACTGCTACATGCATGTCGCACAAAACTGCTGGAACGCAAGTTGATGAGGCTGACCACTACTCCACTACCTCGTCGCGCACGTATCGGGGAAGCCGGGACTGGGGACCATCTGCCGATTCATCCATGACCATTCATCAAGGCCTCACGAAGTAAAGGTGCGAGACAGCCGTTGCAGGGGGATCCATACATACGCTCTGCCAACGGAACGGAGCTCAAACCGTATTATTATGGGTGTGTTTAGTTTCTCATTTCACTCAAAAAAATTTTATATTTTGGTCTATCATTTTACAGAATAGAACTAAACACCATGCAAATTTTTTGGCAAAAAGATATTCATTATCCATTTTAGATTTTAGTCTCAAGAGGCCAAAAAAAAAAGTCAAAAAGCTAAAAAGCCCTCACCCACCTCATGAAAAATTTGGCATTTTAGATAGAACTAAACACACCCATGAAAATTTTGGCATTTTGTATTTCATCATTCCAAAGTAATTGACATTTTGCATTTCATGGAGAACTAAACACAGCCTATATACCTATCGAGTATGGACAACAGAGTGGTGCAAAATGTGGGCAATTTGGATAAGCTCTTGGCGTGTGTGTGTAACATCAAAACATTCAGAAACATGAACATGGCAACTGCACCTAATATGTTGGTTGTTTTTTTCTTGGCGGTCCAGCATGAGACTTCCTGGTGGACCTTCGTTTTTGCACAAATTTTTTGCGTGTTTTTCGTGGATCCTGACTCATGAGCAGGTAAATCTGCGAGGCGCGCCTGGAGCACATACTGTACGCTCTGCCAACGGAACGGAGCTCAAACCGTATTATTATATACCTATCGAGTATGGACAACAGAGTGGTGCAAAATGTGGGCAATTTGGATAAGCTCTTGGCGTGTATGTGACATCAAAACATTCAAAACCATGAACATGGCAACTGCACCTAATATGTTGGTTGTTTTTTTCTCGGCGGTCCAGCATGAGACTTCCTGGTGAACCTTCGTTTCCGTGGATCCTGACTCTGTGACTCATGAGCAGGTAAATCAGGGAGGCGCGCCTGGAGCACATCAGGAACCAAACTGCCGAACTGATCTGGGCCGCCTCTAGGGAAGATCTGGGGTGCAACTGTGCAAGTTGTTCACCAGTATAGTAGTACGTAGAATTCTACTATGAGTATATCCGAGGCACACTGTACCTGTACATGCATGCTACTAGCCTACTACTACTGTATTTTACTGCACACCACGTCTGCACCATATGAGAGCCGGATGCATCTCCGATCCATTTGAGCAGAGCTACGAACCCTACGAAGTGTGGTCAACAGCCTATAAACAATGAGTTTCAGATGGCAAATCCACCCTACTACTGAAGTACTACTACTAGTGGCATGGCAGTATGAACTGCAAAAAGAAAAATTCCTTTGACAAGAATCCAAAGGCACCGCTGATTGTTACAACACGGCCCTGCCGCCCTCGCGAGAGATGGAGCAATCCGTCAGCGACGCCCATTAACAATACTGTAATAAGCTCGATTAGCGCAAGATACTCCCAGTTAACAACGGCCATGGAATGCGGGAGGCACCACTTAATGGTGGACGTGGAAACCAAGAACTCATCGGTGCTCGAGATCAAATGCCCATAGTAGGCATCAAAGTCCATGAGTAGTAGTATAAGCTAGTATTAGGAAATGGTTACCGCGGCGTACTACTTCGTCTCTGGAGACGGGGGCGGCCAAGCAAATCTGCGACTGCGACTGCGAGCTCAACGAGATGTGTCGGTGTGGTGTGGCGTTGTATGAGCCGCGCTGATGGTTTTAGTTTAATCAATACTACTGGCTGCAGTTCAGCGAGGATCACAGGTGTGTATTCAATCCCAGTGAGAAGCGCGCAATGGGGATCGCAGCATCGGGTCCAGTTGATCGCGTTGACTGATCATGTAAATGAATCAGATCATTGTACTGATACTCGTTCCATCTGAAATTATAAGGCAAGAATCTTCGAGAGTCAAAGGATCTCAAGTTTAACCAAATTTATATGATAAGATAATAATATTTATGACATCAATTAAGTATTATTAGATTCTTCATTAATTATATTTTCATAGTATACCTATTTGATGTTATAAATTTTTGTAATTTTCTTTATAATTTTGGTCAAACTCAAGATACTTTGACTCTTTAAGATTCTTAGAATACCTTGTAATTTGGAATGGATGGAGTAATAAGTCGGCACTTACACGTACGCCACTGCAACTTCCGAGCTCTAACTATTTCTCTCCTTTTTTAGATGGGATGGGGCAAACATAATGGAGCGATTGATCGTCACCGGTGCTTCTTTTAGCAGGTGAGATCCAACTTGTCATGGACGAGTACTATAGCTAGCACCTCCTGGCAGTTAGGATTAATAACACCAAACGGGATCTTCCTACTCGTCAGTTTTCAAACAAAGCGTTCACCGTACGTACCTGACACCAATAACGTTCTGATCCCAATCCACACACACTCGCTCTCCAGTAGTGGCTCTCACATGCCTCTCAGTCAATCGACACCGATCAGCGGCGCGTCATCAGAAAACAGAATAACCTAACCGAATTCCCTTGTCCACGTCCCAGTGACAGCGCCAAGCAAGTTGCAGTTAGCGAGCCGTTGCAGCGCTGCTGAGCAGAGGACGGCCGGCCGGAATTGCGTGGCCGTGCAGTACAGTGCAGCCCCCCGCCGCTCCGTTGTCCGCTTCTACCAACCGGAATCTCTCTCTCGCTCTCGCCTCTCGGCGGCAAGCACGCGCGCACGCCTGATCGACTGACCACTCCCGCGTTGCCCATACATGGATGAACCCCACATGCCTTTTCACCGCCTTTGCTCCGGGGCAGATGGAAACGCACGCAGGAAACCACCGAGACCGCGAGGGAAAAAGGGGGCACAAACGGATGGGCGAATGCGCGCGCGCGTCCTGGTGGTAGCTTGATTTGTGCCCGTTCGTTTTTGTTCGATTCTGCGTGCACCACTACTGCAGCACCACCCCGTTACATGCGCGACGATCGTGGCCTGTGGCCTGCTTTGTTGTTGATGGCGATGGCGATGGGCGAATCGGATCTCCAGCTGCACGCATCCATCCTAGTATAATTTCTCGCGCGCGACTATCTGGGGCTGCTGGGGCACATGCTGTCGTCTACCTCAATTAGTGCTGACCCTCTACGAGTACTACTACTAGGCGAGCGCCAAGTATGGATGCACGATGCCTTACCTTTCTTTCCCTTTGACTCTCCACTGTGCCGAGCATGGATGCATCCTCAAGAAAAAGCGAGTTACAATGTTTTAGGTTCCAGGTGCCTGAATTTTCAAGCAACAACCGACAAATAACTAGTATAACTAAAATTACAACTCACAAGAGATGATTCATATTTTTCTTATTCAAACAATTACAAAATTTATGTTGTTTGAATAACAGTAAAAAAATCAGACACCTAAAGTATATAAGAAGTGATCAAAAAATTTAAATGTTACACTCCATAAGACAATCAGTGAGGCTGCTTACGTGTATCAATGTGTTTGCCCTTATCTTAGAACAAGGAAACATTTTTCTCATTGCATTTATATAACAGTAATTGACATCAGTTATACCTTAAATGGCGCTAGATGATCTCTCACAACCTACTGTAGTACTTAATTTATATGAGGTATAGTAATAAGGAAATATTAACCACCAGATCATGAACACCTCATAGTAATTGATCGTACATCAAAATATCGCTTGCTCCATTTCCTTTCTCGCTACCGCATAGTAGTATCTACCGCGTGGTGTACATGTTTCTCAAGATGTGTGTGGCAATTCCGTTACAACGATCATCTATCTCCTGACACAGTTTTGGATTTAATCCAGGGAATTTTATAAGCCTTTCTTTACCAACCGTCCTGATATGATTTTCCTGCCACCTCAACGGCTACTTGATTATCATCGGCACAAAAGATAACACATTCCGGGCTGGCAGTGATAGATGTCCCCAGGTGAGATGACACCGGACGCCCTGCACAGACAGAGAAGACAACCCACTAAGCAAGCAAGGCATGTGTGCCAACAGGAGCACCCACACTCCAGCTACCTTCCCATCAAAGTCACCCAAACAAATCTTCCATTCCTCATCACCATCTCCATCCACCATGCCATGCTCTCCCTAGCTAGTCCCTACAGTATGTATTACAGTGCAGAGCCCATCCATCATACCATGCACTGGCCAATGGCCATGGCCAACCACAAACAAATCAAAAGGTGTGTATAGACTAGGGCTGTGTTTAGTTCATTGAAAAGTGCACTATGCAAAAAAAAAAATTCTCCGTCACATCAAACTTGCGATACATGCATGGAGTACTAAATGTGGATAAAATCAAAAACTAATTGTACAGTTTGGTTGTACTTTACGAGACAAACGTTTTGAGCCAAATTAGTCAACGGTTGGACAATTATTACCAAATACAAACGAAATGTTACAGTGTCGCTACAGTGAATTTTGGCACTCCAAATTTGAGAACTAAACATAGCCTAGAGAGAGAAATTAAAAATATATGTAAAGAGCCTACACATAATAAACAACACACAGCAAGCAAACAGAGGCATAATTAGCACCACCTTGTAAGGTGTAATCCATGTGCCTACCCCTGCTATATAACAATCCAAACCCCCTCCTCAGCAGTGCCGTGCGTAGCAGCAGCCCCTGCCTGCTTTTTGCCTTGCCTTACTCTCTCTTTCTTTCACACAATCACACTGTTGGTTCGTTGGTTTCTCTTTACTTGCTCATTGGAGTAAGTGGCCTGGCCATGGCGTCGAGGAGGAGGGGGCTGCCGGTGCTGGTGCTCGTGGTGTGCCTGGCAGCCGCCGCGGTGTCGGGCGAGCCGCTGCCGCAGTACTACGATGCCATCTTCAGCTTCGGCGACTCCTTCTCCGACACGGGCAACTTCGTCATCATCAACTCCGGCAAGCTGCCCAACATGCCCAAGTTCCCGCCGCCGTACGCCAGGTGCTCCAACGGCCGCCTCGTCATCGACTTCCTGGGTAAGAATTCGTCCTGTCTTGTCTACCGGAATTCCAGCGATGGCTGCTGATTTTGACTGGAATGGCTGTTTGATTCGATTCGATGATGATTCTTCACCGGAGTTCCAGCGCGCGGTGGCTGGCAGCGACTAAACAAATTCCTTGCTTGCAGCCGAGGCGTTCGGCCTGCCGCTTCTCCCTCCGTCGGCGAACACGGGCACCAACTTCAGCCAGGGCGCCAACTTCGCGGTGATGGGCGCGACGGCGCTGGACCTGCAGTTCTTCAAGGACAACAACGTGTGGAGCATCCCGCCCTTCAACACCTCCATGAACGTGCAGCTGGAGTGGTTCCAGGAGGTGAAGCGCAGCATCTGCCCGTCGGACCCGGCCGCCTGCCGCGCCCTGTTCGGGAGGTCCCTGTTCGTGTTCGGCGAGTTCGGCGGCAACGACTACAGCTTCGCGTGGAAGGCGGACTGGTCGTTGGAGAAGGTGAAGACGACGCTGGTGCCCGCCGTGGTGGCCTCCCTGGTGAGCGGCGTCGAGCGGCTCCTGGACGAGGGCGCCCGCCACGTGGTGGTGCCGGGGAACCTCCCCGCCGGCTGCATCCCCATCACGCTCACCATGTACCCGGCCGAGGACAGGTCCGAGTACGACCCGCGGACCGGGTGCCTGAAGAAGTATAATAGTGTGGCGCTCTACCATAACGCCGTGCTCCGCATCGCCCTCGACCGGCTGCAGCGGCGGCGGCCGGAGTCCCGCATCGTCTACGCCGACTACTACACGCCGTACATCCAGTTCGCGCGCACCCCGCACCTCTACGGTCAGTCGTCAGTTCTTCACCGTTTCTTCTTGTTGGTTCGTTTTGGAGCAGTCCCAGGGCTGGTACGGCGTTTGCATTTTCAAGCTACTGGACCGACCGGCCGACCGAGCAGTAGCAGTCCGGCCCGTCGCGATCTGTTTTCTCGTCCAAACAGTGGTAGTAGCGAGGAAGAAAACAAGCTGGCGTGAATTCTCCCTTCCGCCTGTCGCGGGGGAGGCTCAGGCATCGTCCTTGTATCGTACGAGCTGCGGTAGGTACTAGTAGTGGACAAGGCTGTACACTTGGGTAGGTCTCCGTCGTCTCCTTGCGTCTGCATGTGTTTCCAAGTTCCCATGTTGCGTTGCGGTTGGCGCGCGAGGATTGTGGATCATCGGATTCGGGAGGCCAGCCGCGAGAGTGATGGTTGGGTGTTGGCGCCTACGCTGGCGTAGTAGCGTCAGGGGTTGCCAGAGCAACATTGGTGTGAGTTCAGTTCACCTACCACTACCACCACAGAGCAGATCCTGGCACAGCCTGTGCCCAGTACGGAATGCTCCTCTCTCCGGTTTGGGTTGGCTCCACTCGTGTCTCGTCCATGGATGGATCCTTCCATGGCCCGGTCGATGCCACCAAGGCCAACCTGGCACTGTGTGTGCTGCCACGACAAGTTACTGTCTGTCCTCTGGTTAATACTCCTACTAGCAGCAGCGTAGGAGAGGAGTACATATAAATGCTGAAATTTTGTGGGGGTGGATGGATGTGTTGCCATCTGATCTGATTCTGATGAACATCTGATCTGTGTGTGTGCAGGCTACAAGCGCGGCGCTCTGCGGGCGTGCTGCGGCGGCGGCGGGCCATACAACTACAACATGAGCGCGTCGTGCGGGCTCCCCGGCGCCACCACCTGCGAGGACCCCGACGCGCACGTCAGCTGGGACGGCATCCACCTCACGGAGGCGCCCTACCGCTTCATCGCCAACACCTGGGTCAAGGGCCCCTACGCGCACCCGCCGCTCGCCACCGTCGTCCTCGAGGACATGGTCGACTGACTGCATCCATTCCATGCTGCAGGATTGGATTCAGTCATTCAGAGGGAGGGAAGAGCTAATATAACGTGAATTCCATTTGTTCATGTTCGTGTTCATGTATATTGGGGGATCGGATCGGACTGGAGTACAAATTGAAAATGGGTTAGGTTTTTCTGTTTCTCGTCATGCCGCACCTGTGTGCCTGCCCTCTGTCGAATGCGAGTCGAGCGAGCGGTTTTGGTGTTGCTGCTGCCGTGCAGTGTAATACTTCCACTACTAGTACTTGTTTGGGCATACTAGAGATCAGATCAATGAAGAAAACAGCTCGAACTGTTTTGATGATTGATTGAGGCGGACTTGCAAGCGATCAAGCTTGCATATGTTCTCCTTGTAGTATTATGTCGGGCATTACTGTATATACGCTAAGGCTCAACCCAAATTGTACCCAAGCAAGCAAGCGCACAAGCACTACTAAGCACGTCTCTGCCTTTCCATGACCGTGCACCTTGCGAATGGGTCGGGTCGGTACCGAGTGGTGCTCGATGCCAGGACAGATAAAGCATTCGGCGCCGGATCGTATGGACACTCAACTTTGCGAGGTGCGTGACAAATCCATGATGACTCTGGCGATCCCTTATCCCTCCAAGATTATCGCTCACAACCGAAGCCGGTCCAGCACAGAACAAAACTGCCGAGGAGAGAGAGACAACACAAGTTTGCTGCAGCAAGCAAAGCACATATGCCGAGGGACCAGACCGGGGCAGCGGACGTGATGCAATGCAAGCGAAGCCGTGCTGGCTCGCAGAAAATAAAGAGCAGCAATTTTTGAGGCCTCTCCGGCCTCGGCTTAACACGCCGTAATCATTGCCGCTTTCGCCGTCTACTGCTAAGGCCACCTTTAGATCGCAAATTTTTTAAACTCGATAAATAGTACTATTTTCGTCTTATTTGATAAATATTGTCTAATCGTGGACCAACTAGGCTCAAAAGATTCATCTCATGATTTCCAACTAAATTGTGTAATTAATTATTTTTTTACCTACATTTAATACTCTATGCAAGCGGCTAAAAATTGATGTGATGAAGAGAGTGAAAAAATTCTAACTTTTGGGTGCATCTAAACGAGTCCTAATTGTTTGACCATGGCGACTGGTAACGCAGTCATTACTCCGTACTCCGATCCGTTGCCGAGACGAGGCCAGACCGTCCCGGGCGCGGCGAGGCATCGCCACGCCGGCGCTCGGGGAATCTCGCCCATCGCCACCTCCTTTTCTTTTAGTAGAATCTCGCCCACCTCCTGGCTCGGGGAATAATGAATGAGGCTAGCTCGCTCAAAGGTTTGTAGAGAAGTGCATGATCAGGTTTAAGATAGATGGCCGTATTATTAAGAAGGGTAAACTTGTTTGCATATCGGTCATCTAGTGCCATTTGAGCGATCTAACTTTGCATTTGTGTTAGGATCGAGTGGCGTGGTGAATTGAGTGGCTAACTCTTTGAAAATGATTGTAAAAATGCTAACAAACATGCACATGGTAGTGTACACTTGGTGGTGTTGGTACATTTATAAAGGAGAAAGAAGTTAGAGTTGAAACAGATCAACTCGGCGAAGAAATAAAAATGAAACAGGTCTCTGGAAGTGACCAGACGCTGGCCTGGGTAGCACCTGTGCGTCCGATCATGCTCTGCGGTGACTGGCGCTGAAAGTGATTGGACGCACAGGAGGGTGAGTCCGGTCATGCTAAAGTACGTTGATGTCTTGACACGAGGAGCAGCTGTGACGCGTGGTAGGCGGAGAAGGACCGGATGCTAGGCGAGCGTCAGGTTGCATTCTACCTGACGCGCTCGGTCGCAACACAGAGGCTCAGGGAGCTTTCTGGAAATGACTGGACGCTGGCTGTTGAGCGTCAGGTCGAGGCATGACAGCACGTTCGGTCATTGGTTCGGCTGCATGGGCAAGTGCGCAAGCAGACGCGCGTGGCAGCGTCAGGTCGGGCTAGCTGTCGCGTCCGATCGTCTTGACCGTTGGAGCGCAGAGCCTATCGTTGGGATCACGTTGACGCCGTTGAACGCAAGTGACACGTGGCACGATCGTGTTGACTGGACGTTGGACACAGCGTCAAGTAACTAGGACATGCGCGTCCGGTCGTCCTGAAAAACAGCCAGTGAAGGGGTAACAGCTAGTTTAGCCCGTAGGGCTATAAATAGAAGTGTTGGCCGGCCTTTGGCCGATTGCTACGCACACTATAGCCTTGGTGGCTTATGTGGTGCTTGGGAGCCCTCTAACTCACTTGTGATTGATAGTGTTCATCCGATCAAGTGAGTGAGCGATTCTAGTACGATTGCATTATGAGGTTGCATCAAGTGGCACTAGGTGGCCATCTTGCAAGCCAGTGGTGCTTGTTACTCTTGGAGGTTGCCACCTCCTAAACAGCTTGGTGGTGGTCTCCATCGAAGCCCATAAGAAGTTTGTGCGGCGCTTCGGAGAAGAGCTTTTGTGAGGGGCATTGTGCTCGACCCGCGGAAGCCACGAAGAGCAACTTTAGTTGAGCGTGTCATTGAGCTACCCTCACTTTCGGGGTAGGTTCTTGCGGTGCCCGACGTACGGGCTTGGCAAATGATGCCAATTAGCCGCCGAACCACCAAGTAAGCGATCGACACAACGAGGACGTAGCAAGTTGGCAAGCACGTAAACCTCGAGAGAAAAATCACTATGTCAACCTTGTTTTCATCATCTTCTCGGTGATTTGCATTTCATGAAACACAAGTTTGTATTTACATTTCATATATAGAGTTTGTGTTGTTGCTCTTGTAATTAGTTGGATTGTGTAGCTTGCTAGTTACCTTCTTGCTTGTGTAGCATAGAAGTAGCTCCCTTACGTGACTAATTTCGTTTGTGTAACCTTGTTAGTCACATTGCTTAGTTTGTGTAGCTAAGTGTTTTTGCGCTCTCTAATTTGGCTTGTGTAACCTTGTTTTTGAGCATTGCTAGTGAGTTTATGAGCTTTGTGCTTTTGCATCACTAGCAAGTGTAGGAGCTCCTCAATTACCAAAGTACTAGTGCATAAGTTTGTGTGACCTTACTCTAGAATTGATTAAGTGAGCTCTAGCTAGTCCGACACCTTTGTTGCTTAATTAGGATCTTTATAAGGTGCCTGTGAACTTAGATAGAGAGGTGTAGTATTGGCTAGACTGATAGTTTTAATTATGTATTTGTTTCGATTAGCCGGCGCATTGAATTTTAGAAAGGACTATCCGCCATCTTGACCCTACACGTGGTATTGGATCCTGTTCTCTCATTTGTGGTCTTCACCAACCCGAGAAGATGGCGAAATATGAGCTAGATGTTGAGTGTCCATACACTTTTGATGGCACACACTTTGCACGGTGGAGAAATTGGTTGACTTGCAATTCCCCAAATATGGTGGATCATAGATGTGGGCTTTTCTCATACGACTGATAGAAAGGATGCAACTCAAGCACAAAAGAAATGCCTACATCTTGATTGCCAAGCTACTAATATATTATTTCAATCTATGGATGATAGCATTTTTAGTGAGATCATGGACTTTGAAGTCTATTCATGAGATATGGGTTTATCTCAATGAGAAGTATGGGGTGGTCTCAAATGATGATGATGATGAGCCCGTGGTGAAAGTGCATGAGGATGTTGAGCATAGCCACAATTTGGTGATTGTGAAAGATTGCTCTACCTCATGGTCAAGTGATGATGATGATCACTCTACCATAAGTTCATTTGACAAGATTGATGATGATGCCACAAGTGATATAAAAGATAATGTTACTCCATGCACACTTGATGGTGATGATGATGGTTTATGCCCGGATGACATTGTTACTACAAGCCCATCCAATACACCACATTACCTCATGTCATAAGGTGACACCAAGGTATCTAATGCTAATGTGGTTAATCATGTTGATTCATATGATGAGCTTGTTAGTAGACTTGCTAGCATGACCATATATTTAGAAAATGAAAAGGCTAAAATGATGA
The DNA here is from genome assembly GCA_038087645.1 of Saccharum hybrid cultivar R570. Taxonomy (NCBI): domain Eukaryota; kingdom Viridiplantae; phylum Streptophyta; class Magnoliopsida; order Poales; family Poaceae; genus Saccharum; species Saccharum hybrid cultivar. The sequence continues at coordinate 4,897,860 of JAQSUU010000423.1, forward strand.
AATTGGAAAAATGAATACTTATTTCTAAAGAAATCATGTGAAGATCATAAGCACTTACTTGATATTCTTAAAGCTTCACATGATGGGCTAATAGTGACTCATGAGAAACTTTTTGTATCTCATGAAGAATTATTGGAACAACATGCTTCTCTCATTAAAATGTTTTCCAAGAAAATTAAAAATAATGAGAGCTCATCACATGAGCCAAGTGATCAATTGCAACATGTGACTAAGGCCTTGTTTGCTTGTCTTATAATTCGTACTTTTTAGCTTGTTTTTTCAGCCAGAACAGTATTTTTTCTCTCACAACAAATCAGCGAACAATACTTTTGGTCATGGCTTTTCAGCGAAGCGAACGGGCTCTAACTCTTGTGATGTAGAGAAGAAGCATGTATCCACCTCTTGTGATGATTTATTAGATATGCCATGCTCTTCACATATAGATGCTTGTTCTCCTTCTATGTCTTGTGAGACTAACCTTTTGAAGGAGAATAATGAGCTCAAAAGAGAAGTGAAGAACTTGAGCAACATGTTAGAGAGGTGCTACAACTCAAAAGTCACCTTTGAGCATATGTTGAAGACTCAAAGAAACTTTGGTGACAAGAGTGGCCTTGGCTTCAAAAGGAAGATGATAAAGGGAGAAAGAGAAAGGGCAAAGAAGATAAAGAAGCAACTACAATTGAAGTTGTCCCACACCATGTGCTATTGGTGTCATGAAGCAGGACACCTTGCAAATGGTTGCCCAAACATTGAGAAGCTCAAGAAGATAAAGGAAGAAGAGAGACTCAAGCATGTCAAGTGCTTCAAGTGCCGCACATAGGGTCATCTCACCTCTATGTGCCCAATCGAGCAAGTGGTGAAGTAACAAGAAGAGCCTCAACCAAAGCCACAAGATGAGCAAGAGAACACACCCCATGAGCAAATCAAGATCAACCATGAAGATGGTGGTGACTTAATGATGATGAAGAAGAAAACAAGAAGGGATAGAAGAGCAAGGCATCTAATGCTAGATCAAGATGCCAAGATAATGAGCAAGAATCAAACTGAGAAGAGAGATTGGGCTCACATGAAGTGCTTCAAGTGTGGAGATACGGGACACTTTGCCTCAAAGTGTCCTACCAACCTTGAGAAGAAGGCTTAAGCAATTCATGAGAGGCAAGGCAATAGGAAGCACCACATGAGCAATGAAGAAAAGGCTCAATCAAAGAGGAAGTGCTACTCATGCCGGAAAAGGGGACATATGGCTCATTCATATCTCCTAGGTAACACTCCTAAGACCATTTCAGTTGATGATGATTCTATGCTTAGGAAGGATGGCAATGGTATCTCATTGGTTGTAATTTCAAAACATCCCGCTACTCATACTAAGGCTTTGCCAAAGTATGTTGCTCCTAACTTGAGAGGACCCAAACTAGTTTGGGTACCATCAAAAAGTGGATGAATGTGTACAGGTACCATGGGTATTAGAGACTTGGTTCATGTGGTATTTATTGTGTTGATCATGTGATTGAGCCAAGTATTGACAAGTGATGATCATTATCCCAATGTCATGATAAGATAGTGAAGTCCAAGTGCTATCAACATACAAGTGCAATGTTCACATTATGGTTGATTTATTGATATATTTGATGGATTGAATATGAGAGTTGAAGCTTGAAAATTGAATATGAGTTAACCAAGGTATATCTCTTGTTGATCATTTCATTTGAGTGCATATGAGTTGATTGAATTTGATAAATATGCAATGTTGCTTGCTATAAGATGTTTGAATGGATTAAATGACTAGTAATCAAATTTGAGTTGATTTGAGTTGGATAAGTTCATGAGATGACTTTTAGTAAGTGGATTGAATGGATATATATCTTGTGAAAGTGTTCAAACAAGTTGATTTCAAGTTTGATTCACATTTGATGAAGTATAGCTCATGTGAAGAAATCTGTCCTATAATTGAGAATCTGAGCTAGCTGTGATCTTAGTCATGTTTGAGTGATCAAATCTATTTAGATTGGATTGAGATTTTGTAACACCCAAATTTTAGAGTTAATGAATTTTAAATAATTTAGATAACAATTAATGGCAAATTAAAATTTTAAAACTAATTGGTGATTGCATTCATGCTGTTGCATTTATTTTACTTTGTGTTGTGGAGTTTATTTTATTTGATTTGGTTTTGAAAAATATATATATAAGTGAAGAAAAGAAAGAAAAAAAATATATAAAACCACTTACCTGTGCAACCGGGCTGGCCTGCCTTTTCTCCCTCTCCCTTGGGCCATCGGGCCGAGGCCTGCTTCTTCTTCGCGCCTGCCCGCGTGGGCCGTTCAGCTTCGTCGCGGCCCAGTCGGCCCGAGCCAGCCCGAGTCAGCATCAGCGCCTTCTTTCCCCTCTTTTGGACGCTGACCGGTGGGGCCTCGATGTCAGTCGTCTTCTTCTTCCTCGTAACCGGACCGGAGTCGAACTCTTCTCCAACCGAACCGCAACCGAATCTTGTATCCCGGATTTGATAACCGAAATCAACGATTTGAGGCTATAAATAGGACGCCTTGACCCTCTATTTTCCGTTTTTCGTCTAAAATCGTGATTTCCACCGCAAGAAGTTGAGTTCTAGGGTTTGAGTTCGTTGAGGGCGTCGGTCGTCGGGGTGGGTTGCCTTCGGGTGATTTGGAGGCCTAATACGCGCGTTGGTGAGTCCGCACTTGTCTCCTCTACCCTCTTGTGCTCTTCTTTTGGTTGGAGGTGCTTAGAAGAGAGCTTTTGAAGCTCACCGTCGGCCGGTAATGGCGCCACCGCCCTATCCAAGCCGCATCCCGCTTTTGAGCCGTCGTAGCTTTCCCAAGCTATGTAGATAAGTTCGGGGGAGGCTTCTCTTTCGAATGGTGTTGGTTGAGGGGAGAATCGCTGTCAGAAGAGGAGGATCCGGAGTTTTTCGGCGAGCTCCTGACGCCGGCAATGGAGACCGTCGGCCGGTGTTGAAGGAGATGACCGGCAATGGAGACCGTCTCTTTCTCTCTCTCCTGGATCGAATAGTAACCGTCCAATCTCAGATCAACGGTTGAGATTAGAACATACCTTTTCACATGGCGAATTTTCTAAAGAGCCCCTTAGTTTTCAGAATTTAACCCGCCATCCATAGCGTATTGCTGAAAATGCGTTTTTGTGTTTTGAAAGCGTATTTTCTCCCGGCTAAATCAAAAATACATTTTCAGGTATTTACAGTTTGGCCACTAGGATTGTTTTGGTCATAAAATCTTCGTTTTAACTCCGATTTGATCCGTTCAAGTTGCGTTAGGTTCGTATTTGCGAGCTCTACATGTTAGTGTAGTTGTACAGTTAATTTTGATAATTTATTTTTCGAGTTTATAATTAAGTATTTATTTATCTATAGGAAATCTTAGAAAATTCATAACTTTCACGTTTTAACTCCGAATTTGGTGATCTTTGCGTCTGTGTGATCGTAGAAACGTGTAGAAGGGTTTTATAAACTTTTATTACTGTTTTGCTACTGTTGGTGTACTGTTCTAATTATATCTCTTTGTTTGCTTCATGTATGTTTGATTGGATGCATGTGTGATGTTGATTGATGATCGAGTATAGAAGGTGAGCAGTATCTGGACGATCAGGAGTATTACTTTGAGCCAGATCAGCGGTATCACTCGGAGAGTTTTGATCAAGGCAAGTATAACATAGGACTATCCTTGTTACCTATACATTGAAATTATCATACATGTGCATGTGCTTACCTTGACAACCCTAGAGATTATAATTTAGTGATTGTTATCTTGATTCCTTGTCAACCTTGGGAATGCATATGGGTAGCTACTGCTAGTGCTTAAACTAAGAACAATGATCTTGTAATTTGATTAATGGATTAAGCAATCAACCATTAAGATGATTTTATTACTATTAAAAGGGGGCTAGAGCATGTGTATTATTTTGATGCTCTGGTTTCTCTCCATAAGGACTTATCTGTAAGTGATAACCGGGATATACAGTACAGCTGTGGGGGCTATATGGCTCTGGCTTTAGTTGTTTAAAAGACATTTTCTAGCTTGTTAGTGGTTACCTTAAATGGCGTAAGAAAGGCTTGCCACGTTGGGTGTAGGGCGAGCCCCTGGCCTAGTGTGTATAGGCTGCGGTTGTTGTGTCACTGGGAAGGGGGGTTCTACATCTGCCTGCCGAGTGAATCTAATGGCCCTAACTTGTTAGACGAACTTTTGAATGGCTTTATATGGTTCTCCGGTGTTTGGGCTTGATCTCCCCACTCATTTGGAAATCATGACTCACAGTGAAAGTGTACACCTCTGCGCAGAGTTAAAAACTAGTATACTAGCCGTGCTCACGGATACGAGCGGCCTTAGGGATTCTTATGGAATAGTTGATCATAATTGTTATATCATGTTTAATTATTGTTGATTATTATTATGCTCATGTTAATGCTATTCATTATCTTTATTACAGTTGATCATTGGTTCTTTAATGGGAAGCGATTTATCTTGATGCTACACAATTGCTAATTATATGATTAAAAGCTTAACGCAGTCAAACAGTGTCTAGCCTTTTGAGCCTCATGAACCCTATGTTATATTTGTTGAGTTCGACATGGACTCACCCTTGCTATTTCCACCATAACAGATGAAGATTTTGAGGAAGATTATCGTAATGAGTACTAGTCTTGGTGTCAACCAGTCAACCATGTCCCTGTGTTTGGAGTTTTCGCTGGAGATCTACTATTAGTTATTATTATTTATCGTTCAAGACTATGTCTTAAATATTTATTCACTATGTAATAAGCACTGTGATGATACTATGTAATTTGTCTACTTGTGTGTGCGATCATGTCCTGGGGCGCACATGAGTACTTTATGCTTCCTATTTTTGTCCTTAAAAATGGGTCTGACAGATTTGGTGTGTATGCTCTAAACTTATGGTATAAGATGTTATATAAATTTCTTGAGAATTGGATAAAAGATGCTGTGGTTTTAGAGTAGATCTTGTCAGCTATGGTGCCACAGTTTTCAGCATGTAGCAATGATGAAAGAATTAAAATCTAGTATCAATCTAGAAGTCAAATGAAGGTCAAATTTTTACAGCTGCTAGATGGCTTAATAAACCACATCTCCACCAAATTTCGTAGTATTTGGATCTGTATATTGGGAGATATGAATTTTTCTTTGAAGGGTATAGAATCTGTCAGAAAAGTAACAAATGTTGGACTGATCTAGAGTCACTTTGATTGAAAGGTCCTCAAGTTGGAAACATGTTTACAAGTGTTTAAGGTGCCTAAGTCTGGTTTTGGATTGATCTAGAAGCATGTCAAGTAAGGAGTACAAGGCCATTTGATTGTGGAGTGTACTTAGCACATATTTGGTACTCAAATTGAAGATCAAGACCAAGTTCAAGATGAAGATGTGATTTAAGTTCTAGTGACAATTGAAAATCATTTGGTAGAAAGAAAAGGACTTAAGGTTACTCATTAAGTTAAGTCCATCACTTGGATCAATCAATCAAATTATTTCAAGTGAGTGTCAGGAATGATCCTTGGAGAGAGGTCACTTCTCCCTAGTGTAGGGGCTTGCCACCTATATGTAAGTAAACCAAGTGTGGTACTTGGAAGGCTAACATAGAAGTGGTGATCCGAGGAATATTTGAGATGCTTGGTTGAAGCAATCAAAAGGGTTGATCTAGAAAGCAAGCAACACCCAAAAGAGAGTTAGTCATGATATTCCAAGTGGTATTCTCACATTGATGCTCTCATGCAAGCAAAGATAAAATGAAGAAGCAAGCCAACCACATCATGATAGTGTACTTGGTCATTAGTAGTCCTCAAATCATATGGGTGAAGAATGAACTTCATCTATGATGATTGGTCTTCACCAAGATTATAATTGGACCTCACATTGCTATTGGAGTAATGAATTGGAATCTATGTGACTATCCTCTACTCTAAGATAGCAAATGTATCATTGTAATGTGCATTTTCATCCCTTACTAGTATGCAGTTAGTGCATATAGTACATGATTCATAGGATCATGCATAACAAATGAAACGTTTAAATTCATAGCCTACCACTATTACTTGAATGATTAAATGATCAGTGGTATGTATATGAGTTTGTTCATGAGCTAGTGAACCCAAATTACTTGATCTATTTTGGATTGCTAATAAGTGACTAGTACAACATTGGTAAGATAACCCTTAGTATGATGTGTGAAGAAGCTTGTCATTGGATCAAATTGGACTTGAAAGCTTAGGCAAATCAATTTAGTTCAAGTCAACCATAGAAGCTCATGATAGTGATAAGAGTACAATAACAAGACAACAATGCAAATAGATATCTAGTTTGTTTCAAGTGGTATCTAGACTCAATTGATTTATCTAGTGGTATTCATAAGTCATGTCTAAATCAATTTACAAGTGACATCCTACAAGTGGTACTCATAAAGATAGCAAATGTTCAAGAAATGGTTTCTATTGACAAATCAAACAAGTGGTTCCATGCTAGAAAATTCTTCCAAGTGGTATCACATTTCTACACGTGGTGTCAATCATGCAAGACGATGGTTTCACAAGTGATCATCAAGTGAAGAATGCATCCCTCACCAACAAGAGCTCAAGATTATCAAGTGAATGACCCATGCTATGACATAGGGGGAGGTGTCCCATAAATTGGTATCAAGGTCACAAGATCCTATGTGTGGTATCTCAAGAGTTATACAAAGTGGTGTCATTCCAACATATGTGGTGGTGTCCATAAAAAATACAAAATTCAAGTCTCAACCATGTACCCCAATACTAGCCTTTGCATCAATGAGAAGCACACCCTTTATTGAAATTGATGACAAAGGGGGAGAGATTGTACAAAGATATGAAAACTTTGGAAGAGATTGAGAGGTTGGACATGGACATTGACAAAGGGGGAGCAACATTGAAGAATGTGAAGGGATCAAAATTCTTAGACAAGAGAAGCACACATGTAGGGGGAGCAAGCTCATGAACTTGTTTGATTGCATTTGATTAGTGCATATTCATGTGCTTGCTGTCATTGCATAAGTTTTTAAATTTGATATGTATGCTTGTGTGGTGTATGCTAGTTGTAGAATTTGAATGATGATATGATAACTAGCATGCATAGGATGATAGCTAGACTTATGTTTATCATGCAAAAACTAGAACCTTGCTTATAATGTTGATCTCACGGGATTTCTAGTATTTTTGTTGTCTAGCTACTCATGGTGCGATCGAGTGAGAGCGATTCTAGTGTGTTGCATCATGAGGCTGCATCAAGTGGCACTGGGTGGTCGTCTTGCAAGACGGTGGTGCTTGTTACTCTTGGAGGTTGCCACCTCCTGGATGGCTTGGTGGTGGTCTCCGTCGAAGCGCGCAAGAAGTTTGTGTGGCACTCTGGAGAAGAGCTTTGTGAGGGGCATTGTGCTCGCCCCGCGGGAGCCACGAAGAGCAGCTTTAGTTGAGCGTGTCATTGAGCTACCCTCACTTTCGAGGTAGGTTCTTACGGTGCCCGACGTGCGGGCTTGGCGGGTTATGCCAATTAGCCTCTGAACCACCAAGTGAGCGGTCGACACAATGGGGACGTAGCGTGTTGGCAAGCACGTGAACCTCGGGGAAAAAATTACCGTGTTAACCTTGTCTTCATCATCTTCTCGGTGCTTTGCATTCCGTGAAACACAAGCTTGTATTTACATTTCATATATTGAGCTTGTGTTGTTGCTGTTGTAATTAGTTGGATTGTGTTGCTAGTTACCTTCTTGCTTGTGTAGCATAGAAGTAGCTCCCTTACATGACTAATTTAGTTTGTGTAACCTTGTTAGTCACATTGCTTAGTTTGTGTAGCTAAGTATTTTTGCGCTCTCTAATTTGGTTTGTGTAGCCTTGTTATTGAGCATTGCTAGTGAGCTTAGGAGCTTTGTGCTTTTGCATCACTAGCAAGTGTAGGAGCTCCTCAGTTGCCAAAGTACTAGTGCATAGGTTTATGTGACCTTTCTTTAGAATTGATTAATGGAGCTCTAGCTAGGCTGACACATTTGTTGCTTAATTAGGATCTTTATAAGGTGCTTGTGAACTTAGATAGAGGGGTGTAGTCTTGGCTAGTATTGATTAATCGACCCTATAGGCCTGCAGCAGTTAACTGGGCCGAGGCCCATGGTACTATGATGCGGAAGATGGGTTGACGAACCAGAATTTGCCCATGAACAAAAGCAGACTAGAATTTGCTAAAATAAAAAGCAGATTTGATAGATTTGTTGAGATAAAAGAAAAAGGCCCATCCGACGTTCCTCAAGTATTGCATGAGCCCAATTTACCTTAATTTCAAAACTGGAGTTTTGTATTCTGCAAGCTCTTAAAACTGTCTGATTTACGTACCTTCCTGAGCGGTTTTGAAAAACGATTTAGCTCATATGGTGCTACACCACTCGTCCTATGTGGCGCCACATAAGCAGCGAGGGAGGTAAATCGGACTTTCGCAATAGTTCAGAGAGGTCAATGTGCATTTAAAAACATTGTAGAAATATGTTTTTAGAAAACTAACCAAATCATTTTTCTAGAATAAATGTGCATTTAAAATACTAAATATAATTTAACATAAGAAAATTAGTTATAACTCATGAAAACCTAAAACTAGTTTCATATTTTTTTTCCTAAAATCAGACCTTATACTAAAATCAGGCCCCTTTTCCCACTCCTATTTTTCTGGTTGCAGGTCTTCTGTAGTCTATCCTAAATGAGGCAAAAGATCAGGGTCTGCTAAAGCTACCTCTAGAGTTTCAATATCACTCAGATTTCCTAGTCATTCAAAACGCTGACTGACGCTGTAATTGTTTTAGAAGCATCTAACCGTCAACTAGTAGCTATGAAAGCACGTCTCAATTCTTTTGAGGGCTTATACAGGGTTGAAAGTTAATTATTCAATTCATGATTATTCCAACAAACATCTCTAATCAAAGACTAGAGAACTTTTAATTGTGCTAAGGGAAACCTCCCCTTCACCTATCTAGGCTTACCTCTAGGAATCACTAAGACAAAGGTGGACTAATTTCACACCTTGGTCAGCAGATGTGAAAGAGTCTTCTCTGCTCTACACATTCAAGTTTCATTCAATAGCCACTGATGAAATTAACAAATATAGGAAGTATTGTTTGTGGAGAGGCGCTAACCCAAAAATAAAGCAACCCTAAAAGGCGGCATGACCCATGATTTGCATGCCAAAGCCCTAAAATAGACCCACAATGATGCCCTCTTGTTGAAACACCTTCATAAATTCTTCAATAGGGTTGATGTGGCATGGGTTACTCGAATTTGGGAAAGTTATTATAGTAATGGAAGTATGCCTAGTTCAAGAAAAAAGGCTCATTTTGGTAGATGGATTACACAACCAAACTCTTAGACAAATCCAAGGTTGGGCTTTTGTAACTCCGCATAAATGCATAATGGTAAAACCTGCCTTTTATGGGAATATATTTGGAATAGAATGGTACCCCTACCGTCCTTCCTACTTTTACTCATTTCCAAAAAAGGATAACAGTGGTAGAGGCTAAGCAAATAATGCATCTGCATATCATGTTTCATTTACCATTATCCGAACAAGCCTTCTACCTTGCTCTTCAAACAATAGTAACTAAGCTTCAGCTAAATGATGACAATGACATAGTACTCTACATTTAGGGCTCTCAAGATTCCTCATTTAGAAAAGCTTATAGATAGTTAAGTAGCAATGCAGTGGTCCAACCAGTTTTCAAGTGGCTTTGGAAGAGCTTAATTATGTGAGGGCAAGCACATGGTTTTCTTTTGGGTTCTCCAAAAAGATAGACTAAGCACTAGAGATCTTCTTAGGAGAAGGTACATAAATCTTCCAGGATATCATTGTGTTCTATCCAACATTGGCTCAGATGAATCTATTGAGCACCTATTCATCAACTGTCTATTAATTTGTGATGACTTGTTGGGATATTCTCAACGTACTTAGTGCTGCACAATTAGACCCTTTTTCTACCCAAACATAATTCAGACATCAACTTAACCAAGTGTTCATCATGGAAGTAATCATACTAATGTGTTAGAGAGCATTTGAATGTCTAGATAATAAACTTGATTTTATAGCACTATCAGAAACCAATAGAAATAGCTTCTTGACTCAGTGTCTAGAAATTTTTTGTGCGGGGCCTGATTTTGTTTGCCATTGGCGGTGCCCCCAGGTATGTCCGGGGGATGCTAATGGGGATAAATCAAGGATGTTTTGAAGTAGAAAATATTATTGATGGTGATTACCATATCAAGTTTGTCTTAAAAAATAAAGTGGATGGTTTTCGATGGGCCCTCTTGTCTGTATATGGTGTAGCACAAGAGGAGCACAAAGAACACTTTCTATCAGAGTTAGTACAGGCATGTACTAACTGTGGAGATCTACCTTTCTTAGTAGGGGAGATTTCAATATCATCAGGAACCCGTCGAAAATAAACAATATAAGATATAATGATAAGTGGCTACTTTTGTTTAATGCTATTATTGAAACTTTGAATTTAAAAGAATTAGAGATGACGGGTAGAAAATACATGTGTGCTAATTATGCAAAGGTTCCAACATATAAAAAGATGGACCATATCTTGGTAACAACAAAGTGGGAACAAAAATTTCCGCTTGCTTCTGTCTAGGCACTCACCCAAGAAATCTTAGACCATACACCTCTTTTGCTAGATGGAGGGGAACCATCTCACAGAGGCAATGTTAGTAATTTTAAATTCGAGCTAGGGTGGCTAACAAGGGATGGTTTCTTTGAGCTAGTAAAGGAGGTTTGGGAGTCTGAGAATAGGGGTAGATCACCCATGGAACGATGGTTAAATAAGAGTAGAAGGCTGTGATGTTTCCTTAGAGGATGGGCTAGGAGTTTGGTCAACCAAAACAAAAAGCATAAATCAAACCTGTTGGCTAAGATAGATGCCTTCGACAAAAAGGTAGAGGCTAGTTTGCTGTCACCTCAAGAGGAGGAACTTAGACACCATCTCAAAGGGCAATTAACTAAGTTGCTGAGAGAGAAGGAGATATATTGGCTCCAACAATCAAAAGCAACAAAGTTATTGCAAGGAGGTGATAATACTAAGTATTTCCATATGGTGGCTATTGACGTTAGTTAGCATCCATCATGAACCGTCAATTTAACTCGAAAGAACTGCATAAAAGGAATCACCAACATAGAATAGGGGTTAAACTGATAGAATTCTATGAGTTTTGGTGAATCTGTGTTTTGCAGGGATTAAACAGGAAAAGAGCCAAAGATGACCCACATGTCGGACTAAAAAACATATTCTATGCGGGAACCAAGTCGAGAAGATTCTAGAGAACACGAGAAGGCGTGGCACCAAAGATGGGGCCCACCTACCATAGGGGTAGGTCGGCCGACCTGTGGTCCCACTTGTCAGCCACTGCCTCCGCAAGTTGGTTCTCCACCGCCTTAAAGATTGTATCTCTACCCTTGATTGAAGTCGGTTTGATCCGAGGGCTCTAGTGTATCGCTCTGGCCTATATAAGCAGAACCCTACCCCTAGGTCAGAGCATCCTCATCCTAGGCAGAAACCCTAATCGTCCTCTAGCATCAAGAAACCCTAGATAGGATCAAGAGCCAAGCATTCAAGAGAAGATTAGTCTTGTAGTCTTCCAAAGATTATGACTAGTCTTATTTAAAAATAGAGAGATAGAGTATAAGAGAAGAGTTTGGAGGAGTTGCTGGCCTGTCGGTGTCTCCTCTATGGCTTGTACTTGCGGGATCAAGTTCCATTGGAGTTTGTTTCTGAGATTTCTCTGGTATTCAACTTCTAATTCAAGGAAGTAACATTGTTATTATTGTTCTTTCAGTTTGCAACTCTTTTGAGTACTTTAATCTTGGTAGCGCCTTGATTAAAGTAGTATTCGTAGTATAAGCGTGGTGCTTAGACTCGGTTACTTGTAGATGCACCCTACCTTCTAAATCGGTGGTAGCTCACGAGGGTGACTTTATAGCCTCGTTGAATCTTCCATAGTCCACCTCCCGTTTGTAGGACAAGGAGGACCTGGTTGCTAATGAAAACATCCTCTGCTAGTGTCTTTTCTTAAGTAATGTCCTCATTGGAACAATCATAAACATAACTTGCAAAGGTTAGAACTAGAAGACCTTAGTAATCTTCTCTATATCCCTATCTTCTCCATCCTTGTTGCTTCTCAGGGGTTAAGTTTAAACTTAGTTATTCTCACACGTTTTTCCTGTGGTAAAATATAAGTAACGATACTCTAGAATACTCCCGGGTGAAGTGCTACATCGGTATCCGTGCGCTTGCGGATCATTCTTAGTAATTATTTTGTGTGCGTTAACAAATACCAACAGTGGCAAATGGGAGACATAGGAAAACAAAAAATGTACAACTAGAATAGGAAGAAGGAATTATTGTAAGGGATGCGAACTTGAAAGATTATATAAATGAGTACTGTAAACGACTGTTTGGACCTCATTTACAGAATTCTTTCTCAATGGACGAGACTTTGAGGCATGACATACCTCAAGTGTCGGAGGAGGACAATGAAGTATTTGTGGCTCCACTTAGTGGGGAGGAAGTTAAAATGCAGTCTTCGATATGGAACATAACAAGGCACCTGGTCCAAATGGCTTTCCAGCTGAATTTTACTAATTTTTTGGGAAGTAGTGAAGCCGGATTTGATGAGCCTCTTTTATGAATTCCATGTTGTGAGATTGCCTATTTATAGTTTAAACTTTGGGGTAATTACTTTATTACCTAAGATTTCTGATGCGATCTGGATACAACAATATAGGCCTATTTGTCTCTTAAATGTAACCTTTAAGATTTTTACAAAAATGCTAAACAATAGAATTTTGAAAGTGGCTGATAAGCTGATAGGACCGTCTTAGACGGCCTTCATTCCAGGTCGCTATATAATGGAAGGAGTTGTGATCTTACATGAAACAATTCATGAGTTGCATAGGAAAAAACAAGATGGTGTGATCTTAAAACTAGACTTCGAGAAAGCATCGATAAATTAAAGTGGCCTTTCATACAACCAGTCCACATAATGAAAGGATTCTCACCAACTTAGTGTGAATGAATTTCAAAAGTCATGACTAGAGAGAGTGTTGCATTAAAGGTCAATGATAATTTAGGCCATTATTTCCAAACAAGGAAGGGAGTGCGTCAGGGGGATCCGTTATCTCTAATCCTGTTTAATATAGTAGTTGATATGCTGGCTATTCTTATTTCACGAGCAAAAGAGGATGAACAAATCCAAGGGGTTGTTCCGCATCTGGTAGATAACGGACTCTCAGTCCTTCAATACGCAGATGACACTATTATCTTTATGGACAATGATCTAGAGAGGGGCAAAAAACATGAAGCTCTTGCTTTGTGCTTTTGAACAATTATCAAGACTCAACATCAATTTTCATAACAGCGAATTGTTTTTCTACAGAGCAGCTAAAGCTGATCAAATTGAGTATACACAAATTTTTTGGTGAATGCAGGGTCGTTCCCATTTAGATACCCATGAATTTCTATGCACCATAGAAAACTCATGAATAAAGACCGGAAACATGTTGAAGAAAGATTTCAAAAGAGACCAATTTGTTGGAGAAGTAAGATGCTATTGGTATGAGGGAGGCTTGTCTTAATTAATTCTGTTCCGAGTAGTCTTCCCATGTTCATGATATCTTTTTTTGAAATACCTAGAGAGGTGTTGAAGAAATTGGATTATTTTAAATCACGGTTTTTTTGGCAGAGTGACGAACATAAGAAAAAATATAGATTGACGAAATGGGAGGTAGTATGTACATCGAAAGATCAAGGAGGGTTGGGAGTCCTAAATTTAGATGTTCACAATAAGTGTCTCCTAAACAAATGGCTTTTTAATTGATAAATGGATATAGGGTTTGGCAACATTTGCTTAGAAATAAATATTTAATGGACAAAACCTTGACACAGGTTCAATATATGCCCGGGGACTCTCAGTTTTGGGCTGGCCTCATGAAGGTCAAGGGGAGTTCCTTTCGATGGGTAAGTTTGATCTAGGTGATGGTTCTCAAGTACGTTTTGGGAGGATTCGTGGATAAGACCACGTTCACTAAAATCGCTCTTCCCTGCACTATATAACATTGTGCGAAGAAAAAGTGTATCTATAAGGTCAGTGTTGTCTACGACATCATTAAATATAGCTTTCAGGATATCTCTGATGGGTGCAAATTTACAAGCGTGGCACGATGTGGTGGCTATGGTTGCAGATGTACACCTAACAAACCAAAGAGATCGCTTTGTGTATAGAGCTTTGTTAGAAGCAGAAGCTATATCGTATAACACTTTAATTTGGAAACTTAAACTACCTCTCAAAATTAAAGTCTTTATATGGTACTTGTACAAGGGAGTAACTTTAACAAAGGATAATTTAGCGAGGCGACAGTGGCAAGGAGATATGAAGTGTTGTTTCTGTTCTTCAAACGAGTCCATATAACAATTACTTTTTGACTGTTATTATGCTAAATTTATATGGGGAATTGTTCATGTTTCCTTTAATTTAATACCTCCAACTAATGTACATAATTTGTTTATAGGTTGGTTGGAAGGGATAAATAGGAAACTTAAATCTCAAATTTTTGTGGGTGCAAGTGTCATTTGTTGGGCGATTTGGTTAACTTGGAATGACATTGTGTTTGACTAGATTCTAACACCATCTTATTTATAGGTTATCTTTAGGGGACTTACTGGACCAGATCCTCATCCCTACTATAGAAGCAGGAGGATCGCCATTCGATAAAGATGGGTTGTAGAACTATTGAGACAGTCGCGATAGAAGTATTTGCAAGACACGCCAGGAGATTTAGCAACAAACTTCCTTTTTAGTTGTGGCTTTTTGGAAAAGTTTTTTTGCTATTATTATGGCTCAAAACTTTGTCTTTGAGATTCCCTAGACCGTTTTACTCTTGCTTGTAATAAGGAATAGCTATATGCATTGGTCAATACAGAAGCTGGAATATTAATAAATTCTCTTTTCTAAAAAAAAAGAATGTCTAGATACAACAAAATTTTCAGAAACATGCCAGCTTCAGCTTATTAGAGCAACTCCAACGGTTTTGCATTTTTTGTTTGGCAAAAGATGGAGTTTGCCAACTCTCAAATTAATATGGAGAGGAGAAAAAAAGGTTATCTCCAATGGTTTGGCAAAATTGACTTGCCAAAATCCAAAAAAGGAAATCCGGCGGCGCGAGAGGGAAGAGCGCACGCGGGAGTAGTGAGTGAGACGGAATGCCAAGCCGATCGCGAGCTTGCATATATGCCAATTCATCCCAAGATTTTGCCAAGTTAACAAAAATGCAAAGTCCATTTGCCAAACCGTTGGATAGGAGTTTTGTAGACTTTTTTGCAAAAACAGGAATGCAAAGCCCATTTGCAAAACTGTTGGAGTTGCTCTACAAGGCCATTTTCAGTTCAGAGTTTGCATCCCTCTTATGGCATGCAAATAAAAAATATTTTCCTCGGATTCAAGATTTGTTTACAAACCTCCCTAGCATCTATTATCTCTCTTGTTGTCTTCCTTTTTTTTCCATTCCTTTCTTTGTATCCTGAAGTGTTTTCTTTCCTGTACTTGTTTTTATTTATGTCGTTTAATATGTATCCAGTAAGGGCTACGACTCTTCCCGTTTCCTAAAAAAAAAATCAATGCAATCCTCAGATTGAGAAAGATCTATGCCGAACTTTATAAATGGGAAGGTCAAATTATTGCGGATAATGAGATCTTGAATTTGTAACTTAATTTCTGCATGGTACCGGAAACATTGAGTTGTTGAATCAAGCGGCGGCATAGCCAGGAGGCAGCGTTTTACTCGATGATGAACAGTGGCAGCGCCTGCGGAGAGAAGAAAAAGCAGATGACTCTGGTCTGTGGGCTGGTGGGCTGCAATGTGCCATGTCGAAGCAGTGCACTGCGTGTGGTTGGCTTCAACGAAGCCAAAAGAGAAAAATTCACCGGCGGTCTCTGAATTTGGCAGTTGATGTCATTAGGTCCTCGAACTTTGAACAGTATATTTCTGGGTGCCAAGTTCAGGGACCTAAGTGACACCAGCTGCCAAGTTCTGGTGAATTTTTGGAGAGCCGAAAAGGAAAATGTAGCGGAATTGGCTTTTGTGATTCGTAGTCCGTCAAGTCGTCGCCTCTTCCCAGTCACACACTCACCACCGCCGCCGCAAGCAAATTGATCAGTCACTTGCGCTACATTGGCTGTAGCTCATGGAGCCACTGATGCTGCTGGCACTCACCGTCCTCCTCCTCTCATACCTTGTCCACGGCACTGGCGCCGCCGCAACGCCTCCACGGTTCAACTCCATCTTTAGCTTCGGCAACTCGTACGCGGACACTGGGAACTTCGTCCTCCAGTGCGACGGCCTCCCCTCCGTCCCCTTCAACCAGTCTCCCTACGGCGAGACCTTCTTCCGCCGCCCCACCGGCCGCCCCTCCGATGGCCGCCTGATCATCGACTTCATTGGTACATACACCACCACTCCTTCTGTCCTCCATCTTATAAGTGTACATATGCGATTGATCTGCACGCGCATGCAGCGGAGGCGCTACAAGTCCCTCTCCTCCCACCGTTCCTGTCGAGGCAGCCGCCCCATTCCCAGGACTTGAGCCGCGGCGCAAACTTCGCCATCGTCGGCGGCACGGCGCTGGACGTGGGGTTCTTCCTCCGGCGCAACGCCGCCAGCGTGCCGCCGTTCCGGAGCTCCCTGCGCGTGCAGATCAGATGGTTCCGCAGGCTGAAGCGGTCGCTCTGCAACACCACCGCGGCCTCGGCCGCGGAGTGCAAGGACCGCCTGATGGCGAGGTCGCTGTTCGTCGTGGGCGAGCTGGGCAGCAACGACTACGGCTACATCCTCGCCGGCGGCAAGAGCCTCCAGGAGGCCAAGTCCTTCGTCCCGGAGGTCGTGAAAGCCATCTGCAGAGGCATCGAGGTATATATATATATATATATCCAATTTTTCGTTTGCGATCGATCGATCGAGCTCCCCAATTAAGCTGTTGCCGAAAACTGAAGAGTTCGTTGTACGTCACACGCACGGTGAACTCTCTGCGCGGGCGTGCTCGCAGAGGCTGGTGGAAGAGGGAGCGAGATACATGGTGGTGTCGGGGACGCTGCCGTCGGGGTGCTTGCCGATGGCGCTGACCAAGTACGGGAAGGGGAACGCGACGGAGTACGATCGGCGGACGGGGTGCCTGCGGCGGCTCAACGGCCTGGCGGAGTACCACAACTGGTTGCTGCGGGAGGCCGTCGGGCGCATGCGCCGAAAGTACCCGACCACCAAGCTCGTCTACGCCGACTTCTACCGGCCGGTGGCGCGGCTCCTCCGGCGGCCCGCCAAGTTCGGTCAGTCCTTCGAATTCATTCCTCGGTTGCTGCTGTCACACTTCGATTGCTACTGTAGAAATGTAGAGTATGAATCAACCCAGCAGCGATCGTTTCGTTGACAACTTGAGGCCTACGCTACAGCAATGCACGTGATCTCTGAACGTAAGTCACCATAAAGGCAATGTCTCCCGCCATGCTGCACATCTACGCGCGTAGATAAGATAACTGTATAGATTATTAAGTAACCAAGTCAAACATACAATCTAAAGCAATGAGACCATCAACATTTAACAGCATTTAATGTGCTTCCAAGAGTTTTGAAGTCTTCGAAAATTTTGGAATCTAAAAAGTACGCCAATCCATGCAATGAGCACCAACAGCACAGTCGAGCAAATGCAAGAAGCATCTGGTAACAATATGATATTCGGCACAACCAGATTTCCTTCAAGCTTTTCGATCGAGGTGGTCCATGCAAGCAGTTACGAATTATTACTTCCATTCTTAATATACTTCCTCCGTCCGTAAAAACATGCAACTATAGGTTACGTGTCAGAATAATATTTCATATTTATGACTCCAAATCAATTTATTATGAAAATATATTTCATAATTAATCTAATGATATTTATTTGATATCATAAATATTGATATTTTTTTATCTATAATTCATCAAAGTTAAGATACTAAAACGTGACACTGTGCTAGAATTGCATGTTTTACTGGACGGAGGGAGTAGATTGTTTTAACTTTTATAAATACATAGTTCTACTATACATCTACTACTATGCATGTCTAGAAAAACCAAAACCATTTAAAAAAAAACTTGACCCGCGAGGGGTAAGACAGCCCCCAGGCATTATCCTTGAGAAAAAGACTTTCTCACGCAGGTTGAAAAAACCCCCGAACTTCTGCCCCACTCATACACAACGGCATCACAGCTCATGTGAGACTGGACTGGCCTTAAACCTGTGCTTTGGCGTGGGGCAGACAAGGGAATTTTTTTTCAACGCATAGATAAACTGTGTCTCCTACAGCCAACAAATCCGTCCCGAGGGGATTCGAACTCTGGTTGACAGGGTGCAAAGCGCACATCTAAACCAACTGGTCTAGCGTTCGCTTGCAAAGCCAAAACCATTTACAATTTAGAAGGAATGGAGTAGTCAATATGTAAGATCAAGTTCTACGAAGGCTATATACTACATAAATAATTTTTAGAGTCTATTTTTCCTCCAGGGGTGGCTCCATAAAAAACCATTTCTAGAAATGATTTCAGATATGTCCACCTTTAAAAAAATCGATTTTTCAGTTGGTTTCCAACCGTCTCTAGAAATGTCATCTATTTTTGCCTCTAAAGACATGGATAGAAACATCAACTGCCTTTAGAAATCAATTTCTAGAGGTGGGCCATTGTGACCCAGCCACCTCTAAAAATAGGGGAACAAAAAAAAATCATAGCATTCCTAAATAAAGTTGTATGAAGACGAGCTTTATATCAAAATCATAGACCTTGAAGAGATATACAAATTTGTAATTTGTAGTTGACAACTTTTCTATTTGAAATTGTTTATGGTCCCAAAAATATGTTTCAAGTTCTCAGATTTCAAAGTCATTTTTTATTGTTTCAATTCATGCAACGACGATGGAGACCGTCACTAGCAAAATTGTAGAACTCAATGAGATCTTAAATATTGTAGTTCAAACTTGTCTCATTTAAATTTGTTTATAGCCCAAAATATTTAATACAAGATTCGGGAAATTTAATACAAAATGATAGCTAGCACAATACTCCTTCTCACAAGTGATTGGTAGAGAAGGCTTGCCCGAGGTAGGGGGTCTTGTGAGGGTCTGATTGACTCGATCGTACTCGGGTCAATCATGATCCGCTTTTCACGGTGCTTCCCTGAGCCGACTCTCAAGGCGATCTCGGTCCCGACTATGATCTAGGCCGCCACACCGGTGTCCTGGACTGCTCCACCGGCGTCCACACCCCGCCCACCGACGTCTAGTAGGCGGCGGCCACCGCATATCGCCAGTTAGCTGTTCCCAGTGTGGCAGTGGCGGAGCTAGGATTTTGCAGCAGGGTATTCCAAGTATAAAAGCTTTTGTAATATAATTATGCAATATATTGAACCATAAGTCCATAACAGTAATCTTTCATCAATCAAGTACTAAATTAGAGGAGAAAATGAAATCCTGAGTAGAGAAATAGAGAATAGATATGGGGGCGTTCACCTCTAGCTTCCTTCCAAGCTCCAGCCTTCAACGCTGCCAGCCGCCCAGCCGAGTAGAGCTTGGGGCCGTCGGGGGAGGGTGCCGCCGGTGCGCCAGCTGAGACACTGCTGGACTTAGGCTCTTTGCCGAGTGTAATTCCACTCGGCAAAGTCGACTTCCCACTCAGCAAAGACTTTGCCGAGTGTGGCACTCAGCAAAGAGCGCACGGTAAATTTTTTCTCGGTAAAGGCTCTTTGTCGAGTGCCTTTTATCGTGGCGCTCGGCAAAGACTTTGCCGAGTGCCGGGAAGGCACTCGGCAAAGTAAAGTGGGCCGTCACGGGGCCGGGCCGTTAACGACAATTTTGCCGAGTGTCGGCCGGCAGCACTCGGCAAAATGTTTTTTTATTTTTTTTTCAAAAAACTTTGCCGAGTGTCACGGATCTGGGCACACGGCAAAGAGGTTTTTTCTTTTTTTAAAAAAACACTTTGCCGAGTGCCATTGCTAAGGCACTCGGCAAAGAAATTCTGAATTTTTTTAAAATACTTTGCTGAGTGCCATGGTCACGGCACTCGGCAAAGAAATTTTATATATTTTTTTAAAAAAATGCTTTGCCGAGTGCTATGGTCATGGCACTAGGCAAAAAGCCCGAAAATTACAATTTTTTATTTTTTACATTCCATTGTAATAGATAATATATATATATATCATCACAGCTATATCACCAACTTGCATTATATACCACAAGCACAAGCATAATTCATAAATCTATCACATGTCCATCACAAATCCATCACAAGTCTGTCGTAATCAAAGTTCAACATCAAAAGTTCATTATTACAAGTTCCACATCACAAACTTCAACATCCCTACTGCGGAGACTGTCACTGTGGCAGCTCGGACTGCGGTGAAGGATTGGCGGGATCAACCGTCGGTAACACATTAGCGGGATTGTTTGAACCTGCCGACGGAGGCTGCACAAAAAAGAAGAGATTGCATGTGTTAGACTCAAAATTGAAAATTTCAGAAGCACCTCCCCTACACGGGGAGGTTTCCAACCTGCAAGAAACAACGACACGAAGGCCGACAATCCCAACGGCACGAAGGCCGACAATCCTAATGGCACGAAGGCCGAAAATCACAACGGCACGAAGGCATTAAACTTTCATACACACAGGAGTGAAGTGAAGAACCGAAGCTAGATCTGGCAACTGCACTGGTACACCCAATGCTTGCCCCAGAGTTTGCATGATCTGCATTATTTCCGCCATCTGCTTCTGCGTGGCCTCCAGCTGAGCGGACAGGTGCGTGGTCGTCTCCTAACTTTGCCTACGTGTTTCTGCCAGCTCGGCCTGCAGTGCTTCACTCTAATATTTCAGTATTGCAAATCTGATCAATGTGTGTAAAGTTTAATGTACGACGAGTGAAATCGGAATTACCTGAATTTCATCGATCCGCGATAGTGTTGGAGTAGGCCATGCACGTATGGGAAGGCTGGAGCTCGTGCTCCGTGCCCTCACCTCGGAGAGAGAGGGTGCAGAGCTCAAGGAGGCGACGTCGTCTGCAATCCACAACCGCCCGTGCTTCCTGCCTTGTCCCAGCCTCACGATCACCTCTGTCTCAAGGGGCTCAGTGCTCAGATTGTAATCTGAGCCACGAAGCACCCTAACCGCCTGCATGTAGTCTCTGACTTTAGCGTGGATGGTCGGGGTCAGAGTAAGCCTGGGCCGGGGCATCCGGGTTGAAGGAGACACCAGATTTCACCGTGCCCATGTGGGACACAGCCCATGCCCCAAACTCCGACACCGACACGTCCGGGTTTGCCGCCTCCTGGGAGAAAGACGGCAAGATGATTAGAAATCAGGCAAAATTGAATGTTAGAAGAGATAAATGAAATCACATACGAGTGCTCGCTTGAATACGGGGAGGTTGCGGCTGCCTTGGTGGTGAGTTGGACCGGTCCTTAGGTTTCGCTTCTGCTTGCCTTTCTCGTGCTTTTCGATATACTTCGGGTCAAGGTACTTGTCCACGATCATCTCCCATGCTGGTCTATACGACATGCACCACGAGGGCGGCACCTACACATCATCAAGTGTTCGACATATAAGAAGATCAATTCTGAACCTACTTAATCTCAAAACAAATCAATATTATTCACTTACCTGAAGGTACTGCTCCTTGGACAGCATCACCTGCTTGCGCCGGCCTTGTCGAGGGGCTGTAGTAGTTTCGACCTGTAGTAGTCGACATGGGCCTAGAGTCGCACCTCGTAAATCATGTCGCCGACGTACTTATGACAGGCTCTGTGTGCTGTCTGATCCGCCATGTTCTCTGCACCATCTTCGGCCTTGAAAAACTTCTGCATACAAACACGATGTATCCGTGCATTATTTCAATAAAAGACTTAACCAATGGAGGAGATGTATTGAGCTATATTGTGAGAGACTTACCCAAAACTCCACCAAAACCGCTCCTGCTTGTTGCGCTGCTAGTCATCCGTGGCGAGCGCGTACCTGTCCCACGACCAGGCCATCTCCCGCTTCCCGTCTCCTACGTTCACAAGGCCGGGGAAGTATTTCCTGCACAGACATCCCAGGATGGTAGCGGAGGTGCGTGGGGGATCAAGAGCACCCGACAGAACTATCCAGCTCCTACATAAGTGATTAAGAAAAATTATCAGTTTCTCTTTTGAGTTGTGGTCTCACCACCTCCTCTCTGATACGATGGGCTTCACCATGGTGGATCCACCGGTGATAGCCCGGAGTAAATCCAAACTTCACAATATGTTTACCCAAGGTAACCCTATTTTTTCTTTTTCTGTTGTCACAACTGCTGCAGGGACAAACAACTAGAGATGCCTTGAGCACTCTCGCCAAATGCAATATTTAAGAAACCATTGACCTTGAATATAAACTGCATGTCGTAATCCTTCTCGTGTCTCTGACCCGTGTACATCCACTCACGGTCCTCCATCCTTTAACAAACGTATCATCATGTAATGTGACCATCAATTGCATCTACACGGTGTTCCTGCTCTCTAATAGGTGAGGATAGGTCCTAATCCCACCTGGGGATGCGTAGATGAGGTTAGTTTCCATGCTCCGCTCCTATGCGAGATAGAATTTCGGCAGCACCTCCTTGCTATTCTCCCGATACACGTCCTGCAAGGGAGAGTGTGTATCCGGAGAACAACAGGGGGTGATGCTGAAACCCCATCTCGGACCAGACCGGACCATGGAAACTAACCCATCTACGCATCCGCAGGCTATCAAAAAAACGTGGACAATCCGAAACAGATACGGTCGCAGATATGCAAAGATCTGCATACCTCCAACTGTATCTCTTTCAGACGGGAGACGCCTAACTAGGTTACGCGACCTAAGACCATGATACGGATAGAGGGGTTATACCTAGGGTGCCGGTGAGGTCAGGCTAGCGGGGCGGTGGCGAGTCGGTGCAGTGGCGCCACGACGCGGTTCAGGCAGACCCGCAACGCCGACGAAGACAATCGGGGTCACCGAGGTCCCTCTAACGAGTCCTCCTGCATAAAAAGGCAATACTTTAGTGACAATTGAAAATTTTGGCAGAACCTCCCCTGCACGAGGAGGTTTCAAAAACCTACAAAAAAGATTGGCACTAAGGCCAACATCCACAAACAACGGCTTGATGGCTGAAAACCACATACAACAACTATTACTACTAACAAGGGCTCGATGGCCGAGATCCATTGCATGATTTGAATAGAGAGGGAAGGGCGAACCTAGTGTGCTCGTCGACGGTGATGGTGCCGGAGCGGAGTCGGGAGCGGGGCGCCGAGGGCACGGCACTGCCGCTAACGAGGCGCGGACAGCGGCCGAGGCTCCTCCTCCCTTCTCCTTCCTTCTTCCTCCTCCCTTCTCCTCGCCACCTCCCTTCTCCTTCTTCCTCCTCCCTTCTCCTCTCCTCCCTCCCTTCTTCCTTCTTCCTCCTCCCTTCTCCCTTCTTCCTCCTCTTCTCCCCTTCCCTTCTCCCCTCCTCCCCTGCTCCTCCTACCTCCCGTGCTCCTCTGGGTCGCGCAGCCGGGGAAGGGGCGGCCGGGGCACGGCCACTGCTACCAGAAATGGGTGGCTGGGACCAGCCGGCCACCTTCGGGCGGCCGAGGCGAGGGGGGCCGGGGCGCGGCTGGTCGGGAGAGCGGGGACCGGTGGGGGCGCGGAGAGCGACCGGGGGCGTGGCGCGTCCGTCGGCCGGGGGCGGGGTGCGGCCGACGGCGGGGATTGGGCGGGGTGGGCGCGGGCAGGGGCGGGGATTGGGCGGGGTGGGCACGGGCAGGGGCGGGGATGGGCGAGGTGAGCGCGAGCGCGGGTGGGGATGGGCGGGGTGGGCGCGGGCGCGGGGGCGGGGCTCGCCGGCGGCGGCGGTTCCGCCGATGGGGGCGTGGCAGCGGCGGGGATGGGCGCGGGTGGGAGCTGGCAGCCGGCTGTGTGCGGGTTAGGGTTAGGGGTGGTTCTTTTAAGTTAGGTTTTTTATTTTTTTAATTAATCTTTGTCGAGTGCCCCCTGGGCCCAGCACTTAGCAAAGAGACAGTTTGTCGAGTGCCAGGGCTGGCACTCGGCAAATTTTTTTTGGTTTTTCCCTATTTTTTTGTAGACCTCCTACTGTGTTTAAAACTACATGTTCAAATTTGGTGAAATTTTGACTTTTTTTGATATATTTCATTAATTTATTTTGTTTCGTTGATTTTTACCGGATAATTCAAATTTGAACTGCAGGTGCACGGAATAATGGAATTTAGTGATTCAAAAAATGATATTCATGGTATTTAGTATATATTGATGCGGTATGCAGGAACTCACATGAAATTTTGAGCATCTTGTTCACGTAACATATCGAGGAACTTGCATAGAAAGTGTTTTTTAATTATATAAAATTCAAACGAAGTCTGAAAATCACGAAACTTGTCGAGGTGCCATGTTATCGCATGTGGAGGCTGTGGTAAAAAATTGTGAAGGTTTCGAGTAAGTTGTGACGTCGGATGCCTAAAAAATTAAGAAAGTTTTGAGCATCTTGATTACATGTGGAGATGTCTGAGTTTTCGCGCAAAATTCACGGCTACGCGGTCGACGGGATTCGAACTCGTGACCTCTCCCTCACACGATACCTCCTCCGCCACCTGCACTACACACTCACATGCGTTTATATGCCGTTTCGGTCACTCAAATATTATACTAAACCAAGTGAAAATTGATTGTGTGAGGCCCTAAACGAATTCAAATAAAAAAGTTGTCAACTACAAAGTTTCATAACCTTTCGAGCACTACATTTTTCATATAAAAAGTTTTTCCATTCGAGGTCTTTTGAAAAATTCAAATTTTAAAATTTTGAATTTCAAACGTAGTTTTGCATGACAAGATTAATTCAAATGAAAAAGTGGTCAACTATAATATTTCATAACTTTTCGAGATCTACAAACTTCATTTAGGAAGTTTTTCCATCCGAGGTCTTTTGAAAAATTCGAATTTTAAAATTTTGAATTTCAAACGTAGTTTTGCATGACAAGATGAATTCAAATGAAAAAGTGGTCAACTACAATGTTTCATAACTTTTTGAGATCTATAAACTTCATTTAGGAAGTTTTTCCATCCGAGGTCTTTTGAAAAATTTGAATTTTAAAATTTTAAAATTTTGAATTTCAAACGTAGATTTGCATGATAAGATGAATTCAAATTAAAAAGTGGTAAACTACAATGTTTCATAACCTTTCAAGATCTACAAACTTCATTTAGGAAGTTTTTCCATCCGAAATTATGGTGCTAACATTGTTCACAAATCTTATATATCTCTCTTGTAGTTTCATGAAACTACATGAGAGATATATAAATTTTGTGAACAACGTAATTATTACTTTGTCGAATGAAGAAATGGCCAATATAAAGTTTGTAGATCATGAGAAGTTATGAAACTTTGTAGTTGAAAACTTTTTTATTTGAATTCATTTAGGACACCAAAATGTGGTTTGAAAAATTGCTTTGTCGAGTGTTTTACTTTGGCACTCGGCAAAGAAGCCTTTGTCGAGTGTTTTTTTGGCACTCGGCAAAGAAACTTCTTTGCCGAGAGCTGTTTATCGGGCGCTCGGCAAAGCCTTCTTTGCCAAGTGCAGAGGCTTTGCCGAGTGTTTTTTATTTGGCTCTCGGCAAAGCCTTCTTTGCCGAAAAAAAACGCTCGGCAAAGCCTCCGGCGCTCGGCAAAGAAGCGCCCCTGCCGCCGTCCATGCCGGCGCCGTCGACCACATAGTCTTGTTCTCAAACCCTAATTTCCCCACTAGGGCTTCTGTGCCGCTTAGGTCATAGTGTTGGGATCGTTTTTGTGGCTGCTTTCTCTTGGATCGCAGTTTCACCCAGGTGTACCTCTCCGGTACCGGACCATGGCATCGGCTGGAGATGGAAGTCAGGATGGCCGTCCAACCTCTGGTGGAGGTGACGGAGGAGCCAAGGAGAATGTGGCGGATCTCATGATGAGGTTGAATCTCACAGAGGAGGAAGGAGTAGTCGCGGATTTCAGCGATGATGACGAGACTGCGGATCCAGTGCCGATGGAGTGGGCGGTGATAGGGAAGGTCCTATCGCCGTCCATCGTCCATGTTAGCACCGTTCGTGCAGCCATGAGGCTTGCGTGGGGTAACCCATGTGGACTGAAGCTCCGGGCGATCGGCGAGAAGAACAGCAACATGTTTGTTGCAGAGTTCAGGAGCAAGGTGGATTTGGAGAGGGTCATGGCAGGGGCGCCTTGGATGGTGGGTAGACATGGCGTGATCCTGAAGCAGTATGATGAACGGTTTAGTGCATCTGAAATTGTGTTTGATCGGATGGAGATTTGGGCTAGAATTCTAAACCTACCTCCGGGATGGATGAACCAACAGCGGGGAATTCATGCCATGAGTTTGTTGGGTAATGTGATTAAAATGGATGTTGACAGAGATGGGAAGGCTAGTGGAGCCTACCTGCGTGCTAGGGTGGCTGTGGAAATTGATAAACCTCTCCGCTGAGGTGTTCTTCTCTGAATGAGCAGGAGGATCCGAGGTGGTTTGATGTGCAGTATGAACGGCACCCCTTCTACTGTTTTGCATGTGGCATTATGGGCTATTCAGAAATTGAGTGCCCAAACCCAGCGCCTCAGAATGAATTCGGTAAACAGCCATATGATATCCAGTTAAGAGCACCAGAGGATCGCCGCAAGCATCCGCAATCCTTTGCTGATGCGGCAACGGAGTCCTGGGGAAGTGGCACTTCATCAGGTTTTAAACCTCCAAGAGCAGGGAGGACAGGAAGCGGGCGGTCAGCCAGGGGTGATGGTGGTTCATGCTACTCTTCATCAAGCCCTGTAAATAGTGGTGATCTCCTTTGAAGGCGCCTGATGGACCAACTGTGACGGGGAAGAAGCCTGCTGGGGGTTCTGTGGGGCGAAAACTGCAGATGTCTGATGAGGAGGACATACGGTTATCAGCCCAGAAAAGGAAGTCGAAGCAGGCAGCAGGGGCTGTGCAAACTCCGGATCTGAATCAACCCGCAGTGGTCTCCAATGCCATCGTTCCGGTTGGCCTAGTGAACTCTAGGGTGAACCAGATGGATGGAAGCACGGAGAGCAGTGGTGGCAGTTTGGAGGAGATTAAGAAGGAGCAACGGAGAGGGTCTTACAACCCACGATCGGCGGCGGCTACGAGCGACAGCCCCTGCCAGGCGCCATGAAACTCTTATGTCTGAACTCTGAACTGCCGGGGTTTGGGGCGACCCGAGGCAGTTCGTGAACTTCGCAGCCTTTGTGAGCTACATCGCCCATGGGTGATTTTTCTGTCTGAAACAAGGTTCTTTAGTGATCACGTTGACGGTTTGGTGCGGTCACTTGGCATGGCTGGAGACTATGGTGTGGGCTGCCTCGGCTGGGGTGGAGGGCTGGCTATGCTGTGGAGTCGGGACGTTCAAGTTAAACTGGAAAGTCTTGACAAACTGCATATCGATGTTACAGTGCAATTGGTGGCCTATCATATAGGAGCATGGAGATTCACGGGCTTCTATGGTGAGTCTAAGCGGGAGCTCCGACACAGGAGTTGGGATTTACTCAAACTTCTCAAGTCAAGGAGCAACTTGCCGTGGCTGTGTGTGGGAGATTTCAATGAAGTCCTGCATGCGAATGAACAATTTGGGGGTCAGGGGAGATCGGAGCGCCAGATGGATGGTTTTCGCGATGCGGTGGATTTCTGCGGTCTCTCTGACCTTGGGTATATTGGACTGCCGTACACCTGGGACAACAGACAGGAGGATGGCAGTAATATCAAGGTTCGTTTGGATAGAGGGCTAGCAAACTCTAGTTTCATGAACCTTTTCAATTCAGTTAAGGTGTGGCATGTTCAGACTATAGAATCGGATCATTGTTGCCTCATAGTGGAATGCACAAATGAGGGCAGCCGAAGACAAAGGAGGAAGCAGGCGTTCCACTATGAGAATATGTGGCGACGCGACCCCTCCTACAAGCATATGGTGGAATCAGACTAGGGGTCCATGGACAGCTCGGCCTCGCTGGAGCAACTGTCCATGAACCTGGGTTGTATATCGGGATCTATGAAGGCTTGGGAGTGCTCCACCTTTGGGTCAGTCCGGAGACAATTGGCATAGTTGCGGGCTGATCTGGAGAGGAAGAGGAAATCGAGTTTACACTCTGGACCATCAAGAAAGGAGCGCCGGCTAATGTCCAGCATCTCTGAACTCTTATCCAGGGAGGAGATTATGGAGAGACAACGCTCCTGAATCGAGTGGCTGAAGGAAGGGGATCGCAATACCTCTTTCTTTCAGGCAAAGTCAAAGGAGCGGGCCAAATCAAACTGTATCACAGCTCTGAGAATGGTGGATGGCAGTGTGGCGACATCCCAAGAAGAGCTAGAAGCGGGGGCCATGGAGTTTTATTCCAATTTGTTTACCAGGCAGGTGGTTCTTGATCCGGGACCTATATTAGCTTGTGTACCTGAG
Organism: Saccharum hybrid cultivar R570; assembly: GCA_038087645.1. Classification (NCBI taxonomy): domain Eukaryota; kingdom Viridiplantae; phylum Streptophyta; class Magnoliopsida; order Poales; family Poaceae; genus Saccharum; species Saccharum hybrid cultivar. Next base: position 4,926,452 of record JAQSUU010000423.1, read on the forward strand.
CGAGTCACAGCAGTGATGAATGAAATTCTTGCTGTGACCTTTTACAGCCGAGGAGATACGAGCGGCGGTGTTCATGATGGGGGCTAACAAGGCCCCAGGACCCAAGTAATAAATAGCGGTGGTAGCGGCCGTAATTGCACCCGCAATAGCGGTAGCGGTCCATTGCCGCTACCGCTATGAGGTAGCATTCTGAACTTTGCATCCTAGAACTTTGCGGCCGCAATTTTGAATAGCGAGCTGATATTGTGGCCGCAATTACGCATAGCAGGCCGCAATAGCATGGAAGCAAATAATCCTAATTAGTCCAGCCCACTATGACTCACACCCCAAATTCAAATACTCATGCATTGGTTGTGGAACTTAAAATTATTCATGATATATGCACTTAAAATTATTTATACTCATTATTCACGATATATGTACTTAAAATTATATGAGATTATCGGGTGCTACTATTGGAACTTATCGTCCGCAATATCACCCGCTATCCGCAATCCGCTACCACGACGTCAATCCGCTACCAAACCGCTATACGCTATTTATTAGCTTGCCAGGACCAGACGGGCTTACAGCTGGGTTCTATCAGTTTCATTGGGAGATCCTAGGGCCGAGAGTCACAGCAGCTGTTCTGGACTTCCTAAATGGTGGTGCTATGCCGGAATCGATTAATAACACTACCATAGTCCTTATACCGAAAGTCAAGAACCCGCAGGAGATGAAGCAGTTCCGTCCGATCTCTTTGTGTAACGTCATTAGCAAACAGGCTGCGTGGGTGTCTTGATGAGATTGTTTCTGAGGAGCAAAGCGCCTTCGTCCCGGGGCGTTTGATCATGGATAATGTCTTGGTGGCTTATGAATGTACCCACTACTTGCAGCGCAAGAAAGGGAAAACCGGAGCCTGTGCAATCAAATTAGACATGGCCAAGGCTTACGACCGAGTTGAGTGGGAGTATCTCCAGGGTATCATGCTGCGGCTGGGGTTTCAGGAGGCCTTTGTTTTGCTCGTGATGAGGTGCGTAATATTGGTTTCCTTCTCGATTAAAGTTAATGGTACACTGTCGTCTGTCTTCAGACCATCCAGAGGCATTCGGCAAGGAGACCCCATCTCTCCATACCAATGTTTTTCTAAACGCTAAACGGTAAACAGTCGGTCATCCTTCGTTTAGCGTTTAGACCGTTTAAACGGTCTAAACAGTTTTGTACAATAACAATAAAATATACATATTTATGTAGGTAAAAATAAAATTTGCTAGAACCCATACATATTTATACATGTAAAAATCAAATATTCTACCAAATAATCTTGTTGGAAGAAATCTAAATCCCACAACACTTCATATAATTATAATGTTAATTAGTTTCATGTTGATTGTGATAGACATAGTCTTTTAATTCACTTAATTATAGATTAAATGGTTGTTTAGCTCATTTAATCACGTTTAATCTGATTTTGTTTAGACCGTTTAGACGGGATTGAACGGTTTAAACGGGTTTAAACGGACCAACCGTTTAATTCACCGTTTAGGGCCTAAACAACACGGCTGACTTCTGTTTACTGTTTAAACGGTGTTTAAACGGACTAAACGGCCGTTTAGGTGAACAGTGCTCCATACTTGTTCCTTCTCTGCGCAGAAGGGCTGTCTTGTTTACTGAAGTCTGTCGATCCAATGCATCTATCTAGAGGTGTTCGCTAGGGTGTTCACACTCTTTGGGTGTCGCATCTTCTCTTTGCGGGTGATTGTATCGTCTTTTCAGAAGCGTCACAAAGGGGGGCGGTCAGACTGAGATCCTAGACGTGTACAGTCGGGGATCTGGGCAACTGATAAATAGAGATAAATCTGCAGTTTTCTTTAGCAAAAATTGTGATGATCACATGAAGCAGGCAGTCTGCCAAGAGCTTAATATTGATACGGAAGCTCTGTCGGACAAGTACCTAGGCTTACCAACAGCAGTAGGGCGGTCAACTGCTGAAGCTTTCGAGTTCATGGCCACAAGAATTAAAGGTCTTATTGGCACGTGGAGTGGCAGAGAAGCAAGTGGTGCAGGAAGGGAAGTTCTTCTAAAATCAGTGGCTCAGGCAGTCCCAACATATTCTATGAGTTGCTTCCTCCTGTCCAAGACCACTTGCAAAAAGATGAGATCAGCAATTGCAAACTATTGGTGGGGTAGCTCTGCCGACAGCAGTCGCATCCACTGGATGAGTTGGGAGCGGCTAACCCAGCATAAATCGTTTGGTGGCATGGGCTTTCGGGACCTCCATCTCTTCAACAAGGCGATGTTGGGGAAGCAGGGCTGGAGATTGATCACCCGCCAAGATAGTATCTGTGCTCGAATTCTAAAGAGGCGGTACTACCATGATGGCGAGTTCATGGACAGCAGCAGGAAAAAGCACGCCATGTGTGGCTAGCGTGCTGAAAATCCCACCTCTAGAAATCAGTTTCCATCCGTGAGTGAAAATAGATTATGTGGTCTGTATTAAATAGATCATTTTTGCTATATCAAATCAGATTTAAGGACTTGATTGCACAACTTTAGCTCAGAAGCTTAGGCTGCCAAGTAGTTTGTAGACTAGGCTTAAGAGGTTTAGATATTTATATTCACCCTATAAGCTATCATCAAAATGATCTATGGATTGGTGTGGTTGACATTACCCAAGGAATAAACTATTAGTACTGATTAATGATTACCATTACATCCCAATTTTATTTTATTGATAAATGGTGCCACATAGTTTCTAATAACTGCATTGCATCCTGGTACAGGCTGTAGGAGGCTATATATAGGGAATAGGGTAGGAAGTCCTTTGGTAAGAAAGATGCGTCTAAAGATGAAATTTTCTAACCCTTTCAGCCCATAAGAATCCAAATGTTAAATTTGCCTCGCATGTAAAATTGTTCCAGATGTTGCTTGAGCATTTTAAATTGATATTGTCATTTTGCGTTTCTTATTATATCTTTTATATCATTTATTAGTTTACCGCCAGTAGGATTTTTTGCCTTTGGTTATTCAACCCTCCCATAGACCCGTTTCTGGCTCCGTCACGGATTCTAACGTCACTAAAAAAATTCTGGAGTTTGATGGTCTACAGCCCTGTCATCTGTCTGATAACAATATCCCCAGGAAAAGTCATATATATATGTCATATGTGTGCAAACTTGTGAGGGGTCAAATGGTCAATGGTCCCTTAGGAGTTGTTTAAATTGCTGTTGTGAGGGGTCGTGCTACTGATGCACATTTGCCTTGCTTGTCTACATACTGATATTATCAATCTCGCATTGTGATCTTGCATAAGTACAAACATGGCTGCCAATTGCCATTGTACTGACTTTGGTTTTGGTATAATTTGCAGGGTTCACCGAGGAGCCTATCCGGGCGTGCTGCGGCGGAGGCGGGCCATACAACTACAACCCTGGAGCAGCCTGTGGCTCACCTGGCTCCACCGTTTGCCGTGAGCCGTCTGCGCATGTGCATTGGGACGGCATTCACTTGACCGAGGCCGCCTACAAGTACATCGCCAATGGTTGGCTGAATGGGCTTTACGCCTATCCCTCCATCCTGGACTTGCTGCAATAGGTTAATGCAAATCTTGTTTCACCCGTCAACAGTTTCAGAGTAGTCGTGCACGACTTTTTTGGTTACCAAAACATAGGTAACACTAACACTTGATCTTGAGATGGATGAGAGAGTTGGCTTTTGACTAAAGTTTGTAAGTGATGATTAGACCCGTCATTTGCAAAAAGCATTACCCAATTCTCAACATGACACAATTCCTAAGCATGATAGCCATTCGGTGTTGAAGATGGAGCAGATTCTGCAATTAAGACAGAATGCGCTATTCTGGTTCTCATGAATTCATGGAAACAGGGCACAACGTGAATCATTTTTTGAAGGAAGTCGGCAGGGAACTCCCCTACCTAATTTATTTTCCATTAAAGAAGATTGAATATTAGCTGTGTTATTAAGCCACTTGAAGAGAGGTGATGCTAGCAAAGAGCCTATTAGCTGTATGCCTGTGTGCATGCTTTCTTGGAACTGAAAGTGCCAGATCCCTGTCATGAAATAGGGCTTGAACCTCGGTTAGCTGTTCAGAGGTTAGAGAGGAGGGTTTGGGTTTCTGGTAAAGGAGAACTGAGGAAAACTTGTTTGCAGGTGGCTGTAGTTCCAAAGATCTTTCCAAAATAGCGAGTTAACCTCTACTGAGCAGCAGGCCCAGAAGCCTGTAGGAATCAGAGAGGTATGCCACTGAGCTGGGCTCCTGGCATGGGGTGGAGTAACGTTGGCTCATCAACATGCCTTTATACTCATCAACGTGACAGTCATCAACATGGATCTCAGAAAGTGAAGCCAATTCTTCTTTCTACCCTTTATACTCTTCGAGTAAACGATAAAAATACAAACATTATCCAAGGTTACATTGATCTCTTCGTGCACTTCGGAGTTCATAGCAACCAGACAACAGTTACTGCAACCGACCACCACACACGCCCATCTTTTTTCCCCCCTTTTCCTTTTTTGGTAGGAACGCGTTCTTCTTTTGAAGTTTTTACAAACTAATAGTACTATACACCCTTCAACTACCACACACCACTGTACATGTGTCAAGGAACACAAAAATGTATCGTCAAGCATCACATCCAAGAATGAAAAATCCACCAATTGGTTATGTATCGAAACTGAGATTTCCTGCTTCCCGCAAAGCGCAGCTCAGTATTCCAGTGTCTATACCATATCTCCTAATATGCCTTTTCCCATTTTTTTTGTTTCCCTCATTTGGACGAAAAAGTTCGACTCTTAGGTCGTGGTGGCCTCGCTTCATGCTCAGGGGCATCACTCCTGCCACTGTTATTCTTGCCCCGCAGTGGCTCAGTTTCTGAACTCTCAGGGTTTCGGTTTTGTCGGTGTCTCCTTTCCTGCAAACCCAGTGACAAATGTTACTCTTGTATAACAGTATAACACTAATTAAAACACAGCCATGCACTAGGTATATGCTAAGCATCAATGTCACACTGAATGTTAAGTACAAAAAAGGTGATTTAACAGGTGCACTACGCCCCGATACTCCAGGCAGGGGCCATATCCCGTATCAGATGCAGATATGCCGCCAATATGCATTTGATACATCCATGAAGTATACAAAATAAAAACAAAACTCCAAACGGTCCAACCCAGAACAGCTATGCATTAGGCAGCTCCCACCACTCCCCCACACTACCACCAGGAGGCTAACCATGCCATCGCTGACTTACCTTCCAACTTAAGTCATCATTCGTTTAGGAGTTTATCTTCTCTAAGTTAGGAATGATCGGATCACATCTATAAAATCCCATCTATAGTTCATAAAGAGAGGGCATGCATCATACTAGTTCATGAGCAACAGTAAAGAGTTAAGCTTCTTCTCTTCTCTCTCTCCAGCCTCCTCCCTCCCTTTGCTGCTGCCCTAGCTGTTGGCCTCCATGGCCCTGGCCACCTCCACCATACCCAATAAACCTAGATTGTGACAGTTCTACATGGAATTAAATAAACAAATTCAAACCTCTTGAGGTATGGGTTCGTTAGAATCCAACATCCGGACCACCTGGTCCATGCTAGGCCTCTTCTCAGCATTCAAATCGATACACCTCAGAGCAGTCAAAAGGGCACGTTTCAGCTCCTTTGTCGAAGGTCTTCTCTCCAGGTTTGGGTCTACCACTTCTTCAGAACGTCTGTTGGCAACCATCATTTTAAGCCAGTCAACTAGGTTTACCTACAGGTGAGCAGCAACACATTAGAACATGGAGGGATTATCAAATATAACAGTTTGCTATTTATCAGCTGATACCTTATCTTCTTCAGTGAGTTGTAAGATACTTTTATTAACCTGAAAATTCTACATGCAACTTTTGCACAAAAGTTGAAGGATGTTTGCAGGTAGAAAAGATTCCATATGCATCCGCCCATATGAACTACTCCCTCCGGTTTTAAATATATAACATCAGGACCAATTTAATTAGTACAAAAAGAACTAATTAAGTTGGTCCTGATGTTATATATTTAATCCAGATGGAGTACATCAGTAGGCTGAGCTTTATGGATGTAGCAGCAGTGAAATCATAGATTGGAGAAACAGGAATACAAGATAAAAGGTACATGATAATACTAAGTGGCATCGATCCATCCACATTGACTTCATAAAGCTACTTGATAAGCTGACGTTCTAACAACTTCAGAGATTTTTTTTGCTAAGGCATATAAACATGATTCAAAACTTAATGCTGCATTTGGGGTAGACAGTCTTGTTTGTTAAGAGTTATTACTAAACCTTCCATGCTTTTATGTTGATGAAGAATAGTTAACAATTGCCACAGAAATTAAGAAAAGGTCAAGTCACAGAAGATAAACTGACCAATAAGGATGCTGGAGATTATTAGAAAAGGATATTTGACAAGTATTACCTCATTTGTAGGGCGATCATAGTCGATTGGATCTCTACCTGTAATAGCTTCCAACAGAACAACCCCAAAGCTATAGACATCACTCTTTTCATTTAGAAGTCCACTGTTAGCATATTCAGGTGCAACATAGCTGTGAAGGAATAAAGCAAATATTGAGTAAAACTATTGAATAGCAACATTTTTCTCAAAATTACAGTGGGCAAGATTTGCTGAACATACAAAGAGAAAGTGCCTCAGATATACAACAGTACCAAAAACTTACCCAAAGGTACCCATAACTCGTGTAGCAATATGACTTTTACCAGCACCAAGCATCTTGGCCAAACCAAAGTCTGATATTTTGGCATTAAACTCATCGTCAATCAAGATATTGCTGGACTTGATGTCACGGTGCACAACTTTTGGTTCAATTGCCTCATGTAAGTAAGCAAGGCTGTAGATTTAGCACTCTATATCAAATTTATGTTTTACAACCAGTGACAGATAGCCAAGAAAATAGGATCTATCTAATCGCCAAACAGGGGATGGCTATGTTATTCAAAATAAAGACAACAATAGTTTAATATAATCATGATGAAAATAATAAAATGATCCCAGAAAACGATAAGAATCATAAGACAGTCTCACAAAAAATGATATGACCCACGAGATAGTGACAAGGACTGCTTCAGAGCTGATCTGGGTCAAAACTTATATTTGTGCACAACAGTATAGATGATGATTCCAAGTGACTAGTAAACATAGCACCTAATCAAGAAGTTGCTACGATTGAGATGTACAACAATCAGATTTGCCGTTTGGTTAGCCTTCGATATTAAGTGGTACAGATCCAGTCAATTCACACTTTGTATAATCTTTGGATTACAAAAATGGTATGAAAATGGCATTGCTGAAACAAAAACAATAAAAAAATCAGATTATATTCGGTTAAGGAGTTACTCACGCCTTTGCAGTTCCCAAAAGGATTTTCATGCGAGCCAACCAAGTGAGAGAACTGTACTGGGACAATTCCCCGTGGAGCCAACTTTCAAGATTTCCATTATTCACATACTCATACACAAGCATCCTGGTTGCATATACAAGTCAAGTAATTCCGGTTAATGACTTCCCTTTCTCTTTATTACCATAATGCATAGGACACCATATTTTAGAGAAAATTGAAAAGGGTGTCTTCGTGTTCTTACCTTTGAGTACCCTCAACACAGTAACCCAAAAGGCGGACCAAATTCTTGTGACGGACATGGCCAATTGCCTCAACTTCCACTCTGAATTCTCTCTCAGCCTGTCCTCTGCACATGACAGTTGTATTATAAGAAAGAAAGCAGAATGGTAAAGGCATGTACTGCCACAGCATCAATCAAAAACTGCTACAGAAAAAGGCTCACAAATTGTTAAGGATTTTCTTGACAGCAACTGGGGTGCCATTTGATAATCTGCCACGATAAACAACACCATATCCACCCTCACCAATTACATTATCCTTTGCAAAACGGTTGGTTGCAAGCTCTAGATCTCTGAGGGTGAACCAATGGCCCCAACCAAGATAAGAAAATTCAGGTAAGCCTGCCAATGGTGCAGAGTCAACAGTAGCGTGCGTTGAAGACTGTTCATCGGCAGAAACAATCTGAGTTCCCTCGCAGCCATCCGAAATGGGAAAAGAACTAGAGACATTGTTCTCTTCTCTTTGTTTCAACTTTTCCTCCTGGGCCAACTGAATTGCATCTCTATCAACAGATTCAACAGGCTCAGGCTCATTCTGAATAGTGAGTAGAAGCCCATCATGTACAACAAAATCATTGGCTGGAAATTGGTCCACCATCCCCACTTCCTTGATATCTTTGTATGCTGGAGGTATCTGGTGCATTCGACGGTCCTTGAGTGGCTTGCGCGACCTCTTGATACAACTTTGAATGGTAAGGCATATGAGAAGAATGAGAAGAATACCCAAGAGGGACGCTCCGACAGCGATTCCAATCACAACCCAAAGTTTAAGGCCAAAGACAATTGTTTTCTCATGTAGGGATTCGGTTAGACTGGAGTTTGATGACATTTTTTTATATCATGAAATACCTGCAAGAGGATAAGAACATGTCACGAAAAAAATGGAAATATATAACAATTAACAAGATTGCGATTGCAGTGTAGGCTGAGCTGGTCCTAATGAAGGCGTTGCTCAACTGCTCCTTGAACAGATTACCAAATGGCACCCCAGTTGCTAATGAAGGCTGAATAGCGTGACATACTAATTAATCAGGAGAAAGCAACATTGTAACCGCCTAAGGACAAGACCAACCAAAAGTCTTTTGTGGACTCTGTATCTACATGTACATTCAGAGGGGTGTCAGGTCCTCTTTAATTTTAAGCAATTGCATTTCCACAACCGAAGCAGCCCAATTATTAAAGTTAAATTTCCTATTAGATTAGTTTGTTCAACAATCCTTAAAACATCAAAAGGCGGATCATTTATAGTAGCAGGCCATGTCAGTTTACAACAATACAAATCTAACCCTAGCAATCCCTACTTGCTTGGTGGATAAACAGCACTAGCTGCTATTAACTATAAGCATTTGAGCAATCTCTTTTCAAGACCATCGAAAATTGCAGAAGCAGACGGCGTACACCAAAGAGAAGCTGTTAGTGAGGCACTTACAGTTAAAGGTTGGCGCGGCAAAAAAAATTCCAGTCTTTACTGGAGAAGCTCAGCAATGACGGCGGATGCAAGCCATCCTAAATCTGAGTGGGCTCATCAGTGTCGGTCCGGGCGCAGGACACGGGAGTTGAGTTGAACCCAAACAAGTCCTGCTGCGACTTCGATCTTGAGTGCCGGAGAAGTAATCAAACCACGGATGACGCAGACACGCAGCTCTCAAATCCACACCAACCTGAATGCAGAGAGCAAAAGGGAGAGATTTGGATCTGAACGCGAAGAAGAAGCGAATCCATCCAAGAAAAGCAAGCGAGGAGCTTTTGCTTACTGGCCAACAGCAATGGGCAAAGACGAAAGCCAATCCACGTACGGATGGGCGGATCTGCACTCCACCACCACCGCCACCGCCACCGCCACCACTGGACGACGAGACGAGACGAGAAGAGAGCCGCGGCGTCCGTCGCGTGGAGGATCCAGGCCAGCACCAGCCGAGAGAGGGAGGGACCGGTACTGGCACTGGCAGGCGGCCTCGTGCCGGGCCGTGCTCGTTTTGGAATTTCTAGAGGCGTGCGTGCTGGGGGAGTGCGTGGGGGCGGTTGGCAGGTCGATCGCAGCCACCTTCCGAGTTCCGACGGTCGGTCGCTCCCCTGCGCCTGCTAGTGCCCCCCTGCGTGACGTGCCGCACTTGCTTCGTTTACAAATTTTCACGGCACGTCCACGCATCTTTACTTCCTCAGCAATACTGCCGGCTGCAGCTGGTTCAGCTGGACGCGCGTCACGCGCGCCGGAGTGCTGCCGGCGGACCTGGAAGTGAGGTGCAAGGGAGACCGACGGAGCTGCTGCCAGTGCGGGAGTGCCTCGCTCTGGCTCAGTTCGCGTCACGTAGCGCCGCAGTAAACGTGAAGTAAAGCGGACGCCGTGACGCTTTCCGACGCGGAAGCAACCCCATCGTCGTCGGCCATCGATACGGCCCGGGTTCAGTCGGGGGGCAGGTGTGGCGTGGATCTTGTGTGACAAAGAAAGGAAGGGTATAGAAGGAACAATGCGATAGAATATAAGATGAGAGAATTCCTGTAGTGATGGGTAAGGTCCAACTAACACGAGTGCGCATCTTAGATAGGCTGTTGTTGTCTTGTTTACTTCCTGCACTGTATATACGATTCTCTCCATTAGATTATGTATTATGGATATGCCATCGGATCTTCTGGGTGACAGCAACGCAACGTCATACGCTTCGTTGATCTCATTACTCTCAAGGCGTCCTCGTGTGGTCTAGGACTGGCGGCCAAGCTTGGCCAAACGAATGGATTTTTGAAACCTGATTTTTTTAAAACTAACTTTTTGATAAGGAAAAACATGAGTAGTGTCTCAATGTGTATCACTAGACTATATTCCAACTACCTAGCTCGTCCTTATATAAAAAAAAAAGTACCTAGCTCGAGTGCTGCTCGCCTCGTATACAAGTCGCCAAATTATTTGAGTAAAGGGAACAAGGAGCATCTTCGAGAGTTCTCTAATCCCTTCATAGGTTTTTAGTAAAATGAGAAAAAAAACTCTCCACCAACTTCTAATCCATAATCCTAATCTTTTAGACATTAGGAAAAATCACTCTATTCCGCGTAAAGTTAGAGCATCTTCAAGAGTACCCAATATTTTTCTTCCTAAGACATGAAGTTTTACAACTCCTAAAAAAGTATTGGAAGGAATAAAGAAGGCCATCTCCAAGAGTTTCTAATCATCTACTCCTAAAATATAGAAGACAATTTTACATCAGGAATTCTATACTATTCCTAAATTATTTTAACCACTTTTATATATTCTTTCTCTCTTGTACATTTGCATCACGAACCTTTTTTTCCACCCTTCCATCTTTAGATTGGCCGACAAACATGAGCGGAAGAGAGAAGGTACACGTAACTTGGAAGCGCGTAACTTTACGCGGAACAGGGTTTCTTCTCATTTTGCTAAAAACCAAGGATTAGGAATGGATTTAGGGAACTCTTGGGGATGCTCTTATGCGCTTCTGAGTCGTGCATATCTTCTCTCTCCCGCGCGTGTTTGTCGGCTAATCTAAAGGTGGAAGGGCGTAGAAAGAATAAAGAGTAAGAAATGATTCCTGATGCAAATGTACAAGAGAAAAAGAATATATAAAAGTGATTAGGTTAATTTAAAAATAGTATAGGATTCCTGATATAAAATTATATTTTATATTTTAGGAGTGGATTATTAGAAACTCTTAGAGATGACCTTCTTTATTCTTTTCAATACTTTTTTAGGAATTTTAGAACTTCATGTTTTTAGGAAGAAAATATTGGGGAGATGTTCATCCCAATGGGCAATGGCCAGCACCCATGAAAAGATTTAGTTGAAAAATATCATGATTTGACCTTTAATTTCATGAGACAAGAAAACCCAAGGAAAGAAGAACATTGGGACAACAACAAGAAGATTTAGTGTGCTCATGTGACAGATTAAGAATCATGTTGTTAAATTGTCACACATGTCCTAGCATTCAACTCCACCAAGAAAATCAACTCAAATGGGAGGCAAAATGACGAAGTCAAAATTCATAAAAATAGCTTTTTATTAATATAAATAAATTTTAAAAAGAAAGGAAACCTGAAGGAGGGGCTTTGAGACAACCTGAATTCTCCAACATAAGGGTGATTGTAAAAAGAAAGGAAAGACACACGAATGAACTTAGTTCGATTCTAGAACAACTACCGTTTCTCAACAGTGATGCCAGAAAGCTTGTTAGTGTTTGTTAACGCATACAAAAAAAATCCATAAGCGCATGAATACTGATGTAGCTTTCACTTGGGAGTACTCAAATATCGATAACCATGAGAAACCTGAAGTGAACTAGCAATGAATCGCAAATCCAAAGATAGAAAAGATGAAATGTTTTTGGTGGGTAGAGAGGGATTTCTAAGGTTTCCCTATATGACTTGATAATCAAGGATCAGACTTACTTAGGGCCTATTTGGATGGGCTCCGTGTGGCTCTGGCTCCACAACTCTAGCAGTACTGTGGAGGAGCCATCCGAGCCCCAAATGTGTATCTTCTCCAGCTAGCTTCTTCATTTTTTCAGTGTGTTTTGGCCGGAGCTGAAGCCGTTTTGGCTCCTAAACAATGATCTACATGGTAGAACAATGCGGCACAGTAATCCAGCAGAAGGAGCCGGAGCACCTAGGAGATGTGCCAACGGGCACTTAACTTCTTTACATTGGAGCAGCAGTTCCTCTCCAACCCTTAAGGGGGATGAGAAAAAGGTGGTCGGGCTAAGGCTGCCAAAAACTCTATGAGAACACCAATTCGACACATGGTGGATTACAAAGACCTAACAGAGGTGTCACCTCTGGAGTTACCACAACTATTAATGGGATTGGACGCAAACTCAAGTAAACACTAACCTAGACACCACGTGTATGCTAACGCTTACTACTCTAATTCAACGTTAAAACTAAAGCACCCGATGTGAGCAGAGATCTCGTAAGTAAAGTAAAAGCTGAATTTAATTATTAAATAGAAAAACAAGAGATACTTGAGTAATATTCCTATGTTGCTTGAAGACCGACTACACCCACCGAGGTACAAAGTCAAGGAGGATCTGGTAGGACCGGCTCCTCCCTAGCTCACTCTCGTCACCTCTCTCCCTGTTCTCTAGATACTGCAACTGGATGGAGACGATCCAAAGGCACACTACTACAAAATATGTGGAAGAATTGAAGCTCAATTGTGTGTTACAAGTCAGGGAAAGGGTTTCTATTTATAGTGGATGGTTACTTGGGAGAGTGGAGATGGTGAGCCCTTCAATCCGTATGACAACCCATCCAAACCATTCCTTCCAACCGACCTTGATTGATCCACAACGTAGAAGACTTCCTTAGGTCGATACTAACTGCTAGAGGTGATTGAACCGATTTGGCAAAACCCCTAGGTCAGACGACCCACTATTGGGTCACCCGACCCTACACTACTACAACAAGCTTTATGGAGGCGGGCATTGCAACCGCCTCCAATCAAAGGTTACATTAATGGAGACCTACGGAGGCGAGGCGGTTGCATTACGCGCCTCTGTTAATCTATTAACGGAGGCAACCATTTTAAGGTGCCCGTCACCGTTAATCCCATTAACCGAGGTGGGCGTCTTAACATGCCCGCCTTCGTTAATGTTCTCCAGAAAACCCAAAAAACCAAAAAAACTCGCAACTTTGGATAGGTAAACCCACGACCTGACACTCAACACTACCGTATCTCTACCACTGCACCACACACTTATTAATGTCTATATATAATATGTTATTATTTTATATCAATATTTTGTAATCTTATATTGGATATTTTGGCTACTAAATGAACTCAAACAAAAAACTTTTAACTACAAAGTTTTAAATCTTATCAAGTACAACTTTGGTATAGAATGTATTTCCATCAGAGAAAGTCTGAAAAATTCAAAAAATTAAGTCTCAAAACATGTAAATTTCAAACACATATTTGAGATTGTAGATGACTTTAAATCAAAAACTTGTTAATATCAAACATGTAGATCAGGTCGGCCACTAGAACTTTGCTAGTAACTATGTGAACATTTGTGATCATTTAGGAATTCTAAATTTTAAATTTCAAAATCTATAACCTTTGAACACATATTTGGGACTCTAAACATCTTCAAATTAAAACTTTTCAACTATAAAGATGTAGATTCTATTGAAAACTATAACTTTTGTATAGACCATATCAACATTCGAGATCATTTGATAATTTTAAATTTAGAAATTCAAAATTTATGCACTTACAACAATACTTTGGGACCCTAAACAGTCTCAATTCAAAAAAATTTCAAATATAAAGTTGTAGATTTCGTCGAGAGCTATAATTTTGATATAAAGTTTCTCTTCATCCGCATTCATATGAAAAAGTTATGAATTATTTTTTGTTGCAATCATTAATCAAGATGGATATCTTAAGACGTCCACCTCCGTAAATCAATTTACGGAGGAGGACACTTTGTACAACCACCTCCGAAAATAATTGATTAATGGAGGCAGACGTCTTAAGTTGCTCGGCTTGGTTAATGGATTAACGGAGACGGACGCCTAATGTTGCCCGCCTCTGTTAAGCATTAACCAAGGCATGCGCTTGGCCGGCGGCCCTGCCACCGATTAACGGAGGTGGTTGACCAGCCTGCCCGCCTTAGATAATAAAATGACACTGCCTCGCAATATCATTTCTATAGTAGTGCTAGGATCCACCGCCTCGGCTCCTCTACGGTCCAGATGTTCCCTCAGTTCTCTATGACTACTGCTGGAAGTTGTTTGGACACATTGCCACATCACTCAAAGTAGTTAGGGGTCGCCCAAAGTGACCTAGAAGCCTTCGCCATCCATCTTTGGTCAGTGGGATGATCTACGACCCATATGAAGTGTGGTATACGAGTTGGTTGAAGTTGAAGTGCGTTGATCTATTGGATGGCCCATGGATCCGTGTGACTTCCACTTGGCATCATTGTGTCCATTGATACAAACTGACATGGATTCAACATGTGAGATGCATCTTGAGTGTGTTTTTTTGGCTTGTGTTGCGGATGGATGATGTGGAGGGAGGTGGGCCAGGTCAGGCGACCATGGTAGGGTTGATCAACCCCACTATAGGTGGGCCCTGGCCATCCTTCGCTACCCCATGTGCTCCACATGTTGTTTCCTTCATGTTTTGCATATTTTCCCCTACATAACAAAATCTCTAAGTACACATGGAACCATATTAATTTGAAACAAAACACTGCCTTAGTGTTGGTTTTACTTGTATTTTATTGATATGTTGGTAGATAGAAAAACATTTAGTATCCATCGACAATGATGACTTCGATTGTAACGGCCACACCCTTGGTTCTCATCTTGTGAAGCATCGTCTTCACTCCTATCAATTGAATCACTTCTTCATCATTGGAGGAGGAGGTGGAGTCTTGATCATTACCTTCATCATCTTCATCATCATCCTCTTCCTCATCTTCATCATCACTTGAGGAACTTGAGCTTGTTTTAGTTTGCTTCTTGCACTTTATCTTCTTGTGCTCATCACAAGTGAGAGCTATGATTTTGCTTGATGAAGCGGCTTCTTCTTGACCCATCTTCCGTGACATATCAAATGCCACTAACTTGCCAATGACAAGTGTCAAGGTAATTGTGCTCAAGTCCTCCATGTTGTGGAGGATGGTGATGATCGATGCATATTTGTCATGTGGTAGCACGGAGATGATCTTGCTCATAATGTCCGCATCACCTAACTTTTTCAAACCTATAGTATTGAGCTTACTGAGAATTAGATTCAAACCTGAATACATATATCTCAAACAAACGTATGAATGTTTGTTTAGACAATGTTTTTGTTCATGGACATTGCTTGTACCATCATGGAGCTTATGCAACTTTAACCATATTTCATTTGCTTTTGTTATAGGGTGAACACTTAGTTAAAAAATTTCATGGTAAAAGATTCAAAAAAGCAATTTTAGCTATTGTATTTAGATGGATTTATTTTTCATCACTCATCGTGGAGTTTTTGGGATTCTTTAGGGGTTTTATCTCATCACGAGTTGCTCTCCAACCACCCAGATCTACTGCCTGAAGGTAGCAAGCCATTCTAGCACTCCAATAGGAAAAGTTAGTGATGCCAAAGTGTGGAGGCCCATAGGTATCCATCATTCACTCTGTAAATAACGTTAGCTCAACGACGATTAAGCCAAAGGTCCAAAAATGAGCAAACCGAATCTAATACCACTTGAAGGGATCGTGATGCCTAAGAGGGCGGAGGTGTGAACTAGGCTTTCTAAAGTCTACTTCTAAATTTTGGCCTCTAATTTCCACCTAGTCAAAACCTATGCAATAAAAGAATCTATATAGATGTGCAACTAAGGTTGCTAGGTGTGTTTCTATCTTTACCTTAAAAGAGTTATGTAACCGAAGTTCTAATCCTAATAGCTAGCCTAGCAAGCTAAACTAGAAAGGTAAGCATACAACCTAAGCATACAATAATTGTAAATGTGAAAGCTTAATGGTAGAGAATGCAAATTCCCATTCGACAATGCTGGTATTTTTACTGTGCTGAGGTATTGAGAAGCTCCTCGCTTCCCCCTAGTCCTCGTTGGAGCCCCTCACAAGGAAGCTCTCGCAAGGTCCAAGCTCCAGCCAGGTAACTTCATGGATAGCTTGTGGGTCTTTCCCACATTCAAGTGGGTCTCCGAGATGGTCTCTCCCAGATCGGTCTCCGCAGTCTTCACTATCGAGCTTCTGGCTAAAACGTTGTGGGTTTCGTTCTCTCTAGTACACTAGTGGCAGCCATACCATAAACATGGTTGGTGTGATCTCGCAAGAATACAAGCCCCTCCGAGTACAAAGATGGTGCATGCAAACAACGAGTGGTAAGAGTATGCAAACATCACTAAACAGTCACTACTAGAAATGTGAAATTCCCTAATGGTGCATTTATCATCAGGTAAAACAAAAATACTGTCAGGAAATTCAAAAGCAATTTCCTTGACGGTACACCGCCAAGGAATAACCGTCAGGGCTAGCTTGACAGGGAAATAATCAAATGTCTAACGGTGCACTGCCAGGGAAATTGGTTTGTATTTTCCTGTCGGTACTAAACTAGAAGGGTAATTCGTAACCGTCAGGAATTAAATCATTACTTTGTCGGTTTCAACCATCAAAAAACATATAACACCGACAGGGAAATGATTACCCTGACGGTGTAGCCACTGACATGATATAGGGACAATTATCCTGTCCATCGTTCACCGTAAAAAAAATTCACTGTCGGTTTTGATTTTCCCTGTCGACTTGTGACCATCAGAATATATTAATTTTTATATTGTTTATACAATCAGTAAGGAATATACCAGCTTGACTTGCATAATTGCATCACAAAAATGATTCAATTGATATTGACTTTTCAAGTCAACCAAGATACACTGGTTCGACATCACATAAATTACAAATAAGCTGTCCAAACATATGACATCTATGCAATAGTATTCTTGTTTGAGCAGTGTCATGCTAGTACTGAATTTATCTACATGCTAACTAATTACTAAGGCCCCGTTTGGGAGGGCTTCTCCACTGATTTCTGGAGTAATTTGGAGCCGTTTTCTACCAAATGGGGTAAAATAAAATGGCTTCAGGTAAGGAGCCCCTTAAAACTTGTTGAGACAAAGAAAAGATGAGGGGTGGAGCCAAAAGTAGTGGCTTCACCTGGCTTCACCATGCCTACGTGGAGGCTAATGGGACCAAATCCCGGATTACCCTTGGCCAGGTTCGGTGTTGACGATGGTTATCTACCATAATAAAGGGTTAAAATAAATATATAAAGGGCTAATAAATGATCACCAACATAGGTTTAGGGTGTCAACTAACGAAATTCCACGAGTTTTGGTGAATCTATATTTGGAGGGGGGTTATCAGAATAATTCAGGAATTGATATCTTCCACGAGAAGGAACCCACGTCAATTGGCCTAATCTCCACGTCACGAATACACAAGAAGCTTCTAGAGGACACTAGAGGACTCCACGAGGAGGGCCAACACGAGGCGCCGCCAGGTGGGGCCGACCGGCCCCTGGCCGCCGCCCCACAGCTCCTTTCTTTGCAAGCTACTTCAACCACCTCCAAGGATGCATCCTAACCCTACGTGAAGGTCGGTTTGATCCAAGGGCCACAGTTCCAAGCTCTGGGCTATATAAACGAGGCCCCAGACCCCCCTCCAAAGGGGAATTCATTCAATCAATCATCAACCAGAAAGCAGAAGACCAACCAGCAACTCTCATCTCCTTAGAGCTCCATCAGATCTAGGCATAGCTAGATTAGAATTAGAAGTAGAGGAGTCAAGCAGCCTTGGGGTCCAGATCTAGTCAAGAGGAGCTTGGTAAATCCAGTTCTTCTCTCTTGTATCAACATTGTTCTTCAGATATTCATCTAGTTCATCAGTTCTTCTAGTTCTTGATCTAGTTCATGTTCTAGTTCTTCATGTTCTAATTGTTTATGTTCTAGTTCGTAATTGTTCTAGTTCAACATTTTCTAGTTCTAGTTCATTGTTCTTGATCATTATTCTTGATACATTAGATATGATCTTGTTCTTCATCTATATTATATCCTTGATTATTATGAGATCAGTCTCCTTTGATTATATAGTTGGCATAGATAGTTTATCATTATGTTTATACACATGTTTGCAAAGCACTCACCTTATTGAGTCATGGGTGGGTGGTCAACATTGTGTAAGTGTGGTACTTATACATTATTTACCTGCAAATGCACTCTATACTCCGGGCCATGTGGTAGATCGTGGGTGTGACATTCCTATTGAGTCCTTTGTAGTCCACTCCCCGAGTGTAGAACTTAGTAGAACGCGGTCTTATTACTTAGTTGTTACTCTGTTTTTCAGCTTCGTAATGGAGATGTTCCTTGTTTATGGATATGAGATAACCTAGCCAATGATTGCCTGATATAATTGCACTAATCAATGTAGATTATGACTAATAGTTAACGGATTACTTAGGAGTTATTCTCTTACTTTATATTCTGATCAATGACTTGCCATAGTAGTACTGCTCTAAGGAATATCATCTGAATGAGCTGATTATCATATATTTTATCTCTTTTTATTTGATTGATTCCTGTTTGAGAGTAAAGGATAGTGATTTTGAATATTCATATCACATGTGTAGAGTAGCCTTTAATTAATATGTGCCCCTCTGTTTGTTCTCCTTTTGTTAAATATAAATAACGATACCTAGGATAAACTTGGGTGAAATGCTGCAACGGGTGTATTTATCTGTGTGCTTGAGGATATATATACTTTAATATCTTTATATAGTTAAGTGGCATGAGTACAATACAACCACACTCTTGGTGTCATGTTGGGGATGACAACCTAATGTGAGTGATGCTAAGAAGTGTCAACAAGCATTTCTGGCGCCGTTGCTGAGGAGGCAACAGAATGGCATACTAAGTTAGAAAAACATTCATAGGAGCATAAACACACTTCCACATCTAGGAACACTCTTACACATGTGATATTCAAATTACATCACTTATCCTTTACTCTAACAGGCTCACCCTATCTTTTGTCTAATTTTTTTTTATCTTATGCAGGGTGATGTATGACTAGTTTTGAACTCTCGACAAACTACATTGAGAACCCTGAAGCTCTAATCAGAAGAACAAGAGCAAAGGTCAAGAAGGCTCCAACCACTTTATCTGAGATCAACCAATTGAGAAGAAGCTTAACACCAGACTTTAAAGCCATGGTTGACCGATCACTCCGTGTATTCTCCACTCCAACCACTGCTATCATCAGGACTGGACCGACAATAAATGTGGGAGATAACGGATTTGAGCTCAAGCCTGCTTTGATCAACATGGTGCAAGCAAACCAATTTTGTGGAAAAGCACATGAAGATGCGAGTGCTCATCTCCAACACTTTTTGGAGATTTGTAGCACCTTCACCATCAAGGGAGTTGCAAGAGACGCCATATTGCTCCACTTGTTCCCTTTCTCACTCCTAGGAAAAGCAAAGCAATGGTTTACGCCAACAAGGACAAGAATACCACATGGTCGATCTGTGCTACTGCTTTTCTAGCAAAATTCTTTCCAGTGGGGAAGACAAATGCTCTACGTGCGAAGATTTCAACCTTCCAGCAACAACACGATGAATCAATCCCTGAAGCCTAGAAACGCTTTCAAGATTACATATCAGAATGCCCTCACCATGGGATGGAGAATTGGCTGCTCATGCAGACATTCTACCATGGGCTCACTTCGAGTACCCATGAGAATGTGGATGCAGCTACTGGAGGATCATTCTTATCGCTCAATATCACTAAAGCAACCACTCTGATTGAGAAGATGGCCTCTAACCAGGGATGGAACGAGGAACGCACTCAACCTTGCAAGAGAGGAGGAATGCATCAATTAAAGGAAGTAGACATGTTGTCTGCCAAGATAGACCTGCTCATGAAGAAGTTCGATGAACGCACCACTGAGAAGAACGAAGTCACGCACATCCACGATTCTCGCATGACTTGTGAAGAGTGTGGAGGCACTGGCCACTCAGGGAGCAACTGCCCTGAGATTCAAGAGGATGTGAACTACATCAACAACAACTTCAACAATCGTCCTCAACAAAATCAAGGATGGAATCAGCAATCAAGGCCTAATTACTCAGGTAACTACCAAGGTAATAATCTTAATAATAACTTTAATCAACCACCCTTGAGAGAAATGATTTCTAATCGGAATAAAGTTATTTATACTATGTCTAGAAAGATAACTTCCAATGATAAATTGCTTGAAAATATTAATACTAGAATGGATAGCTTTACTTCTGCCATAAAGAATCAACATAGCTTTAATAAAATGATAGAATCACAAATATCTCAGCTAGCAGCTTTTGTACCAGTGATCGAAAGAGGTAAGATTCCAGGGAAGCTGGAGGATTTAGAAACTGCAAATCTTGTAGACATTTATAATGCAGGGCAATACTTCACCACACCTCCAAAGCAATGGGGAACATGGGTAGACGACTCTCTACCAGTGAAGAAAGGAGACCCAGGGAGACCTGTCATCCCTATTCGCATTGGACCCCACAGCTTTGAAGAAGCTGTCTGTGACCTTGGAGCAAGCATCAACATCATGCCCAGGGTAATCTATGAGAAAATTCATGGTGATCCTTTATTGTATACAACTATGTGTTTACAGCTTGCAGATCAGACACTGTGCTACCCTAAGGGAATTTTTGAAGATGTCTGGATCGTAGTTGGACACTCGTATGTGCTGGCAGACTTTGTGATTGTAGAAACAGGTGGAGACAAAAAAGCACCCATCATCTGGGGATGACCGTTCTTGAGTACCACCAAAGCCATCATCTACGCAGATAGCGCCAAGATCTGTTTCACAATCAATGGGAGAAAAAAGATTCAATTTCAAGAAGCGTACCCTCAACATTTGAGTTCACCCACAGATGCCATACCTTTACGAGGATACAACCGCTGCCCCAACAAAGAAGAAGAACAAGAATAGGAGAAGGAGGAACAAAGCTAAGCATTAGGCAAAAGAAACAGTATGGATGGTCAACACTATTGATTCAGAACTTGACCACCTCCTTCCATCACCATAACTCACTAAGCTGGGAGATCTTAGAGTACCCACCATCAATTGTATGATCGAGGGAAGTACTTTCTACAAGACGTTCTGCGACATCGGCTCTAGCACCAACATAATGTCTAAGGTAACATATAAACATTTGTATAATACTAGATCCATATATCATACATATGTGCAGCTACAGATGGCGGACCGATCATTCCGATGTCCAGAGGGAGTAGGAAAGATGTTATGGTCAAAATAAGAGATCACTACATTCCTACCGACTTCATGGTTCTTGATATGGGAGAAGAAGACGATGTCCACCTCATTTGAGGAAGACCCTTCCTCAACACCACTGGCGCAATCATCTACATAAGAACTGGGGAAATCTACTTCCAATTCCCTAGAGAGAAGGTACATTGTTACTTTAATAGTTACACTACTTGTGAGCAGCCTAGAAAGAACAAGAGGAGACACCGCTCTCAACACCAAAAGAAACAAGCCATCAAAGAGAAAGAAGCTGCCCAAGAAGAAGCTATTCCAAAGGAAGAAGAAGAGAAGCCTAAGAAGAGTGAACCACAGGAAGAGACTCCTCAGTCCAAGAAAGTATGGAAAAGAAAAGAAACATCAACATCATCATCAAGTTCTCCAACACTTGACGAGCAACCATCTAGTTCCTCAGTTAAGCTAGAAGAAACCTCTGAAGACTGAACCAGACGTAAGGTCTGGATCGACGGACCTAAATCTCCAAACCTTCTCCGAAAGGTAAATCAGTATTTATCCGCACATTTAAATTATGCATATCTACTTTGTTTACATGCCCTTAGCATATCATTGCATTGAAAATAAAAATACTTTTTCCATTAATAACATGCATACTATTTAGAATTAAATACATATTTAAATTCTACATTGCATTTGAAAAGAAAATAAAAATAACTTTTATATTTTGAATCATCTCATTGCATCTAGAAATATATAAACTCTAAGCCCCATGTGAGTAATAGTGTGGTGTGTAGCAACCCATAATAATTACTCACTGTATTCAACTGGTTTTTCTTCAGCAACCCATAATAATTACTCACTGTATTCAACTGGTTTTTCTTCATTTTTAGATATATATAATCTAAAAATGAAGACAAACCAGTTGAATAATAAAAGATAATTCAAGACTCCAAAAATAATTAGGGAATAGTTTTCCACTAACCCTTAATATGTTTCACGAGTTTTGTTGTTTATTTGAAATTCAACAGGAAAAAGAGAAATTCCCTATGAAGCCCATGATGTCTTCACTCACTCAAGAGCTCTGCCTTGAACAATCATGAAAGAAGGAGTGATGAGCATCTACGCAATCGAGGACTCAAGATGAATGACTATGTCAAAATCCAGCTTGGGGGAGAGCGTCCCCCGTATATCTCGATAAGTATTCCTTTTTGAGTGATTTATCTTTTATTCTGAAAAGTATAAAAAGATGCATAACTTAAGAAAACCAAATAAAAAGAGTGTTGTGTGATAATATTAGCTAGATAATATATTAGTTAAAATAAAAGATACAAGAGAGTATTAGAACTTAATTACCATAGAACTCAATTTTAAACATAATGGAAATGATGAATAGTTGCTCTATCGTAATTCCTTTCAAGTGCCTAGTTTTCAAACACGAATTTTCCCGAGTTTTGGGTAGAACTGTCTTGATCTAAAAATAAACTCTGAGCCTGAAACTTATGAGTTGCAAATGCTGGATCTAAATCTAGATAGTTGAGGAGTATGATATGAGAAAGTCTGAGCTGCTATTTATCTTGCTCCTACTGATGCTAGAGTTCTGGAGAATTTTATCTTTTGAAATCTTAAAATACCATGATGAGTACTTGTATGACAAAGCTTAAAATTCCTACCACAGCCATACATAGGATAGAAAATTCCATTAATACTTTTTACTACTTGTACTTGCATTGAGCATTGTCGAGCTCTGTTGACCCTTAGAGGCTTGTCATACTTTTAAAATCAAGATCACGTACACTCCACTCAAATATGCTGCTTCTACACTTGAAGTACGCAACAACATGCCTTTTCATTTAGATCCACCAAATATATTTTTCTCCTACACTGGGAGAGAACACCACTCACATGTCTTATAGGATTTTTGTCACCTATCCATACATTTCATAAGCCCCAGTTATTGTTGCTCCAGGTTATTATTATCTCTCAATCTTTCATTATGGACAAGAATGTTCTGGGCTTATATATTTAAAAAAAGAGAAGAAAGAGAAATATATGGAGAGTAAAACATGGACAAGTGTCCTACCAAAACAATGGGTACTTAGATGCCCGCCTCTCTAAAAAACTATAGCCCAAAATATCTCTTAGTCTAAGTTCTTCAATTATTCAAAGAGAGATCAAAATCCCTTTCAAAGGAGCAAAAGTAGAATTAGATCCACTATCATCTTCATCATAAATAAACCACTCCTTGATCCATACACATGCACTTCTTGATTTGATCGTATACCTCGTTTCTCTGGATCCACTGTTTGACTTTACAAAATATGCTTTGCAAGTATGAACACGCTGTCTCCATACCTATAAGCTCCAGATAAAGCATTAGATGTAGGATGAGAGAAGGCAAATCTCACTTTGCCTTGGAGATGATCCAGAAATACCACATATATTGAGAGATTTGAGAGAGTCATACAAAAAGATACTCTGAGTTTTATTTTAAAAATCTTGCAAAACTCCGGAATAATAGTTGAATGAAGAGCTTGAGACATAGTGCTTGATTTGATTGTTCTACTTTTCGACTACTCAAGACCCAAGTGAAGGCTAATAAGCTCCATAGTTAAAGGTAATATGGGTAAGTCTGAAGGTTAGAATGGTTAGACCTAATCCGGAGGAAAATTCTTGTTTGAACGCATGTGTACTTTTGAGGCGTGAAAGCATTGTAGCAACTCCTGATCCATTATGAATATTTGCTAAGGGACTAGCAAAAGGTAAGCTTGGGAGAGTTGCTGACGATGGTTATCTACCATAATAAAAGATTAAAATAAATATATAAAGGGCTAATAAATGATCACCAACATAGGTTTAGGGTGTCAACTAATGAAATTCCACGAGTTTTGGTGAATCTATATTTTGCACGGGGTTATCAGAATAATTCAGGAATTGATATCTTCCATGAGAAGGAACCCACGTCAATCGGCCTAATCTCCATGTCACGAATACGCAAGAAGCTTCTAGAGGACACCAGAGGACTCCACGAGGAGGGCCACCACGAGGCGCCGCTAGGTGGGGCCGACCGGCCTCAGCCCTAGGCCAATCGGCCCCTGGCCACCGCCCCTCGGCTCCTTCCTTTGCAAGCTACTTCAACCGCCTCCAAGGATGCATCCTAACCCTACGTGAAGGTCGGTTTGATCCATGGGCCACAGTTCCATGCTCTGGGCTATATAAACGAGGTCCCAGACCCCCCCTCCAAAGGAGAATTCATTCAATCAATCATCAACCAGAAAGCAGAAGACCAACCATTAACTCTCATCTCCTTAGAGCTCCATCAGATCTAGGCATAGCTAGATTAGAATTAGAAGTAGAGGAGTCAAGCAACCTTGGGCTCCAGATCTAGTCAAGAGGAGCTTGGTAAATCCAGTTCTTCTCTCTTGTATCAACATTGTTCTTCAGATATTCATCTAGTTCATTAGTTCTTCTAGTTCTTGATCTAGTTCATGTTCTAGTTCTTCATGTTCTAATTGTTTATGTTCTAGTTCATAATTGTTCTAGTTCAACATTGTCTAGTTCTAGTTCATTGTTCTTGATCATTATTCTTGATGCATTAGATATGATCTTGTTCTTCATCTATATTATATCCTTGATTATTATGAGATTAGTCTGCTTTGATTATATATTTGGCATAGATAGTTTATCATTATGTTTATACACATGTTTGCAAAGCACTCACCTTATTGAGTCATGGGTGGGTGGTCAACATTGTGTAAGTGTGGTACTTATACACTGTTTACCTGCAAATGCACTCTATACTCCGGGCCATGTGGTAGATCGTGGGTGTGACATTCCTGTTGAGTCCTTTGTAGTCCACTCCCCGAGTGTAGAACTTAGTAGAACGTGGTCTTATTACTTAGTTGTTACTCTATTTTTCAGCTTCGTAATGGAGATGTTCCTTGTTTATGGATATGAGATAACCTAGCCAATGATTGCCTGATAT
Source organism: Saccharum hybrid cultivar R570 (assembly GCA_038087645.1). Lineage (NCBI taxonomy): Eukaryota > Viridiplantae > Streptophyta > Magnoliopsida > Poales > Poaceae > Saccharum > Saccharum hybrid cultivar. The sequence goes on from JAQSUU010000423.1 coordinate 4,951,880, forward strand.
AATTGCACTAATCAATGTAGATTATGACTAATAGTTAACGGATTACTTAGGAGTTATTCTCTTACTTTATATTTTGATCAATGACTTGCCATAGTAGTACTGCTCTAAGGAATATCATCTGAATGGGCTGATTATCATATATTTTACCTCTGTTTGTTCTCCTTTGTTTAAATATAAATAACGATACCTAGGATAAACTTGGGTGAAATGCTGCAACTGGTGTATTTATCTGTGCGCTTGCGGATATATACTTTAATATCTTTATATAGTTAAGTGGCATGAGTACAATACAACCACACTCTTGGTGTCATGTTGGGGATGACAACCTGACGCGAGTGATGCTAAGAAGTGTCAACACTCGGGCGCGGCCACCGGAGTGCGCAGGCGCCGGATTGTCGGGGGCGCAGGCGTTGGAACGTCGGAGTGCCTAGGCACCAGAGCGTGCGGCCGCCGGGGGCGCGCAGGCCTAGCGGGGGAGGGAGCATGGGTGCCGGCTACCGGGGATGAGCATACCAGCCGGGCAGGTGTGCGCTGGACCTGATGAAGCGGAACCTCTGATGCTCACGATCTCCGCGATGAACTCCTTCATCCCTTGCCTGGACCCGTGCGACACCTTCTTGACGGCGACCTCCACGATGGGAGCACGCCACGGAAGACCATTCCGAAGCGTCTGGCACCCAACAAGTGCACGCCGACCGCCAAGGGAGGGGGCACGGTCGTAGCAGAGGCGCAGGTCCACCAGGTCAGTGCATGACGGCCGCCGTGGGTGGAGGCATGGTCCCTGGGGAGAGGCGCGCCGCCTGATAGGGAGGGGCCATGGTTGACGAGCAGGGGCACGCCGCCTACTAGGGAGGAGAGCAGGCCCTCCGGGAGGGGCGCCGACCGCCGAGGAGGAGCGTAGGCCCGTCTGGGAGGAGCGCCACCCACCGGGAAAGGGGGCGCGGCCGCCGGGGAGGAGCGCATGCCCTTCTGGGGAGTTGACGCGTGCGGCATTGAAGAATGCAGTTGCGGCAACGGAGAAGAAGATAAGGAAAGGGAAAAGGAGAATGTATTTTCGTCTTTTCATTTGTTTTGTTCTCTATGAAGAGTCGTTTCGCCAAACGGGGTACTAAAATGGCTCTGGCTCCACTAGGAGAGTCGTTCGTGGAGCTGAAGCCGAAAAAACTGCTTCACTAGCGAAGTGAAGCCCTGCCAAACAGGGCCTAAATGTTATCCAAATGTTCTGGTATTTCTTTCGTCTTCTCCTTGCCAAAAATTCTGCACCAAAAAAAAACAAAAAACATCAGTTAGAGTGGCTGTAGAAACAATTATGTTCATCAAAAGGAGTCCAGCTATTGGCATTAGCAAAATCTTATAGTTCATTTCAGATATCATAGATATTTTTTTTGCCAGCAAATTCATTCAAAATCATCATTCAATCAGCAACAGCATGCTGGTCATCAACATGTGCTTGAAATGGACACATCAAACAGAAAAGGCTCAAAATCAAATGGAAACCTAGCTGTTGTATTGTCCCTGTCTCAATGGGTTGCAAGTATCTAACCATGGATTTCTAGGCTGCTAATGCACATGTATTGTACCTCTGAACTTATAAAAATTGGTCCACTCCTAAGACAAGGAAAGGGATGTATAATCTTACCAGGCCGGCAAAGAAGCAGCCATCGTGCTGAACCATATAAGGGTCCTGACCTGCTGAATCAAGCTGCACAAAAATCAATCTTGAGAAACCTATCAGCAGCTATACCAACACCAAAATGCTAAGAATTCTAAATTGCTGCCGTGTTAGAAAGGATGAACTACTAAGGTATACAATTGCATTCTTGTGTTTAGTTTAAGAATCATGTACCACCATTTAATTATATATGTTTCACAAAACCAACAGGACACGTTTCATAAAACCGAAAGGATAAACTCACAGAATACGAACTAACAAATAATTCATAAAGGCAAATAGGACAGTAAGGTTATTTATTGAAATTAGAAAGGTGAAATTGGAATTGAAGCTACATCAATGTTTAGTGAAGATTTGTATGCTTGTTTAAATAGCTCACCTTTATGGCATCCATCTCTCATAGCACTTGCTTGTTTAATTAGTATTTGCAGTGTCTTATGAAAAACCATGCTGCATAAGGATGTGATTAGATCAGATCTGAATACACTTGTGATTAGATCAAGTATGAATACAAATAGCCAAATAGCTCAAGTGAGCTCACCGTCCTGGCCACCAAGGCACTCAGTGGCCTCAACGAACTGTCAGTGCAGCTCCTCCGTCCACCGCATTGGCGGCACCTCGGTCTGGTTGTATTGCTGGACTCTTTTCTTCTCAAATCCACTCATTCTCCAAGCCTCTCTCCGGTTTGCAAACAAAAATCGAAGTTAATTAGTAGGCATGTATACATCTGTAATTAGATAGATCAGATCTGGATGCAAATAGACAAATAGGTTAGGCTAGGGTTCGGGTGCCGGCTTTCGCACAACAGCAAGGGAAGAGAAGGGGCGCACATACCTAGTGGGTGCTCATCGCCGGCGAAGGAACTGAGGAGGGCACACATACCTAGTGGGTGCTTGTCGGCGGCGAAGGAGCTGAGGAACTGCACACCTAGCATAGACGTGCGGCGGCCGCCCAGCGCAACACAAGAGAGAGCGAGCACCAGCGCTAGATGGGGGCCACTGGGGCCGCGCGCCTCGGGTGGGGGTGCGGGGAGGAGGAGGAGCGACGGGCAGGTTGCGGCGCCTACCGCGGCCAAAGATGCGGCACGGGGGTGAGAGGAGTGAGGGATGGAGGGGGTTACAATTATATAGTCTAGGGTTTTTAGATGGGCCGATAGGCTGAGGAAGAGGGATGCACGGCCCAGGTCTAGGCCACTGGGCCTTTAACATTTAATGAGTTTTATTATTTCCTATTTATCGAAGTTTAATTTATGCACTGTCTGATTAGACACTCTTGTGAAGTAAACATTCTAATCCAATTATATTCATGTACCCAAAATACTTTTTAAATAAAATATAATATATATGTCCCTTTACAGAAGTTTCAAAAATTTTGGAACTGATTTACTATGTTTTACTCCCTCTGTCCAAAATAAAATGCAATCCAGTAGTTCAAATTTTTTTAAAAAAACGCTAAAGTAGCCTACCCAGCTATTGCACCAGGCCTAGGGTGGGGAACCCACACCAACAGTACCAGCCAACTGCTGCCAGCTCACGCACGACACTTCTAAAAAAATCCATCCCAAGATGCTCTCCACCACTCGTTCCGGTTACGGCAGCAGGCCACTAGCAGTTACCGCTTCCACTGCTAAAGCCCCGCACCGGTAATAAAAAAAGGAAACAAATGACCACACCTTTCCTCATCCTCATCCTCATCCTCATCCTCACGCGCAGGCACCCTCTCCCTCCACATCCACTCCTTTCCTTTGCCGCCGCATCGCATCCTCTGCCTAAGCCTCCCGCACCGGCCCTCTTCAGTCCCTATCCAGAGCTCCCAACCCTTCCCAAATCGAGCCCCATTTCTCTGGATCTTGTCTCCTCATTCCTCTTCCAGCTCTCGTCCTTGTTCCGGCATGTCTGGCGGCTGCAAGTGCCCGAGGTGTCATCGGTGGAGCCGCTGCCGGCACGACGGTGGCACCAAGATATGCAACGATGATGATGGTGTGGAGTGTGTCATGAAGCTGGCCGACATTGGGATCCAAAGTGACGCCAAAGACTCGATCTGTGTGCACGACCCCTGTATAGGACGGGGTCGCCTGCGCATCAACACCGAAGGCATTCTGTATGTGCTTGACTCCGAGGATGAAGACTCTGACATGGATGTCGACGCAGATGCCGTTGGGGTGGCCACTGAAGGTGCCGTGATCGCGAACGGGGCGGATTTGTCCATGGAGGGGCCTCCAGTGGCCATTGATGGGGCTGCCAATGGTTGGCGGGGCTGCCGGCGAGGATCTACCCCTCAGCCCTCCACTGGGGCATCCGGTGGTCGGTGCCAGGGTTGCCGGCGAGGAACTGCCCCTCGGTCCTTCGCTAGTGGCCCCAGGCGACACTTCTAGGATGGACCTGGCCCTGAAAGTGGCTGCACGTTTGAAGGAGGTGCTTGCTAACATGGATCCCATCTACCATGAGGTCTTCATCAGCATGTATAACATTTTGGTACCTATATTCTTCCGTCCCTAGTTTATATGGCTTTATGTGTGTCATGTAGTGCTTATGATAAATGCTCTTCATGTGAGAATGCTTTTGTTCTGGGATTATGAACTCGGTTTAGGTTAGCTGTGACAATGACTTGTTATTTAGGTGTGTGATATGATAAACTGCTGTAAATGGTACCACTTGTCATGGTGGTCTATAGTTTACGTGTCGGATGTCATGAACTGTTGTGTAATGATAGCTGTCGTAACTAAGAATTATCCTACCTATTGAATTTACAACACTCTTTGGTATGCCTAGTTTAATGCGTTTTTGCAATCATTTAACGTTATATTGCCATGCCCAATTTAATATAGCAGTAACTGTTGTTGCCATAGTATATTTTCAAATTGGTACGAAAATATAGCAGGACCATCATAGTCAACACTAGCGCCACACCATACAAAGTTACAACTTCATTTACTTATCGCAGTAACAAAATGGTTATGACGTATATTACAGCAATACCAAAATGGTCATGACTTCATATTACAGCAGCAAAGTACTCATAATTTTATATTACAGCAGTACCAAACTGCTCATGCCTTTATATTTCAGCAACATAGTCATCACTTATATTACAGCAGCACCAAAATAATCGTGAGGAATATATGGGTCCTCATGTGCATGATTAGTGTCCCAAGGATGTGACCACATCCTCATATAGTTGTCGGTCACAACTAAGGCTTTTAGGAAGCATGCCTAGAGCCTCCAGCCTGGCTTTATCCATGTGAGGAATTTTATATCTGTTTCCTCCTCTATCTTTCATCACCTCAATCAAACATCCTTGTAGTGTTAGGAACACTCTATTCAAAGTATCTGGATGATAGTCATCAAACTCATTTTTGACATTCTGAATCAGCTCATCCAAGTTTCTAGAGATCCTTTCATTGGCTACGGACTGAAAAGAAGCAAAGAATCCTAGGTCCAGTACATTCAAATCTAGGGAATTTGCAGGTTGGTTGATGAGTCGTATGTCCAGCCCAGTTTGTGCTATAGCAGCAGCAAATTCTGTGTCATCTACTAGCACATGTGAAGGTGCATTGTCTTGCTGAATCCATGGTTTGTCCTCAAAGTTCTCTTGGCCACCGTCGAACAATAACTTTTGGAACTTTACCAATCAAGTACGACCTCATAGTAGTTCGATCTACCTTAATAGGCTTCATCACTTGAGTTCCTCTCCCCCTATTACGGCTTCTTCTTTTGGCTTGTTCCTACAGTCAATGAAAACAATTAAGGATAAAAAAATGTTAGCACAACCTAATGTAAGAAACTAAAACAAGGTGATGTTGTACCTTTCTAATAAATGGCCACACTCCTATCTTCCTATCAAAGATGCAATTACCTTCATCATCGTATATAGGTCTTCCTACTGCTGACAAGAACATAACTTTGCTAATACGATTCTTATTTTACACGGTCCTATGTGGGTCATTCTCTCCTGGAAGCATATAATACTTATTGTACTTTGATGTGGTGTTGAACCACTTCTCATCCATCACGTCCGTGTGTCCAGTGCCAGTGCATGTGCCATGCTGTGTGACAACTCTGGGTCCACACTAGCCATGCGTACCATGCCTGCGCAACTGCGACACACACGCCCGTGAAACCATGAGAGTCGGCTCTGATACCATTCTGTAACATCCCACCTCCTCGAGGCCAGGCCCGCTTACATCTGGCCACTTTTCTAGGACATAGACTACCTTCACAGACCAACACAAGTCTTTTCTGCGTACTTTGTCCTCACTCGTGCGCACCCAGGAAGAACTTTCCGGTCGGTCACCCATCGCTCTAGGCCAAGCATGCTTAACTTTGGAGTTCTTTGGAGATGGGCTTTCAGAAAAGAAGTTATAACTTGTTGGTATGAGTATCCTATTAATCCTGTTAAGCCCTGGGTCGGGATGTTACATCTGTATTCAACTGTCGTTGCGAACTTTATGTAACATGTGACGGTGATTGCTAAACTTGTACGATCTTGGTTTGTATGTTGGTTGGTTTGAAATCCTTCGTGATTTCATGGACTACCGGGTTATATGGGCTTAAGTTTGGTAAATTATCTGCTTCGGTGGAAGATTTTCTTACTTAATCTCGTATAATTGGTCGGTTCTGTTACAGGTTGTAGCTTTCCTTTTTAGTCTTCCATGATCACTTCTCTCAAGCAATGCTGCATAGATTTGTTGTCGTTGAGTATCTGTCAAATTTCTGGACTGATGTCCATTGTTTTCATTTGCATGGTGATCTTCTTCATCATCCGAGTCATCCAACTCCTCTTCATCAAAGACTGTCCATAGCGTCAGCGTACACACCATAGTCCTGCATGTCCTCCATCATGCCTAGAAAAGAATGAAATGGTAAGTTGCTAAATTTAGAATTGTGGGTGACCATCAGTGCAAAGCAATCTACAAAAATTAGTGCTAAGCTGAAGCAGCAAAGATGACAATTGTGTATCATTTAGTTGTTCTTTTCGTTCGCTTATGATTATTGGTACAAGTAAATAATTATTGGTACAAGCGATGAATGGGTTTTACGAGCATGTGATAATTATCTAGAGATTTATTTTATCTTATTACTATAATTCAAAGGTGATCCAAATAGGCCTAGTAGTTATGGTGAATTCTTTCATTAGAATCCTACTACTCTCTGATCCAGTGGAAACAAACTACTTTCATGCTGCATGTTGAGTTTTTCCCCTTAAACTGATTGTCTTTGTTGATCAAGTCATGTACTCATGTCAGTACTAAAAGCAATTGTTGTTATTCAATGTAGTTTCTAAACTGCTTATGTTTGATCTGAAACAAATAAAATATTTTTAAAAAACCAATGTCATTTGTAATTTTAACATGTTTTAATTTTTCCTTAAAATTCTTTTGAAGGTAACATTGAGCCAATAGTTGAGGTGATTTCCTTGCTGAGCTATTTGCTTTGCTATTTTCAAAGTCATTTCCTCAAGAACCTCCATCTGCCTGTTTTGTCAGTCTAAGATATTTAAAGCATTGCAAAGAGCAAAACTTATGGTGGTAGTAGGAAAGAAGCATGCTATTCGAGGTGTGGAAGAACTGACAAAGGAGTTTCTACTACTGTGGCAGAACCTCCTAAATTATGTGGCCCACATGTACCTATCATTGTCCCGAAGACTTCTGACGGCTATGCATGCGTTCTATATAACTTAAAAAGTTTGTTGGGTGTCCTTAGGAAACCCAAATCATCCACATTTTACAACTCACATAGGATTAACAAAGGAGTAACTACAACATTACAACATTTGATACAAAACTTACATCAGAGTGCGAAAGAATTTAAAATAGTATTTTACATATAAACATAAGTTACTTTTATAACTTAATTTTAATTGTGGAAGTCAAGTAGAACTACAGAAGACAACTTAGGTAGAGCACCTAAGTCAGGAGAGGACAACCAGATCATATCGAGTCCGCTGACATGACCTTGGTTAACAGCACCAGTCAGTACCTGCAACAGGGGTTAACAAACCCTAAGTACTCGACTGTACTTTGCAAGACTTACCCGACGAAAGGAAAAGACTCCAAGGATATGCTGGCTTTAAGGGAAGTAGTGGAGCTAAAAAAGAGGAGTTTTACAGAAAAACTTTACTATAAGTGGATCCTTACTTTCAATATTTTAAACAAGTTTTAGCATCAATTTTAGTGCAGCTTATTATAACTAGATTTGCACCTGTTTTATCTCAATCACTTGTATCAAGCATCACATTTCATATCCATCTCTTCATTTCCTTTCTATGGTCACCATGTTCCATTGTTAACAACGATATAGGTCAGGTGATCGAGTCTCTGTAACACCTGAGGTGTTTGCCACCAGTTAAGCAGTGGGTTTGAGCTCAAACATGATAGATTAAGTGGAGATGATGATGTCAAGGTCAACATATGGGCAGGAGCCCCAATCTAAACTTGGATGTTGCACCTTGCTTTACATATATGCAGTTTTCAATATATATGCTTGGGTGGTGTTATTGCAATATCTTCATGTGTCTCACCTTAGTACCTATCTATATTGGTCACTGGAAAAGTTTCATGACATTTAGAATCAAAAAGTCACATGAAATGATAAGTTATATTCTTGTTGGAATGACTTTACTAAGTGCTGGAATTGCATTGTTAAGTGGATGGAAATATAGTTCATCGACCAAACCTTGCAACCTTGCCCAAAAGGCTCTAGATGGACTCTACAACAAAAGTCGTGAAAGGTTCGTGTTGAGCAAATGCCCAGAAAATGCTCCAATGGATCAAAACGGACAATTCAAGCTTTATCGCGATACTACTTTGGTCAGAGTAGAAATGTAGGTTCTATACCAGTTATGATGTTGGACCTTAAATGAAAGTTGTATTTCATATTATGGAGAAGAAACTTTGTTTAATGGTCAAGAGCTAGTTGGGTCTCTAACCTAGTCAAATAGAGGCTCAAAGATTGGATTAGCTGCTGTTTTTCAGCATTGGAAAATATTCTAAGTCATGGAAGATTTGGACTGACATTGACAGGTGGGCACATTGCGTTCTCAAAATTTTGTTAAACAACTAGAGTTGGACTCTTTATAAAAGTTGGAGTGTTTAGAGTGGAGAAGAGCTCAGAGAAGTTTGAATGGATTTGGAGCTCATTTGGACCTTCAAACTTAATTCCCAAAACTGCTAGTTTCATCATACTCATGGACTTGGACCGGCAAAGACAAGACGGTTCGCACATCGTGTTCTCGTGTTTTTGCTAAGCAACTCCAGTTGAGCCAAATACAAAAGTTGGAGTAGATAATGTGGAGAAGAGTATGCAAAAGGATGACACCAGTTTGACTTAGTTTTGACCATCAAGTTTGAGTTTCCGTGATCGCTGCTAGGGTGTTGACATTGCTGTTTTGGAAGCTGTTTAACCACTAATCGCTTGCTCTAATGACCTTGACTCCTTAATGAAAAACGTAGAGCTTCATGTGGGCTTCCAACTTTGTTTTTGGCTCGTGGTCCAATTCGGCCCGGAAGCAGCCCAAAATGACCTCCCACGCCGGTCTCACCATCGCCCGCCACGTGCTCGACGTTATGCCACAGCGGGGGAGCACGTGGCAGCCATGCAAGAGCTCGCCCCACCCTTGCCGACGCGCGTCCTCGTGCCCCTGCTGCTCCTTAATGGACGCCAAGCTGCCCCAGGCACTCCCCATCCACTCCAGCATCCTCTCCCTCCCTCGCTCTCGCGCTCCCGCTCGCCCTTGCTGCTCGTGCGGGCGCGTCCGCCATGGACTACCGGCCAAGCTTGCAGCCGCCCGCGTCCTCACCGCTCTAGGCCCTCACGGCCGCAGCCACGTGCACCACCGCCTTCACCTCATCGTGCTGCACCTCGCGCGCACACGCGCCGAAGCCGTAGCCGCCGAACTTGCGCGCCGAAGCCGTAGCCGCCGAACTTGCCGTGCCGGCGTGCCGCCGTCCCTGCTCGCCACCGGCGCACGTGGCCAGAAGGCCACGAGCCACCTCCCGCCGATCCTCGGCCACCCACGGGTGCACACTGGCCTCCTCTTGCTTCCCCACCACTTCCCCGACGATGGCATGGCCTCCCTTCGCCGGAATCCGCGAGCTCCGGCGACCCTACTCTGTTTCAGTTCCAACGGGGACCTCGCACGACAATTCGACTAAAGGGAGGGGTCTTTCTGCACTGTCATAGACTCATATGAATAGTGCTCTCGGGACTGATTTGTAATTATTTTGCAGGAACTTTGGAAATTCATAGTAAATTGTAGAAAAATCATAAAATAGCAAATGAGGACTTTTTTAATCCTTGTGAAATTCTCTATGCAGTAGATTTATAATATGGCATATTTATTTTAAAGTTTTCTCTGTAAAAATAGATTTGTGCAGCTAGGTTTTTAATGCTAGTTGTATTTGTCATTTTCGTAACTGTAGATCTAGGGCTCCAAATGAAGTAAAATTTTTGTGGCATGCTACCCATATAATGTTTAATGTGTGGTAAAAATTTCATGAATTTTAGTTGCTATATGAGTGAGTTATTAGTGTATCTTTCTCTCACATAAATTCTTGCAATAGCAATTTGTCTTTTTCAAAGAGGTTGATATACATGTCCAAATGACTTGAAATTTGTGCAGTAGACTATTGAGTGTATGTAAGAGCTACTGTAATTTTATAGATTTTATTATGGACTTTTGGTATATGTTTATTATTTCACCTTGCTATTTAAATAAATTAAGAAATGCATTAAAAGAAATTATTTAATGATGAGCACTATACTTTTTGGTGATCATTTAACATGCACTTTATGATGGTTACATTGGTTGTGGCCAAATGTAAGTTTGGAATGTAAGTTAATATTTATTCTTGCAATTGATGCTTTCCTGGATAGTTTTTGGGACTTTGGTAATTGCACCATGAAAATGATGTTTGATGAGAAACATGTTTATAGCAAAGTTGCAGATAACTCATTAATCTAGCTTGTATTAAATTTTGGTGGAAGTTGGCCTTATAGTTTGTGAGTAATGACTGTTTTAAGTTGGGTTCCAGAAATAGTTGTTCTCTAGAATCTCTGGACCAGATTCTGCAATTATGCATGATTGACTTGGTTAACTTGAGAATCATGCTAAGATGATTAAAGATGAATTATAGACAATTTCATAAGCTTTCCAGAATGTCTTGTTGCATGGCTATTCGATTTGTATAACTCCAGTTATGATCCAAGCATGTAGATGTTGTTTGTAGTCCAGAAATTGTCAGATGCTAGTTATGGTTGTTTACTCCATGTGTTGCTAAGTGTGACTTATACCCTTGATGATGGTCAAGTTAAGATACTTGTGATCTTGTTAAACCTGAGTTATGCTTGATGTGCTTGCCCTCTTTAATTGGTTGTGTGAGGTTAGTTAAATAGCTTTTGGTGTCTATGTCTTAATCGTGTGTTTACTTGAATGATTATGTGATGCATCTTATGTTACCATTCATCATATTCATACATATGCATCTTGCATCTCAATTAGGTTCGCTAGATGCACGACGTGAAGGACGAGATGTTGAAGCCAAACCTGAAGATGGTGTTTGGTGGACCTATCCCGAAGATGAAAGGATTAAGCAAGTGCCGGGATGGGAGATGCTCGCCAAGCGAGTGTCATCTGTCAATCACTAACCTAGTGTTCGATCCCAGGCAAGCCCCAGAGCATTCTCAGCCTCCTACTTTATAAAAGCAATTGAGTATATATATGTTATATATGTATTGTTGCATTAAGTTATAGGAGTTGATTGAAAACACTTGTTGCATATATATCCTTTCCTTGTCCCGGAAATATGCCTGGAATCCTATTTTGGTTCAGGATCGAATAACTGCTTAGCCCTGCTTAGACCGGTAGCGATCGGTGAGTTCCGGTCACCTGCAATTATAGGTGGTTACTGGAATATTTTAGCTATGGAATGGATGATATCCTGTAAATAACCAAGTGTTGATGGATAATTGGAGACCGGGCGGAATAAGTATTGGGCAACCAGACAGGGTTCTGGGGTGCTTGTAGTTTCTGTCTGTGTCGATTAAGGACCGACCGTTGTTGGGCCTCGGGTCATGTTGAACGCATGCCTCACATTTAGCTGGCCGAATAATGTACCTTTCGACCGCGAAGCTGGGAGATTATTCGGGCCGAGTGGATTGCCCGCAACGCACTGTACCGGAGCAGTAGTGGCAGGATACGGGGGCGCAATGATAAGGCCAAAGAGCAGTCGGGCGGTCCCTGGGTACATGTGGTTCCTGGCAAACTCGTGACTTTACCTGAATAGTTGACTCGGTGACCAATACCTCACTTTAGCGGGTGAGTGAGGTTTGTGTGAGGAATAAATTACCAGCTGGTTAATAATCAATTCGAATCGCCATCGTTCACTGGATAGTGAACACTTGACTCGAGTTACGGCATCATAGTAATGATGATGGAACACGGATGGTTATGTGGATGATGTTGGAAATGCTAAACCTGAGATGGTAACATTTGATGTTAATGGTTAATCAAGTGATTACTTTAGCATAGGCGCTTACCTAGATTGAATAGGTTATAATAAAGATGATGCAAAAAGGACTTAAATTAGTTTATTCATGATAACTTATGCTTTTCGCAAATGAGTCAAGCTAGCCCACTGAAAGAAAGCCTTGCATACTCCTTGGTGTCATTATTTCTAGTTTATGACGGGTAAGTCTAGCTGAGTACCTTCTCGTAGTCAGGGTTTATTCCCACTTGTTGCAGGTTGTGATGTATCATAGCTACTGCAAGAATTGGAAGACTCCTGCTGTAGTGGCAGAGTGTGATCATGGGCATGATCCGTCTGAGCTATCTTGTCTCTCATGCTTTTATGGGAAATTGACCTTGGTACTGGCATGTATTTGAATTAAGGAGATATCAGTTTCAAACTACTTTGCTTCCGCTACTTTTGAACTTGAGTTGTAATAACTCTACTGAACTCCGATATATGTTGAATTACTTATGAAATGGATGTAACATATGACCTGTTATGTTGGACCACTACGATCTTGGCTTGTGTGTTGGTTTGAAATCCCTCGTGATTTTATTGGACTACCGGAGTTATAAGAGCTTAAGTACAGGAATTTAATTGCTCCGGTGATTGTTTTTGTACTTTTGTTCTTATAATTTGGGCGGTTCCGTGACAGCTGGTATCGGAGCAAGGTTCAACACTAAACATGTCGTATGTGTATTGAAAACAAAGGTTTTTGTTTGCAAAAATTGGTTTTTAACAACTTATAGCTACTACATATATAGGTTTGTTCAAATCTGAATTTTAAATCTAAGTATGCCAGTGGTCGTTTCCTTTATGCCCAATTAAGGACCCTTAGGTGGCTTAATTAAGTACTAACTTGGGGGTTGTAAATTTTTGCATCTACGCCCAAGCCAAGGTATGTATGAGTGATAACTTGACCGCATTGTTACCCTGTGGTCGAATGGTAGAGGTAACCTTCATATATGAAATAGCCATATATGTCGCTAGAGTTACATTCTTGCAACGTCGCACCTACGCCAAGGTAAGCGTGAGCTGGGAGAGCATGACCGTTCAACCGTCGGTCTAGGGGAGAGTTAGCTATGGTTACTGACATAATTACATGTTTAACCATGTAATTATGAAAGTACTTAATTGTGGGTACATTTGTTGGGTAGCTATGATACCGAAGTATATGCATCAGGGGATGCATGTATGGAGAGTATTTAGTTTACTACTTTCATTGTGTGCTATATTGGGAATTGTTGGGCTGCAATGAATTTTCTGCAGGTACGCTAACCACAAATGCGTAAGTTGAATGTAGTTGATGACTAGCTCTATATCGAGAGAATGCGTGTTATGCCACCGACATAGAATGTGATTGCCACCTTAGGCTGGCAATCTTGTGAGGACGGATAGGACGAAGCATGCATCATCATGATTGTTGCTTTGTGCATATAACTATGCTCCTCCCACCTTTGTCCTAATAAATAAGTAACTTGTGATTGATGTGCCGCACTATCCTCCTTGTATGGGGTTAGTCAAGAATGCCTTGTTCCATATTGTTTGAACAGAAAGTGCTTGAAATAGTGTGTGCTTAGCCTTGATAGAAATAATTAGGGTTATATGTTTGAACTTATAAATGTCCTCTAGTTTAGTCTAGTGGTGGATGTGTTGCTCCTGCAAGCTCTTGCAAATGCTTACTCAAGTAATTGTGATTCCTATGAATAAACTAAATTATTGATTAGTCTAAAGTAAGAATGTTTGGAGCTACTAGAATAATGTGGTTGTGTGCTCTCTTGTTAACACAACAAGGTTAAACATTGTTTTGCATGTAATGAACTTTGGCTGCTAGAACAATTCTACTGTAGTAATATTTTCATGGTCATAATAATGTAATCTGTGAATTAGTCCTTAGTGTGAATAAGAAAGTTATAGATAACTTAGTAAGCTTTCCAATAAGTCTAGTACCACCTTAGTTTGATGCTTACAACTTATGTTTTGTTTAAAACACGTGTCTGCTGCGTTGCTGTCTAGGCTCTGTGTATGTACTAAGTTGGTTACTTTAGCATGTTTTTGTTTTGGCTAAACTTGTAGTTAGTTCTTGTTGGATAAATGCTTGTTGGGTGTGAGCCTTGTGATTAGTTTTGAGTGCTTAAGCTAACCTGATTGATTGTCTCAAGTATCTGCTTAAAACCATGGTGTTGTGTAGATGCTTGTTATCTAGGTAGTGTCATAGTTGACCTCTCTTTTGTCCTCAGTAAGCATGAGTGTTGAAGATGCTTTATCCTAGAACAATGCTCATGTTATGTAATCGCATGGTTGTCGTCTCTAATTAGATCCTCTCGTAGGAGCCAAAGCCTATAGACGTGGTTGCTAGCCCTTGAATGTTTGTGTATCCATGCCTTGCTTGAACCGTAGGCCCTAGCGTAGTCCCCTTATATGTTTGCTTAGGCCTTGGACATCCGCTACCTTTTGGAGAATGCCCTTGTTCGTTTGACCAACCAAGTTAAGTCCTAACGAACGTCGATCTTGGCCACAGTTGTTGCTTGTCAAGTTTTGGAGACCATACCCAATTCCATGATTGGACCTCCCGATTGTCTCTCCTACAGATGATCCGAGCAACGCTAATCTCTCGTTGTCTGATCTAGAAATCTTTGCTTGCGAAATCAAGTGGCTATCTTATCAATGCAATCTCTGATTGGTGTATCATTTTGTTTGGAAGTTTGCTAAGTCCATCTCAACTTCTAACGTCTCTCAACGTTATTAATCTTGATCTCATGTTGTTGTCCAATGTGACCAGAATCTTTCGTCTGGTAATCACCTTGGTGGACGCAAGGCGTGTGTGGAAATGACCAAGAACCCTTGCTCAGTTGTCTTCGGCAATTAAGCTATGTTCCCTCGCGCTGTGTTTTAATCTTCGGATCGCCTCCTCATTGACTCTAAAACTTGTAACTACCCATCCTTGCTACTCCTCCCTTGTCTGGTGCTTGTTCTTACCACCCAATCGGTGCCACTTGAAATTCCACTTTGTTTGTGCGTTTAATAATGGTGTTATGATTAGCATTCTATGGTGCCGCGACGAAACCGAGAGCCTCCTGTGGGCGCGCACACAAGGTTATGCTGCTCGGCACGCGCTGGTATCAGGGTTGCTGGTCATGATCCATTATGAAACGACAGCCGATGTGTTATTTCTCGTGGCCGTTTTCCTTGGTTATCCCCCCATATCTTATCTGAAGATTCATATCTTAGACCTGATGTAGTAGAGCTTCCTCCTAAAGTTGCTAAGAGGATAACCTTTGAAGGACAGTCACCAACATGAATATTAACAGACTGCAAGAGGTGGTAGACAAGTGACTCTCCCTATGTGTCCTTGTACGACGTCGGTCATCGAGTGAGCAATGTACGTCATCCCTGTTAGATCAAAAGGGCACATAACACTTACTATTGGACAAGTTATCCGTGGGATAAGAATTTATCATCACATTGTGCATTTGACCTAGTTATCAAGTCTTGATCCGTGTGTGTATGATGGTCATATAGTCAAAATCAAACATCTCTGGTGTGACTCCTTATCTGCGAACATCGATGGCGACCATCCATATGTGCCTCGACTGCAATTATTGTTGTGGTCAAGAGTGAAGATTTAGAACTTAAGTGTTGTGAGACAACTGATTAGTTACCAGTAAGAAGGTTAATCTCCAGCCAAGTAACGATTCTTCGACAGCTGTGATGGTTATGTCTCAACGAACAATAGTAAGCGAAGAGGCCATGAAGCCGGTCAGCAATGCAGGTGTTGCATCTTCTCCAAATGTGCTATCAAGTCAATTCTGTTTTGGACAATCACATATATAGTGCAAGATGTTGTATTAGCTAAATGAAGAACTAGAGAAAGCATGTCCATAGTTTTGATCTGCATCATTGTGCCCCTAGATACCACAAATGGTTTTGGTTCAAGGTTCTATTGTATGAAGTGCCAGAAAATATTCAGAAATGGTTCCTTATCTATATAGGGATGCCCTCCATGTGGAATAATGTTTGGTGCTCTGCGAAAACAGCCACAAGTCCAATGCTTGTGCATCATCAAGTTACTATCTAGATCAATGGCGGAAATTGTTCCTTGAGAAACATGTCAGGAAGACTATAGCCTCCATCCTCAGCTGGAGAAAGGCTGCTGCTGCTGCTATGAGAAAGATGAGAGTGCAAAACACACACCTCAACGTGTGAAGCAAAAGAGAAGGAGGAGCATGCAATCTGTCCAGATTTTGTGGCACTACACCAGTTATCTACAAGTCAAATTGTGCCATTGCGAGTTGAAAGCATTTGGGAAAGTGTCAAACCACAAATTTTCAAATTATGGTTTTGAGGTATTGATTGGTATTAGAATGGAAGCCTCAATGTCAAATTTAGATCAAGAAGGCTAGTTTTGCCATAGTGCAAGTCAACCCAACTTATTACGCAACTGCACCACGAAGGAAAATTTTGCTCAACCTGCTTACTAGTGAACTATTTCGTGAAGTTTGATGAATACTTGCAACTTTTGTTGTCTTTCAGACCTGACTATCATCCTTTTGCGGTAATGGTTCTCTAGTGCTGATGTGCCTCTGGTACTTTATATGTGTTTTATTCAAGAAATTGTTTCTGATTCAACCCAGATAACTGTTGCCTTTGTATAAGAGAATCTTTTTAGATGACAATTGGCATAGATCCAGAACCGATATAGTCAGCTATCACTTTCACTGTTCCCTCAATAGACTCAGATAATACAGTGTGGGCATCAGAGAAAGAGAACAACACACGTGGAGCAATATGTAGTTTTCCATCAGTTGGCGTCTGAGTGAGTGAATAGTCTATGACCGGTATAGACATTGTCTATTGGTTAGACGGTTTCTGATAGCCTCAAAGAATGATTACCTCGTATATGGCTGTTGACGGTCCTTAAGTACCAAATATAGTTATTAAATAAATAAAGAAAAGGATCCAAATGCAACCAACACCTAGACTTAGGGTTTTATCTGACAGAATTCCACGAGTTTTGGTGTTTGTCTGTTTCTGCAGGGGGTTATCAGAAAATACGGAGGAAAGGCCCACACGTCGGGTTTACATAGAGATAATAACGTGTTCACCGATTTTCTATCATCTAGAAGACTCCAGAAGCCACGAGATCGAACGGGAGGCCGAACGGGCCCGGAGGCAGGGCGCCCGCCCTGCTCCCTAGGGTGCTCGCCCTGGCCTGAGAGCCAATCAGGCTCCGTCTCGCGGATTATGCTCCACCGACCTAAGGGATCAAGGAAAACCGTGCGATTAATGTCGGTTTGATCCGACGGCCCACGTTCACTTGAGGGGGCTATATAAGCAGGACCCCTGGCCCCTGGAGGAGGCACTCCCTCATTCTCAATTCTTCAAACCCTAATCTCAGGAGGAGAGTCTCTGATCAAGCCCTAGAGCCACCACATCAACTAGATCTCTAGTATAGCATAGCTACATAGGATTAGAACTAGAAGGAGTCAATCTTCGATTGGTTTCCGGATCTGTCAAGAGGATTCTTGGTAATTCCTTTACTGTTCTTCATTGTTCATCTTTGTTCTTCAATATTATGAATACAACTTTGTTCTATTTCAATATATTGATTATGACTTTGCTCTACTTGATTATATTTGCGATTATATTGTTCTTAGTTTATCGTAGTTATACGCTTGGCTTAGTTAGATTGGAATTATATACATGTTTAGGATCGTATAGCGTTTATCCATCGGATCCATGGGTAAATGATAAATATTGTGTAGGCGTGGTGCTTAGACCATATTTATCTGCGATTGCACCTTATATGCCGGATCGTGGGGTGGTCCGCGATGGTGACAGCTTCGTTGGTTCTTATATAGTCCCCCTCCCGTGTGTAAGGCAGGCAGAGCAACATTATTACGGGAGAGTGATTGCTATGTTTCTCATCTTCCTTGATAATATCACTATGCATGGGCGTAGTCCTTTCTCGCAATGATTGCCAAGTGTATTTGCACTAACTATGATATGCTAGACTTTATAGTTAAGAATAACTTAGGAAATATCCTTGTAGTTCATCCTAATACCATGCTAATGACTTGCTAGAATATCTGTTGAGGTGCTTATCATTATTATATGTGGCTAGCTGATCAGATTAATTATCTTTGTCACCATTCATACTTTATCTATATTTTATGTGACACTTACCCCTGTATGCAAGAGATAGATGAATGCTCTCACTTATACATGCAATGATTGATACTCATTCCTATATTCCATTCCATAATCAACATTGATGTTAGTAATCTCTTCCTAGTGGTAAAAATATAAATAACGATACCTGGAATACTTCCCGGTTAAAATGCTACATCGGTATTAATCTGTGCGCTTGCAGATCTTATTTATTATTTATTTAGAAGAGCAGTTGCATATTTCAATACCGCGTCTCTCATGTCATGCTGGGGATGACAACTTGGCTTAAGTGGCATGAGGGATAGGTTCGGCATTTTTGGCGCCGTTATCAGAATTAGAAAACTAAGTCTACTTTTGGTAATGACGTTAAGAATGCCCAACAAGCATTTTTGGCGCCGTTGCCGGGGAAGGTTGATTTACTAACAAGGAATGAATATGGAATTTGAGTCATCATTCGCATCATTAAGTGATTGAGATCATCAATTCTCCCATACAGATTTACCCTTGTATTTTTTTCCATTCTTATTGTTTTGTAGGGTGATGTATGAATAGAGGACATCTTCCAGAAAATTTTGTTGACAACCCCAAAGCATTAATCAGAGGGGCAAGAGCCAAGCTCAAGAAGTCAACACTTTGACGCAACACTTCATCCAATTCAGAAGATCGCCGAAGTTTCATCCAGAATTTGTCAACAGAGTTCGCAGCCATGGCGAACAAGACGATCCGCGAGTTCTCAGCTCCCACTACGGACAACATCCGCACTGGACCTGCCGCGGCCATCGACAAGAACTTTGAGCTCAAGCCAGGGCTCATCAACATGGTACAAGCCAACCAGTTTTGTGGGAAGCCGCACGAAGATGCAAGTGCTCATCTCCAACACTTCCTGGAGATTTGCAGCACATTCACTTTATTAGATGTTCCCAGAGACGCCATACTACTTCGCCTTTTCCCATTCTCACTATTGGGGAGAGCGAAGCAGTGGTTCTACGCGACGAAGGATAAGAACACTACGTGGGCACTCTGCTCTACGAACTTTCTGGCTAAGTTCTTTCCCATGGGCAAGACCAATGCTCTCCGTGGGAAGATTACAAATTTTCAGCAACAACATGATGAATCCGTTCCAGAAGCATGGGAGCGCTTTCAAGATTACATCCTAGAATGTCCCCATCATGGAATGGAGAGCTGGCTACTTATGCAGACTTTCTATCATGGGCTCATCACTAGTGCTCGTGAGACCATGGATGCTGCAACTGGAGGCGCATTTCTATCACTCACCATACCACAAGCTACAGCCCTTGTGGAGAAGATAGCATCCAACCAAGGTTGGAACGAAGAGAGGACTCAAACACGCAAGAAGGGTGGAGGTATGCACCAGCTCAAGGAGGTAGACATGCTGTCTGCAAAGCTAGACCTACTCATGAAAAAGCTCGATGACAAAGCTGGAGACAAAAGAGAAGTCATGAACGTCTACGACTCTCACATGACTTGTGAGGAATGTGGAGACACTGGACACTCAGGCAATCACTGCCATGAGATGCTTGAGGATGCAAGGTACATCAACAACAACAACAACTACAACCGTCCTCAACAAAATCAAGGTTGGAATCAACAGAGGCCTAACTACTCAGGTAACTACTCAGGTAATTATCAAGGTAATAACTCTTACAACAACAATAATAATTTTCCACCCCTGAGAGAGTTAGTGTCTAATCAAGGAAAGCTAATGGATAACTTGTCTAAGAAATTGGCATCTAATGATAAAATACTAGAAAACATAAATAATAGAATGGATAATTTCTCTACTGCCATCAAAAACCAAATTAGCTTTAATAAAATGATTGAATCTCAGTTAAATCAAATGGCTGTTGCTGTTCCTGCTACTAACCCCGGTATACCATCACAACCGGAAGGATTAGAATCTGCAAATCTTGTAGACATGTTTGATGCAGGTAACTATTGGAGTAATCCCGCTGTCGGAGTACATAATGACCTTCTGCCAGTCAAGAGAGGCGATCCAGGACGCCCCGTCATCCCGATCTCCATCGGCATGGACTTCCCAGAAGCACTCTGTGACTTTGGCTCCAGCGTCAACATTATGCCCAGGGTACTCTATGAAAAATTCTTTACATATCTTTTATCAGAAACAACTATGTGTTTGCAACTTGCAGATCGGACACTAAGCTTTCCTAAAGGAATATTAAAGAACATGTGTGTCCGAGTTGGTACCTCGTACGCTCCAGCTGACTTCGTGGTGATAGAGACCGGGTCCGATGAGAGGTCACCAGTTATTCTGGGAAGGCCATTCCTGAACACCTTGGGAGCTGTCATCTACGCCAGCGCTGCAAAGATCAACTTCAACATCAAGGGGAGGAAGGAGACGTTTTCCTTCAAGAACAAGATTACACAAATCCCAGAGCAACCCCAACATGAACCAAGGAAGAGGACCAACAGGAGGATCAAGCAGAACAAGAACAACCAAGGATGGACCGAATCAGCTAAGATGGTCACTGCAGTTCAAGGAGGTCAAGACCGACGACCCAAGTCGCCGTTCCTAATCAAGAAGGACGACCCAGGCATGCCAAGCATTGAGTGCTCAATCAATGGATACTCCTTTCAGAAGGCGCTCTGCGACACTGGATCAGGCGTCAACATAATGGCCACAGTCACCTATCAGCTCCTGTACGGAACCATGCCCTTAAAACCAACATACACTCAGCTCCAGATGGCAGATCAGACATCCCGAAAGGTCGAAGGTATAGTAACCGATGTCCCTGTTAAAATTAACGATCATTTTGTCTATACAGACTTTCAGGTCATTGACATGGGAGACGACGAGTACGATCCACCCATCATCCTAGGAAGACCGTTCCTAGGCACCGTCAAAGCAATCATCTACATTGGAACCGGAGAAGTCCATATGCATTTCCCCTCTGAGAAGGTACGCCGCTACTTTAATGACCCTAACTATATAGTTGAAGATTCTAAGCAGGTCAGGACAAGAAGAAGGCGACGTAACCGTAACCAAAGGAGGCAAACCATCAAGGACGTATGGGCAGACTATGAAGGAGAGGTCATAAGGCCCGAGGATACACAACAGGAGACCGAAGCACCAAGTCGGGTATGGAAGGCGAAGACAGTTACACAAGAAGAGGAGGCGCTGCCGGAACCACCGTCTACGCCACCCAAATCCTAGGACAACTAAGAAGAAAAGAAGTCCTGTTCGGAGGACTTAAAAACACCGAACGCCGTGCCAAGAGGTAAACTTGGTAGTTATCATTTTCCCTTTAATTATTGCTCAGTTAATCATGTTCATTCTGTCTAAAAAAAATGTTGAAAACAGTAAGCCCCATGTGAGTATGCGAGTGGCATAAAACCCATAAGTACATTCACTGTGGTGGCATAAAAAAATAAATAATATATATTTTTTCTGTTCTATAAAAATGAAAATAAAAATAGAGAGTGACATTTATCAAGGAAGCTCAAACATGATAAAGGCTAGATATTTATGCTAACGCTTAATCAAGTTCCACGAAGCTTTGTTGTCTATTTGAGCTCCACAGAATTCAGGAAGACTAGCAGATGGAGGACATCCTAATCGTTGTCAGGGTGCTGCCGACATTCAAATACACCTCTGCACCTGCTAGCTACATCAGAAGAAATTACGTCAAGATCCAGCTTGGGGGAGAGCACCCCTATTTATCCCGATAAGTATTTTTATCTACAGTTATACCTATGCTTTATTAAAATAAAAAGATGCATAATCATGAAAACCCAAATAAATATTTTGTGTTTATATATATTTGTGTTGACACCGTTTTTAGCACGTGTCAAGATGATCAGGAAAGGCTAATCAGCAAGGGAAAGATTGCCGTGTAAATTGATAGCCAAGAAGAATAAGTTTGTTTTTAAGCGGTGACAGTGTATGAGTTTAATTTGGAATGTTGCCGATGAGGCCAAGGGTGTTATTGCCGATGCCGATGGAAGAGGGTTTGGAGACTGTTGCCGATAAGATAAGGGAATGTACCGATGAAGGAAGGTATGAAGACTGCAGCCGATGAAACAGGGAATGTACCGATGAAAGGAGATCGAAGGTTGCTGCCGATGGAACAAGGGTTGTGCTGGTGAAAAGGAGGTCGATAAGAATACCATCGTAATTGAGGCGGACTATGGAATAAAATAGGAGTTGATTTCCTTGTTTACGATTAGTAGAGTCTGAGTTGTGTCAAAGTCATGTTCTTTTCCTTAGACTTAGATTTAGTGTTCTAGTCGTATTTGGTTATGTTTCTATAGATCAGGGTATAAATATAGAGTGAAGGGCAATGTAATAAAAAATCAATCAATACATCAAAAACCAGCTTTTACTCTTATTTACATCTACTTTTCGGCGACTTCGTCAATTTGCATATTTTTCCTTTTTTACGAGTTCTCATCGATTCGGCGAGTTGCATTGCTCTAAGTGCAATCTTTGTCGATCCTCGAGTTCCGCGTGAGTACCTCTTGGCCGTGACTTCCGGGCGTATCGCTGTTGTCAGGACCAAAGTGCTCGTATCTTCATCCTTGTCGATTAACAGGTCAAATCGACTGGCACACTTTGGATATCGATTTCGGGTATTAGCCCTTTGTGTTTGCAGATTCACTTTTGCATCAACACATCTTTTGGCACGCTCGGTGGGACAGATCTAGTCAAGATGCCTAATCATGAGATCGATGCTGGGAATATCATCGCAGTAACAGAAGAAGATCTTAAGGACGATCAGAAGCAGGCTATGGAGAGGGCTATTGAAGAATATAGACAGCTTTGCTTGAAGTCATTCAGCGTGAACAAAAGTGGACAAGTCATCCAGAAGCAGGACTTGCCGTTGCCTCGGCAGGTTACCTTTGATCCTAATCTTGGTAAACTTCAAGAGATGGTTAATTCTGCGGTGAATCATGCTTTAATTAATCACTCCAATGTGCTGTCCAATACTGTTCATAATGCTGTGATTCGAACTTTCAAAGAAGGGCAAGCGTCACATCATTACGTCGGGCCTGCTTATCATCAACCAGAAGCAGCATCTGCTGTTGCTCCATCGGCTCCTCCAGCCGTTGCGGGTATAGAGATTTCATCTCCTCCAGTATCAGCAGGATTATCTAATGTACAGTCTACTCCGGTGCGTCCAGATTCAGCATTATCAGGACGAGTTCAGCTTGGTACAGATCTATCAGCATCAGCTTTATCAGGTCCTATACCACAGAGTAATCAAACTCCTGCTAATTGGTGGGGATATGGTATGCCTCCGGAGCCATCTACTGTCAATCACGGATTATCTCAAGTGTTTGACACAGCGGGAAAAACTCCTATTCCATCGGCTGGTTTGCCGATAGCCCAAGCGCCTCAATATATTACAACTACTGTACAACCAAGTCTAGGAGGTTTTCAGGCTTCTTTGGGGCAAACATCTAGCTCAAGTCCATCGGCAAATTTGTTACCGATGTAGCAGAAGGCTCCTATCACCAGTCAACCTGGAGTTCAGGTTATGCCTCAAGTTGGATGTAATTATCCAGCAATGCCAACAAGCTACCAGCCATCGGCAAACTTTGTGCCGATGAATACTAATAATTGGTCAGGGCAATTTCCTACTCAACATACAGTTCAGCCAAACCAGCAAGCCACAGGAGTTCATCAAGGTCACATGCATGCTGGTTTTCAGAATCAAGCATCGGCAGCTCAGCCGATGAATCCTTTTCAGCAGGTTAATGGACCACAGTTAGTAGCAAATATGCCAATTGCTGGAGATCGAGGGCAACAAAGGTATGCAGAAGGGTATCAACAGATACCTCCAGCAGAGATTCAACCATATCGTCTGTAACACCTCAAGTGTTTAGTCCTTAATTGCATTGCATTTGCATAAGCATGACATGCATAATCCATGTTCAGTATTTCATGTAATGCAATTCATGTGTTTGTTTGGGGTTGGTTTGATTGACTTCATAAAGTATTTGATAGTTGGTGTAACAAAAAGGTAAAGTAGTCAATCATGACCTACAACACCTTAGCTATACTTAGGGTAACATTTGGATCAAGGTTCATGTTGACCAAAATTACAAAATTGCCCTCCAAGACAAGTTTGACCCCCATTTGACCATAGAAGGCTCTAGTTTGACCAATTAGAAAGTCTAATTTAGAGACCTTGCATGGAAGAGCACCCTTAAGCAAAGTTGTAAAGAAATTCATGAGGAACAAAAGTCTCAATATGACCATCTCATGAAAGTGACCACAACATGCTCAAAAGTGGCCCACAAGTCAGTTAGTGGTGTAATTCCAGGACTTAGAATTTTTCTAAGTCTGGAATCTGACCCTACAGTTTCACTGGTGCCTACTTTAGGAGCTTGTAGTTTGCAAACCAGGCCAAACCAGTCTTCACTCATATTGACAAACTTGTAGATCACATGTAGCACTCCAACTTTGTCAACACTACCCAAGCCTGGTTCTCAAGGGTTCAAGAGATATTGTGTCATGAACATGAGCTGTCAGTCGGCATCATTAACTGAAACCCGGTTTCAGTTTCACTGAACACTACTTAATGTCCCTATATATCACTAACCAAACCGAATCAGCTCTGGAGGCCTATTACAAAATTGTAGAGCTTATATAGGTCTACAAGTTTGTTACTTTGAGCTTCCACTGAAACGAGCTAGTTTAGAAGATAATCAGCGTCAAAATCCTCCTGTCAGTCGACCATCGTTGACCCTTCAGCCGGTTTCAGTCGCGAGCGACACCGCGCGTCGTGGCGCCCGGGCAGGAGAACGCCGCCGCGTGTCGGCCAGGTGCTGTGACCCCCTCCACGTCGCGAGCTCTGGCGTAGGTGAAATCGAGCGGCCACCTCCCCCTCTCTCTCACACGCCACTCCATTTCTCCGCCCCCTCTCTCTTCCAGGCGCAAGAACACCGAAACCGAGCCGCCATTCCCCTTTCTTCTCCGGCGAGCTCGAGCGTGAGCTACGCCGCATCACCGGCCGCCTGACCTCGCCATCACCTCCGCCTCACCACCCTCCACCCCCTTGACCCACTGAAGCCCGCGATTTGACCCAAGGTGAGCTGCATTGTCTTCTTCTCCGCCTCCGAGGGGTCGCCGGAGCCCGCCATGGGACCTCACCATGGTCGGGGTGCTTCGGGTCCCTCTCCATCTTCCCTTACTAGTAAAACGGAACCGCCTTGCCTCGGTGAAGCTCGTACCGAGCCCGGACCGCACCGTGCTTCTTCACCGGCGACGGTGCGCCGCCACCGGATGTCACCGACCGCCGCGCACGGTGGCAAGCCCTCTCCACCCCATCCCCATCCATCCTACGGGCACCAATCAATGCGCCGGGTGACGGAGAGCACGAGACAGCGTTCGGTTGGCCGCGCGAGTCCTTCTCCGGCGAGCTCGAGCTCACCGGAGCTCGCGGGACGCCGGCTCCCCTGCCTTCGGTCGCTGACCGCGGGGGTCCACCCGTCAGCGTCGCGCGCGGGCGGGGGCGCTGAGCGGTCCGAGCGCGCGGGCGTGTGCGTTGTGGGCCGAGTTTCGTTTCCGGGCCGGCCCAGTCGTCCGAAGGGAAATTTATTTTTATTATTTTGTCACTGATTTTTGTACAAGTTGGAAAAATAGGGATCTAGGGTTTTAATGATCCAAAAATCATGAGATAAATTTTGTTAGAATCTACTGGATGTGTAGTATTTTAGAAAAATATGGATCTGGCATGAGATGTTTAAATTCTGTAAGAATTTATTAGATCCTTTAAATGTGTTTTGGAATGCATGCAAATTTGTTTAATTTATAACTTGAGCTGTAGTGTTCCATAAATCATGAAATTTGGTGGGTAGGTTAATCTATGCTAGCCCTAGCCCTGGTAAAAATTTGGGCATCAGTGCTTAAGTAATTTTCAAGTTATAAGGCTATCATTTTATTCTAGGAAATAATTGAAGGAATTTTTATAATTTTTCTACATGTGCAATGTTCTTGTAACTTTTTGGAGAATGTCTTGGTACCCTAGAGTGTCTAAGAAAAATATGAAATCTGTTGTTTGATACTTTTCAATGTGATTTATGAATTGTGCAGAAATCAGCCTTTTGGGCTTGTGAATTTTGTATAGAGAGTTTCTGTGAATAAAACTTGTTCAAATTTTTAATGTGGTCTATTTTGAGGTCAGAGAGTCCCCTGTAATTTTTGAAGAATTTTAGGAGCAGTTTACATATATGTTTAAAATTCCACCTAAATAATTAAGTAAATTAAGAAATGGGGTTAAATAAATATTCTAGTTGGTTCCACCTTACTTTCTGGTGTTTTTATACCTAATGTGAACTGTTAGTAACATTAGTTTGGTTTTAGGAGACTTTGGTCACATCAACAAATATTTAACCTTTGTAATTTTAGGTTTTCTGGACAGCTGGTAGTATTTCTAAGTTTGACCTTTGATAAAATTGGTTGCTGGAAAACTTGTAAATACCAAAGTCACAGTAAACTTGATGAACTAGCTTGTGTCAAAATTTGGGAGCATTTGGCTTTGTAGTTTGAGAGTTACTGTTGTTTTAAGTGGCAGTTCAGAATCTGCTACTCTCTGTTTTGAGAGGACAGATTCTGGAACTTGTGAAGTTTGACGTGGAAAACTTAAGAGTTTGGGGTTGAGGTCTGAAAATGAATTGTAGAGTATTTCTTAGGCTTTCCAGATTGTCCTAGATCATATCTTTTGGAATTGTAAATCTCCAGTTGTGATAAAAACAAGTAGCTGCTGTCCAGAATGCTTACTGTGGTGTTTTGCCGATTGATATGGTGTGATATCCTAAGACATGTTACTTTTGTAATTGTTAGGTGTTAGGGCCTTAACTGAGGATGAGCAACTTTATCTTAGGTTAAGTAGATTAGGTGAGTACTTCTCTACCGGAGAGGAAATTTGCACCTACTCTTTTGAAGTGATTTGATTAGAGCGTTAAATTGTTGTAATGCATTTCATTCCGAGCATATTGCATCTTTCATTATGCATTCATGGAATTTATTATGCACTCATGCAATAGGTGTACCGGAGGGGGTGACACTCCTCGAGTTCGAATAAACGATACCGGAGGAGGTGCTGAGTCAACCGGAGGAATCAACAGAAGAACCCAACGTCGGGGAAGCTCCGTCAGACGATCTACCCGAGTGTCCGGACCACAGACCCGCAACATTTCTCAAAGGCAAGCCCCGGTGCATGCTGAACCCATTGTTTTATAAATATATCTTGAGTACTTTTAATTGTTTACTGCATTAAGTAGTAGGAGTTGTATGAAAACAACTGTTGCATTATACCTGTCCTTGTCCAGATATTGTACCCTAATCCTATATTAGGTTTAGGTACGTGTCAATGCTTAGCCCTGCTTAGTACGGTAGAAGTCGGGTGATTTCCGGTCATCCGCGAGAGATAGGATTGGGTCGCGAGTGGCTTATGGCTATCGTGATGGAACCATGCTTTAAAATGAATTTGAGACCGGGCGGGAGTTCGATGGTACAGCCGCAAGACACTTCACGTCTTGGGTGTGGAGCCATGCCCGTCTGAGTCGTTTAAGGACCGATTCGCTGTACGTCCTTGAGTCATGTTGAACGCAGTCTAACACTTAGTTGGCCGGATAAGTCGTTCCGACCGCGAAGCCGAGTAATGTGATTCAGGCCGGGAATCGAATGGTAGGTTGCTTCTTGGAGGAGAGAAAGGATGTGCTTGGGGACATTGGCCTGAGACCAAGGGGGGGGGGGGGGGGTTAGAGTCCCTATCACCTGGCAGAGTGTCGCCCTTGGGGTTGCGACATCATTCGGACCCGCGATTCCTGAATTACATGAAATGGTGGCCTATGCGACCCTGGCAGGGGTCTGCACGGTGAGTGTTAGAAATACCCCTCCAGCTGGATAGGAATCCGATTCGAATCGCCGTCGCTCCCGGTTAGTGAGCACTTGACTTGAGCAGCGGCAACGTAGATCTCATTAATTGAACAGATGGTTAAGTGAATGATACAATGTTGCCACAATTTATACCTGCTATGAAATTAATATGAATACTTGTTTGATGATAATCAAGTGCATGTTTAGTACAGGTGCTAAGATAGATGACAGGTAAATGCTAAAAATAACTGCTAGTGCAGGTTATAAGAGTTTCAACTACTTATGCCTTTATGCAAAATGTGGTGTCAGCTAGCCTCTTGTGTAAGCCTTGCATAATCCTTGGTGTCTTATTTATTTCTGGTTTATGACGGGTAAGTCTAGCTGAGTACATTCCAGTACTCAGGGTTTATTCCCTCCTGTTGCAGATGACATGCTTTATCAGGGCTTCTGCAAGACGTGTCTCCACCCTGCGGGTGATGATGACTAGATCACACGGGCGTGATCATCTTTATGTACTTTCCTCGTGCTTTTGCGGGGTGTCGATCATCCAAACTGGCAGTAATTAAGTAACTAAAGTGTGTGTTATGCTTCCACTACTTTCAAACTCGGTTTGTAATAATTGCTACTCCGTGGTGTTAACGTATTTCGGAACTACTTGTGAAATGTAACGTATGATGTGTATGTTGAATGATGCGATCCTGGTTGTAAGCAGTTTGGTTTGAAATCCTTCGTGATTTCGATTGACTACCGGGATTATATGGGCTCAAGTTTGAAAATTTGAGCGCTTCGGTGCTTGTTTTCGTACTTGTGCTCTTATAATTTGGTCGGTTCTGTTACAGCTGGTATCGGAGCATAATTCAACATTAAACACATCTTACGAGTAATTAAAAACAAAAGTATTTGTTTGCGAAAAGGGTTAAACTTTAAAAAGTATTTTTATAAGTATGCCAGTGATCACATCCCTTAGCCCAAATAAGGACTCTTAGGTGGCTTATTATAAAGACTAACTTGGGGGCCTTGTTTGTTTTTGTTTCGTCGTCCATACGGCGTGATATTGTATGGGTGCCATCCTTTTTGGGTGGTAATGTATGGATCAATTACCTCGACGCTCTGGTAAGTGTGAGTTGTGAGAGCATGATCGTCCAACTGGCGATCTAGGGGAGAGTAGTTTTGGTGACTTGCATACTTACATGTTCAAACCATGTAACTATGTAAAAGCACTTAATTGTGGGCATCTATCCATCGGGTAGCTTTGATACTGAAATATATACATCCGGGGATGTGTATATGGAAAGTATTTAGTTTACTGCTTCCTTGTATGTTATTTGGGAATTGTTGGGCTGCAATGGAATTTTTCTGCAGGTACACTAACAGCGTAACGTGTAGACCGATAGTTTCGTTTATATGAGAGAACGTATGTATGCCACCGCTTAGCGTTAGCACTTTAGTTTTCTACTAAGGTGAGAGGACGTACGGAACGTGCATGCATCATGTTTAATTATCTCATACATGTCATTCACTCCCTCCTTAAAAATTTCAATAGTCCCGACTAAAGAAAATTTCGTATCCCCTAAATGATTCTCACTTTAAGTCACATCTTGATTGATACAGATGGCACGTACCAGGATGACAGCCCGTAAGTCAACTGGTGGAAGGGTCCCTCGCCACCAGTTAGCTCCACGCGAGCCCCGTCCCGAGCCCTCCGAGGTGGGAAGGTTACGGGCTGAGCTGGCAGAGGTGACTGCTGCTAGGGATGCAGCACGGCAACTACTGGAGCAAGTAATTCATGATCGAGATCAAGAAACGCTTGCAGTCCAAAGGTTGACAGTGGCAAATCGCAACTGTCAGCGTATGCTGGTCCGTGTGATGGAACAGAGGGATGAAGCCTGGCACGAGGAGAACGTTCTGAGGGCTCGTCAGTTTGAGCTCGAACAACAGTTAGAGAATGCTGAAGAATACAATGACAACCTTCATGAAGAAGTGCACCGCCTGAACAACCAGCTTAATCCTCTACTACCTAGGAACAACAACGTAGATGAGGAGATGGGTTCAGGAATCTTCATGGCTGAGGATGATGATGAAGTGGAGGTCGATGGACCACAAGATGCTCCACCTGCAGAAGCACCAGAGGAAGAGCCAGAAGAAGAAGAAGACGAAGAGTTAGAGCCTGTCAGTGATGAGGACGGCGGGGAGATCCTTAACACGGACTCGGAGGATGATGCTTAGAGTAGTCATCACGTACCTTTAATGTTAGGATCGTCTTTTGCGCCTCCCTGTGTAGAAGTGAGGCCTTGTAATAATTTGACGTTGGGATGTAAGGTTGAACCGTATGTTTCCTGAATGTAGTTTGAACCTGTTAATTTCGATCGCAATGGGATGTCTTATTGTGTTGTGTTCGATGATGGT
Organism: Saccharum hybrid cultivar R570; assembly: GCA_038087645.1. Taxonomy (NCBI): domain Eukaryota; kingdom Viridiplantae; phylum Streptophyta; class Magnoliopsida; order Poales; family Poaceae; genus Saccharum; species Saccharum hybrid cultivar. Next base: position 4,982,501 of record JAQSUU010000423.1, read on the forward strand.
GTCACGAATAGCTCCTTTCGGTGCCGCGACGAAACCGAGGGCCTCCTATGGCGCGCGACATAAGGTTGTGCTGCTTGGCACGCGCAGGTATCGAAGTGGCTAGTCCTGATCCACCATAGAACTCTCCATTGAGAAGTTTCTTTGTGGTCAGTCTGAAGTAGTCTTTCACAGTCAATTGGAAATCTTGCGGTCGAATCCAAATACCGTGCGAAAGGTTAAAAATCACGTAGATAGCAACGTAAACGATCCGATAACAGTTGTGCTCCCTGTGAGTGAGCCTTTATCAAAGAACGTCTTGATGGATTACCAAGTACGAGTTTGGCAATTGATGCGCTTGAATGGATTGTGCGGTTGTGATGAATTATTGTGCCTTAATTATTATGAGAATTCTATTCTTGAAGACAGTTTGACATTTCGCAATAATTCATCTACAAATTTCCCACATCGTCAGTGCTCATTGGCTATGCATTTTGCAGATGTCGTACAATCTACGTCGGGGTCGTGGAAATGAGGAGGAGGACCAGCCGCCCCCTCCGCCACCACCTACTCCGGCTGAGTTAATGCAATCAGTGGTTGAGGGGCAGCGTATGTTGGCCGACGCCATGCGCCAACTGGCTAATCGAGAGGCTCGGCATGGTCGTCAGGGCCCAGAGCCAAACCAGTACAGCGATTTCAAGGACTTCCTGGATACAAAGCCCCCGCTTTTTAAGGAAGCGGAAGAACCACTGCAGGCTGATGAGTGGTTGAATACCATCGAACAAAAGTTTCGTCTGTTACGTCTGACTGATGAGTTGAAAACTGAGTATGCTTCCCATCAGTTGCATGGTCCAGCGGGCATCTGGTGGAGCCACTATCGTTCCACACTGCCTGCCAATATTCCGATTGCTTGGGATCAGTTCAAGGCGGCCTTCCGGGGAAACTACATCCCTCCAGGTCTTATGGCAATCAAGCACACAGAGTTTATGAGGCTGTCGCAGGGAAACAAGAGCTTGACTGAGTACTTGCAGTCTTTCAACAACCTAGCAAGGTATGCCACGGAGTTTGTGGATACTGATGCCAAAAAGATTGCCAGTTTCAAAAGGGGCCTCGGCCCGAAGCTAATGAAGACTATGGGCACTAGCAAGTGTACCACTTTCAATGATTTCATCAGCGATGCTTTGACACAGGAGAACAACAATGCTATTTATTCGGCTTCTAAGAGCCGTAAAAGGGCCCTTGAGGCAAGTGCTTCTCAGTCGAGGGCCTCAGCTACACCAAGGTCTTCTCCACGCCCGCCTGCTCAGAATACGAAGTTCCGTCCGCCACAGAAAAAGCCTGCTGCAAAAACTGGGTTCCGTAAAGCTTATACTGTCGCTCTGCCAAAGGGGACTTCTGGACAGAGCAGCTCTAGTGTTCCTCCTAGCAATATGCCTTGCTGGAATTGCAACAAGCCAGGCCATTGGGCCCGGAACTGCCCGTACCCTAAGAAAAATGTCAATCAAGGTGGTCGTCAGGGACACGCTCATTATAACAGCATTGAAGAAATTCCATCTGGTGAGGTGGTCACGGCTGGTAAGTTCCTAGTTGACCAACACCCCGCGGTGGTACTTTTTGATTCAGGTGCTTCGCATTCCTTTATCAGTCCTAAGTTTGCATCCAACTTTGCACACAAGTTGCATACTGTTGAAGGTGTGGGTTATTGCATTAGTGCTGCAAGTGGGAATATTTCCACAAACAAAGTAGTGGGGAACCTTAAGTTTGAGATAGAAGGGCGAAGTTATTTGCTTACTCTATTGGTTTTACCTGGGTTAGACATAGATGTGATCTTGGGCATGAATTGGATGAGCCAGAATGGGGTACTCATTGACACATCCGCTCGGGTAGTTATGCTCAGAGATCCTACAGATCAAAAGGGTTTTCTAGTACAACTTCCCAGAAAAGTTGAATTGTCGGGGGAAATTCATGCTGTGCAAGCAAAGGCGTTGGCTGAAATTCCCGTAGTAAATGAATTTCCGGACGTTTTTCCCGATGATTTGCCGGGACTTCCTCCGGATCGGGATGTGGAGTTTAAAATCGAGTTGCTGCCTGGTACCGCACCCATCTCTAGGAGACCCTATAGAATGCCTCCAAATGAGTTAGCTGAGCTTAAGGTACAATTGAATGAACTTTTGAAGAAGGGGTTGATCCGTCCTAGCTCATCTCCGTGGGGTTGCCCTGCTATCTTTGTAAAGAAGAAGGATCAAACCTTGCGGATGTGCGTGGACTATAGACCTCTGAATGCAGTCACTGTCAAGAATAAGTATCCTCTACCGCGTATCGACATCTTGTTCGATCAATTGTCCAAAGCTAAAGTCTTTTCCAAGATTGATCTAAGGTCTGGGTACCATCAGATTAAAATCCGTCCTGAAGATGTTCCAAAAACAGCCTTCTCGACAAGATACGGCCTTTATGAGTATCTTGTTATGTCCTTCGGCCTGACCAATGCCCCAGCGCACTTCATGTGCTTGATGAATTTGGTGTTTATGCCCGAATTGGACAAGTTTGTGGTGGTGTTCATTGATGACATCTTAGTGTATTCTGAAAATGAGGAAGACCACGCGAAACACTTGCGTATTGTCCTCAGCAGACTGCGTGAGCATAAACTGTATGCGAAGTTCAGTAAATGTGAATTCTGGCTTCGGGAAGTACCTTTTCTTGGGCATGTGTTGTCCGATGGAGGTATTATGGTGGATCCCACCAAGGTAGAAGAAGTATTGAATTGGAAGGCTCCTACTTCGGTTCATGAGGTCCGGAGTTTTCTTGGGTTGGCTGGCTATTATCGTCGCTTCATCCCGGATTTCTCAAAAATAGCCAAACCCATGACTCGGTTGCTGCAAAAAGACACCAGGTTTGTCTGGACTCCTGAGTGTGATGCGGCTTTTCACCAACTGCGAACCCTCCTAACCTCGGCTCCGGTTTTGGCACAACCGGATATCGAGAAACCTTTTGATGTTTACTGTGATGCCTCAGGCATAGGTTTGGGAGGTGTTTTGATGCAGGAAGGCCGAGTAATTGCATATACTTCACGGCAACTTCGGAAACATGAGGTGAATTATCCAACGCATGACTTAGAACTGGCCGCAGTTGTTCATGCTTTGAAGGTATGGCGGCATTATCTGCTGGGCAATGTCTGCAATATCTATACAGACCACAAAAGCCTCAAATATATCTTCACCCAACCCGAGCTAAATATGCGTCAGAGAAGATGGCTCGAGTTGATTAAAGATTATAATCTTCAAGTGCACTATCACCTAGGCAAGGCAAACGTGGTTGCGGACGCTTTGAGCCGTAAGTCTCATTGCCATTCCTTAGTTGAAACTGATTTTCACCGATCCCGCCTGTTACATCCGGCAGTCTTGTACAACATCACTGTCAGTGGTACTCTCAGAAATAGAATCATTGAGCTCCAAAAGACTGATCCGGGTATATTTCACATACAACGAAAGATGAAAGAGGAAGAAACTAAGCATTTCAGGTTAGATGACGAAGGTGTGCTGTGGTTTAAGGATAGGTTAGTGGTACCTAAGGACCGAGAGCTTAGAGATCAGATCCTGTCCGAAGCACATTCTTCTAAGTTGTCCATCCATCCTGGTAGTAATAAGATGTATTATGATTTGAAGCCACTTTATTGGTGGACCAAGATGCGGAAAGAGATAGCTGCATATGTTGCTAGATGTGACACCTGTTGCAGAGTGAAAGCTGTGCACATGAAAGCTGGGTTGCTTCAGCCACTTTCTATTCCAGGCTGGAAGTGGGAAGAAATTAGTATGGATTTCATTGTCGGACTTCCTCCCACAGTCAAAAATCATAACTCTATCTGGGTAATTGTTGATCGTTTAACCAAATCAGCTCATTTCATCCCCGTGAGAGTGGACTATCGTCCTACTGACTATGCTGAGTTGTACTTCAATCAGATAGTCCGGCTTCATGGGATACCTCGTACGATCGTTTCTGACCGTGGTCCCCAGTTCACTGCTCGCTTTTGGGAGCATTTGCATCACCTTCTGGGAACCAAGTTAGTGAGAAGCTCTGCTTATCACCCCCAGACATCTGGTCAGACGGAACGAGTTAACCAAATCTTGGAAGATCTGTTGCGGGCATGCGTCATTTCATCCAAGGGTTCTTGGGAAAAATGGCTACCTTTAGCCGAATTCTCGTACAATAACAGTTATCAAGAGAGTATTAAGATGGCCCCATTCGAAGCTTTGTACGGTCGTAAGTGCCGAACTCCACTTAACTGGGTAGAAGCTGGGGAAAGAAGGTATTATGGCATTGATTTTGTCCAGGAAGCCAAGGAACAAGTCCGTACTATCCAGAAACACATGGCTGCAGCCCAAGCTAGACAGAAAAGCTATGCTGATCGTCGCAGAAAACCACTCGAATTTGAAGTTGGAGACTTCGTTTATTTGAAAGTTTCTCCAATGAAGAGTGTCCAACGTTTTGGCGTTAAGCGGAAGCTTGCACCAAGATACGTGGGTCCTTTCCAGATCATAGGCAAGAGTGGAGCTGTTGCATACAAAATCCAGTTGCCTCCTGAAATGAGAGCCATATTCAACGTTTTCCATGTGTCTCAGCTTAAAAAGTGTCTTCGAGTTCCTGAGGAACAGGTTCCTTTGGGAGATATCAGGCTTGAATCCGACTTAACCTATGAAGAAAAACCAGTCCGAGTGATCGATACTCAGGAACGAGTAACTAGAAGTAAAGTGGTTAAGTGGTACAAAGTGATGTGGAGTAATCAGGGTAGTGAAAGTGATGCTACGTGGGAACGGGAAGATTATTTGCGGGATGGTTATAAGGAATTCTATGAAAAATGGTACGCTTTCCAAATCTCGGGACGAGATTTTTATAAGGGGGGAGGGCTGTAACACCTCAAGTGTTTAGTCCTTAATTGCATTGCATTTGCATAAGCATGACATGCATAATCCATGTTCAGTATTTCATGTAATGCAATTCATGTGTTTGTTTGGGGTTGGTTTGATTGACTTCATAAAGTATTTGATAGTTGGTGTAACAAAAAGGTAAAGTAGTCAATCATGACCTACAACACCTTAGCTATACTTAGGGTAACATTTGGATCAAGGTTCATGTTGACCAAAATTACAAAATTGCCCTCCAAGACAAGTTTGACCCCCATTTGACCATAGAAGGCTCTAGTTTGACCAATTAGAAAGTCTAATTTAGAGACCTTGCATGGAAGAGCACCCTTAAGCAAAGTTGTAAAGAAATTCATGAGGAACAAAAGTCTCAATATGACCATCTCATGAAAGTGACCACAACATGCTCAAAAGTGGCCCACAAGTCAGCTAGTGGTGTAATTCCAGGACTTAGAATTTTTCTAAGTCTGGAATCTGACCCTACAGTTTCACTGGTGCCTACTTTAGGAGCTTGTAGTTTGCAAACCAGGCCAAACCAGTCTTCACTCATATTGACAAACTTGTAGATCACATGTAGCACTCCAACTTTGTCAACACTACCCAAGCCTGGTTCTCAAGGGTTCAAGAGATATTGTGTCATGAACATGAGCTGTCAGTCGGCATCATTAACTGAAACCCGGTTTCAGTTTCACTGAACACTACTTAATGTCCCTATATATCACTAACCAAACCGAATCAGCTTTGGAGGCCTATTACAAAATTGTAGAGCTTATATAGGTCTACAAGTTTGTTACTTTGAGCTTCCACTGAAACGAGCTAGTTTAGAAGATAATCAGCGTCAAAATCCTCCTGTCAGTCGACCATCGTTGACCCTTCAGCCGGTTTCAGTCGCGAGCGACACCGCGCGTCGTGGCGCCCGGGCAGGAGAACGCCGCCGCGTGTCGGCCAGGTGCTGTGACCCCCTCCACGTCGCGAGCTCTGGCGTAGGTGAAATCGAGCGGCCACCTCCCCCTCTCTCTCACACGCCACTCCATTTCTCCGCCCCCTCTCTCTTCCAGGCGCAAGAACACCGAAACCGAGCCGCCATTCCCCTTTCTTCTCCGGCGAGCTCGAGCGTGAGCTACGCCGCATCACCGGTCGCCTGACCTCGCCATCACCTCCGCCTCACCACCCTCCACCCCCTTGACCCACTGAAGCCCGCGATTTGACCCAAGGTGAGCTGCATTGTCTTCTTCTCCGCCTCCGAGGGGTCGCCGGAGCCCGCCATGGGACCTCACCGTGGTCGGGGTGCTTCGGGTCCCTCTCCATCTTCCCTTACTAGTAAAACGGAACCGCCTTGCCTCGGTGAAGCTCGTACCGAGCCCGGACCGCACCGTGCTTCTTCACCGGCGACGGTGCGCCGCCACCGGATGTCACCGACCGCCGCACACGGTGGCAAGCCCTCTCCACCCCATCCCCATCCATCCTACGGGCACCAATCAATGCGCCGGGTGACGGAGAGCACGAGACAGCGTTCGGTTGGCCGCGCGAGTCCTTCTCCGGCGAGCTCGAGCTCACCGGAGCTCGCGGGACGCCGGCTCCCCTGCCTTCGGTCGCTGACCGCGGGGGTCCACCCGTCAGCGTCGCGCGCGGGCGGGGGCGCTGAGCGGGCCGAGCGTGCGGGCGTGTGCGTTGTGGGCCGAGTTTCGTTTCCGGGCCGGCCCAGTCGTCCGAAGGGAAATTTATTTTTATTATTTTGTCACTGATTTTTGTACAAGTTGGAAAAATAGGGATCTAGGGTTTTAATGATCCAAAAATCATGAGATAAATTTTGTTAGAATCTACTGGATGTGTAGTATTTTAGAAAAATATGGATCTGGCATGAGATGTTTAAATTCTGTAAGAATTTATTAGATCCTTTAAATGTGTTTTGGAATGCATGCAAATTTGTTTAATTTATAACTTGAGCTGTAGTGTTCCATAAATCATGAAATTTGGTGGGTAGGTTAATCTATGCTAGCCCTAGCCCTGGTAAAAATTTGGGCATCAGTGCTTAAGTAATTTTCAAGTTATAAGGCTATCATTTTATTCTAGGAAATAATTGAAGGAATTTTTATAATTTTTCTACATGTGCAATGTTCTTGTAACTTTTTGGAGAATGTCTTGGTACCCTAGAGTGTCTAAGAAAAATATGAAATCTGTTGTTTGATACTTTTCAATGTGATTTATGAATTATGCAGAAATCAGCCTTTTGGGCTTGTGAATTTTGTATAGAGAGTTTCTGTGAATAAAACTTGTTCAAATTTTTACTGTGGTCTATTTTGAGGTCAGAGAGTCCCCTGTAATTTTTGTAGAATTTTAGGAGCAGTTTACATATATGTTTAAAATTCCACCTAAATAATTAAGTAAATTAAGAAATGGGGTTAAATAAATATTCTAGTTGGTTCCACCTTACTTTCTGGTGTTTTTATACCTAATGTGAACTGTTAGTAACATTAGTTTGGTTTTAGGAGACTTTGGTCACATCAACAAATATTTAACCTTTGTAATTTTAGGTTTTCTGGACAGCTGGTAGTATTTCTAAGTTTGACCTTTGATAAAATTGGTTGCTGGAAAACTTGTAAATACCAAAGTCACAGTAAACTTGATGAACTAGCTTGTGTCAAAATTTGGGAGCATTTGGCTTTGTAGTTTGAGAGTTACTGTTGTTTTAAGTGGCAGTTCAGAATCTGCTACTCTCTGTTTTGAGAGGACAGATTCTGGAACTTGTGAAGTTTGACGTGGAAAACTTAAGAGTTTGGGGTTGAGGTCTGAAAATGAATTGTAGAGTATTTCTTAGGCTTTCCAGATTGTCCTAGATCATATCTTTTGGAATTGTAAATCTCCAGTTGTGATAAAAACAAGTAGCTGCTGTCCAGAATGCTTACTGTGGTGTTTTGCCGATTGATATGGTGTGATATCCTAAGACATGTTACTTTTGTAATTGTTAGGTGTTAGGGCCTTAACTGAGGATGAGCAACTTTATCTTAGGTTAAGTAGATTAGGTGAGTACTTCTCTACCGGAGAGGAAATTTGCACCTACTCTTTTGAAGTGATTTGATTAGAGCGTTAAATTGTTGTAATGCATTTCATTCCGAGCATATTGCATCTTTCATTATGCATTCATGGAATTTATTATGCACTCATGCAATAGGTGTACCGGAGGGGGTGACACTCCTCGAGTTTGAACAAACGATACCGGAGGAGGTGATGAGTCAACCGGAGGAATCAACAGAAGAACCCAACGTCGGGGAAGCTCCGTCAGACGATCTACCCGAGTGTCCGGACCACAGACCCGCAACATTTCTCAAAGGCAAGCCCCGGTGCATGCTGAACCCATTGTTTTATAAATATATCTTGAGTACTTTTAATTGTTTACTGCATTAAGTAGTAGGAGTTGTATGAAAACAACTGTTGCATTATACCTGTCCTTGTCCAGATATTGTACCCTAATCCTATATTAGGTTTAGGTACGTGTCAATGCTTAGCCCTGCTTAGTACGGTAGAAGTCGGGTGATTTCCGGTCATCCGCGAGAGATAGGATTGGGTCGCGAGTGGCTTATGGCTATCGTGATGGAACCATGCTTTAAAATGAATTTGAGACCGGGCGGGAGTTCGATGGTACAGCCGCAAGACACTTCACGTCTTGGGTGTGGAGCCATGCCCGTCTGAGTCGTTTAAGGACCGATTCGCTGTACGTCCTTGAGTCATGTTGAACGCAGTCTAACACTTAGTTGGCCGGATAAGTCGTTCCGACCGCGAAGCCGAGTAATGTGATTCAGGCCGGGAATCGAATGGTAGGTTGCTTCTTGGAGGAGAGAAAGGATGTGCTTGGGGACATTGGCGTGAGACCAAGGGGGGGTTAGAGTCCCTGTCACCTGGCAGAGTGTCGCCCTTGGGGTTGCGACATCATTCGGACCCGCGATTCCTGAATTACATGAAATGGTGGCCTGTGCGACCCTGGCAGGGGTCTGCACGGTGAGTGTTAGAAATACCCCTCCAGCTGGATAGGAATCCGATTCGAATCGCCGTTGCTCCCGGTTAGTGAGCACTTGACTTGAGCAGCGGCAACGTAGATCTCATTAATTGAACAGATGGTTAAGTGAATGATACAATGTTGCCACAATTTATACCTGCTATGAAATTAATATGAATACTTGTTTGATGATAATCAAGTGCATGTTTAGTACAGGTGCTAAGATAGATGACAGGTAAATGCTAAAAATAACTGCTAGTGCAGGTTATAAGAGTTTCAACTACTTATGCCTTTATGCAAAATGTGGTGTCAGCTAGCCTCTTGTGTAAGCCTTGCATAATCCTTGGTGTCTTATTTATTTCTGGTTTATGACGGGTAAGTCTAGCTGAGTACATTCCAGTACTCAGGGTTTATTCCCTCCTGTTGCAGATGACATGATTTATCAGGGCTTCTGCAAGACGTGTCTCCACCCTGCGGGTGATGATGACTAGATCACACGGGCGTGATCATCTTTATGTACTTTCCTCGTGCTTTTGCGGGGTGTCGATCATCCAAACTGGCAGTAATTAAGTAACTAAAGTGTGTGTTATGCTTCCGCTACTTTCAAACTCGGTTTGTAATAATTGCTACTCCGTGGTGTTAACGTATTTCGGAACTACTTGTGAAATGTAACGTATGATGTGTATGTTGAATGATGCGATCCTGGTTGTAAGCAGTTTGGTTTGAAATCCTTCGTGATTTCGATTGACTACCGGGATTATATGGGCTCAAGTTTGAAAATTTGAGCGCTTCGGTGCTTGTTTTCGTACTTGTGCTCTTATAATTTGGTCGGTTCTGTTACATCGTCAGCAAGATGTCGATGTTTTTTGGGCCGATAAGATAGCAGAAATTATGAGAGATCAATTTGGAATCAAGCCCAAGGTTAGTACCTATTCTTATCGGACTCCGTATCCTCCAGCATATGATTTAATTCCTCTCCCAAATCGTTACAAAGTGCCAGATTTCACTAAATTTTCTGGGCAAGACGATACATCAACCATGGAGCATGTTAATCGTTTCATTATTCAATGTGGAGAGGCAGCTTGTAGAGATGAATTGAGAGTTCGTCTGTTCTCGTCATCTCTATCTGGATCAGCATTTACGTGGTTTATTTCACTACCGCCAAATTCTATTATCACCTGGGCTGATCTGGAAAAACAATTTCATAAGTATTTCTTTGCTGGAATTCATGAAAAGAAGCTTACCGATTTGGTAAAGATGAAACAGCGCAATGATGAATCGGTAGAAGGCTTCGTGCAAAGGCTACGAGATGTAAAGAACAAATGTTATAGTCTGGTATTGGATGATCGGCAACTTGCCGATTTAGCCTTTCAGGGATTATTACCACACCTAAAGGACAGATATGCTTCTCAGGAGTTCGAAAGCCTAAGTCATTTAGTACAAAGGATTTCTGATCAAGACACTAGGGTTTTTGAACCTAAGAGAAATTGGAACAAGAAAGTTTTATTTGTTGAAGAGGCGGAAGATTCTGATTCAGATAATGAACCAGTTATCGGTTTGGCAGAGTGGGTTAAGAATAAGAAGCCGATATCTTGTCCCTTTGGTCACAAAGAGCCAGAGAAGTTTACTTTTGATGTCACCAAAGCCGATAAAATATTCGATCTTTTGCTTCAGGAGGGCCAGATTAAATTGTCACCCAATCACGTGATCCCATCGGCAGAAGAGTTGAAGCATATGCTGTATTGCAAGTGGCACAATGCAACTTCACACAGTACCAATGAGTGCAAGGTGTTTAGACAGCAATTACAGTTAGCTATTGAGTCTGGCAGGATAAAATTTGGCAATTCCAAGATTCAAAAGCCAATGAAAATTGATCAACATCCTTTTCCAGCAAATATGTTGGATGCTGAAGGAAAAATTAAGGTGTTGACATCGGTAGCGGCTGAAAAGAATGCATCAGTAGATCCCCAACATCGGATAACTACTGATGATGCAAAAGGCAAGGGGCTATTGACAGAGAGTGGTGGTTCTGGGAGGCCTCCTCGATCTGGCATCGTGATTACCCATCGAAGACAACAGGGAGGTTGGCGTCAGCGTAGGGACCGGTATCAACGACAACAAGAGGAAAGGCGTCAAGAAGAGTGGAATCGGCATAAGGATCATTGGAATTGTCCGTTTTTTATTCATTGTTGGGAAGAAGGTATTAAGTTACCTACTGTTGAAAACTGTCCAGAGTGCAATGGCTATTATGGAGTTAATTATCCTGCAAGAAGGTTTCAATCTGGTAATCAAGGTTTGCTCATTAATGAGCCGATCAGAAGGAGAGCATCAGTACATGATCGGCTGGGGGGCAGGCTTAGTGTGCACGAAAGGCTTGGTAAACGCGTTGCATATTTTCCAAGGAACCAAGAGGAACTCGAAGAGATGGCAAATGCAAGGGTTCCTGATGAAGAAATATTTTTAGGGACCCTAATATACGTCGTGTGGAGACAACTAGGACTTATCAGCCAGTTTGGAAAACTAAGCTTCCTCAATGGTGTCCAGAAGGTTTGACAAAGACACCGAAGAGAAAAATGCAGCGGGATCGTCAAAAAGATTTATATCAAGAAGAAAGTCCCTCCAATGAGAAATCTGGTAACCAGCGGTGGCAGATAAGGCACAAGGATAAAGGTCCATCGGCAGATGTCAATATGGTGTTTATGTTGCCGATGGAATTTTTGGCTCTGTCTGACAGTGAAGAAGAGGCTGTTTCCTCTGATCAGATAGCTCAATTAATGTTAGATCCAATGATGGCTGTTTTTGAGAAGCCTGCTGATGATGAGAGGCAACACCTCAAGGCTTTATTTGTAAAAGGCAGAGTTGATGGGCAGCCTGTATCTAAGATACTTATTGATGGAGGAGCTGTGATTAATATCATGCCTTATGTGATGTATCGGAAGCTTGGTAAGGGAGATCAAGATTTAACTAAGACCGATATGATGCTAAAGGATTTTGAAGGCCATGTGTCACCAGCTAAAGGGGCAGTATGTGTTGAGTTGACCATCGGCAGTAAAACTTTGCCGATAACTTTCTTTGTTATTAACGGCAAAGGTGCATATAATTTACTTTTGGGAAGGGATTGGATTCATGCTAATTGTTGTGTTCCTTCTACAATGCATCAATGTTTGGTACAATGGATTGGAGATAAGATTGAAGTTGTTCCTGGGGACTCTTCTTATATCATTGCATCGGCAGAATCAGATACTTATGAACGAACCAAGTGCATATCGGGAGAAGCCTGGGAAAAAGAGTTCCTCAAGATTGCTGATTATGAAATTCTACCGATCCAAGCAGTCGGTTCTGAAGAAGAGTTTTAATGGATAGATTTGCCGATGATGGAAAATTAGGTCAAGGATTTACATCGGCAGATGATTTAATAGAAGTAGATATTGGTGAAGGCGATAGGCCAAGGCCCACTTTTATTAGCTCTAAGTTAGATTCCAAGTGTAAACAGCAACTAATTGATTTGTTAAAGGAATATAAAGATTGTTTTGCTTGGGATTATACTGAAATGCCTAGATTAGACCGATCTATAGTTGAACATCGGTTGCCTATTAAATCTGGATTTTGGCCACATCAGCAGCCAGCTCGCCGATGCAATCCTAATATACTCCCTGATATCAAGGCCGAAATAACCAAGTTAATTGAGGCAAAGTTTATTCGGCAGTGTCGATATGCAGAGTGGATTTCTAATGTGGTTCCTGTATATAAGAAAAATGGAAAACTCCGTGTTTGTATTGATTTCAGGAATCTTAATAAGGCCACGCCGATGGATGGTTATCCAATGCCGATTGCTGATTTGTTGATTGATGCTGCAGCAGGGCATCAGATTATTAGTTTCATGGATGGAAATGCGGGTTATAACCAAATATTCATGGCTGAAGAAGATATTTCCAAGACTGCTTTTAGATGTCCAGGTCATGTGGGATTATTTGAGTGGATAGTTATGACATTTGGTTTGAAAAATGCCGGTGCTACTTATCAAAGAGCTATGAACTTCATTTTCCATGAATATATCGGCACCTTGGTAGAAATCTACATTGATGACATAGTGATTAAGTCTGGAGACATCACAAAGCATCTAACCGATCTACGGAAGATACTGGAGTGCACAAGAAAACATGGATTAAAGATGAATCCCAATAAATGTGCATTTGGTGTATCGGCAGGACAATTCTTGGGTTTTATGGTGCATCAGAGGGGCATTGAAATTAGTAGAAAATCTATTGAGGCAATCAACAAGGTTGTTGCTCCTGCCGATAAGACTGAATTACAATCCTTGATCGGTAAGATTAATTTCATCAGAAGGTTTATATCTAATCTGTCAGGCAAGATCAAAGCTTTCAGTCCATTATTGAAATTGAAAGCCGATCAGGAGTTTAAATGGGGGGATGAACAACAATTGGCTTTAGATCAGATTAAGAGTTATTTAACAAATCCTCCAGTGTTAGTTCCACCCCAGCATGGAAAACCTTTCAGATTATATTTATCAACTGAAGATACTGTTATTGGTTCAGCTCTTATTCAAGAATTTGAAGGAAAGGAGCGTGTTATCTATTATTTGAGCAGACGATTAATAGATGCTGAAACCAGGTATTCAGCTATTGAGAAATTATGCTTATGTTTATATTTCTCCTGTAGTAAGTTGAGGCATTATTTACTATCGGCTGAATGTACTGTCGTATGCAAAGATGATGTGGTCAAATATATGCTATCTATGCCGATATTAAATGGTAGGATTGGTAAATGGATTTTAGCGTTATCAGAATTTGACCTACGTTATGAATCGGCTAAGGCAGTTAAAGGACAAGTTATGGCCGATTTTGTTACTCAACACTGCAACACGGTAGATTCTTTGGAAGTTGCTCCATGGACACTTTTCTTTGATGGGTCTACTTGTGGTGAAGGGGCAGGCATCGGCATCGTGTTGATTTCTCCTCAGGGGAAGAAGTATGAATTCTCATTGCCGATCGTCGCCACATCGACAAACAATCAAGCTGAATACCAAGCCCTGATAAAAGGGTTAGAATTGCTTAAAGAAATACAGGCTGATGCTGTTGAGGTCTTTGGTGATTCTATGCTAGTTATAAATCAGTTGATTGGGATTTATGAATGCCGAAGTGAAATTCTAATTTCATATTATGAAAAGTGTTTGGAATTATTAAAAGGGTTTAGGAGTTTTCATCTGGAGCATATTTCCCGGATGCATAATGAGGAGGCTAACCGATTGGCTCAGCATGCTTCAGGATATCAACCTGTTCAAGAAGCATTGACATCGGTGGCTGATGCCGGTGACTGGAGAAGGGAAATTATTGATTATTTAAAGAATCCATCTAAAAAGGTTGAAAGACGCGTAAGGTTCCAAGCGACAAAGTACGTACTCCTCGATGGTGAATTATATTACCGTACCATAGATGGAGTTTTACTCAGGTGTGTTAGCATAGAGGAATCAAAAAGCCTGATGAGTGAAATTCATGAAGGAGTGTGTGGGGCTCATCAGTCAGCATTTAAGATGAAATGGATGATCAGGAGAAATGGATATTATTGGCCGACTATTCTTGAGGATTGTTTTAAATATTTTAAAGGATGTCAGGAATGTCAAAAATTCGGTAATATTCAAAGAGCACCCGCATCGGCTATGAATCCCATAATTAAACCATGGCCGTTTAGGGGTTGGGCTATTGATCTCATCGGTCAAATTTATCCACCATCGAGTAAAGGGCATAAGTTTATTCTGGTTGCTACCGATTATTTCACAAAGTGGGTTGAAGCAATACCTTTGAAAAAGGTAACATCGGCTAATATGGTTGATTTTGTGAAAGAGCATATTGTTTACCGATTTGGCATCCCTCAAACCATCACTACCGATCAGGGCACTATGTTTACATCAGGTGAATTTGATGAGTTTGCTTTAAGTATGGGAATTAAAGTTTTGAATTCTTCACCATATTAAGCCCAAGCAAATGGCCAGGCTGAAGCATCTAATAAGGGAATTATCAAACTTATTAAGCGCAAGATCAAAGAATATCCTAAAAGGTGGCATACCATATTAAATGAAGCTTTGTGGTCATATCGGATGGCATGTCATGGTGCAACCAAGGTGTCACCTTATCAATTGGTGTATGGACACGATGCAGTATTACCTTGGGAGATTAAGATTGGATCTAGGCGAATGCGCTTTCAGGATCAACTGACAGCCGATGATTATGATATTCTTATGAAAGATGAATTGGAAGATGTAGCAGGTCATCGGTTAAAAGCTTTGGTTAACATCGAGGAGAATAAGAAAAGGGTAGCTAAGTGGTATGACAAGAAAGTGAAAGTAAAGGAATTTGCCGATGGTGAATTAGTCTGGAAATTGATTTTACCGATTGGGATTAAAAGTTCTAAGTTTGGCAAATGGTCTCCTAATTGGGAAGGTCCATATCGGATAAATCAGTCTGTTCCTGGTAATGCGTATATTCTTGAAACTCTCAAAGGAGTGGTATTTCCCAGAGCGTTAAATGGAAAATATTTAAAGAAATATTACCCTAGTATCTGGATAGATGCATAAAAAGTATAGTTGCCGATAACAATCCTATCGGCTGGAGTTAAAACAAAGTATCAATTATGCCGAATTTAACAAAGCCTGGATGGCTGATATCGCACGCAGGCGAATTTCATCGGCTTCTTTTAGCTCCTTGGCATCTTCATCGGCATTTCCTTCCACAGGTTTGATTTTCTTTTTCAAGGCCAAGGCCTTGCGAGCTTGAGCATCTCGTTCCTGTTGAAGGGCTTTAATGGCGTCGGGAAGCTGGTCTTCTTCTTGTTTAGCCTGAGTCAGAGCTGTCTCAACCTTTTCCAGTTCAGCTAGCAGGGCTGCTTTCTTTGCCGATAGATCTGAGATTTTCTGTCTAATATCGGCACTGGAGGCTTGCAAATTATTGATGTTCTTGTGCTTCTCATCGGCAGTCTGCTTCAGCTGTAGCATTTCTTCTTTAAGTTGAGATTGAGCTGCTCTGTCAGCGATACGATGAACGGCCCTTTGATATTGAAGCTGTCTGCTCTCCAGATGGACTGCTGGAAAGATGATTTCTTCAATATTAGTGGGGACTTGGCCGCGGATCGCTTTGAAGATAGACCTCGCAGGATCCGAGTCGATCACCAATTGGGCAGTGTCTTGCTGTAGCAGGTTTAGAAGGGTTTCCAGCTTGCCATAGGTGTCTGATGATATTGTTCCCAACGCCAAGGAGGAGCTTGCTTCTTCTCCGTCGTCATCAGAAACATCGATAGCGAAAGAGAATAAGCTATCGGGAGAGTCTTGTTCCTATGGGATAAAGAGAATTAGAAGTCCTGTTTATGATATTTGAGGATATAGTAAACCAAGTAATTGATTGGTTTACCTGCTTCAGGGCGATTTCTTGAGCTTGGCTTGAGGGAGCGGCTTGTAAAGGGTCGTGTGAAGGATCGGCAGAAGATGCCGATGGAATGTCTTCTACAACCACATCGGTAGTCGGCCCTTGAGGTACAATTGCCGATGATGTACCTTAGGCAGGAGCAGTTTGCTCAGAGGGTTGATCGACGGGTGTTGGAGCAGACGCAGGGGCCGGTGTAGGTTTTTGTCGTTTCTGTTGAGCTTCAGCATCGGTCAAAGCTTTACGTTTTTGTTGTGCTTCAACAACAACTGGCTGGGGGGCATCAACATTTGTTGGTTGGGGAGCTTGTATGATCGGTGTGCTTACCGATGTATCCATTTGTTGCTGCAAAAACAGGTATAAGATTGGATGTTTAATGGAGAAAAATAAAAAATAATGAGAGAATACCTCTGAAGGAGGAGTAGAAGTTGTGGTGCTTGGTAAAGTTGCCGATGATGATCCAGCTGCAGCTTGTACACCCTGATAGTTGTATGTTAATATAAAGTGTATCGGCAGAAAAGAGAGCAAACAAGATTGTTACCTTAAAAGCCTTGATCAGGCTTGAAGCAGCGGCCTTTGGAGAAGCCCTGGATGTTCCTAATCTTGGTCTAGAAGTGCCGATTTTGGTGCGAGCCCTTTGAAAGGTCAAGGCTTCCAGGGTGGGGGCGTTGTAACCGATTGCTGAAATTGGAGAGGCTGGATGGAGATTGAAGGGTTTTCCGCTTTTGCTTATCGGTGGAACTGGATCGTCAGCCTGTTTCAAGGAAGGTTAGTTACCGATACACATAATAAAAGGATGGAAAGGGACAAAAGTTGAAAGGAACTTACTACATTATCAGGAATAACATAATCAGGGTCGATCTGGTGCCGATATGTGTGAACAGACGTTGAAAATAGCTGTTCTTTCCACTCCTGCCACCATTGCTTATATGATTCTGTTATGAAAGAAGTTGGTGACCAGGCGGAGAGATAGACATTTGAAATATCGACATCAGGAGCAAGTCTTACTATCCTGCTCCATTCAGTTCCGGAGGTGATGATTTCCCTGGGTTTAATCACATCGGCATAGCACAGTTTGATGGGCAGTTGCCCAAAGGCCAGCTGGCGAGATACTGCCGATGGATTGTAAAATTCGTAAGTAATGTGGGAGGCTTTCCCGCTGCCAAATGTGTTGACTGGGATTGCTCTGGGGGTAATGATGGCCATCATGAGATCATTATCTTGGTTCAGATCACTATCGGCAAAATTGAAGAGGAGGGGGAACTTGTTATCCTCGTCAATATAAGGCACCCAAGCCCTGAGGTCACGAGGGAGGCCATGGTAGAAAGTTTGGAAAAATCTGCCGATTTGATCCTCATTGGCTTCTGTTCCGGGAAGGACGATGATTGCTTCACCGAAGTTGAGAGGGGGGCGTGTTGCCGATTCATCATCCCTAAGGACGTATTCTTCGGGAATCTCTCGTGGGAATTCCTGAGCAAAGAGATCCCACTGTAAACGCTTGTGCATGTGAGCATTTAACCATATATTAACAAACCACCATGGGCCTCCCAGATTGCTGATGGGTTCGCCAAGTATAAGTTTCTGAGATACTTGGTGAAGGAGGTGGTAGGTTGAGCTCAGAAGATATCGGCCAAGTGGGAATCTGACACCGTTGGCCAAGAGTTCTGCTGCTGGGAGGAAAGCATTAGTTGGTCCTACCGATCGTCCGCAGAAAATAAACTTTTCTAGCCACATGTTCAGGAATGTGGCATGCTCCCTTTGATTGACAGTGCCAGTCTTCTGGTACTCCTGGATATATCCTGTCCAGCCGCCGATGTTGCGTGTGGTTATTCTGTACTCAGCTTTTCTGCCGAAAATATGGCCTTCATCGACAGTTGAAATGTCTAAGCCTGTGAGCATGTACACATCGGCAAGAGTAGGGGCACATGGGCCATGACCGAACATGAAGGTGTTGGTGGTGTCAGACCAAAATTGAGCAGCAGCTATCATCATGGATTCATTTTTCTGCATATCGGCAATGGACAGCCTGATACATTGATCTATTTTCCGCTCTGCCCAGAACACTTGCATTGATCTGTTGACCCTCAGAAACCAATTTTTCCACCCTTTGGTGGGTTTGGGCCAAGAACGGAACGTGTCTTTCCATAGATTCAAAGAGAAATGCTGAGATTTGAAGGGAATACGATTGGCCTCTGCATTAATCAAATCAGTTGGATCTGGGTCACCCATCGGACCTAAGCAATAAAGGGGAGGTTGATGGGTTGGAATCACCAATGTGTTGCGTAGTTCCTAGGTTTGAAGGACCAAGAAAATGGAAGAGAAAGAAAAATATCGACTGTAAGAATTCGCAGGAGACCGAAAGGATTAAAGTAAAAGTAATGAGAAGAAGAACAAACCGCAGGGACGTCGAAGTTAACAGCCATTGCTCCAGGAGGATGAGGGCACGAGCTGGGAACTTGAAGATGATGATGGTTCTGATGAGTTGAAGACGCGCGGTCGTTGGTTAGGGTTGCCGCCGGGGTGAGAATGCCAAAAGGTGGAGTTTGAAGGTAGAAGATGAACAGCTCGGAGGGATCTATTTATAGGCTATTTGAGGTAGGGGTATTCTTGACTTATCTCTATGCCGTATGCGGATAGATCGAGGTGGTTCAGTTGGATATGGTAACTGTTCGCACGACAATCAAGGGATGGTACAGAAGATTTGACGGCAAGTAATCATAACTTGAAGGATATCTTGATACAAGATTTGTTCAGTTCTAAAAATGATGCGTTGCGGTGAGATATTGTTGATGGATTGTTATTTTGGTATCTCAACCGTAGTTAAGGCAAAGAAGGTTGGAAAAATGCGATATATATTGAGATACATGGATTGGATCTAGATTTGATTGAATTTGGTAACAAATCATGTTGTGCTTGGAGAATGGGTTAAAGAAATAGATAATAGCAAGCATCAGTTGGAGTAAATTTCGGAGCATCAGTATCTTATACTCCGAAATTGGGGGGCATGTGTTGACACCGTTTTTAGCACGTGTCAAGATGATCAGGAAAGGCTAATCAGCAAGGGAAAGATTGCCGTGTAAATTGATAGCCAAGAAGAATAAGTTTGTTTTTAAGCGGTGACAGTGTATGAGTTTAATTTGGAATGTTGCCGATGAGGCCAAGGGTGTTATTGCCGATGCCGATGGAAGAGGGTTTGGAGACTGTTGCCGATAAGATAAGGGAATGTACCGATGAAGGAAGGTATGAAGACTGCAGCCGATGAAACAGGGAATGTACCGATGAAAGGAGATCGAAGGTTGCTGCCGATGGAACAAGGGTTGTGCTGGTGAAAAGGAGGTCGATAAGAATACCATCGTAATTGAGGCGGACTATGGAATAAAATAGGAGTTGATTTCCTTGTTTATGATTAGTAGAGTCTGAGTTGTGTCAAAGTCATGTTCTTTTCCTTAGACTTGGATTTAGTGTTCTAGTCGTATTTGGTTATGTTTCTATAGATCAGGGTATAAATATAGAGTGAAGGGCAATGTAATAAAAAATCAATCAATACATCAAAAACCAGCTTTTACTCTTATTTCCATCTACTTTTCGGCGACTTCGTCAATTTGCATATTTTTCCTTTTTTACGAGTTCTCATCGATTCGGCGAGTTGCATTGCTCTAAGTGCAATCTTTGTCGATCCTCGAGTTCCGCGTGAGTACCTCTTGGCCGTGACTTCCGGGCGTATCGCTGTTGTCAGGACCAAAGTGCTCGTATCTTCATCCTTGTCGATTAACAGGTCAAATCGACTGGCACGCTTTGGATATCGATTTCGGGTATTAGCCCTTTGTGTTTGCAGATTCACTTTTGCATCAACAATTTGCTTAGTTAAATAAATAAATAAAGTAGCTATGCTAAACTGAATCTTGAAAATAAAACTCTAGCATGGATATGATGAATAGTTGCTCTGCCTAATTTTCAAATTTGTTCTCTCTCTAGTTTAGACATAACTGTTATAATTTAAAACTGGCTCTAAACCTGAACTAGTGGGAAGAGAACTTGATCTGAAGTCTAAGTTGTTAACGGATATGATATGGGAAGGTTGAGCTGCTGTTTATCTGTTCCTAGAGATGCTAGAATTCTGGAGAATTATATCTTTAAAAAAATCTTTAAAATGTTGCATGATGAGTTCCTGTATGATGAGAGTTTAAATTCCTACCACAGCCATATATACATGCTTGTTAGAATAAGAGCCGCACTTTTACTACTTACTGCTTATGGGCATTGAGTGTGGTCAAGCTGTGTAGACCCTTAGGAACTTGTCATGTGGTTAAAATCAAGATTCACTTGCACGTTCACTCATACATGCTGCTTCTACTCCGGAAGTACGCATCCACATATATCCACTCATTTCCATCTCCAGATTCACCCAAAATTATTCTACTCCTGACCCGGGAGAGAATAGCCAAAAACATTATCCCATTCCTGTTATTCCCTGTGAAGTTAATGCTCAAGTCATTTCTACTACCACTTGCTATATTTTCAAAAGAGGGAGATTGCTCTAAAAAAAGAGAAGCGAGGAAATAAAAAGGAGCAAGTGCTCGGAACCTCGAAGAAAGAAAAAGTGAGACAAGAGGTAAAAATGGACAAGTGTCCGACAGTAGAATTAGGGGTACAAGATACCCACCTGAAAAAAAAGAAAAAAAATATAGAGCATCTCATTCCCCTCAAAAGTTTTAAAAAGCAAGAAAGGTATGTATTCCCTCAAAAAGAGCATTAGACTTTTGTTATCACCATCATCACCATACACCACTCATTCACCACACATGCACATCTTGATTTGACTTATTGACTTGTTTCTCTGGATCCATGGTTTGACTATGCAATAAATGTTCTATGAGTATGTATACTGTATCTCCCACCTATGAGCTCCAGATATCAAAGCCTTATTAGAGTAGGGTGAGAGAGAAGGCAATGTCACTACGCCTTATACCATAAATACCACATACTTTGAGAAAGAAGGCATATACCATTACTGCCTTGGTAAGGATCCAGAAATACCACAAAAGAGAGATCTGAGAGAGTCATACAAGGAATCTCTGAGTTTTATTTGAAAAATTTGCAAAAAACTCTAGAGCTATAGCTGATCAAGAATAAAAGACATGGCATTTGACTAGACCGTTCTATCTTTTAACCACTCAAGATGCAGGTGACGGTTGCAAGCCCCATGGTGAAAGGTAAAATGAGTAAGTTTTAAGTCTTGACAGTTTACTCTAACTCAGGGATGAGACCTTATTTGAAAGCATATGTACCGTCAACGTTCAAAGGCGTTGCAGCAACTTCTAATCCATAATGAGTCTATCCTTGCTCAGGGACGAGCAAGAGGTAAGCTTGGGGGAGTTTGTTGACGGTCCTTAAGTACCAAATATAGTTATTAAATAAATAAAGAAAAGAATCCAAATGCAACCAACACCTAGACTTAGGGTTTTATCTGACAGAATTCCACGAGTTTTGGTGTTTGTCTGTTTCTGTAGGGGGTTATCAGAAAATACGGAGGAAAGGCCCACACGTCGGGTTTACATAGAGATAATAACGTGTTCACCGATTTTCTATCATCTAGAAGACTCCAGAAGCCACGAGATCGAACGGGAGGCCGAACGGGCCCGGAGGCAGGGCGCCCGCCCTGCTCCCTAGGGCGCCCGCCCTGGCCTGAGAGCCAATCAGGCTCCGTCTCGTGGATTATGCTCCACTGACCTAAGGGATCAAGGAAAACCGTGCGATTAATGTCGGTTTGATCCGACGGCCCACGTTCACTTGAGGGGGCTATATAAGCAGGACCCCTGGCCCCTGGAGGAGGCACTCCCTCATTCTCAATTCTTCAAACCCTAATCTCAGGAGGAGAGTCTCTGATCAAGCCCTAGAGCCACCACATCAACTAGATCTCTAGTATAGCATAGCTACATAGGATTAGAACTAGAAGGAGTCAATCTTCGATTGGTTTCCGGATCTGTCAAGAGGATTCTTGGTAATTCCTTTACTGTTCTTCATTGTTCATCTTTGTTCTTCAATATTATGAATACAACTTTGTTCTATTTCAATATATTGATTATGACTTTGCTCTACTTGATTATATTTGCGATTATATTGTTCTTAGTTTATCGTAGTTATACGCTTGGCTTAGTTAGATTGGAATTATATACATGTTTAGGATCGTATAGCGTTTATCCATCGGATCCATGGGTAAATGATAAATATTGTGTAGGCGTGGTGCTTAGACCATATTTATCTGCGATTGCACCTTATATGCCGGATCGTGGGGTGGTCCGCGATGGTGACAGCTTCGTTGGTTCTTATATAGTCCCCCTCCCGTGTGTAAGGCAGGCAGAGCAACATTATTACGGGGGAGTGATTGCTATGTTTCTCATCTTCCTTGATAATATCACTATGCATGGGCGTAGTCCTTTCTCGCAATGATTGCCAAGTGTATTTGCACTAACTATGATATGCTAGACTTTATAGTTAAGAATAACTTAGGAAATATCCTTGTAGTTCATCCTAATACCATGCTAATGACTTGCTAGAATATCTGTTGAGGTGCTTATCATTATTATATGTGGCTAGCTGATCAGATTAATTATCTTTGTCACCATTCATACTTTATCTATATTTTATGTGACACTTACCCCTGTATGCAAGAGATAGATGAATGCTCTCACTTATACATGCAATGATTGATACTCATTCCTATATTCCATTCCATAATCAACATTGATGTTAGTAATCCCTTCCCAGTGGTAAAAATATAAATAACGATACCTGGAATACTTCCCGGTTAAAATGCTACATCGGTATTAATCTGTGCGCTTGCAGATCTTATTTATTATTTATTTAGAAGAGCAGTTGCATATTTCAATACCGCGTCTCTCATGTCATGCTGGGGATGACAACTTGGCTTAAGTGGCATGAGGGATAGGTTCAGCATTTTTGGCGCCGTTATCAGAATTAGAAAACTAAGTCTACTTTTGGTAATGACGTTAAGAATGCCCAACAATGGCTCCAACCCTTATCGGAAGTGTACATGCTATGCCACTAGAAAAGTAAATGCTATGAGTAATTAGCCCATGCTCGTAGTACTCTCTGTGCACCGTGAACGAAGTACCGTATTGTCTTGGATTCCTCCTAAAGTAACAATTCTTCATGGAAGTCAGTGAAGAAAATTCTTTAGACAAAAGTTTCTGCATAGAGCGAGTATCAGAAAGTGTCTTACCCAATTAGCCTCTCTGCTACTTGAAGCTAAGTAGCCTGATGCGCTTGCAAATGTTGGAATTGGATAACATGCTTCTCTTCCCTTGGAAAGTTCTTCGCACCGAATCTCGGGACGTGATTCTTTTAAGGGGGGAGGGCTGTAACACCCGAGGTGTTTGCCACTAGTTAAGCAGTGGGTTTGAGCTCAAACATGATAGATTAAGTGGAGATGATGATGTCAAGGTCAACCTATGGGCAGGAGCCCCAATCTAAACTTGGATGTTGCACCTTGCTTTACATATATGCAATTTTCAATATATATGCTTGGGTGGTGTTATTGCAATATCTTCATGTGTCTCACCTTAGTACCTATCTATATTGGTCACTGGAAAAGTTTCATGACGTTTGGAATCAAAAAGTCACATGAAATGATAAGTTATATCCTTGTTGGAATGACTTTACTAAATGCTGGAATTGCATTGTTAAGTGGATGGAAATATAGGTCATCGACCAAACCTTGCAACCTTTCCCAAAAGGCTCTAGATGGACTCTACAACAAAAGTCATGAAAGGTTCGTGTTGAGCAAATGCCCAGAAAATGCTCCAATGGATCAAAACGGACAATTCAAGCTTTATCGCGATACTACATTGGTCAGAGTAGAAATGTAGGTTTTATACCAGTTATGATGTTGGACCTTAGATGAAAGTTGTAGTTCATATTATGGAGAAGAAACTTTATTTAATGGTCAAGAGCTAGTTGGGTCTCTAACCTAGTCAAATAGAGGCTCAAAGATTGGATTAGCTGCTATTTTTCAGCCTTGGAAAATATTCTAAGTCATGGAAGATTTGGACTGACATTGACAGGTGGGCACATTGCGTTCTCAAAATTTTGTTAAACAACTAGAGTTGGACCCTTTATAAAAGTTGGAGTGTTTAGAGTGGAGAAGAGCTCAGAGAAGTTTAAATGGATTTGCAGCTCATTTGGACCTTCAAACTTAATTCCCAAAACTGCTAGTTTCATCATACTCATGGACTTGGACCGGCAAAGACAAGACGGTTCGCACGTCGCGTTCTCGTGTTTTTGCTAAGCAACTCTAGTTGAGCCAAATACAAAAGTTGGAGTAGATAATGTGGAGAAGAGTATGCAAAAGGATGACACCAGTTTGACTTAGTTTTGACCATCAAGTTTGAGTTTCCGTGATCGCTGCTAGGGTGTTGACATTGCTGTTTTGGAAGCTATTTAACCACTAATCGCTTGCTCTAATGACCTTGACTCCTTAATGAAAAACGTAGAGCTTCATGTGGGCTTCCAAATTCGTTTTTGGCTCGTGGTCCAATTCGGCCCGGAAGCAGCCCAAAATGACCTCCCACGCCGGTCTCACCATCGCCCGCCACGTGCTCGACGTTATGCCGCAGCGGGGGAGTGCGTGGCAGCCATGCAAGAGCTCGCCCCACCCTTGTCGACGCGCGTCCTCGCGCCCCTGCTGCTCCTTA
This sequence comes from Saccharum hybrid cultivar R570, assembly GCA_038087645.1. NCBI lineage: Eukaryota > Viridiplantae > Streptophyta > Magnoliopsida > Poales > Poaceae > Saccharum > Saccharum hybrid cultivar. The sequence goes on from JAQSUU010000423.1 coordinate 5,007,534, forward strand.
ATGGACGCCAAGCTGCCCCAGGCACTCCCCATCCACTTCAGGATCCTCTCCCTCCCTCGCTCTCGCGCTCCCGCTCGCCCTTGCCGCTCGCGCGGGCGCGTCCGCCATGGACGGCCGGCCAAGCTTGCTGCCGCTCGCGTCCTCACCGCTCTAGGCCCTCACGGCCGCAGCCACGTGCACCACCGCCTTCACCTCATCGTGCTGCACCTCGCGCGCACGCGCGCCGAAGCCGTAGCCGCCGAACTTGCCGTGCCGGCGTGTCGCCGTCCCTGCTCGCCGCCGGCGCACGTGGCCAGAAGGCCACGAGCCACCTCTCGCCGATCCTCGGCCACCCACGGGTGCGCACTGGCCTCCTCTTGCTTCCCCACCTCTTCCCCGACGATGGCATGGCCTCCCTTCACCGGAATCCGCAAGCTCCGGCGACCCTCCTCTGTTTCAGTTCCATCGGGGACCTCGCGTGACAATTCGACTAAAGGGAGGGGTCTTTCTGCACTGTCATAGACTCATATGAATAGTGCTCTCAGGACTGATTTGTAATTATTTTGCAGGAACTTTGGAAATTCATAGTAAATTGTAGAAAAATCGTAAAATAGCAAATAGGGACTTTTTGGAATCCTTGTGAAATTCTCTATGCAGTAGATTTATAATAGACATGTTTTAGTTTAAAGTTTTCTCTGTAAAAATAGATTTGTGCAGCTAGGTTTTTAATGCTAGTTGTATTTGTCATTTTCATAACTGTAGATCTAGGGCTCCAAATGAAGTAAAATTTTTGTGGCATGCTACTCATATGATGTTTAATGTGTGGTAAAAATTGCATGAATTTTGGTTACTATATGAGTGAGTTATTAGTGTATCTTGCTCTCACATAAATTCTTGCAATAGCAATTTTTCTTTTTCATAGAGGTTGATATACATGTCCAAATGACTTGAAATTTGTACAGTAGACTATTGAGTGTATGTAAGAGCTACTGTAATTTGTATAGATTTTATTATGGACTTTTGGTATATGTTTATTATTTCACCTTGCTATTTAAATAAATTAAGAAATGCATTAAAAGAAATTATTTAATGATGAGCACTATACTTTTTGGTGATCATTTAACATGCACTTTATGATGGTTACATTGGTTGTGGCGAAATGTATGTTTGGAATGTAAGTTAATATTTATTCTTGCAATTGATGCTTTCCTGGACAGTTTCTGGGACTTTGGTAATTGCACCATGAAATGATGTTTGATGAGAAACATGCTTATAGCAAAGTTGCAGATAACTCATTAATCTAGCTTGTATTAAATTTTGGTGGCATTTGGCCTTATAGTTTGTGAGTAATGACTGTTTCAAGTTGGGTTCCAGAAATAGTTGTTCTGTGGAATCTCTGGACCAGATTCTGTAATTATGCATGATTGACTTGGTTAACTTGAGAATCATGCTAAGATGATTAAAGATGAATTATAGACAATTTCATAAGCTTTCCAGAATGTCTTGTTGCATGGCTATTCGATTTGTATAACTCCAGTTATGCATCATGGTTGTTTACTCCATGTGTTGCTAAGTGTGGCTTATACCCTTGATGATGGTCAAGTTAAGATACTTGTGATCTTGTTAAACCTGAGTTATGCTTGATGTGCTTGCCCTCTTTAATTGGTTGTGTGAGGTTAGTTAAATAGCTTTTGGTGTCTATGTCTTAATCGTGTGTTTACTTGAATGATTATGTGATGCATCTTATGTTACCATTCATCATATTCATACATATGCATTTTGCATCTCAATTAGGTTCGCTAGATGCACCACGTGAAGGACGAGATGTTGAAGCCAAACCTGAAGACAGTGTTTGGTGGACCTATCCCGAAGATGAAAGGATTAAGCAAGTGCCGGGATGGGAGATGCTCGCCAAGCGAGTGTCATCTGTCAATCACTAACCTAGTGTTCGATCCCAGGCAAGCCCCAGAACATTCTAAGCCTCTTACTTTATAAAAGCAATTGAGTATATATATGTTATATATGTATTGTTGCATTAAGTTATAGGAGTTGATTGAAAACACTTGTTGCATATATATCCTTTCCTTGTCCCGGAAATATGCCTGGAATCCTATTTTGGTTCAGGATCGAATAACTGCTTAGCCCTGCTTAGACCGGTAGCGATCGGTGAGTTCCGGTCACCTGCAATTATAGGTGGTTACTGGAATATTTTAGCTATGGAATGGATGATATCCTGTAAATAACCAAGTGTTGATGGATAATTGGAGACCGGGCGGAATAAGTATTGGGCAACCAGACAGGGTTCTGGGGTGCTTGTAGTTTTCGTCTGTGTCGATTAAGGACCGACCGTTGTTGGGCCTCGGGTCATGTTGAACGCATGCCTCACATTTAGCTGGCCGAATAATGTACCTTTCGACCGCGAAGCTAGGAGATTATTCGGGCCGAGTGGATTGCCCGCAACGCACTGTACCGGAGCAGTAGTGGCAGGATACGGGGGCGCGATGATAAGGCCAGAGAGCAGTCGGGCGGCCCCCTAGTACAGGTGGTTCCTGGCAAACTCGCGACTTTACCTGAATAGTTGACTCGGTGACCAATACCTCACTTTAGCAGGTGAGTGAGGTTTGTGTGAGGAATAAATTACCAGCTGGTTAATAATCGATTCGAATCGCCGTCGTTCACTGGATAGTGAACACTTGACTCGAGTTACGGCATCGTAGTAATGATGATGGAACACGGATGGTTATGTGGATGATGTTGGAAATGCTAAACCTGAGATGGTAACATTTGATGTTAATGGTTAATCAAGTGATTGCTTTAGCATAGGCGCTTACCTAGATTGAATAGGTTATAATAAAGATGATGCAAAAAGGACTTAAATTAGTTTATTCATGATAACTTATGCTTTTCGCAAATGAGTCAAGCTAGCCCACTAAAAGAAAGCCTTGCATACTCCTTGGTGTCATTATTTCTGGTTTATGACAGGTAAGTCTAGCTGAGTACCTTCTTGTACTCAGGGTTTATTCCCACTTGTTGCAGGTTGTGATGTATCGTAGCTACTGCAAGAATTGGAAGACTCCTGCTGTAGTGGCGGAGTGTGATCATGGGCATGATCCGTCTGAGCTATCTTGTCTCTCTTACTTTTATGGGAAATTGACCTTGGTACTGGCATGTATTTGAATTAAGGAGATATCAGTTTTAAACTACTTTGCTTCCGCTACTTTTGAACTTGAGTTGTAATAACTCTACTGAACTCCGATATATGATGAATTACTTATGAAATGGATGTAACATATGACCTGTTATGTTGGACCACTATGATCTTGGCTTGTGTGTTGGTTGGTTTGAAATCCCTCGTGATTTTATTGGACTACCAGAGTTATAAGAGCTTAAGTACGGGAATTTAATTGCTCCGGTGATTATTTTTGTACTTTTGTTCTTATAATTTGGGCGGTTCCGTGACAGTCTCCATAACCGAGGAGCAACGATGATTCGAACCAATTATACCCAGCTGGGGATCCCTAACCACATGACATAGGTAGAACTCTAACCTACATATATCAACCTTCACTCGGATCCTCCAAAACATGCCCGGGTCCAGCACCACCCGAGAGTACAGTACACCTCCAATCAAGCCCTTGGCTATGAGGGTACACACTACTCTCGCCATCTCTCCACTCCCAATGCGTGGTTGGTCGTTCACATGATGGCATTACCGAGGTCTTAGGCTTACCGGAGCATGCAGTCAGTTACAAAGTCTCGAAACACAGGAAGACCTACAACGGTACGGTCCTTAACCGACACAGGTGAAGCACTACATCGACTCATTTCATGATGCAAGCTACCCACCCGGTCTTAGTTTAATATTACCATATTCATATTCATATGCTGTCATGACCTGTCATTAGGTCAGGAGAAACAAAGGTAAACCTGTTTCTCGCGAACGATGAAACCACCATTCGACTTCTACCGAAGTCTAAGCATTACTAAGCATAAGAGATCGACCTACCCATACTAGTGGGATATCATCTAGATATAAGTATAGATCAAGGTAATCATACAACAACGGTATCAACCAACTCCTACTAACATAATGCACATTACACTAGACTTAAGGTGTAATAAAACATTTATAAAACAGAAAGAGTGGTTGTATGTCCGGGGCTTGCCTGCGTTGCAGCAGTGGTTAGTTCTCGTAGAAGTCAAGGTTGACACCAACACCACGGGTGGATGACATCTTTCCGAAGATTGATCAACACCAACCTCGTCAACACTTGTTCAACACGAATCTTCTCACTCTCGTAAGCATTATATGTATATAAATGATGCGATGCTTAACATTATGGAATACATGCCATGATGCATGATGATGAACAAGGCATAGCATACAAGAGACATTTAAAAAAGATAAACATTAGTTATCTAGATACAGTTGCAATCCAATAGAATTATTAAACAATATTATTTTCATTAAGATGTTGTTAAGAAAACTACTTAACTTTTACCCAAGAAGTTGCATCTATGGAACAACAAAGACTTATCATAAAACCATTAAATATTAACATAAGCAAGTCTTTAACTACTAATGACATATGCTAATTACATTAATCACCTATCAATAATTCTTTAATTAACAAGTTAATCATGAACTTAAACAATTAATTAAAGTGCCAAGGGTCATCACATGTTAATGACTCATGGTCATCACTCAATCCCAAAATCACACAAATCCTAAATTATCAAGTTAAACACATGTTTAATTAATTAATTAATTAATTAAGATAGAAATTAAGAATAAAATAAATTTTATCCAATTAAGCCCAAACTTTTTATATAGATTAGTCTTACTCTAAAACAGTACTAAATTAATTTCATGATTTTTGGACTTTTATTTCAATTACTAAAATTCATGGAAGTTGCATTTAATAATTAATTGAGCTAATTAAATCACATATAAAAATTACTTAAAGTTCAGGTTTTAAATTTTTCCC